>JAXQQM020093338.1:0-678431 GCA_034641835.2 Pinus albicaulis | reverse complement strand
TGTTAACTACATACATGTCAGATCGAGTGGAGACCCAGTTGAGAGATAGGTGAAAGGGACAATTTGACTATCTGTTGTGAAATTAGTGGGTGCACTCATGAAACCACACACACATTGGAGATGCCAATAAGGATTGCACAATCAAGGCAAGTCAAGATCGAATTCATTCAAGGATTGTGATCAACAGGGATTGCACAGTGGAGGCAAGCTGTCAGGAGGCAGTAAATTGGCACATGTATTTGCCAATTTTTGTATGACAATGTGAGACAATTGTATATTGTACTGAGAGCTCTTGGATTATAGTTTTGTATGAGATTGTTTCATGATACATGATATATACATAATATATGATAGTGGGGTTTTTAGCTTTATGATTTCCTGGTAAAAACATTTGTGTTATGTGTGATTTATTTTTCTTCATGTGTTTGCAATTGGTGATTAAATTTCCGCAAAGATTTTAGTAGAAGGATTCTATATTTAATAGTGGCATATAATTGTTAGATCAAGAGAATCCAGGAAATACATAATTGTATTAAAATTTCTACATGGTATCAGAGCAAAGAATATTGCAAAATTGAAGCAGTAGCTGAGTTTGTTGGTGGAAAAAATTCGAATTTACTACAAGAATTTCTTGGTGCGATAGTTGAGTAAACATTGAAATGGCTTTCAATGGTTTGTGGCTAGAGTATGCACTCGAGTGAAGCTTGAACTAAATTTCATTAAAGGGTAGGATGGAGGCAGTGATTGAAGATAATGGCTTGAAGGAATTCATCGACAGTGATGTTCCTAAGCCCACTTCGACAGATGCTGCATTACTTGACGCATGGCAAAAGAAAGTAGCGAAAATAAGAAGGATTCTGTTGGAATGTGTGCGAGACCATATTGTCTCAAGCCTTCATGGGAAATACACACCATTCACTATGTGGAAGGCTTTGACAGATCTTTTACAAAGCAACAACGATCGTAGGAAATTGGCGCTGAAGGATAAACTCAAAAAGACCAAGATGGAGAAGGGCGACAATATTCCTAAGTATATCACAAAGTTTGTCCAATGTCGGGATGAACTGGGGAGTGTGGGAATCACGGTTTATGATGATGATTTGGTGAGCTTGGCTCTCTTGGGACTTCCTAAGAGTTGGCACAGTTATGAAGACTTTGTCAACGGACAGGAAAAATTTCCGGATTGGGAACGACTGTGGTCGGATCGAGTGCAGGAAGAGTTCAGGCGGAACACCAGAGATGGCTCTTCATCAAAGCATGATGATGAAGAGGATTGTGCTTTGGCTTCCAAGGCAAGGAAAGGGAAGGGGAAGAAATTCCACTCAAAATGTGAGGCTAAAGGCAAGAAGCTGGATTTGTCCAAAGTGAAGTGTTTTCACTGTCACGAACATGGGAATCTAACCACTAACTACCCACAGGAAAAGAAGAACAAGAAGGCTGCTACAACTGGTAAGGCCCTTGCCTCGCAATTTGAACTTGATTTATCTTTGATCACATGCTTGGTTTCAAGCGCAATGGGATCGGTGTGGTATCTTGATAGTGGTGCTTCCTTCCACATGACGGGAGATAATGAGCTTTTCATTGACTTGGAGGAGAAATATCTCCAAATTGTTAGAAAATTAAATATTACAGAGCAATGCAACACATAAAATATGCGGAAAATACAAGCACACAAAACACATAAAACCAGAGAGACAGAGATATACGTGGTTCACCCAATTTGGGCTACGTCCACCCCGAACAACCAGTCCTTCCTTTCTATTATCCAACAAAATGAAGAGACAAAACCTACAACAGATCTATTGTAATATCCTCTGTTCTCTCTCACAGTCTCCCTATCTATTTCTCACTTTGAGAATACACACATAATACACAGCCGCAATACAATACCCTCATATATACAAGGGGGTTTCCTTCTAGGGAAAAAAAACCTAAACTAAACATAACTTCTACCGTCAGATCATCCGCCTATGAACGGCCCAGATTGACTAGAAATTACTATACTTTTACAAGGAAATTTTACATCTGTTTTTAGCTTCGGGGGCGCTGCCCCCGAAACCCCCCGCAAGGGGGGGGCTCCGAAAAGCACTACTGCCCCCCCTAGACCCCCCATGGCAGCGATTAATTACGGGCAGCGTTGCCGCCCCTTTTAAGGTATAGGGGTCCAATGCTGTGATACAAAGTAAACAAGATAATTAGGCTCCACACCCAACACAAATGCATATAGAGATGGGCGATGATGGATGATACAATGTGACTGGCATTGGTACCATTACCTTTGAGAGGGAGTCAGGTAAACCATTTCTTTTGAAATATGTTATGCATGTTCTAGGTCTAAAGAAAAACTTGGTCTCAGTCACGATGTTGGGGGACAGAGACTATGACGTTGTTTTCAACGATGGAAAAGATTTCCTGTGACATAAAACAACGGGTCAATCCAAGAGGATAGGGATTCAATTCAAGAATATCTACAAGCTGGAGGTAGATGAATGTGCTGCAATGATGGGCAAGGCATAAAAAGTGGTGAGTCAGGATGAGGGAAATTTATGGCATAGGCGATTGGGCCATCTTCATCATGGAGCTTTGAAAGTCATGAAGAAAATATCTACTGGAATTATAATAGGAACGCTTGCTCAGTTAGATTAGTGCAAGGGTTGCACCATGGGGAAGTATGCAAAATCCACCTTTCATGAAAAGGAGAATAGTTCTTCGGTGATCCTGGAGAGAGTTCACACAGATGTGTGTGCACCATTATCGGTTGCTTTAGTAACAAAATAGAGGTATTATGTTATTTTTGCTGATGAATTTTCTCGTAAATGCTGGATCTACTTCATGCATAAGAAGGATCAAACATTCTCAAAGTTCTGTGAGTTTAAGGCATTGGTGGAGAAAGGGTCGGGAAAGCAAGTGAAGGCTCTATAGAGCGATAATGGTGGAGAATACATCTTGAACGAATTCAAAGACTTCTGTAGCAAAGAAGGAATTTGAAGAGAACTCATAGCGCCTCATAACTCACAGCAAAATGGGGTCACGGAGAGGAAGAATAGAATGATTGTGGGTGCTGCACGAGCGATGCTGCATGATCAGGGCCTACCAATGCATTTGTGGGCAGAAGCATGCAACATTGTGGTTTATGTGCAAAACCGTTGTCCTCATAGGGTACTTGGCATGAGTAAACCTGAAGAAGCTTTTACTGGTAAGAAACTGAATGTTTCTCATTTAAATATTTTTGGCTCATCTGTTTATGTGCATGTGACCAAGAACGCCAGGAAGAAGCTAGAGTCAACTACTGAAGTTGGGATATTTTTGGGGTACACAGAAACACCCCATAACTATCGTGTGTATTTTCAAAGTAGTCAAATGACTATGATGCGATGAGATATAAAATTCAATTGGGAGAAAGCCATGAAGTTGTCGCTTGAGAGGGAGCTAGACTTGCATGTAGAGGAGGGAATTATTGTTCCCAAAGATGAGTCTCTAGATGTGGATTAGCCACAGGAGGAGGATCATGGAGTGGAGGAGTCCACTCACCTAGATCCAAACATCAGAACTGGCAGAAGGCATACCACAAAATCTAAGATGCTAAAGCTTGATGCGACACAGAATGTAAGAGTCCCTACTTCATAGCACAGACAAAGACAATCTCTTGACTGATTCACTAGATACATGGCTCTCATGAGAAAATTTATTGTGACTGAGCCATCTTCCTTTCAGGAAGCAGTGCAAGAGCCCACATGGGTAGGTGTAATGGTGGAGGAGTATGACTCTATTGTCAGAAACAATGCTTGGGAAATTGTTCCAAGGCTGGTTGATAAATCAATGGTAGGTTCAAGATGGATCTACAAGGTAAAGCAAGCTGCTGATGGGAGTGTTGAGAAATACAAGGCCAGATTTATGGCTTGAGGATTCTCACAGATCGAGGGGATTGATTATGAAGAAACCTTTCCACCTGTTGCACGATATTCTTCCATAAGGACCATCCTTTCTTTCTCAGCGCTGATGGGTTGGCACATTCATCAGATGGATGTGAAGATTACGTTCCTTAATGGGATCATTTCGGAAGAAGTGTAAATTGAGTAGCCTGAAGGATTTGAGATCTTCAGTAGCGAGTCACATGTGTGCATACTGAAAAGAGAATTGTATGGGCTAAAGCAAGCACCCCGTGCTTGGTACACTCGGATCGACAGCTATTTCACTGGACTTTGCTTCACCAAGAGAGAGGCGGATGAAAACCTATACCAGATTGTGGTGGAGGGTAAGATTTTAATCATTATTCTTTATGTTGATGATTTAATACTGACGGGTTATGAGTAGATGATACAATCATGTAAGGAGGACATTTCAAAGGAGTTCGAGATGAAGGATATGGGCCTCCTTCATTATTTCCTTGGATTGGAAATATGGCAGCGAGATGGTGAAATTTTTGTGTCTCAAGGCAAGTATGCAAGGGAGATAATGGGTAAGTTTCACATGGAGGGCTGCAAACCCATGGATACTTCTCTTCTAGGAAACTGGAGGAAAGAGGACGCTACATCTGGAGAGGTAGTGGATGCTACTATCTATCGATAGTTGGTGGGTTCACTCATGTATTTAGTAAATACCAGACCGGACATTGCTATGTGGTGAACCAATTTAGTCAAGTGATGGTTAAGCCTACCAAGCACTTTTGGAAGGTGGGAAAGCATGTCCTAAGATATATCAGGGGCACATCTGAGTATGGCTTATGGTACAGATAGATGGATGAGGTGAAGTTGCATGGCTTCATGGATGCAGATTGGGAAGGCAGCCCAATGGACAGAAATATCACATCAGGAGGGGTCTTCAGTATCGGATCTACAACTGTTTCTTGGTACAACAAGAAACATATATCCGTGGAACTCAGTTCAGTGGAAGCAGAATACATGGCAGCAAGTCAAGCTGCATGTGAGGCTATTTGGATGGGAAAGATCCTGGTTGGTTTGTTTGGTTCTCATTTAGATCCGACAGTGATTCATTGTGATAATCATAGTTGCATTAAAATCTTAATTAATCATGTGTTTCATGATAGATCTAAGCATATAGATATCCGATATCATCATATCAGAGATTGTGTGCAGCGGAAGATCATGTTGCTTAAGTACATTCCTACGAAAGATCGGGATGCAGATATTCTGACAAAGGCGCTCACCAGGAGAAAATTCGAATACCATAGAGACAGGGTCGAGGTGAAGGATAATCCCTTTCTTGTTGAGAGGGAGTGTTGAGATTCAACAAGATGATGATCCTAGTGAAAATTAAGCACCTACACTAGGTGGGGCCCGTAGGCTATTTTTAGGTGTATGTCTATTTTTAGAATGTTGAGAAAATTCTATTTATAGCAGGAGTCTATTTATAGATGGTTGAGAAAATTATATATATATAGATGAGTTTTTGTTTTAAGATGCATGTGCCAAGTCTATTTATAGATCAGATGTCTAAAAATATAATGCATGTCGATTATTATTATCTCTTAATAATAATTAGACAATAAATAATAATCTATTTTCTTGAAGCACTTGATTTCAGTTAACTGATGTGGCAAAATAGTTAGCTGAATGAATTTAGAGTTCTAAGGTTGGTTGGTGGGACATGCAAGTGGAATTATTTATAACTGAGTGATTCGAAGTTGTAACAGAGTTGGATGTGTATTTATGTGAGTTGTAAATTAGTTTAACTCAGTTGTGCTAGTTGTAACTAGTTGTATCTAAAGATACACTAGTGAGAGATCAGTGAATTAATTATTTAATTAATTCACAAGCAATGGTCTCACATGCAACTGAAGAAACACTACTGTTAACTACATGCATGTCATATCTAGTGGAGACCCAGTTGAGAGATAGATGAAAGGGATAGTTTGACTATCTGTTGTGACATTAGTGGGTGCACTCATGCAACCACACACACATTGGAGATGCTAATGAGGATTGCGCAGTCAAGGCAAGGCAATATCGAATTCATTCAGGGATTGTGACGAGCAATGATTGTGCAGTGGAGGCAGGCTATCAGGAGGCAGTAAATTGGTGCATGTATTTGCCAATTTTTGTATGACAGTGTGAGACGATTGTATATTGTATTGAGAGCTCTTGGATTAGAGTTTTGTATGAGATTGTTTCATGATCCATGATATACACATAATATATGATAGTGGGGTTTTTAGCTTTATGCTTTCCTGGTAAAAAAATCAGTGTTATGTGTGATTGATCTTTCTTCATGTGTTTGCAATTGGTGATTAAATTTCTACAAAGATTTTAGTAGAAGGATTCTATATTTAACAGTGGCATATAATTTTTAGATCAGAAGAATACTGACTATACATAATTGTATTAAAATTTCTACAGAGCACATGATTATGGAACATGGATGGTCCATAGGTCGTTGTTAATTATTTCTTCACCTTGTGGATGCTGGAGGGATCTATTTTCTTGGTAGTCTACAGCTACACCATTTCCTATTAGGATGTGGTAGTAAGAGACATTTCCCAGACATGTTATGTGGTTTTGATCATAAGCTAGAATTTGGAAAAGCTCAACATTTTCAGGGTTAGAGACTTTGACCAGTTGGTGAATGAGAAAAGAAGAGTCCCAAAAAAAGTTGGATTTATAATATGGAGCTATCATAGGATTGATGATCCCAAGAGGAGGAAATATGTCTCTGCCCTATTATTTCATTCATGCACAAGTCCCCATTCAATGAATGATACATGTTATTTTCCACATGGAGCTATGATGACCCCCCCAACACCTATTATCCATAATTTTTTTTTTGAAGAACCATAAAATAAGAGACACAACTATTTTTTCTTTTAACCAAGCCATGAATTCATAGTCCTTTAATCTTATTTTCCAGTTTTGACGAAGGGGTGGCCTTCTGGGAAGATTTTGAGTGATATGAGAGATTTTAGTTAGAAGATATTGAAACCATTGAATCTATGCCTCCTGTAGGATTTGATGATCTATGTTGGAGTTTCCTTTTGAGATAATAGCTCCAGATACAAGGCCCCACAATATAACCAATATTTTTCTGTTTTCTAGCTTTTTGTTATCAAAGGCATTCTTGTTTCTTGCTAGCCAGATTTGCTAGTAGAGGAATGCTAGGAGACAAAACTAGAAGCACTTTATTAAGTTTTTATTTTTGAGGGAGTAAGGATATCCTATGTTCCAATGTGAAAATAATTCTTCCATACTTAGGTCAAAGTTTGGATGGGAAAGAAGGGGCTAAATCATTAATTTACAACACATTTGGGAAAGGGGTTAAGAAAGAAACAAGTGTTGGATTATCTCTTTGGAGTTCATATAAAGAGGGAACCTTGGTTGACCCTATATGTTATGATTCCTGAGGTTTTCGGTTGTCACGATATTCCCCCTAAGAAGAGTCCAAGTGAAGAGTTTAATCTTAAGCAAAATTGATGGTTTCCATAATAGCTTCCAATATGACCAAATGGACTGTTGATCTTTTTATTATTTGAGAGAAGTGTAGTCACTCTTGATTGTGTATTCCTTTCTTGTCAAATTCCATTTAAATCCATCCCATTGAGTGATTTTAATCAGGGAAATGAATTCAAGGTACTTGATAAGAGAGCTCCATTGGTGAGAAAGCCCAACTAGAAAAGGTGGCGGATTCTAAGCCTTTCAAATTGATTCATTTTGATCCTAGGATGAGATTTGGGCCAACTTAATAATTCCTATTTCCATGCACTAGGTTCAGAGTTGTTGAATATCTGGGATGGTGGATAGGCTTGACCTGCTTAGAATACTATGTTCCCAAAGATCTATCTCATGCCAACTCCCATATATTCTGGAAGTGTGGGATTTGATAAGAGGGAAGGAATTTTTGCACAATTTCCAAATTGAAGAGTAGGATCTGAGTGGAATTTGGGACTGAAGAAGATGTTGACGAGGGGTGTTCAGTTTCCCTTCTAGAACCATTTTCCACTAATATTTTCCTTCGATGATTAATTTCCAAAGGATCCTTGCCCCCAAAGTTATATTCATGAGATCAGGTTTTTTTATACCAATTCCCCATATTTTATAAAGGGCTATGACTTTCGTCTAGCTAAGTAGGTTGAATTTTTTTTAATTTGTCTTGCCATAAACAATTCTCAAAAGGAGTTTTATATGTTTTTAGATAGGCTGGATTAGGCTTACAAAACCACATATTTATATATGGGGAGGGAAGATAAAATATATTCAATTGGAATGACTTGTCCTACTAAATTTAACAATTGATTTCCCAAATATTTTAGCTTTTTATTCATCTTGTAAATGACCTTTGTCCATACCTAAACATTCATATATATGCATTCCTAATTACTTGAAGTGTTTCCACTCATATTTGAAAAGTATTTCAAAAGTTTATGAGATTTATTTGAGTGCTCTTAGAGGTGTTCTCCAACCATGTATACTTCTCTTTAGCTTATTGAGCTATCCCCCTGATGCTTCTAGGAATAAATCCGAGTTGCTATTGATTCTTCTAACTACTATAGGGGAAGCTCCTCTTATCAATAATGTGTCATCGAAAAAATGGGAATGGTTTAAAATTTTTACTCCTCTACTATAATGAATGCCAATTATCAATCTATTTGTTTATCATGCTTGAAATTTTTACTGAGGGATTCTTCCATAATGAAATATAGGAAGGGTGAAAGGGGACACACTTTATTTATTCCCCTTGTGCTTTGGAAGAAGTGCCTTGGTCTTCCATTTAATAAAGTCGCTATCCATTTCTTCTGAATACATGTTTTGATAAGATCAATAAAATCATTAGCAACACAATCTTTTTAAAGAACAACAAAAAGGAAGGAATGCCTTACTCCGTTGTAGTATTTTTCCATGTTGCAGAATGAAGCCTTGCTATTATCGAGAGAGACTCAAGTGAATTGCTTCCTGAACCATGAAAATATTATCCTCGATATTTATTTTCTAGATGAAGCCACTTGGTTTTTAGAGATCAAATGAGGGAGAAGGTTCTTGAGGCAGTTTGCAAGAATTTTGGTAAGTATTTTGTAAGAGGAATTGGATGGGGATACGGGCCATAATCTGTTGAAGGTTGAGGGTCTAGTTTATTTAAGAATCAATGCAATAAAGGTTGAATTAATATTTCCCCCAATTTTGTGCTTTCGCTAAGCACAATGTATCATCTTGAGAAGATATTTTTTGATGAGTTTCTAGTAATATTGATAGAAGGCAATGTTGAATCCATCTAGACTAAGCACTTTGTTAGGATGAAAAATACATACGTCACATTGAAATTCTTCTTCATCCACTAGATTTGTTAATTCTGCATTGGATTCTTCTGTTTCTATTTTTGGAACTAGCTTAGTAGTTTCCTCAAACTTGGCTGGTTCAAGACCAACTGTCATAATTCTGCTGAAATGTGAGCATGCTTCCTATTTGACTACTTCTGGCACTTCTATGTGAACATTCCATTCTCCATGAATTGGATCTACTCAATTATTTTTCCTCATATCCTTCACTTGATTATGAAATAAGGTGGTGTTCTTGTCACCTTTTTGAATTTATAGGCTTCTATATTTTATTCTCTAGTCCTCTTCTTATTTTGGTTGATTTGGTATGATTTCCAGTATAATTCCTTTTATTTTGCTTGAACTAGAGAAATTTTGAGGTAAAAAATGGGTCTCAAAACAAAAATATACAGCCAAAATCAACTTTATAAGAACCAATAGGATTCAAGATGATGATGTCAACCATGAGGGATCCAAAATTTAATTCCTAATCCAGGGAGTACCAATGTTGTGTACTTCTGATGGACCCTTCTACATGAAAAATGAAAAATACTTGAAATTGTGATTGTAATCACGTTTTTATTTATTTATTTATTTTTTTAATTTTTTAATTTTCTCAAGAGTATGCAACATGGGTACTCCTTGAATGAGAAATTAAATTGTGCATCCAATGAGTGCCCCTACTCAAAATTTGAGTAAAAATGTAGGGAGACAAGTTGAAAATACTAGGTGAAAAAGTAGTTTTTTTATTTTTTCTCTCTAAAATTTGATTATTTATTATTATTATTATTATTACACACACACACACACACACACACACACACATATACATACATACCCACACACACACACACACATATACATACATATACATATATATACATATACATATACATATACATATACATATACATACATACATACATACATATATATATAATTAATACTGAAGAGTTACATTGTTTATGCAATTAAGTATTCCATATGAGATTTTATCATCAATTTATTAGCAGATCAAACTATCCCACAAACAGAACCGAAAAAACAACACTGTAATAACTATCATCAGAAAAGAAAAGACAACATCATGGCCCTCCCAAAGGGAAAACAACCCCAAAAAATAACCACACATAGAGTCACAGTGTTAAGGCCTCCCCAAAGGGAAAACAACCCCAAAAAATAATCACACATAGAGACTATGGTCACAGTATCCAACAAGTGTATCTATATACAATAAGCATATGACCCAAAAAATAAATATTATACAAAAAATAACTCAGATTAGTAAGGTCGGGTGTCCGATACACAGAAATACCCATCCTTGATCTAGGTGGATATTGGTGGCCACCTGCCTATTCCACTTGGGGCCCCACCATTGTCTCTTTCAGTTTTTTCACAACTTACTATTTTTAGCAGTTTTTCAGGTCTTGAACTTTCAGAGTTGTTTTGAAGCCCCAAACGGAGATAGTATGCCAAAGTTACGTCCCTCGGAAGTTTAAACATCATTTGACCCAAACGGGGCCCGTATTTTTGTCGCTTCATCTCCTAGGGTTAGGTTTTTGGACGTTTAGAATTCTCCATTGTTTCTCCATAATAAATAGGCCCTCGAGAATCATTGTAATACAATTTAGAGGTCTGTAGTCACCACATCTCTTCTCAGAGATTCGCTACTAGCACCCTAGCTATTTTATTTCCATCATGTTTGTAAGCATATTTCTATGATTTGATATTAATGAAATGAAGCCTTATTTCCGCTGTATTTCTATGTTTATGGTAATTTCTGTATTCTGTTGTGTTCCTGCATAAATCCGGATTAGTGGTATCAGAGCAGTCTGCTTTTTCTCGATCCTTCTTTGCATGTCCCCAATGAGGTCAGGGTATAAGGAGTTAGGGCTCGATCTGGTGGAACCTTTGCAAGACCAGCCTCGCAAATCCCGACGGGCACCCATGGGGAATGAAAAGAAAGATGAGGGAGCAGGAGATCCTATCAAAATATTGCTCGAGGAGGCCCTCGAAAAACAAAGGAACGCGATGATGGCTAACTTTGCCCAGATCCTTCAACGACTGCCCACCGGCGACGCATCTGCATCCAACAACCACTCTGGAGGCGTGACTCCCTTTAAGGTACAAGTAAAGTTTAACATTCCCATATTTTAGGGTCAAATAGATGCAGATGCCGTAGATATATGGTCAAATATATTAGAAGGATATTTCTCAGTTCATGATTTTTCTGACCGGGAGAAGATTATTTTTGCACTCCTCAAAGCTAACCCCCATGTCAAGGACTGGTGGGAAACCTACTGTGAGAAAATGAATGAGACATAACCCTCTCTGTTCTCAGCCGTACCCACTTGGAATTCATTCCAAGATGCCATCAAGGAACAATACTATCCCGTGGGGAGCTATGAGGACAAGTACATACAATGGACCACATTGCGACAACAAAGGATCAAGATGCGCATGAGCTAATGAATTTGTTCCATACCCTGCACACAAAGTTGGGTATCAAAGACTCAGAGAAAAATTTGGTACTAAAGTATCGTGGTTGTCTACATAGATACATTCAGGAGGAAATGGAGTTCCTCGACATCTCCTCGCTTGGTATGACATACCAGTATTTTTCCCAGATTGAGCATAAATTCAAATAGAAGAAGCGAGACTTTGGATCCACGAATCAAAATCAAGGGAAAGGTGCCCCCAAACCACAGAACAAATGACAAAGCCAAGGCATGGTAGCCCAAGACAACCTGCCAAAGATACAAGCAAAGAAAAACACTATGAAGGCAAAGAAGGACACGGGAAAGTGGTGTGAGTTCCATAAGAGCTCCACTCACAACACAAGTGAGTGTCGGGCCAAGCAGTCGTTGGTGGCCGAGATGAGGGCTTCTGAATCAGATGCATGCTCCGACTCTGAATTAGAACCTGACAAGGTGAATGAAAAAGGGAAGCAGATTATTGATGCAGAGCCCAATGCCACTGTTTCCACTATGAAGATCTAGAAGGAGGAACCAGAATATCCAGAGGAGGCAGAGCGTCTTTTCCACTCCCAGATGTGGGTAAAAGGTTCCCCGCTATGGTTCATTATCAACAATGGGAGCCAAAAGAACCTCATTTCAGTAGATGTCATGAAGAAGTTGGGCTTGCCAACCACAGCGCACCCACAACCATACACGATCGGGTGGCTTCACCAAGGACGAGATCTTTGCGTCATCCAGCAGTGCCGCCTTCCCTATAGCATCAAGTCCTTCACGGATGAGGTATTGTGTGTCATTTCTCCTATTGATGTTTCTGATGTATTATTAGGACAACCATACTTGTGGAAGCGACATGCTGTGTATGAGTCCTGACCTTGCGCTATTATTGTTACTTTGGGAAATAAATTGTACAGGATACCAGAGGTACCACCGCCTCCCACTATCCCTTTGGCTACTGCAAAACAATGTAGTAAGCTCATTTCCCAAACTAGGAAATTTTTTTTCCTGATGATCCACCCCCAGGGCAAGAAGAAGACTATGGCCACGACCTCCAGACATGGCTCCTCTACATGACAACAACAAATGGACAAGGTTGTGGAGGAGTACGGGGACATCTTCACCTCACCCACAGGGGTGCCTCTACACTGTCAGGTCAAGCACCCCATTGACCTGACCCTAGGTGCGCCGCTACCCAATGGACCGATCTATAGGCGCTCTATTATGGAGAATGAGGAAATTAAGAGGCAGATTCAGGAGCTACTGCAGAAAGGTCACATCCGGCCAAGTTCATCGCCCTGTGGGAGCTCGATCATGTTGGTACAGAAGAAGGATGGGACTTGGAGACTCTGTATTGATTATCGGGCGCTGAACAAGATCACTATTTGGAATCGGTACCTGATCCCATAGATTAATGACCTTCTGGACCAAATCAAAGGGGAAAAATATTTCAGCAAGATTGACTTGAAGTCTGGGTATCACCAGGTACCAATCGAACCCTTTGATGTGTGGAAGACTGCCTTCAAAGCCAAGGAGGGCCTTTTTTGAATGGCTCGTCATGCCTTTCGGATTGACAAATGCTCGTGCAACCTTCATGAGGTTGATGGATGACATCTTGCATCCATTCACCAACTCATTTGTAGTGGTATACTTGGATGACATTCTTATCTTCAGCCATAATTGGGAAGAGCACCTCCGCCACATTCGAGAAGTCCTCCAAACACTACGACAACACAAGTTGTGTGCCAATTTGGAGAAGCGCACTTTTGGCATGACCCAGGTTCAATATCTGGGATACATTATTGATGAAAGGGGGGTACATGTGGATCCAGCCAATATCCAAGTAATTCGGGATTGGCCAACCCCAACCACCCTAACAGAGCTTCGCATCTTTCTAGGTATTGCTAATTTCTACAGCAGGTTCGTGTTGGGATTCTCTCATATCACTTGGCCCTTGAGTCAAGTCACCAAGGGAGGAGCGAAAGCAAAATTTTTTTGGTCGAAATCTCAACAGAAGGCGTTCGTAGAATTGAAACATCACCTGTGTTATGCCCCAGTGCTCACATTACCAGACTTGCAACAACCATTTGAGATCGAGACATATGCCTCTGACTATGCTATTGGGGCAGTTGTTACTCAACAGGGGCATCTAGTGGCATATCACAATGAGACATTGTCCGACACAGTTCGAAAGTATCCCACTTATGACAAAGAAATGTATTCCATTGTGCAGGCTTGTTGATAATGGAAGCATTACATTTTGGGGAAGGAGACAATCATCCACACAGACCACCGGCCCTTGCAGTTCATACAGACACAAGGGAAGTTGCAGAACGATCGCCATCAGAAGTGGTCTACATATCTGCAAAAATTTCATTTGAACATCAAGTACAAGAAGGGTAGCACCAATAATACTGTAGATTGCCTCAGCCAACCACCGATCGTGGCCATAACCACCGTTTCAACTCTTGTGGGCATGAGACTTATAATTGGCCGCTTCTCTACAAGAGCGATCCAGAATTTGGCCACATATACAAGGCACTCTTGGGGGGTATGCAAGATTCAAATTTTCACCTCCAAGATGCACTATTATGTCACCTGGGACATCTTTGTGTTCCTTCAAGTGAGCGTGCCAAGATGATATGGGAAGCACACTACAGTTGAGCTGCTGGGAATTTTGGGGTCAAGAAAACAGTTGCAGTACTGCAGAAGTATTTCTATTGGCCGAACCTTCGACAGGATGTCGGGAAGTACATCAGATCCTGCACTCCGTGCGCCATTGCCAAACCGACCATCAAGAAGCAAGGGCTCTACACTCCGCTACCTACCCCTAGTCAACCTTGGGAATCCATCTCCATGGATTACATGTCAGGCCTTCCTTCTACTAAGCATGGAAATGACTGTGTTTTCGTGGTCATCGATAGATTCTCAAAGATGGCCATTATGGCAGCCTGCAAAAAGAATATCACAATAGAAGCCACTGCTAAACTCTTCTTTGAACGAGTGTGGGTGCACTTTGGGATCCCACAATCTATCATATCAGATCGTGACAACAAGTTCCTCAACACATTTTGGTCTAGCCTCTGGTCAATGTTGGACACCAAGCTCACCAAGTCCACAAATTTCCATCCCCAAACTGATGGCCAGACAAAGGTCGTCAACAGGATGATTGTACACATTCTACGCATGTGCAATTCAAAGCATCCACACACATGGGATGAGAGCCTTCCCTATGTACAACACAGTTATAACTGGGCTCTCCACAACTCAACTGGCCACAGCCCCTTTCAGGTGGGCTTGGGATTCCAGCCACTATGTCCCATTGACGTAGCCATGCCATTTGCAACTACTCAGGCTGATTCGGCTCATGTCCAGTTTGAAGCTGACAAAGCAAACAACTTCATCGAGCGCATTCAACACATCCGCCAATAGGTTCATGACATATTGGACAGAGCCAATGCTAAGTACAAGCAACGACATGATCAACATTGGGTGCCACACAACTTCTAGGTGGGTGAAAAAGTGTGGCTGCATTTGCAGAAGGAGCGCCTCACTGGACCCCACCGCAAGATTCACCCGCTCTGATATGGGCCGTACACCATCACCAAGGCTGTAGGGAATAGTGCCTTCAAGCTCAGCATTCCACCATTCCTTGGTCTGCACCCGGTATTCAATGTAGACCACCTTCATCCCTACTTCCCAACTCTATTGGACACCTCTGAAATTGCAGAAGAACTCACACCAAAAGAGTTAAACCCAGAGTGCATGGAGTAGGCCACCACAGACTGTATCATGGACATGCAAATCAAGAACACTTACCGACAGAAGATCCAACTATATTGGGTTGTCCAAGCTGGCCAAATCCTGCACCAAGGCAAGTGGTTCACTAGGGACCAAGTTCAATAGAAGTTTCCTCATCTCATGGAGGAACTCAATGCAATGGGGACCATTGCTTCCTAAGGGGGGAGGAATGATCCAGGTGGATATTGGTGGCCACCCGCCTATTCCACTTGGGGCCCCACCATTTTCTCTTTCAATTTTTTCACAACTTACTATTTTTAGCATTTTTTCAGGTCCTGAACTTCCGGAGCCATTTTGAAGCCCCAAACGGAGATAGTATGCCGAAGTTACGTCCCTGGGAATTTGAAACACCAATTTACCCAAACGGAGCCCATAGTTTTGGCGCTTCATCTCCTAGGGTTATGTTTTTGGACGTTTAGAATTCTCCATTGTTTCTCCATAATAAATAGTCCCTCGAGCCTCATTATAATAGATTTCAGAGGTCTGTATTCGCCACATCTCTTCTCAGAGATTCGCAACCAACACCCTAGCTATTTTATTTCCATCATGTTTGTAAGCATATTTCTGTGATTTGATATTAATGAAATGAAGCCTTATTTCTACTGCATTTCTATATTTATGGTTATTTCTGTATTCTGTTGCGTTCCTGCATAAATCCGGATCAATCCTATCTAAAATTTGATGAGGTAATCTAATCTTATTTTATTATTTCCACTATTATTTTATAATATTCCTTAGGAGGCCCATTTTAGACCTCAAAATTTCTCTAATGCTCCGTTTTCTCCTCTTCAACTTCTATTATTTTTTGCACCTCTTCCAGTTCCTTTTGCAATTCAATCTTCTCTTGAGTTGGATCTTTGTAGCTCATTTTTACCCAAATTTTTAAAACGACTTTGATAATATTTAGCTTTGTCTCCCGAACGTAACTAGGGGAGACATCTATTCTAGTATGCCAATTTTTTCGATAAGTTGTTTGACATCTTTATTAGCAGACCAGAGTGGGTTATATAGAAAAGGAAAAGGGTCTAAATTGATGTTTTCATCTAGGATTAAGTTGATGGGATTGTGGTCAAATGCAATTTTTGGAAGGATTCTAGAATATGTTGTTCCAACTCCTATGATGAGGCTCGTATGAATTATAAATTGATAAAACCTTTCGTTAATATTTCCTGGGTCTATTTTCTTGTTGTTCAAAGTGTATTTAACATTCTTTGGTTTGATATCCAATAGGCTGTGCTCGATTATAATTATTTCTAGCTTATCTCTGCTTGGATCTAGAAGAAAAATCCCACCTCTTTTTTCTTCAACACATATGACAATGTTGAAGTCACCACCAAATATAACATTTTGGTCACCATCATTTTCTATTTTGGTTGCTAAATAATTCCAACGTATCTCCTTGTCCTTGTAATGGACAGGGGCATATATGTTGTAGACTAAGAATATTTTCCATCTTAATTTGTTGTAAAGATCAACCTTTATCCATTATTGTTATCTATGGATACTTTGAGTGTCAAAAATTTCTTAATTTCATATGGTGCATATAATTTCCTCCTGATGCCCCTCTTGCACTAATTTCTACCTCTTTAAAATTCTTATTGATTTTCTTGATTGTGGATGCCATTTCCTCTTCACTTAATTTTGTCTCCTTGATTAATAGGAATGCATGGTTTTATGTTCTTATCACATAATTTATTGCATTTATTTTTGAGACGTGCTCGAGGCCTTTGCATTTCCATGAGCCTTAGATCCATTATTTAACTTATGAAAGGGTGACAAAGCCCTTTCCTCTCCCTACTAAGGTTTGTACTTCTTTTGATCCTGACCCTTTACCTAAATATGTGTACATTGGTTGCTGAATTCCCATTGCCATTTCCTTTTGATTTGCTTCATCTTGAACTTATTTATTGGTCCTTGCTCAGTTTTCCTTTGAAGAAATTTTGGTGGAGATGAGAATTATTTGGATTTTGTTATAGTTAGATTCCATATGAAGGAAGGAGGGGTTCAAAAATAGGGGATGGAGGATTAATGATACCTATATATTTTTCAATAGATGGATCAACCAAAGGGGAGGTGAAAAGAGGGATGATCTAATATAGATATGTAGAATGAGGGTGAGGTAGAGTAGTGGAAGGTTGATCATCAGAAGCCTCCCCATATTTAGGTTCATGGATGTACACAAGAAGGAATTTATAGTCTAGATTGAATGGGAGGATAGATAAATATATGAAAGAATTAGAGGAGACTGGAAGAGGGGTCCCATAATGTGGCAGGGGGAAAATATTAGAGGATGATGGGAGAAAATAGGAAGGTCCAAATTGATACCACTTAGGTTATTTAGAGAGTATTATAATATTGTTATTTTTTCACTTGAAAATTTCCCATTGTTTATTGTGGGCCTCTAAAGATTCATCTGCTGATCGTTTGGGAGATATATTTGCGAAATTACCATATTTGTGACATACCTTGCATTTGAAGGGAAGTTTTTTGTATTCGTGCTACTAAATATGTGTCCAACTGTATACTTTGATCTTCACTGGATAGATAAAATTCTACATAGATCCTTGTGCATGCATGCATATTCTCATTGGGCTCACTTTGGTCAATGTATTCTCCGATTACGTTCCCTATGGTTCTTGATAACTCATATCCCTAGAAGTGGAGAGGAAGGTGGGGGAGACGAACCAAGATTGGAACTACACTAGGGATGTCACGCTCAGGGCCAACGTGTGGTGTCAATATATTTAGATAGAGTCCACACAAGTTCATGAAGTATGGTCCATTCTTGAATATTAGATCATGATCTTCCTTGGATTCAAAATAGAAGGTGAAGTATCCTCTTCTGCAAAAATATGTCAAGATTTTTCCTTGTATTTTTGGATTCCTGTTTTTTTCTATCCATTTTTGCACAGTTTTTGGTGAAGGCCAGAGTCTAGTGAAATATTCAACCAATCCTCACTCAGCAAGTGAGAGAGAGTTTATTTTTTAGAAATTAAAGGAAGAAGATCTATTTTAGGGATTGAATCCAAGCGTTTAACAAATATGGAAACTGATGGACATTCTCGGGATGGAACAAGAGAGGATATGTGAGAGTCATGAAGGCACACACAAATTGATCTGGTGATGGAGGGGTCCCGCCCCCCCCCTTGAATAAATCTTCGGAGGGGTCATGGGACCAATAATATACACGAATCTAGATCTTGATCAGTGTAGTAGAAGCTTCAATGCAACACAACACAACCCTTTCATGAAAAAAATAAATTACTTTCTTTGAATCTTGAATACATGATGCTATTATTATTACAAAGCTTAAAATTATATTTTTATATGTTAATAGACTAACTGATATTCATGGGATTTCATAGGATTATTACGGCAAATAGTGTTTGTATTCCTTTCCACTCTCTCTCTCTTTGTATATTGCAATTTTATTAACTTGTGCATAATAGTGAATGAAATTGGTGGATTATGTTCTTAGAGAATAATTTTTTTCCAATTATGACTCCTCTTGTCAAAACTCAGACTCCATCATGTAGTTTGCATACAAAGGTGTCACTTATTCCTCATCAAAGTACTGTATTAATGTACTTACTTTACATATGATCAACATTATCATATGTATATGTCTAAGGTTAATTTGACGATTTGAAATTTACTCAATTTATTCAATTTGTTGATAATATAGAGAGCGATTATTATTTATAAGTTTCGATCTAGAAATGAAGAAAAAAGTACAAAGAAATCAGTGCCTGTACATTGAAATCAATGCATGTACATTGAAATCAATGTGTTGATTTCAATGAAATGTTATTTTAATTTCTACTTCTATTTTCATTAAATGTCAATTTATATTCCACTTTTAATGCATTTATTTTAGTGTATAGGTCAATTTATAAATGCATTGACCTAATAATGATTAAAAATGCACACTAAATCATTGCATATCCATTGAAATCAAGCTTTCTTAGAATTATAAAGATTCCCCAACTTTCATGTTTATGTCTAGCGACATGAAGATTTTGTATGTTTCAACCTTTCACAAATAATTCCAGCAAACAAATTATCAACATAAAAAAGGAAAAGATTCAATAGTACTTGTTCACAGTTTTTACAAATATTTTACCCTATAAACCCAAAATTAAGAAAAATAGGTTGGTTTGTCTATATCTCTCAATCATTACATTCCCACTATACAATTTCCTCATAAAAGATAGTTTCCTTCTAGGGAAAAAAAAATCCATAACATAACTTCGACCAAAAAAAATATGACCTAATGATGAATGATCTAGATTGACTATTTTACAATATTTTTAAAAATTTCACTTCATGGGCACTTTCCTTGAAAGCACCTGCCTGGAGGGGTTCCATAAAAGAAAAAGAAATTATACAAGGGTGGGATTCCCCCTATTAGAAACTGGGGTCCAAACATGACTAATCATGCAAAAAATATAACACATACCCAACATTCTCCCACCTGTTGTTTTCTTTACATACAGGTGGTCATAGGATTACATGATCGACAATTAAGGGAAATAATGCCGATTATTTCTCTACACCAAGAGAAATTCTTAGTGCTCACATATTTTTTCTATGAATCTCCAACGTTCTTCAAAGTGTCCACCTTTACAAGTATAAATTTCTCCTCTTCAACCATATTTCTCACAAAATGATACTGCACATCAATATGCTTTGTATTTGAATGATAAGAAAGATTATTTTCTAGGAAAATTGCATTTTGAATTTCACAATATATCGTTACAACTTTTTGTACCAACCAAATAGCTTAACTCAATATCTGTAACCAAACTGCTTTCTTGCTTGCATCGGTATCCATGATTTCAAATTTTGTAGTTGAGAGTTTCATTACAGACTATCTCTTGCTAAGCCAACTAATAGCTCCTAAAAATGGGTTAAACACATACCCACTTGTAGATATTTTGTGATCAAAATATCCATATGTTGAAGTCTAGCATTGGAATCATCCACATATTTACAACACAATAAGAGCATACAAAAAACACATAAAAATAAAGAGATATTGGGAATGAAATTCCAATCCAACGTTTTATTAAACTTTGGGTGTATATATACATGATTGATATAGATGGAGTGGTTGTACCTGCTCACAACCAACCTCCATTCACATTTACTGATAGTTACTAAAATTTACATATACATGATTATGATGATAAATATAGGTCTAAAAAGACCCTCACAACATCTCCCCGACCCTCAATGCCTTGCTCATCCCGATAAAGGATGCACAATGTATTGAACCACTGCTCTCTATAGAAGTATCCTGACTGAACATCGACCATGATTACTGGTCTGCATAGGTTACTCAGTCGCAAAAAATGCAAGCTGGATATGATAGTGCATATATACAAGGTTTACTGTGATTACTCCTTGTCTAGTGACCTCTTTGTACATATTTCCATTATTTACACCCTATGGAATCTTCTTAGTACTCTAAACTATTACTCCAACTGGGAACCGTCGTCAGTTTCTCTCCAGTCCAGGGGCAACTTCTTTCACTCTCTGTATAATCGAGTCCAACACGAGACTACCATTCCTTAGAGTTTCTTAACTAAACAAATATAAGTTGTCATTTTTCAAGTCAGCATCCTACATTTTTCCTCTGTCACATTCCAGAATCGATTTTTCATTTTTATATCAAGAAGGTTGTTGTCATCATGTACAACCAACCTCCATTCACATTTACTGATAGTTACTAGCATTTACATATACATGATTATGATGATAAATAGAGGTCTAAAAAGACCCTTACAACACCATCACAATCTTCATCAAAAAAATCATGTATTTCCAACACTCTATCTAATATTGGTCTTCCTTGGTAGCATAATCCATAATCAATAGTGCTACACAGATACTTGAAAACCATATTTACCATTGTCTAATGCTCCTTACCTTGGTTTTGACATATGCCTACTTAATACTCCCATTTCCCATGCCATGCTCCATCTAGAATAGACCATTTCATACATAATACTTCCAACCACAATGGCATATGGAACACAAGACATGTCCTCTTACTATTCCTGTCTCTTGGGACACTAACTTGTGGAGAACTTTACACCTTTAGGAACAAGGACCTTTACTAATTTACTTTCGTGCATATTAAACCTATATAATATTGTCTCAACATACTTCCTATTATTTAACCATAGTTACCGTTTTCTTGATCTATTTTGATTTCCATTCCCAAAATGAAATTTGCAACACCCAGATCCTTCACGTTAAATTTAGAGGACAATTGTTTTTTCACATCTTGGATAATTTCCTTGGAATTTCCAATTAGCAACATATCATCAACACACAGGATAAATACATAATATAATCACAAACTAATTAAAAATATATGCAATGATCCACTTTGCTCTTTGTGAAACCAAGTCCTAATATATATGTATCAAAATTTTAATACAACATCCTTGGTGATTTATTTAACCCATACAAGGAAATTTTCAACCTGCATACTAACTCTTTATTTCCCTTCACTACAAATCCTTTTGGTTGCTTGTTGTAGATACCTTCTTCTAGATCCCCATGTAGGAATTCTGTCTTCACATCTCTACCTCAAAATCAAAAGCAACAATGACATATAAAATAAATATAACAAAAACTAACTTGGAAAAAAGAGAAAAAATATCACCAATGTCAATTCCCTAGACCTGGTAATAACCTTTTGCTACTAAGCAAACTTTGTATTTCTCCACTTTTCATTTTGCATTCAACTTATTCTTAAATACTCATTTCCTGAAAATAATATTTCTTCTAACTAGCAACTCCACTAGATCACAAGCCTCATTCTTGTCCACGGTTGCCATTTCTTAAACCATGGCCTTTTTCCAGAGTTTTCCATCCTCTAAATCCACTTCCTCCATAGAAGTTCTAGGATCATCATTAGTAATAAACAAAGAAAAAGTTGAACATAAATTAGGTGGAGTATACCTTTTTGGATGCCTTTTTTCCCGAACCGATCTCTTAAAAAAGGAAGTATGCGATTCTTCTTCTCCTGATTCATGTTATTTTGTAAAGTTGATTCATTATCCTTCAATTCAAACTCTATATTCTATGGTTATTTCTTAGTTGGTAGGAATTATTGTTTGATAAAATCTTTCACCTCTCTAAATACTTCATCTCAAATATGCACAACCTTCTTAGTTTTTGGGTTCCAAAGCTTATAACCTATCAAACCATCTTTTTAACCAAGAGATGCACCATTCAGATTTACTATTCTACTCAGTTATGTTTTCCTTTGGAATGTGTACATATGCATCACAACCAAATACCTTGAGATTTGTGAGAGAGGGTTTCTTACCAGTCCATACCTCATGTGGACTATTATCATCCAATGATAATGAGGGTGATCTATTTACCATGTAACTTAAAGTATCCACTGCCTCTGCCCAGAATTTTTGTCCTAACTTGACACAACTAAGCATGTTATTTTATTTTTCCATCAACGCCCTATTCATCCTTTTTTCAAATCCATTTTATTTAGGTGTTTATGGTGCATTATATTCTATTGTGCTATACCACTCTTTTTACAAGACTCTTTAAATTCCTTCCTATATAATTCTCCGCCATTCTTTTTCCTCAACACCTTTGTTTTATTTTATGTATGATTTTCTACCAGGGTCTTAAACTCTTAAAATATGTCAAATACTTCAATTTATACCTAAGGAAATATATCCATGTATTCCTTGTGAAGTCATCTATAAATGAGATATAATGCATAGATTTACCTAGTGATGGAATAGACATAGGTCCATGTTAGAAATTTGTTGTCATTGATGGAAGAGTTGATGAGGATGAAGGCAAAGACAAAGAAGATTATCGACTATTATGAGAAATTTATGTTGTCAAAGTAGGTGCTCATTGACGTCAAGTATTGATATGTTTTTACTGTCAAAGGTGATGTTGGCATAAGGATGACGTCACATGTGTCAATGGTGGTGTGGGAACCATTAACCCTTCAAACCTCTTTTTGTTTTAGTTTCTTCAATTAGTTTGGCTAACCAAATTATAATCCACCATTTTGATTGCTTATAAGCCTGCATTTTGAGTATTTTGGTCTTTAGAGTGTCAAGTTTGGATTTCCTTTCAGTTTTGATTGTATTTTCCTAAGATTTCCTCACCCATCACGTTTCCTCTGAGAAACATAGCTCTGACAGTGAGGAGTTTACTTAGTACAATAGTGCTGAAGACCCTGTCTTCCATTGTCTGCCCGCGCTGGTCCAGTTTCTTTTCCATCACCTTTTCCTCTTACAAAAGGACGCTTCCAATACGATTTTTGCTGGGTAGAGTAGCACTGATGACCCTATCAACAAAAAATTTGTTGGGTAAAGTGGCACTGGTCGAAAATGCGATTTTTTTGTTTTGTTTTTGACTAAAAATATATGATATCTTGAGTCTTCTTACTACTCCGTGTGCTTAGAATATTGATGAATTGCTATTAGATTCTTTGTGGTTTGCAAAAGTTTGTTCCATGTCCAAGTAGTGAAAATGAACTTGAGGTGAATCTTAGTTTCTTTGGGTAATTGAATTTAATTTTTTGCTGCTTGAATGTCTGTTTGATGAACATTTTAGTTCTTTTGGAAACTAGAAAGAATTGCATTTGCATTTGTTGAAATATCATCTCAAAGTTTACCTTTGATTAGATTACATTGCATTGGAAAGTTGTTTTTGAGATTATCATCAAGCATAGATACGTTTCTTAGTGATTGAAATCTAATAAGGGCATGTTTTTAATTTTAAAAGGAAAAGCAAAAAAAAATCATATAGGTGAACATTGGTGAATTGAATTTCATTTACTCTTTCATTGTCGTATTTGAAAAGCGAAATTTAAATTTATAGTTTGGAAGCTCTCGTTTACCCATCTTTGTTTGATTGCATCAATTTTTTAATTCCTTCCTTATACTAGATAGATTTCATTGAAATTAAACGAGTCCTTTTCTCATACTATTTGCATCATAGGTGTTCAGGTGACATCGATCTTTGAGCCTTAAACTGAAACATAAATCAATATCAACTTAAAATTTACCTCAATTAACCTAAGGATCATTTGGAATATTAACGAAAAAATTTATAGGTCTAGGCTAGAGATGTGTTCCAGTGTCGTAAAACATAGGAGTTGTCGTTATTTGCTAGATTTGTATCCCGAGGGTGATATCCCATTCAATGTACGGAAGTGTATAGGATCATTCTCCATGTACCTTTGGGTATATAAAATGACACTCCATGCATGAAAAGTATATGGGAACACTCTCATCGAACGATTAAACATTAGACAACACTACTATGGACTACACTCCCACATACCATCGAGTATATTTTGGGAGTCCCATATAGGTTTATATCCATCCATAGGTAACTGAGTGGGCTGCCTTGTATACTGTGATACATCGAATGGAACATTCCAAGAGATTGGCTACCATACATTAAGTCCTTGGTTCACTAAGGTTTATATTGAAGTTCATGGTTGCTTGGTAAGCCTTTATGTCTAGATTCCCCTCTTTGATTTGTTTTTGTTGTTAATTTGTAAAATTAATTAATTTACTGCAAAGTAACATCCTCCCCATGGAAAAAATCCTTAGTGGATCTTCGGTTGAAACTAATGGCAACAGTTCCTGAATTTACCAATCAAGGAAACCCCTCATATGGGAATCTTGGTCCTTTTCCTTCTTTTGTAAATATTGGTTCTCCTTATATGGAAACTTTGTCCCTTCATGGATTTACCATTGGTTTTCCAGTTTGGATATTTTCGACCCCTATGGTTTTGAATGAAAAAAATACTTCTCAACCAAGTTCACCTCCACTTGAACAATGTGAACCTCATGTTGACCCTAAAATTGACCCTATGCCTTCTTCACCTATTGTTTCTTCCTCCCTTTCTTCCTCTTCGCCTGGTGAAAGTCTTGATTCTAGTAACCAGTTTGCTAAGAAGAAAAGAAGAAGATGAAGAAGAAGAGGAGGAAGAAGAAGAGGAGGAAGAAGAAGAAGAAAAATAAGCAAGGGGGAAACCAACCAAGCAACCATTTCTCACAATGAAACTACTGTGGAAAAACCTTCCAATCAACCCCACAAAGTCAAATTCCCTTGCAAGTTATGTATTAATTTTGGAAAACTAGGTCGAAACTCCATGTTGTGATGCTCAGATAAAGATACCAATATTTTTAGTGGGTTTTTCTTTCAGAGAGGTGCAAGATCGATCTAAAGATCATCTTTATTTGATGAGTAGAACATTTATTTTAAATCTATTTTGAATCTATTCAAAATATGTGCAGGTTGGATTTAAGGTTTTGTACCCCAGAAAGATGTGTCACACACCTCAATGATGGATATGAAATAAGGTCAATGTTGGAGGACATTTCACTCATCTCATCCTCACACATCTCTCTCTCCTCATCTAATTGGCTCGAATCACTTGGAGTCTCTTCTCTCTCCACACGTGGGAAATCTGGTAGCATCAATTTTTTGAATTCGGTCTATGGTTTCTACAACAAGTTGGACCAGTGTTGAATTTGGTCAACGCAAGGTTATTTTGACTCAAAAATCTCCCAGAACTTTGATTTCCCTAATTCACATTTTTTGCACCATTTTCGAGGCAAGACGTTGACTTTGAATTTTCAGCATTGACCTAGTTGCTGCTACAGTTTGCATTGACTGTTGACTGACAACATTGAATTTTCTGGGGTTGAATTTTGAGTTGACCGTTTGGTTGTCCCGAGGGTTGTGTGAAATTGCTAGTTAGCTGACCATATTGAGAATTTTCTAGTTGAAGCATTCTGTTGACCGCCGTAATGCACCAACTCAAATATATATTTCTGGCTTATCTTCTGTCAATATACTGGTATGTTCTATCAACATTTTACTTTATTGTTTATGTGATTTCTATATGAAATTTAAGAGAAATTAAAGTTTCATCAAGCATAGAACATCTACATAAATTTACATGGTGTGAGAGCTGAGGTGAAGACAAAGCCCTAATTTGTAGCAATCACCGATGAAGAGGATGGATTCATCAAACTATAATGGCTTCAAGGTTGATGAAAAATTGACTGGGAAGGATGAATTCCATGCTTGGAAGATGACAGTGGATCTTATGTTGGAAGACCAAGATGTCATAGACTATGTGCAGGGTTGTAGTATCCCAAAATGGGAACTATCAGTAAGACATGCCTGAAAAACACATTTTTCAGGAATGGATGCTACAACACTTGAAATCTGCCCTTAGATCTGATAATCTAAGACCCAAATCCAAGAGGAGATCAGAAACAAATCAAAATAGGTGGGTTAAACAGATCTCCCACACCTAGTATGTCTTGAAAACTGCCCAAAGAAGGGACTGCAGCAATACAAAAGAACACTACCTAGAAAATAACGCAGTTTTAGATAGCAGTAGCAAGAGATAAATATGATTGCTCAAAAATAGATTATACAATGGTAAATCAGATATACAATGTGGCCCAATCAATTTACAAGACAAAGATGGAGACTTTTATGAAGAAAAACCCTCTAAAAGAGGTGCTGCGACAATGTATTTCACTGCAAAGCCTTGACATCGTTATTTCTATGAGTAAACAAAAACTGTAGGTTACAACTTAGATCTAGGATAGATATGTGTACAAAATATTAGATCTATATAATATTTGTACACTAGATTGTCCCTATTTTACATACCCCTTGGGGTTTTCAGCAGTACATGAAGCACAAAGAGTAGATCTGAGATCTACTGCAACAGATCTGCAGAATGATTCAAAAATTTTGAAGTAGATACATCAATCAATAAATCAGATCTGAAACATACATGGATTAGATGGCTAAACCATGGATCACCACAGTGTAAGGAAGGCTCCTTTACACCAGAGATCTCTCCTCCAAATAGTTTCCAAACACCCTGCAACTTATCACTTGCAAAATAACGCAGTCCAGGGAGATAAAATGTGTTGTAGGCTCTGATTATGCTTTCGTTTGATGCCAGGATGTGTATCTGAAGCTCCAAAGGTATAGAACACTCTTGTCAAAGGGATAGAAGTCTTTCCCAGTGAAAAGGGGTGCTAGAGATGCATAGATCTGAAGAGATCTATCCTCCACTTACTGCTGCTTACAAGGAAAACCAAACCCTCAACAAGATTTGAGTTTTAGTTGGAAGAAGAGCTTGGAAAAATGCTTGATAGTGGACAAGAAATGTAAGACTCCTCCAAGATCTACTCAATGGAAGAGGTGGGATTCCCGATCAGGAACACCTAGTGCTAAACAACACTATTCTCAGCTAAATAGCTATAGAATGAGAAGTGTCTAAACAGACAATCCTTTCAATACAGTATGTTCAAAAACACCTCTCATGCTGCTCTCCTCTTTCATTTATAGGATGAAAGCCTTGCAAAACCCTAAACCATCTCAAAGGTTTAACTCCTTTCACATTTGAAACCTCCAACTAGATCTGCGTTGTGCATCTAGGTGGTACATTGCATCTAGACAATGCTGTGGATTTGGTCCTGTTGACCCAATCAATTGTCAAAATCCCTTTCACACATGAGGGATTTTTATTAAGGCAGCCTAGATTTAGCCTTTTTCACATGGGCATTGATTTATATTGCTATTTTAGGATTTTAATTTATCCTCCTTCACAATCTTATTCTTGCAATAAGAAAATGAAAACAAAATGGTATATTCCTATTAGCTTGGGCTAATTAAAAATATTACAGTCCTCCCCTCCAAAATGTTGCTTGTTTTCAAGCAACTGATAAGGTGAGTGCTACAACTCATCTCTCCCTCCATTGGTGTCACAAAAAAATGATAAGATTCTCTCATAAGCTAAGTGATCACCAACCATCCATCCATGACTTTCCCTAAAAATGTTCTCATGAGAGGCAAACAACTCATCCCATAAGGAAACAATAAATCACATGAAACAATCATGGTTTGCCCAATGCCCTCCATGAAATATAAGGCAGAAAGTACAGGGAGTGTATTCATGCCATAGGGCACATGCACGCATTCCATCCTTCCTCCATACACCCCCATAAAAAGAACAAGTACATCATTAATATAGGGGATCAAAACAATGTTCAAACAATCAGAAATTTGCGCACATGGAGGTGGATCATAGTCCCACATGTGGAACCAGTGCAGAAAATCCCCTACCTGCATCAAAATAGGATATGGTAAGTGGTTTTCCCACCACTTACTTGCTGCCCATACCATCTCACCATAGTTGAAAGTGTGAGATATATTTGGTGCCTTTTGGAAGAACTCATCATGATGAAAAATCTCCCTTGTTCTCCTAAGGGAGTGGCCCAATTCAGAAATTTTTGGGACCCAATATTGGCCATGAGGCTCACAAAATATATTACTCCTCCTTGGAGCCATGACCTACAAAAACATGGTGTAATAATTCATGAAATAAGAATATAAAACACATGTACTAAGAGCATGCTCTTCACCAACAATCCTCCTCCTATCAATGGAGTGGTGCATAGATCTACTCTCTTCTTCAAGGGAAGAAAGAGAGGGCTGATTTAACTCTTCCTTAGAGTCATGTTGCTGCTCCTACTCCGTAAGGTCCATGCATCTCTAACAATTCTGATATAGCTCTCTTTCAAAACCCTCCCAATAATAGCTCCTCAAAATGATATTGTTGAGCTTCATATAATAGGTGTGGCTGAAATTGAACTCTTCATAAGCCCTCTGTAGTAACTTCTCCTTGATCTTGGAAGCTCTAGACAAGAAGATCCTACCATGATTATAGATGACTCCATAAAGGATTGAATAGCTCTCTTCATGCAACCAGTCATCAAGAATAATGAAAATATGAAGATACTTGGAATATTCCACCAGCAGTTGGGATTTCCAATAAGGATCTAATGTGCCCAACAATGACAACATTGATAGTGTGTCATCTGAAGTGTATGCCATGTTTTTGTTCTTATCCTTGACATCTCCCATGTCAAAGGTGTAAGTTGGAAAGCCAAGCTTCCCATTTTCCTCCTCCTTGACATCTCCCATGCCAAAGGTACAAGGTGGATGGTTGCCAGTCTTCCCTTGCTACATGATGGTGTCATCCTTCATTCTTGCAGAATATTTTCTTAGCATAGTATGGGATGAGAGAATAGATAGTGATGTTAAGGGAAAAATAATTTCCCTCTCCTTGTACTTTCCCCATACTCTCAACGCTGAAGCATGGTCTTCTAATGCTCCCTCCCTCCTTGGATCTCTGAAAGGAGCATCAATGCATGAAACATATTTCATCAGATCTGAATCAGGTGGTCTCCCAGGTGGTATACCACAAGATAATGATGTCTCATGGTTCATTCCCATGTGAACAACAGATGGGAACATAATATGACTGCTTCCACCGTGCAAATCCATCTCTAATTGTTGTGTGGAAGTATCATGATAAGGAGAAGTTGGAGAAACTCCCCCATATTCTTCTTCATCACCCACCTTGTGCAAGATCTCATAGTCTAAGGTGCTCTCTTTAGATGCAGTTGAATCATGAACACCCATCATCTCCTCGGTGTCAAGAGTCTTGATCACAAGGGACTGATCCATCATAGTGTGTGTTCCAAAATTTGGATGCAGTGTTGGAACATATTTCCTCCATTTTTTTGTCTCTTTGTCTGTCATCATCGACACATGCTGCTAATCTTATTTATGTATAGGATCCTTGGGGCATTCTTACAAAGATACAAGTGCCCTCTTAGTGGAAGCAATAGCTTCAGCTCCATCTCTTAATAAAAATAGATCTCCTCCTGTTGTCACAGTGCTGGAGGAACCTTTTAGTTCTTCTTCTTTCTTCTCCTCATCAATGGAGTATGCCTCACCAATAAGAGATCCTTTCACTTGATCTTTTCTTGAAAAATGAACACTCATGTCTTCTTCTTAAGAAGAAGGTTCTTGCTGAAGTAGGTCCTTTGCCCTTGGAAAATCATGTAACAGATCTTCAACCCCTTCAAAAATGCTCTGAAATGGAGTTATCTTCATGGATCTTCCCATATCATGAAAATGTTCTGATCTCTTTGGCTTATTTTTCTTACCCAAAGAAATTTCATATGGCATAGAATCAAATCTCTTCACTAACCTCCTAGTGAACTTTGCATAAGTAGAGATGTTTACATTTTTCAATGAAGAAGACTCAAACAACCACTAGGCATATGATTTACCTTGGAGGTGCAACGCTGCTACTCTTACGGCTTCTTCTTCATAAAATTGATGCAGTTGAAAGTATGTGTCCAACTTCTCCACCCAAGACTTGGCTGAGCTCTCAGGTGACCCATCAAAAGTAGGTAGGAAGGTTCTACCCAAGGTGTGCTGCATGCACCCTCTTCTCCTCATAGTTCTATTGGATCTTATTTCTTCTTTGAGTTGAAAAAAATCTGGAAAGCTTAGATTCTCTCAGAATATTTTTCTCCAAATTTGTAATATCCCAAAATAGGGAATATCTACAACAATGAGAATATCTTAAGATATTCCAAAGTTGGAGCTACAGAAATACATGAAAAAAATAATGGATGTTAAATTATAAATAGACTCATATGATGTGTTAAAAACACATAGCCATCAAATGAGTGAAACAATAGCAAAAATAAGCACTTCTACACCTTCCCAAGTGGGGAAAATGCAACAAATAGACCCTGAAAATGATATTTCATGAATATTGAGTTATAGCAGGGGAAAAAAACGGTTGGATCCCTTAGAATATGTATTAAGGCCCTCCCATACCAAAGAGAAACAGAAAAAAATCTCTTTTGATAAGTTAAACATATCTCCCGGTCTTAAAATGGCTTAAAAGTAGCCAATCCCCATGACTTAAGCTATACAGAAATTCCTGAAGCATGCATAGTGTGATTTTAGAGGGTTTTTGCAAGATTATAATATGGAATCATGGATCATGGAGTTTCATTGGACAATATGCTAAGAAAACAGAGATCTGGCCTCTTCCATGTATTATGGAAATAACCTGGCAAGGGTTTATTGAGAGCACAAGTACAAAAAGAGAAGATCTAAATATTCAGCTCTGAAAAATGCAGTCTTACTGCAAAATTATAGAAATATGGCTGAATAATACAAAAGAGGTATGAGAATCCCTTCCTCTAGCTTTCCGGGAGAAGGGTTGGCCCTTTCTCTAGGAAACTAGCTCAGAAACAAGGGTCTTAACCCTGCTACAACAACTCTATGCAAAATGATGCAGTTCCTACAAGGGACTGAACTGTAGGAGATGAGTAATACTTTTTCCTGCTACCAAAATGTTAAATGAGCCCAGAACTCTTCCTACCTGATCTCTCAAGAGAAGGAAGGCACCCTCTACTGAGAAAAAAACCTGGAAGTGGTGTTATCAAACCTCCATTGCAACACCCTGCAACACAACAATATTCTGCTACTGAAATAACACTGAGGCTAAATAATGGTGCTTGGCCTCAAGCGTGGATGTGGAGAAAAAGAGAACAGATCTCTCCCAAGAGGCCTATCAAGGGAAGAGGTGGGATTCCCGCTCGGGAACACCTTGTAATATTCCAAAATGGGAATGCACAACAAAGCCTGCTGAAATAATGCACTCTTCAAAAATTGGTGCACTAAAATGAGTTTGCAACTACTGGATCCCTTAGATTAGTGGATCTAGTATCTAAATCCAAAAGGAGATAAAAAACAAATCAAACTAGGTGATGTAAACATACTTCCCACCACCTAGTATGGCTGAAAAACACCCAAAGAATGGGGATGCAGTCATGCCCAACAATACTGCTTCAGAAATAACGCAGTTCCACTAAGTTCAAGCAGAAGATCAATATGGAGGTTGAATAATTACATGTACACCAGTAAAACAGATCCACGATGTGGCCCATACAATGTACAAGAGAAAATAGAAGATTTACATGAAGAAACCTTGAATATTGAGGTGTTGCAACAACATATTGAGACTGCAAAGCTTAACAACATTATTTTAATGGATGAAGTAGCTGTATATTACATTTTAGATGTAGAATAGATCTATGTACAAAATATTAGATCTATATCAGATCTGTACACTAGATAAGTTCCTCTACAGATTCCCTTGGGGTTTTGAGCAAAACATGAAAGTACAAGAGTAGATCTGAGATCTAGAATTACAGATCTGCAACAATATTCAAGAATTCTGCAGTAAATAGAATCATAAGTAAATCAGATCTGAATGGAACATGGATAAGTATCTAATCCATGGATCACCACAGTGAAAGGGAGAATCCTATCACTAGAGATATCTCCTCCAAAATGTAGTCAAAACACCCTGCAACTGAATACTTGCAAATAATGCAATTATGGGAGGGAAACTGTGCTGTAGGATCTAGCACTAGTTTGGCCTGATGCCAAGATCTGAAAATGCAGCTCCAAGGATCCAGAATCCTCTTGCCAATGGGGCATAAGACTTCTCCACTGAAAAGGGCCTCTAGATTGGCCTAGATATGAGTAGATCTAGCCTCCACTTGCTGCAGCTTACAAAAACAAACAAATCCTCAATAGGATCTATGTTGTAGTTGGAAGATGAAGCTTGGCCAACTGCCTAATAGTGGACAAGATGTAACAAGACTCCTCCAAGAGCTTCTCAATGGAAGAGGTGGGATTCCCGACCGGGAACACCCTAGTGCTAAACATCACTATTCTAAGCTAAACAACTAGAGAATGAGGGATGTCTAAACAGACAATACCTTTAGAAATATCAAATCATCAACCCCCTTCTTGGTGTCCTCCTCTTCCTTTTATAATGTGGAAATCTTGTTAAACCCTAAACCATCTTGATGATTTAGCTTCATTCACATGAGTGGCCTCCAACATGAACTGCGTTGTGCCTCTAGGAGATACATTGCATCTAGAAAACGCTGTTGATTTCGTCCTATTGACCCAGTCAATTGGTCCAACCTCTTTCACACTTAAGTGTGTTTATGAAAATAGCTCAGATTTAGCTTTGTTCACATTGAGCATTGATTTATTTTGTTGTTTAGGAGTTTTATTGATCCTCCTTTACAATTTTATTCATGAGACAGAAAAATTAGAACAAAATTGAATATTCCCATTAGCTTGACTAATTGGGACTATTACAGTCCTCCCCTCCAAAATGTTGCTTGTCCTCAAGCAACTAATAGGGTGAGTGCTGCAACACTTCTCCTTCCCCATTGGTGACACCATCAAGGATCCATCTCTCTGCATAAGCTGAGTGTTCACCAAACCAAACTTCCATGAGTTGTTCCCCCAAAGTCATTATGAGATGTACATAATCCACCCCACAAAGAGTCAATAATTCCACTGAAAAAAACATGGCTGAACCCCTGCTCTCCTGGAAATATGTAGCAAAGTATACATAGAGAGTATCCATCCCATGTGGTACACACATACCTCCTATTCTTCCTCCATACCAATCCAAAAATAGGACAAGTACATCATCCATGTATGGAAGAAAAATTGTAATTACATAAACAGAAATTTGAACAAGAGGAGGTGGGTCATAGTCCCACTTATGGTACCAGCGCAGGGCATCTCCTGCCTGCATCAAATCAAGATGTGGTAAGTGGTCTTCCCACCACTTACTTTCTGCCCATGTTATCTCATTATGGCTAAAAGTGTGAGATAAGTTTGGTGCCTTAGGGAAGCACCCATCATGATAGAGAATCTCCCTTTGTTCATCAAGGGAGTGGCCAAATTTAGAAATTTGAGTGGCCCAATGTTTGCCATGAGATTTAAATGATATATCACTCCTCCTTGGAGCCATGGCCCGCATAAACATGGTGAAATAATATGTATAATCAGAGAATAAAACTTGACATACATGATCATATTCCTCACCATCAATACCTTTCATACACATGGAGTTGTGCATGGATCTTTCTCCTCTTTCAAAAGAAGGAAGAGATGGCTGAAATAACACCTTTATGGAGTCATGTTTCTACCCCAAATCCACATACTTCATGCATTCTTGAAAATTCTGATATAGTTCTTCTTTCAAGCCTTCCCAATCAAAGCTTCTCATGATGATGTGGTAGACCCTCATGGAGTACATATGGCTGAAACAAAACTCTTTGTAAGCTCTTTGTAGTAGCTTCTGCTTGAGCTTAGAAGCTCTAGACAAGAAGGTCCTACCATGATGATAGATGACCTCTTCTTGGACTAAATATCCCTCTTCATGTAGCTGGTCATCAAGTATCATACAAGTGTGTAGATATTTGGAATAATCCACTAGAAGTTGGGATTTCCAATACAGATCTAGACTGCTCAACAGTGACAGTGTAGCTGATGCATCAACAGAAATATCTATCATGTTTCTGATCTCCTCCTTGACATCTATTATGCCAAAGGTGTGTTTTGGAAGGCTTATCCTTCCATTTTTCTCCTCCCACAACACAGATCCAGATATGAGAGTGGGTGGTGATGATAAGGGAACAAGGTCTCCCTTCTTCTCGAGCTTACCCAAGCCTCCCAACGTTGTAGCTTTGTCTTCTGATGCTCCAATCCTTCTTGGATTCATGATTGGAGCATAAATATGTGATACACATTTCACCAAATCTGAATCAGGTGGTATTCCAGGTGGTTTTCGACAACACAGTGATGCCTCATGGTTCATCCTCACATGCTTGTCAGATGGGATCAACATCTCCTTAATTCCATTGTGTAAGTTAACCTATGATTTTTGTGTGGAAGTCTCATGATAATGTGATGTCACTCTTAAAGATGCAAGAGTGATTTTTATTAGAACACTTGATCCTTTCTCTTCTTCATGCACTAGTGGATCATCTCTTGCTATAACAACGTTGTGACCCCTCCTTCGTTCTGTCTTATTGTCTATTAGCATAGACACCTGCTGCTCATGTCCTCCATAAGTAAGATCCTTTGGAATCCTTGCAAAGATGCAAGAGCCCCTCTAATGGAAGCCATTGATTCATCTCCTTCCTCCTTCTTATTAATGGAGAATGCCCCATTAATATGCGATCCTTTCTCTTGATCCCTTCTTGAAAAAGGACTAGTCATGTCTCCCTCTTGAGGAGAATGTTCTAGTTGAAGTGAGGCTTTTTCCCTTGGAAAATCATATTGCAGATCCTCAACCCCTTCAACAATATTTAGAAATGGAGTTGGATTTATGGATTTCTCCAACTCATGCAAAGATTCAGACTTCTTTGGCTTGATTTACATCCTCAAATAAGTTTCAAAGTGTACATCAAATATTTTTACTAGCCTCCCGGTAAACCTTGCATAAGAAGAAATGTTGACATTTTTCAAGGAGAATGACTCAAATAGCCACCAAGCATAAGCCTTAACTTGAATATGCAGCACTGCTACCTTCATGGCTTCTTCTTTTGAGACTTGATGCAGCTAGAAATATGTGTCAAACTAATCTACCCAAGATTGGGCTGAGCTCTTTGTTACACCATTTTTTAGTCATCTAACCTATCATCATTAGATGGACCCAAGTACACCATGTAAGACCAATTTTACCCTACATAAAATTGCCTTCACTATGTTAAATAACTTAATAAACCACATTTATTAGGTTGTTTATGGTCCAAACAGGAAACCCCAAAAGGAAATATTAAACAAACCTATATTTGTTTGATTTTCCTCATGGAATAATTAATTAAACCATAATTCCCAGTCATGTTTAACCCAAAAACAAAGAAATTAATGAGATAAACCCTTAGTTATCTTATTATTTTCTAGGAATAATTATTTAAATCTTATTTAGATAATATTCCTTGTTAAATATGACCAAATCACCCACTATTAATCAAATAAATCATTATTTATTTGATTATCTTCCAACCGCTTCCTTAAAAAGATAAATAAATCATTTATTTATTTATTTTTCACTAATCAAGGGATTTGACCCAAGTCAAACACCCCTTCCCTCCAACAAATATAATAAAATATTCCATAAAGGTGGATCTAGATGTGGTTAACATTATTTTAATCATGCACCAAGATCTAGAATGACCCAATATTTTGTTATAAATAGAGGGTTCTTCCCCATCATTCCTCACCTTTTGTTGCCTACTAGATCACTCGATCTATACACTCGCTTTCATTTCCATCATTTATTCCCATTGAGCTCGATAGGCTCTATTTTTCTGGGGATTGTTTTGGCATCTACAAGAGAGAGAAAGCTTAGATCTAAAGTGCTGAGGACTACAAAGAACCCATCCCATTGAGGAGAGCTGGATACACCTTCTTGTTTTCCTCCCAGGTGCCCTGTAATATAAAAATTCTTTCAAAATCGTGTTCTTGTCTTGTCTGTTGGATGCATGGAGCAAACCCTTTATTTTACTGCTTAATGTCTTTCCATACATAGATCTGGTGTTTTGCAGCTATTTTCTTGTCTAACTAATCGCAGATCTGAAGATATTGGCAGCCACTTTTGTTTTTAGGGCTATTAGTTATGTGTAGCTAAAGTGGTCCTTTTTCGTACACTTCGACAAAGGATTCATACTAACAAATGGCGACTCCACACGGGTTTTAAATTACGACCGCTGTCGTTTTTCATATTCCTGCATATCCAGCTACTTCAGGCCCTAGGGCTTCTTTTCAGCCGCTTAGTTTTCCTCTTTTTATGTCATTTTTCTCACATAAAACCCTAAAAACTTAAAATTTCTAACTTCCGTGTGTTTCTGGCCCTATTGCGCAGGTAAGCGACACCAGCCGCAACTGAGACGGCAACTTTTCTGAAAATCTGCCGCCGAGACAACCGTAACAGGGGGGTCGCACTTTTGGCCCTAAACCTGCGACCTGGACCTCCGCGGTGTCGACCTCTTCGCCCATTTTTCGCACCCTCGCACCGAAATGTCGAAACCGCGACTCCGCCGCCGCGCTGATTTTTCCGCAATTTTTCCGGGTTCTCGGCCGTGCCTTCGGCCGGGGCTATCACCTCTCGTCTCACCCCCCCCCCCCCGCCTTGACCAAGATCTGATCTGTTTTTACTCATCTAAGTGGGAACCCAGCCCCTTAGGGCTTTAGTACCCTCCATTTTTGTGGAAGAATTTTAGCTGTTTCAGCCTTCGATTTTTTAGAGCTTCAGCCCCCTCTTTTCCAGATCTGTTACCTCCCTTTCAGATCCATTGAAATCAACCTCTTTTCCTTTCAAATCACCTCTTGTCGTTTTGTTTGGACCTCCTTTGAAGGCCTCCGCCTTGCCCCCTCCAGTTTTTGCTGATTTCCTTCCTTTCTCTAGCCACCTTGCATCTGTCTCTTAGCTGTGATCTGCACCTCTTTCCTGCAGCTTTATACTCCAGATCCCTGTCCCTTTCGACCCTAGATCTGTTGAGCTCTTTTTATGTGTGTTTCGACTAGATTTTTGCCCTCTTTTAGAGTAGTTTTGAGAGACCCGCCTCTTTGGGTTCGATTGATGCATAGCTAGCTGTTAAATGTTCTATCTTTTCAGCAATCTATATTGTTTTACGCAGATTTATTTTCAGTTACGCAGCACACTTTTTCTTCCTCTCAAAACGAAAAGGGTTTAAAAATTAAAATTAACGCACACCACACACTGACCCTAAGTGAAGAAGCGCCTGGTTAGCACCGCCTGGAAAAGACTCTAAAATCAATTGTCACTGCACCTTATCTGCCCTTGACATTACTTGATTCTGTCCCTTTCTTCCCTTGTCGGTTTCCTTCTTCCTGTCATCATTGCGCCCCCACGGCGCCTTTCCCGGAGACTTCTTGGCCTTCACCCTCAGTTTCCGGTTGATCGACCTGCTCCGCATCGCCGTCGTCGAGCCAGTCCACCTTCGAGTCCACACTCCGACTCCTCTCCTGATTCATCGGGTCCTCCTTCTCCTCCTGGTTCCCCCCCTGTCACCTTCACTATGTCTGGTCCAGGGCCTAACGCTAGCGGTTCTCCCGGCCCCAATGCCGGCCCCACTGCTAGCGGAACCGCCACAGGAACTACCCTGGCCACCCCTGTGCTGCCGTACATTGCAGGCCTCAGCCTCCCCGATTTCCATCAGTTGATCAATGACCCTATTCACCACAATGCTAACTGGCCCGCTATGCCAACCAAGCTACCCTCCGACATCCCTAAGTTTGAGGGCCTTAATGGCGAAGATCCAACCAATCACGTCCGATCTTTCCACATGTGGTGTTCCTCCAATTCCATCACCGATGACTCCATCCGTCTTCATTTGTTCCAATGCACGCTTACCGGTGAAGCTTCTAAATGGTATGTCGAACAAGCCACCTCTACCCATACCACCTTTGAGACTCTTGCCCAAGCCTTTTTGTCGTACTTCCAGCTCCCTCTTCGATACGATACTGGCACGGAGCTCTTGACTTCTTTTAAGCAAGCCTCTTCAACACGCCTTTCCGCCCATGTTTAGGAATGGCGAAGAAGACGGAGCTTATGTCGAGCCCCTCCCTTCGAAGATCGGGTTTACATGGAATGGTTCCTTCGTACCCTTCCCGCTTCCATCGGCAAAGATGTCGCCTCTCACTTTCCTCAAACTGAAGAAGCCGCCCTCCAAATAGCCTTGAAATATGACATGATCTACGCTCAGTCTGGTTATGTTTATACTGTTCTTCCTGACATCCCCAGGCCCGGTGGCGCTAACGCCCCGGGGGCATCTCATTCCACCGACGGTATCATTGGAGCTCTTTCCCATCCGTATGCTCAACCTCCTGTGGGCTATGGTCTCCCTCAGGGCGGGGCCAGCACCTCCAGCGCTCTTCCCCCTCCCGGCAACATGTATCCAGGATATGGCATGCCTCCTCCTTTTTCCCAACCTCCTGCTTACCCCAATGTTGCCCAACCCCACCCTTACCTTTATCCACAGCCTGGTGCGCCAGCTCCTCCAGCATATGCGCTTCCACCTCCCTTGCCTCCTCCAAACCTGCAACAGCACTTACAGCCCCCTCTAGGGCAAGTATTTGCACAACAGGGCGCGACTAATCCCCCTTCTTCTCAAAGAAGGCGGAGAGGCAACCAAAACCAATCTGCCCCTGGTAACCGAGGACCCAATCCTGGTGTCAACCCTAACACTAGCAACCAGCAGCAGGGCATTCAGCCCAAGCCGGACAGGCAGCTTCGCACAAACAAGCCCTGTTCGTGTTGCGGTGTTTATGGTCATTACACCCACGATTGTCCCCTTTTACCCCAGATGCGGCAGATGTGGGAGTCTCAAGCCACATTTCGCGGACAACATGCCTCCCCTCATGCTCCTCCTAATGTGGCCACCTCTCAACCAGCTGTCTTTACCGATCCCTTCCCTCAGCAAGGATTCGTGGCTACCCAACCGCCCGACAGCCAGGTAGCCGCCCCCCCTTCCATTTCTGGTTCCTCTGATTACCAGATCCTTCTGATGCACTCTGATCCTACCCCATCCGTCGATCTTCACCTTCAAACTCGGTCTCATCAGTACCCCAAGCCTCCTGCTCAGTCTGCCCCCGAGCCTCCCTCTTCAGGTTCTACAGAGCCTCTTTCGACATCCGGTGGTCCCTTACATATTCCTCAACCCAAATTTGAGGTCCATCCCAAGATTCCTAAGGGAAAATTACGTCGAAATGCTGCTCCTGGTCGAGCTGCTCATTCGTATAACATAGTAGATGATCTGGCGCAGTCTCCTGCCGCCATTTCCACCCTGGAACTCCTCCAGTTGTGCCCTTCCCAAAAGAAGGCTCTATTATCTGCCGTGGGCGCTGTAGATCCTGTTGATGACCAAATGATTGTTTTCGACGCCACTCAATCAGACCATCCTCCCCTCCCTCCCTCCGTCGCCTTCCAAATCCCAGTCAAAATCCGGAATGCCAACGTGTCCCGGTGTATAATTGATGAGGGGGCATCCACATGCGTGATGTCTGCTTCGGTTTGGAAGCAACTCGGATCTCTTGAGCTGGCCCCTTCCACGATCACCCTTCGAGCGTGGGATGGTCATGCCTCCCAGCCCATTGGCCTGTTTCGTAATTGTCCTATCACCCTCGTCGGTAAGACTGTTTGCGTTGACGTCGAAGTCATCGACGCCCAGCTAGATTACAACATTCTATTGGGGCGAAGCTACACCTATGCTATGTCTGCTGTCCCATCCGTGGTCTTTCGCAAGATGTCTTTCCCCCATAATGGAAAGATAGTCACCGTTGACCAGTTGACATATCATGAGCCAAAATCTCAGACCTCCCCTGAGACGACTATCTCTTCTGTAGCCAACAAGAAAACCGTTGATTCCTTGACCAGTGTCTCCCCCGGCGTTTACAAAGATTCCTCCCTGCTTGGAACTTTCCCTAACCTTCCTCCTCCTCCCATCACTGATCCCAGCTCTTTGAATGTTTGCATGATGCAATCGTCTCAGGCTGCCCATAAGCGGCCTGCCTCGGCTAGTCAGCAACCTCCCCCTTGCCCTCCGCAACCCGCTCCTAGCCATTCATCTCAGCCAGCCGGACCTCCTCCTTCTGGCCCTTCCCCTGTAGCTGGTATCCCTGAACCTCTTTATCCTCCTGGATCGGTTCCTCCTGGCCTCAACCACCTCGAAGCCGTCCCTCCTGGTCATTTCCCTGCTGGGCAGATCCCTTTCCTCGCTCCCCCTCCCGGAGTATATTCTGTCCTCGTCATGGCCACCCTCTCTCTCCCTAACTTGACCTTGGGCATTCCGGTCTGGTACCTTGATCCCCCAGCCGCCACCCCTCCTGGTCACCCCAAACCTTACATGGCTTTGACAACGGTCCAACTGGTCCCCCTTGCTTCCTCTGTTGCCACTGTGCCCCCAGCACCTCCACAGGACCCTTCTCCTGTTGTGACGGCTCCCGGGAAAAAAGTCAAAGCCCGCAAGTGGGCACCCAAAGACAAGACCACCACGACCGACCCGGCTTCTCCTCCGCCCGCGAAGCCTTGTGCTTTATGTGATGTCACCGGTCATGCCACCCATGCTTGTCCTGAGTTACCCCGTATTCAGCCCATGGTGAAAGTCGCGTTCCCCGAGTCTACGATCCCTGAAGCCTCCACTCCTGCTTCATCCGTAACCAAGAACCCCAAAACTCTCCGCACCAACAAACCCTGTGCTTTTTGCAGCATCCATGGCCATTACTCCCACCATTATCCTTACCTGATGCATTACCGCGCCTCCTTAGAGGTAATCCGAGAGTATGAGGTTGAACAAAATCAATCCGCCTCTCCTATCCTCGCGCAGTACACTTCAGGTCAACCTGAGGATCCCCCCGCTCCCATCGACATTCCCCCCCCTGATGTTCAGATGACGGAGTCTACTGTAACCATCCTTTACCTATCTTCCTCTGCGAGACACTCGGAGCCTAGCTCATCTGCATCCTCCCCTGTTGTGTCCCTTGATCACCCTGTTCCTCCTCATACCCGAGATCACTCCACTTGTGTCTCTGTTGACCTCCGCAGCCCGAGTCCTCACCATGTTTCCGATAGTCCTCATACACCACCTTGTCTGAGTCTTGGTCATCCCGCCCCTTACACTCCCTCCTGCGGTTGTCGCCCGATGACTTCTGTACACTCACGCTGTCGTCATTTCCTTTCATCCCCTCATTTATTGTCTTGTCACACCATTCTGCAGGACCCCCCGTCCACACCCTTTATCGGCTACGCCGATGGTGCAAGTCGCTACTCCAGGAATCTAGCCTCGGCAGGTTGGGTCATCTTCACCCCCTTGCATGCCCTTGTTCTTTCTAACGGGGTATGCATTGGTTCTGCCACCAACAATCAGGCCGAATATGATGCAGTGCGTGGTCTGTTAGCCGATGCCCTCTTTCATCGCATCCTCCATCTGCACGTTCGTTTGGATTCCCTGCTTCTTGTAATGCAACTAAATGGTGTGTATCGTGTGCATAACCCTGTGCTGTTTAGATGCTATTTACGAGTGAAAATCTTAATACATGCGTTTGAAACCATAACTTTCAACCATGTACCTCGAGAACAGAATCACTATGTAGATAGTATTGCAAACCATGTTCTAGATTGGCATTTATCACACACATTTCATTCAAGACAATAACATTCCTAAAAAACCATAACGATGCATATCCATAATATATGTGTCGCAAAACATGTGTTTAGAGTCCATCTACTCTGATACATATGACATGCCCATAGCATGTTACACAAACTCAAAAACTGGGGGCACCATCTGCCCCTACATACATCATAGGGGGCACCACATGCCCCACCCCTAATCACTATCTGGAGGATCCCGAGCCAATGGCTCTACCCCTGCAGCCTGTAGATCACACATCGTCTGACCGGCCATCGCCATGCGCCACATGACACCTCGCCACTCCGAGGGTACACCAACACATGGCTCTATGAACTGGTCGTCCAAGTCCTGCCACCCGCGCTCTGATACTCCAGTCAACAACCGTTCGCATCTACATCGGATATCCTCCAGCAGGGCAGCTGCATCCTCATTCTGCACCGCTCTCGATCCTGTAGCTCCAGCTGCTGCCGGTCGTCCCATATATCCGGCCGGTTTCACCGGTGCTATATCTGCATACCAAAAGTACATGAATCAGTACCTTACCTTACTATTCAAAATGCTTTAACATGCCCATACAAGAATAGCAATCTGTCACTTACCATCGGGCCCCCAGACTCGACCAGGCGGAAGTGGCAGGTCCGGATCTCCACAATAGCTCATCCCACTATAGGGATAGTCGTCTATGTACAAAGGCATCTGATCCCAATGGGAAAAAAACTCCGGTCGAAATACTCGCCCGACCGCCCCTCCTCCTCCTCTGCACAGTAGCCGTCCCCAACGGCGCATCCTGGGCTCTCTCGGGCCCCCATCTGGAAGCTGTACATGAGGCCTCAAGGTTGGGATCTTCTCAAAGAAGAAGGCACACAACAAAGTCCCATATGAGCAGTCATGGTTCACCTGCCGCCTGCATAGTGAAAACTTTCGCTTTAGCGACACCAACAGCATTTGGGCCCACCCATAGTAGGTCCCACCCAATACACTTTCCACTAACATCATCTGCCCCCCAGTGATGTGATGGAACGCCTGGCTGCCCAGGATTCGCAGCACAGCTGCGGCCACTGCACGAGTTTCTAGCCTCTCTAGATCCCCGATCGGTATTCGAGTCCCCTTCACTTGGAGACCCGGTCGACCATGGCGTTCCACGAACTCCATGATATGTCGCCCACACGGCAACACTGGCTGTGTGTTTCCCACCATCCCCAGTGGCGGAAGACTGGTCAGGAAGTACACGTCCTGGACCGTCAGTTCGATCCTGTGCCCCTGCACCACAAAGATCTCCTGATCTGGATCCCAATAACTGATAATCCGGGCCAGTAACGGTTCCCCTGCTCTCATCAATGGGTTCTCCACAAACTTGAGAACCCCAAATCTGGCCAATACACGACGGACGCCTTGATCCGCCTGGATCTCTGTCCGAAGTGTCCCCAGATCTCTCTCTCTCCAGTTGACCCATAACTCTGCCATACCTGCACAAACACATCATTTTTGTCAGCATACAAATCGGGAAAACCATAACCAAACACCAAACCCCAACTTCCAGCCATAAAACAGCACCAAAACCCCCTCATCTCCCAGGTCGCAGTTTTCTGCCATTTTCTGGACCAGGTCGCACTTTTTGCCCCGATACCTGCGTCCTAGGTCGCACTTTTTGCCCCAAAAAGTGCGACCCGGCCGTAGAGATGAAGGAGGAGCTGTTTCTAGGATTCTGGGCCCTAAACTGAAAATGTAATCCATCAAAATGCAAGAGAAAGGTTAGGCCTCCTACCTCCAACTGACGGATCTCGATTCCAACGGTCGGTTTGTCCGCTACGTTCACCGCAAGATTTAGGGCCTTCTCTCCTCTCCACATTCACCACAGAAACAATAGAAAATGAGTGATTTTGGAGGGAAAACTGCCTTATTAAAAGAGAACCCCTGTTTCTTCTTTCGACTGCTGCGACCACACCGTAGCCCTGTTCGACGAACCGTCAGCACCGCTGGAAAGCTCTCACCGAGCTCTCAAATGGGTTTCTGTTATTTTTTGGTGATTTGATACTTCACCTGGACACATTTTGTCCAAGAAGGGTCACTTCACCGCTCCTTAAAATCGAATTTCCTCACTTACGACACTTGTACTTGGGGCACCATATTGCTCCCTTACTTGTCCATGTTCGTGTCAATTTTCGTCATGAGTTCCCACCTTGTACTCATGCTTCCGGGATCCCCCATTAGGGCCTTTACTGTATGGCAGCACCATCGAGTCGCCCTTGTTTAGAGCATCCAAGTTGAGTCATCATTGCATCCATGGAGTCTATACCACGTCCCTTTTCACCCCACTATAGCCCTCCATCCTTCATTGCTTGGTCTCTCTCTTGTGTCGCACATTATGACCGTCAGTCTCACTGTCCCCTATCCCTTATGATCTTGTGTCAGTCGCTGCCCTGTCATCCATGCTCTTTATGCTCTAACAAGGGAAGTCGTCCATTCGCTACTCAGTCCTTCCAATTTCCACTATCGTCATTAGTGTCAGTCTGTCAGTCGCTCTATTGTTTTCTCTCGTGCCTTAGATGAGGATCTCTCATTGCCTCACCTATGGCGGACCTCCTTCTATCGACATCAGCACTTTCATTCCAGAAGCCAGGTCTAGAGGGCGGTGTACCTTGGTTCCAGCTTCCACTCTTGTTCGGTGCCTCGGATCAGGCAGGGGGATCTCTCATTTCCCTTTGACTTGATTGTTTCTCCAGCTCCTTTCAACATGATCGAGATTTGTATACTTGACGGTCCAGTGACCCAGCAGCAGCTCTTGATGATTCCCGGGTATGTGTGAGATGTCTCAACCCTCATGAGGGGGTGGCCCTGCAGGTAGCCCCCCACATGCCCGGATGACCTCTTCTTTGCAGCCTTCGATGCCGCTCCAGATTTTGATGATGTTGGCCTTCGCCACTTGCAGCACCTCTTTGATTTGCATGTATTAGTCAGATTTTGTGAGCCCTTCCCCATTTACAGGGGGCATTTGGGTTGTATTTATCTCATGTACTCAGATATTATTGTACTAGTCCTGGCTGTTATCCCAGGCACAGCATGTATGTGAGACTCTTCACTGTATTTTTATCTGGCCCTTGATTATGCCAGCTGTACTCTATGTTTTGGTCCCTTGTTTACCGGACACACTATTCTTTTGTACTTTGTCACGGCGGGCATAGGTATGCCTCCCCCGCCGCCTTCAGCACAGGTACCCTCTCATAAAAAGAGACTTGTTGCACTTGCGAGTCTCGTCTCCTCAGGGTCTAGTCCTTCAGCACACTATCTACCTCACATTTCTCTCTCTGACATCCCTTTTGTTGTCTAGTGATTGTGTTCTTACAACGTACTTCGGTCATACGATTTGCTCCTGACACTCGCACGCTGGGGGGCAATCTGTTACACCATTTTTTGGTCATCTAACCTATTATCATTAGATGGACCCAAGTACACCATGTAAGACCAATTTTACCCTACGTAAAATTGCCTTCACTATGTTAAATAACTTAATAAACCACATTTATTAGGTTGTTTATGGTCCAAACAGGAAACCCCAAAAGGAAATATTAAACAAACCTATATTTGTTTGATTTTCCTCATGGAATAATTAATTAAACCATAACTTAATTATTATTCCCAGTCATGTTTAACCCAAAAACAAAGAAATTAATGAGATAAACCCTTAGTTATCTTGTTATTTTCTAGGAATAATTATTTAAATCTTATTTAGATAATATTCCTTGTTAAATATGACCAAATCACTCACCATTAATCAAATAAATCATTATTTATTTGATTATCTCCCAACCACTTCCTTAAAAAGATAAATAAATCATTTATTTATTTATTTTTCACTAATCAAGGGATTTGACCCAAGTCAAACACCCCTTCCCTCCAACAAATATAATAAAATATTCCATAAAGGTGGATCTAGATGTGGTTAACATTATTTTAATCATGCACCAAGATCTAGAATGACCCAATATTTTGTTATAAATAGGAGGGTTCTTCCCCATCATTCCTCACCTTTTTTTGCCTACTAGATCACTCTGGATCTATACACTTGGTCTCATTTCCATCATTTGCTCCCATTGAGCTCTATTTTCTACATTGGGTTTTCTACATCTACAAGAGAGAGAAAGCTTAGATCTGAAGTGCTGAGGACTACAAAGAACCCATCCCATTGAGGAGAGCTGTATACACCTTCTTGTTTTCCTCCCAGGTGCCCTGTAATATAAAATTCTTTCAAAAAATCGTGTTCTTGTCTTGTCTGTTGGATGCATGGAGCAAACCCTTTATTTTACTGGTTAATGTCTTTCCATACATAGATCTGGTATTTTGCAGCTATTTTCTTGACTAACTAATTGCAGATCTGAAGATATTGGCAGCCACTTTTGTTGTTAGGGCTATTAGTTATGCGTAGCTAAAGTGGTCCTTTTTCGTACACTTCGACGAAGGATTCATACTAACACTCTTAGGTGATCCATCAAAAGTAGGTAGAGAAAATCTACCCAAAGTGGGCTGCATGCACCCTCTTCTTCTACTATAGCTGTAGGATCTCCTTTATTCTTTAAGCTGATAGAAATTTGGGAAAATGAGATGCTCTTTGAATCTATTTGACTGAGATTCATACTCTTGGAGATATTCACCAAGAGTCTCCTCCTTTGGTGTTCCCTCTTCTCCTTCTTCCTTTGACAAGAAAGTAGGCATGTTACAACGTTGTAGATCAGGTTGTGTGGTTGAATGATAACACAAAAAATAAGAAGTACTTGGGCTTCCTTGATGTGAAATATTATTGAGGGATTTGCATGTCTTTCCTTCCTCATTCCCCATATTTCTTCCTTCATCTCATGCATGTCTTGAGAAAGAGTATTAGTGTAATGTTCCAAATGGGAAAAATAGGCTCAGTAGGGAATATCTTAAGATATTCCTCTATGGGATCACAGTAGTATGGAAAAAACACCAGAAAATTCTAAACCAGAGATAGACTAGTAGGGCATTTACTGGTTATATCACCTCTAAAGAGAGGATGAAAACCAGAGGCTTCCTGGCCCATTCTAGACTCTGTCTATAGAAGACTGATAAAAAACAAAAAGGGTGGGAATGACACATTCCTCTTGGATTTTCTTCCCTTGGGAACCTTAGATCTACATATCTAAAGTATGGATCCAAAGAGAGGCAAAAACCAAACAAGAGAGAAGTAGGGAATTCCACCACTAGGAAAAACTACAATAGGCTCAGGAAAAACGTTGTATAAGAAAAATGGTGCAAGAATGATGATGCTAAAGGCTGGGTTCCCTTATTATAGGCTGTGTGGGACCTCCATGCAGAGTTTCAGAAAAAAAAAAAAATGGGTTTAAGGGCCTTAAACAGATCTCCCATGAAGCCGACTAGTTAGAAATCAGCTAAAGAGAAGAGCTGATGGAATGGAGAAGAACCCACTTCAGAATTGCGCAGTTTCAGTAGAGAGTCATTGGAAATCAGCCATCAAAAATGGTTGCAATATATCAGCAGAAAATTATACTTTTAATAAAGCTTCTCAAGAAGTACAATGAATTCTATGAAGAAATAAGCAAGAAATCTTCAGATCTAGGAGCTGCAATATACGTAAAAGTTGCAGAAATAACTGAACAACGTCCTAAAAAGTGTGCTTCAGAAGTTAGACATGAAATATAATATCTACAGCAGATTTATGGCTGAAACATCAGATCCATACCAGATCTGGAATCTACACAACCTTCTTTACAAGATCCCTTTGGGATTTCATCAAAATATTGAATAACAAAGTGTAGATCTAAATTTTTATACACAGAACTGCAGAAAGCCTCAGTAATTTATGAAGATGAATTTATTCATAATATACATCAGATATGAACATGAGATATCAGCAATCTACTTCATAAATATGCAAGGTGAGAGGTAAGCCTCAATCACCAGAAACTAGTACAATGACAGATCTAGTCAATAGAGAAGCAGTACATGAGAAATAACGCAGTAGAAAAACGAGACTACACAGTAGCTAGAGCTGAATTATATAGTAGGTAAAATATAAAGATATGAAATGAGAATATGATAGAGATCCTCTTCTAGGTGGTCACAAGACACCCTCCTTGAGAGAAATCCCTCAAAACTACTAGATCCTTGCAGATCTAGAATTTCCACTTACTACACTTGCTGCAGCAGCAAAACCCTCAATGAGCCAGCGCTGTCAATGCAAGCATATCTTGGCCTCCAACCTAATAGTGGTTCAATATAGCTCACTTCCCTCCAAGAGCTACTCAAATAATGATAGAGGATTCCTAAGCAGGAGATCCTCTCTTTCTCTTGCTAAACAACAAAGAGAAATGGAGTTGCCTTAGCAAGCTTTGAAAATGAAATATGATCAACAACCTTCTCATTAGCCTTCATCCTCCTTTTATAACATTTTGTTCTCTTGGAAAACCCTAAACCACTTTCATCCTTTGGTTCTTTTCACATTTTGAAACCCCTTCTAGAACTGCGCAGTCCATCAAGGAGGTAACACTGTTGATTTGGTCAAACAGGATTTCCTTTGGTGGTCTTGGCCCTTTCACACCTCCAAGATTTTATTATGATGGCCTAAATATGTCTCCTTTCACATAGGAACTGATTTATTCTTTATTTGCAAGAGGATTAGACATCCTCCCTTACAATTTATTCTTTAATCATGAAATACAAAATGAATAAGGCAAAATTAATGTTCCAAATTAGCTGAAGCTAATTTAGGAACATTACAGTCTCCCCCTCCCAAATGTTGCTTTTCCTCAAGAAACTGCAAGGGTGATGCAAAACTCCTCCTTCTTTTCTTGTGGCCTCCTCATCATATAGTCTCCTCCATTGCTCTGAAATTTTTGCAATATCTTTGTCTTCCCAATGGCCCTTCTTTAAGATGCAAGTTTTCCCTTGATGAATAAACTCAAAGGCTCTCATCATGAAGAAATGGAAGGTTGTTGTGGAAACCTTCTTGCTGATCCATGGCCTCCTCAAGAAAGAAGTGATGACTATCATTGGATTTTCATGATCCATGAAAGACTCCCATCCCCATGCTATCATCAAAATGAAGTGGATTACCTCCCATCTTGGAAATCCATAGAAAATATCCTCCCCACTATATGTGAGAGGCATGTCACCTTCCAACATATGGCTCAATTTACAAATAGACAAGTGTTTAATCATAGTGGCCATACAAAATTCCATGCTCCCATGGAAGCATGTAATGCAATAAGAATGGGGAACTCCTTCCCCCAAGGGCACATTCAACAAGTGTGCCTTTCCTCCAGCTATGCCATCAACAAAGATAAGGACATCTTCAGCTTGTGGGATCATGAGTAGAAGCATGCTAGCTACCTTGTGTGCTAGATAAGAAGGAAGATGTTCCCTCATGTGCAACCAACGCAGTTTTATCCTTAACTGCCATAGAATAAGATATGACAAGTGCCACCCCCAACACTTGTTTGCTGCCTCATGTCTTTGGAATGCTTGGAGAATGTACATCATGGTTGGTGTAACAGAATCACACCATGAAGAATATAAAAGTTTCCCAAGGTTCTCCAAGGAATGGCTTGCATCAACATATTTCATGGCCTTAGATGGCCCATGAAACCCATCATATTTAGTGCCCCATCTTGGCACCATGCCCTGAAAATGAGTGTCAGAAAAAGATAAGCATATAGGAGATGCAAAATAATGCTCAAGAGGACGAGTCTCTCTATATACTTGTTTTACATCATTGGGGTAACTCATGGATGAGTTCCCTCTCACACTCAAAGGGTAAGGAGGTGTAAATGGTGGCTCCTCCCAAGAGCTATGTTCCTCCTCCTCTACCAAGTAGTCCATGCACTTCTTCATATGAGAGTAAACATCTTCTTTGTATCTTTCCCATATGAATCCACCCAAGAGAGTATGATATGCTTTGACAAAACCAGTGGGTTTGGAAAGCAGGATTTCCTAGATGGCATCAAATAGACCCTCTTTGAGTTTGGAGTTACCAGCCAAAAGAATGAGATTGTAGAAATAGATAACTCCATCTACCACCTTGAACCTTTCATCCTTCACTTCCCCTTCAAGAACCCCCCATGTAAAAATTTCCTTGGAGTATTCCATCTTGAGTTGGGAATCCCAACAAGGGTCCAAGCTCTCCAAGAATGATAGCGCTATAGAGGTTTGAAATGCAGCCCCTGTCTTCTAATGGCTCCCATATTTGAAATCCTTGATATGAAGATCACATGTTGGAGCATCATACTCTTCATTTTGCTGCCCCATCTGCAGTTGTTCTTGCACAAGACAAGATTGGAGCATATGGAAATCAACTTCCCCTTAGAAAGTCCTAGTTTTCCAAAATCTCCTCCTTTTGGTCCATGTATACAAAAGGGTTAAGATCCCCTTGCATTCTTCAGAATTATCCTTTGTGAATGAAGAGATCATGGGCTGCCCCAAATATATGGAGTTTCCATGTGCCCTCATGCTCATGCCATCATAGATCTCTGATTTCTCCTTCCTCAGCGCAGATATATGAATGGGAGTTTGCAATGTCCCTTTCAAGAAACTACTCATCTCTCTCCTGAATGCTTGAGAGATTCTCTGCACTGTGCTAGCTTCTCCCAAGGCTCCTTCCTTGGCCAAGTATGCATATGCAGCCCATAGATGAAGGAACACTTTAGATTTCCTCCTATCAAGAGGTGATCCTTGTAGAGGGCCTCCTTGCAAAGAGGTATGAAGGCATGAAATAGGATCTGGATTTAAGTAGGCAGACTTTCCCTCACCACAGCTACATGGATCCTTTTTCCTCCCTTGTGTTTCCAAGCTTTGAAGTAGAGGAGGATTCATGCTTCCTTCATTATGATGATCTTCCTCTTCTTCTACATCTCCTATCTCCAAGACCTCATCACAAATCAGTGATAGTACATCCTCCTTATGTATGAGATCCTGTGGGACCCTTTGCAAGAGTGCAAGAGTATCTTCTCTTGGAGCAAGTGCCCCAATATCCTCCTCATGAAGTGCTTGAGGTATCCTTGAGGTGGTTGTGTTATCATCTCCAACTTCCTCCTCCTCTTCTTCAACAATTGAAATTTTCCCATCATCAATGAGAGACAATAGATCTTGATCAACTATTGAAGGAGAAGCCTTCACGCTTTCCTCTTGAGATGAGGAATCTTCACCAATTGGAGATCTTGCCTTTGGAAATGCATCAATCAAGCTCACACCTCCTTCTTCCTCCTTCATGAAGGAATCACTGGCAGAATTCTAAAGCTCTGATGATATGGCCGAGTGCTCATATCCATGAGATGAGGATTAAGAATGTTCCTCATGCATAGATCTTGTAGATCTGATTGGAAGATCTTCCTTTTGAAACTCCTTGGGAGCTTCACTGCTGCTTCTCTTTTCTTCTTGCACATCCTCCTTGGGGAGGCTCTTCTTAAATCTGAAAATAGATGAGATTAAACTCATATTCTTCATGTTTCCCTTGCTCTTGATTTCACTGATAGCTTGATCTCACAGGCAAAGCTAGAGATCATGCTCTGATACCACTGTAATGTTCCAAATGGGAAAAATAGGCTCAGTAGGGAATATCTTAAGATATTCCTCTATGGGATCATAGTAGTATGGAAAACATAGCAGAAAATTCTAAACCAGAGATAGAATAGTAGGGCATTTACTGGTTATATCACCTCTAAAGAGAGGATGAAAACTAGAGGCTTCCTGGCCCGTTCTAGAATCTGTCTATAGAAGACTGATAAAACACAATAAGGGTGGGAATGAAACAATCATATTAGATTTTTCTACCCTTGGGAACCTTAGATCTACAGATCTAAAGTATGGATCCAAAGAGAGGAAAAAACCAAACAAGAGAGAAGCGGGAAATTCCACTACTAGGAAAAACTGCAAGAGGCTCAGGGAAAACACTGTATAAGAAAAATGGTGCAAGAATAACACTGCTTAAGGCTGGGTTCCCTTATTATAGTCTGTGTGGGACCTACATACAGAGTTTCAGCCAAAAAAAATGGGTTTAAGGGCCTTAAACATATCTCCCACGAAGCTGACTAGTTAGAAATCAACTAAAGAGAAGAGATGATGGAATGGAGAAGAATCCACTTCAGAATTGCGTAGTTTCAGCAGAGAGTCATTGGAAATCAGCCATCAGAAATGGTTACAGTATAGAAGCAGCAAATCAGACTTTTAATGAAGCTTCTCAAGAGGTACAATGAATTCTATGAAGAAATAAGCAAGAAATATTCAGATCTAGGAGCTGCAATATATGTAAAAGTTGCAGAAATAACTGAACAATGTCGTAACAAGTGTGCTTCAGCAGTTAGACATGAAACATAATATATACAGCAGATTTATGGCTGAAACATCAGATCCATACCATATCTGGAAACTACACAACCTTATTTACAAGATCCCTTTGGGATTTCATCAAAATACTGAATAACAAAGTGTAGATCTAAATTTTTATACACAGAACTGCAGAAAGCCTCAGTAATTTCTGAAGATGAATTTATTCATAATATACATCAGATATGAACATGAGATATCAGCAAGCTACTTCATAAATATGCAAGGTGAGAGGCAAGCCTCAATCACCAGAAACTAGTACTACAATGACAGATCTAGTCAATAGAGAAGCAGTACATGAGAAATAACGTAGTAGATAAAAGATACTGCGCAGTAGCTAGAGCTGAATGATACAATAGGTAAAATATACAGATCTGAAATGAGAATATGATAGAGATCCTCTTCCGGGTGGTCACAAGACACCCTTTCTGAGAGAAATCCCCCAAAACTACTAGATCCTTGCAGATCTATAATTTCCACTTACTACAATTGCTGCAGTAGCAAAACCCTCAATGAGCCAGCGCTGTCAATGCAAGCATAGCTTGGCCTCCAACCTGATAGTGGTTCAATATAGCTCACTTCCCTCCAAGAGCTACTGAAAGAAGGATAGTGGATTCCTAAGCAAGAGATCCTCTCTTTCTCTTGCTAAACAACAAAGAGAAATGGAGTTGCCTTAGCAAGCTCTGAAAATGAAATATGATCAACAACCTCCTAAAGAGCCTTCATCCTCATTTTATAACATTTGAGTCTCTTGGCAAACCCTAAACCACTTTCATCCTTTGGTTCTTTTCACATTTGGAAACCCCTTCTAGAACTGCGTAGTCCATCAAGGAGGTTCAATGAACCTAAACAACGCTATTGACTTGGTCAAACAGGATCTCCTTTGGTGGTCTTGGCCCTTTCACACCTGCAATATTTTATTATGATGGCCTAAATATGTCTCCTTTCACATAGGCACTGATTTATTCTTGATTTGCAAGAGGATTAGACATCCTCACTTACAATTTATTCATTAATCATTGTTTTGGGGAAAATCACCCTAGAGGTTCGTTGGGTTACAACCTCCACAGAGCAGGGGCATGCTACTTAAGAAGGATCACACAACCATACATGTTCATGAAAAACTAAATAGAGTAGATCGAGGAAGTTACCCGTAGGTCCTACGGTTGAAGCAGATCCCGCGGGGTCCAAACCCCCAGCAACCGTCCTTCCTTCTTAACCTGAAAGACAAGAAGAAACAAGCACGAAGAACTTGGTTGTACAGCATATATCTACTCTAAATGTTAGTGAAATCCATATAAAACATCAGATAAATCATAATGAATGCTTAAATAACAATATTCTCATATATGTAAGCAGACACTAACACGTATATTTCGGGAACAAGATGGTACTTCTGTATTATAAATATCATGTACAGAAATAACGAGTGGAGAGATCACCTAAATCCTTCGACGATCTTCGAGCAGACTGTCGTCCGGATCCGTCCCACCCTTGCCTCACTAAGATTCCTTCCGAACTGGTGCAAACGAGATGACATATAAAGAGATGAGCATCTCTAGGAAACAAAGGTTTCCTATAATGAACTGGGAAGTGCAGGAGGCACGGGAATTCAGACTTGGATAGGGAATACTGTTGGGCAATTTATTTGAACAAATTGCTGCATTAAATTATCGACCAGGGAAACTCGTGAGCTTGTGATGGTGCCAGCAATATATATGCAGGAGTAGGCAACTAACTCTATGTCTAACTAAATTGTTTATGATTCAATATAATATGCAAGGGAAGAGGCTCCTAACTTAGGAGGTCCTGGTTGTCCTTCCCTACGGTATCATAGAGAAATCATTCATAAAACCAGAAACTTGAAATAAAGACAAGGCTATTCAAAAGCTGAAAGTAATATATTCTATAACTCTAACTCAATTAGTTTAAAAAGAGGAATAATATTGAAATGGTTCTTGACTCAAGAAATCCACTTTCACCTCAATTACCACTTAATGAATCAAAGATTAAAACCAAGAACTTAAGATGGATAAATTATTAATGAAAGAAGCTCTTAACTTAAGAGACATGTAAAGTATTCCATTATAATTCATTCATCAATCACACACAAATCCTTAAACATCTAAGCAATGAAATGAAACAAAATCTAATATGAAATAAAATGTTTCTCTCATCCTTTTAGAGTGAGCTCAATTCTCTTAAGAACAAGACAATTTATTCCATATACTTCATTAAGGAAACCTATATCTAAAACTACAGAAATTCCATAAACACAATTTACATCTAAAACTACATAATGGAAATATATGAAAAATGAAGCTTTATTCTATTCCATTATCAATTGGATACAGTGCTCTAAGAGTCCCCTCCTTGGAATGGAGGAGGTACTCCTATTTATACAATGAGAGGAGTAACAAACTCATAATGATCATCCACTAATATCTCTAACCATCTAGACACATAACCCTATCCTCCATGATCTCCTCCATAATCTTTTCCATGAGGTTTATCTTCTTAAATTCGAATTTGATCATCCAAGGCCACATAAAGGTGTAAAGGAAGCTTCCTTTGTGCCTACACATGTCAACAAACTCATGCTAATTGTTAGGTATAAGTATAAGCATATTATTTTCTAAGTTTTAGCCATAAATTCACTTTAAAATATTAAGAATTAATAAACTTTGGAAAAACATAGTTATGACCCAATAATGAGGTGAATGTAATGATATGGAGGTGGAATGGAGGTGACATGGAGGTAAAATGTGAAGATATTGATGAATAATGGAGTGAAAATAGAGACTATTTTGAGGCCCAACATACCCCCAAACTGAAGGTATTGCATGTCCTCATGCAATCTATTACATTACTTTTTGGTACTTGAGCTTTGGCCTAAACTCTGCATGAGATCATTTACTTAACTTTTTCAAAGCGTTATTTTGATGAACTACAACTTGGTTGGTTCTTGTGTTTCAACCATATTTTGTTTGTTGCGTTCATTGTATGATCTTTGCATAATGATAATGTGCTTTTTATGGCAGAGTAATTTTGTTGGAATGCATCATGGTTGGTTCTTGTGTAACAACCATGATTCTATTGGCATCCAATTAACTTTTAAATACTTTAGACAAAGCCATTTGTATGCTCATGTAATAGTAAATATATTTTGAAGGTAAGTGGGTTTAAAATGTGATATATAACTGTGGATATGAATGTGACAAAGCATGTATGTAAATGTATCCTTCCCATTAAACGGATGGCTTTGGCAATGAAAGGAAAGGAAGTGAAGTTTTTTTCAAAAAATTATTATTCTAACATTTCAAGGAATTTAATGGTTAAAAGTTAGAAAATAGCATACCTTAACTTACCCTTCCAAAAATAGGTGAGAGTCGTGCATGTATGACTGCAAACTGTTGTGAAAATGGTGGATGAAAGATGGATCTGCATTGTCGTATCAGCTGCTGGATCTGCTGCTACTAGATGAAAAATCTGAGGAGTCTGCTGAACATGGCTGAAAGTTGTATCTGCTGCTGGATGATGAATCCGAGGAGTTTGCTGAATATGGCTGAAAATCTATAAGGCTTGGAAGGTATACAAAATATAGAAGTTACATTTTCCTCCCAGCCTTATTTATTGACTTGTCCTCAAGTGAAATACAATGAATACCATGAATGGAAATACAATGAATGGAAATTGGCTTCATCTGTTGCAAAATATGGGTCTTCAAGTCTTCAACGCTCGATGGCACAAATCTTGCTATGTGATTAAATGTGTCGATGTCGAACATAGCAAGAAGTTGTTGACTTAGTGGCCGTTAATGAATGCCCCTAGCCAACACAAGAGCTCCCACCATTGATTCCAATGGGAGTCGGGATGCCTAACACATCTTTGTAGGTACGAATAAATTTGTCGTGGTCGAGTCACCTACAAGATCCAACGAACAAGGGATATTAATGTACTCCCATTGTTCATTGGCAAGAGTACTTGCCATTAAGGCATGCAAGCCTCTAGGTGTTTTTCAATGATACTTAGACTCTAGGACTTTTACTCAAGCAGGGTTTTATTGGCGGAAATGAAGGGGAATCGTGATGAGAAGAAAAATGGCAATATGCTTGTAAAGATGTAAGGAAATGCATGATGTATGAACAAGAACTCTTGCTGTGAAAAATGGATATGGAAATGTCATGCGTTATAGATGTACAATTGATGGGATTCAAAATCTTTTCAGAAAGGGAGGTGGAAGGTAATGGTTGTGGAGATGGATTTGTCTTGAGAATTTTTTTTTTTCATGAATTTTGTCTTTGGAAGACTAATTGTCGTCACAATGTAGTCTCCGTAATGATCGCTTTGTCGTCCTGTAACCTGTAAAAAAACTTGACAAAAAGAAACATAAGTGTGTTCAAGAAGGAATGCGCATTTCCTTCATGATTCTTACGCAAAAATTTTATACCAAATAAAACAAATTAAGGACAATCAAAGGTGTTGAAATTGACTTAATCATGATATTAAAATCAATCCATTCTTAAAAATAACCATGAAAAATAATACTCCCTGTCAGATAACTCATGAAATGTGCTTCGCAATTCTGTTATGTAAAGCATACAAGAACCATGTGATGAGTTTATACCATCTTGATGCTATCGAAATAGAATTGAATCCTCCAATTGATTTTTAAAATTTGTTTCCAAGTGTTCCATTATTTATTTTCAAATCTGCGTGAATTTTGTGAAAAGTGTGTTTATTTTTTTATTTTTTATTTTTCCATTGTACCAACTGTTGCGGTTTCATCCAATTCCATTATTCTCTCAATATGCATTTCACCAAAGTTTTTTTATGCCAATGTTCTTTACTTTATAAAATGCCAATATTTGCCCCTCAAATCCTTCAAAACAACTACTGTCACAAAACACAATATATATATATATATATATTTTTTAATAAAAATCATAACCTAACAATATATTAATTCAATCATATAACAACAAACATAACAACAATTATATACAACAAATTAAAAAAAAATAATAACAAACTACAACTATAACAATTAATACAATTATATCAATATATAATATATTAATATAATTAATATATTAATATAATTAATATATTAATACAAATATAACAAACCTTAAATAACAAACATAGACATCAACTTATAACAAATTACAATTAACAAAAGAAAAATAAAAAAAATAAAAATTTACAACTATATTAATATAATTATAACAATATATTAATATATTAATATAATTAATATAATTAATATATTAATATATTAATACAATCATAGCAAATCAAATATTAACTATAAAAAGAAATTATAACAAATACAAATCAAAACAAATCAACATTAACTAAAAATATAAATATGAATCAAAACAAATAAAAAAACATAACATATAACATTAAATACAAAACAAATTAAAACTAAAAATTCAAACAAACCAAAAGAAATGGAAAAAAAAAACGGATCTGGGCGCAATATGTTAAATTGTGATTGAAAGAACCTCAATTTTCTCCTAAACCGCTGCAAATTTCAGGAAATTTCTCACGAGTCACCTAATTACCCCCGTTCGGGAAAAAACCCATGTCTCAGTTTTTTTTAATTCATCTTAGTTTGCTCAGAAAATCCATTTTAAAATCGCGTGTTGAAACTGATGCGATTTCGTGAAGCTTTTGGCAATAGAAATCAATTGTTGTGCATGGTAATGGAGTCCAGCATACAAAGGTAAAGAATTTAAGGAATGAAATAAAGCTTTTGATCTATATTTGATTGTCATTCACGCCAACAACTTGACAATGTGTTTACAATGAAAGAGCAAATTCAGAGTTGTGATTTTTTTTCTGTGAGAACTAATCAACTCTTAAGGCAATTACCCACTATTTACTGCATCCATTCTACTCCACCCAACTTTTCTTATTGGAGGATTTCAGTCTCCAGTTAAGGTCGGTACGCAGATCAATTTTTCAGCAAGAGTTTTTTTTTATTTGAATAAATCAATTGATTTTCTGATCTTCCTGATCGCACGAAGCGCAGGAAGAGAGCATACTCATCGCTCGATTTGTTTTTATTTATGCAGGGGGGTGTTGACGAAATTTAAAACTAGCTAAACATTAAAACATCAGAAAATTCAAACTTAAACTCCTTTGCGAAGATCCTGCTGTCACCAAGGTTCACAAATTATTTTGTCTAAAAAAAAATGCTAGTACTAAATTAAATTTCTAATGCCTAATCCCTTAGCACCATCCCCGGCAACGGCGCCAAAATGTTGGGCAATTCATTTGAACAAATTGCTGCATTAAATTATCGACCAGGGAAACTCGTGAGCTTGTGATGGTGCCAGCAATATATATGCAGGAGTAGGCAACTAACTCTATGTCTAACTAAATTGTTTATGATTCAATATAATATGCAAAAGGAAGTTCTCGAATAGCGGGCTCTAACAGGAGGTCCTGGTTGTCCTTCCCTACAGTATCATAGAGAAATCATTCATAAAACCAGAAACTTGAAATAAAGACAAGGCTATTCAAAAGTTGAAAGTAATATATTCTATAACTCTAACTCAATTAGTTTAAAAAGAGGAATAATATTGAAATGGTTCTTGACTCAAGAAATCCACTTTCACCTCAATTACCACTTAATGACTCAGAGATTAAAACCAAGAACTTAAGATGGATAAATTATTAATGAAAGAAGCTCTTAACTTAAGAGACATGTAAAGTATTCCATTATAATTCATTCATCTTAATATAAAAAATCTCAACAAGAAACTACTTGCACACAAACAAAATCTAATATGAAATAAAATGTTTCTCATCTAGCACAAAGTGAGCTCAATTCTCTTAAGAACAAGACAAATTATTCCATATACTACATTAAGGAAACTTATATCTAAAACTACATAAATTCCATAAATTCATATTCTACATTAACACAATTTACATCTAAAACTACATAATGGAAATATATGAAAAAATGAAGCTTTATTCTATTCCATCATCAATTGGATACAATGCTCTAAGAGTCCTCCCTTTGGAATGGAGGAGGTACTCCTATTTATACAATGAGAGGAGTAACAAACTCATAATGATCATCCACTAATATCTCTAACCATCTAGACACATAACCCTATCCTCCATGATCTCCTCCATAATCTTTTCCATGAGGTTTATCTTCTTAAATTCGAATTTGATCATCCAAGGCCACATAAAGGTGTCTTGGAAGCTTCCTTTGTGCCTACACATGTAAACAAACTCATGCTAATTGTTAGGTATAAGTATAAGCATATTATTTTCTAAGTTTTAGCCATAAATTCACTTTAAAATATTAAGAATTAATAAACTTTGGAAAAACATAGTTATGACCCAATAATGAGGTGAATGTAATGATATGGAGGTGGAATGGAGGTGACATGAAGGTAAAATGTGAAGATATTGATGAATAATGGAGTGAAAATAGAGACTATTTTGAGGCCCAACAAATACCAACAGAGTATAATATCAATAATTCTCTCTCTCCCTTAGGCAATACACATGAGGTGATTTTATACTCCCTCAAAGTAGTTTCAACAGTTGGAAACAGTTGGCCACGTGTTGGGGTGGTTGAACTACCTGAGTAACTATCAACCCAGCCCGAAAATAGGGAATTTTTATATATATTTTTAATGATTTTAATGGCATACGCGGAAAAGTGCATGTGGACTCACGTATACACGCAGAAAAGTCTGGGCATAATCGCGTATGGGGATTTTTACACTGTTTTTTAGTGAATTTGTCCAAGTCTGTAGGAATGGGTGCCCAAAGCCATAAAAGCAATCATGAATCATATGAAGGTGAGAAATGATGCTATAACAGATGCCCCCTAATATATGAGGTCATAAGGGGTACATGATGGCCGAAATGTATTATGCACATAGAAAGAACTTCGCAAGGACAAGAGAGGACTTCACCAGATTTCAGCCTGCCAAAAACCAATGAAAGAAAATAGAGAGTCAACTCATGCTGAGGTGGGCATACCCATGCTTAGTAAATTATACATCATATAGAAAGTGCTGAATAGATCCAACATGTATACAAGTATAGCTGAACTGAAAGTACACAATGAATCATCTGAGCATGGCCCGGAAATATAAGTCTGAATCAATGTCCAAGTATCACATATAGAAAGCTGATCAAAGATGCTGCAACTGGATGTCTGATCAAATAAGTAACTGAATCTCCAAGTACCAAATCATAAGGGGTGGAACAAACGGTACTATCACGCAACTCGGGAGCCAACACATAAGATGATGTTGTACTGAACTGCAACATATAAGGGTGGACAACATCACTGGAAGAACCTGAATGGACTGTCAAAAGTGAACCGAGAAATGCTGATGCAACCCGAGGTCTTCACCGATCACTATGGCACAATTCTACACAATGGGAATAAATGAGCTGAAGTCGACCATGTGAGAAATCGTTGGATTATCGGTCAATGATGTATACCGTTAACCAACGCGAGACAACCCACCGATAATGATAATGAGTGTCAAGGTGCCCCAGTACAATCTGACAAGTGCGAATGAATGAGTTGAAGTCGAACACTTGAAAGAATCTACCAATCAGGAGGCAATGATGAATCCCCACCGTCGATAGCGAAGAGTCTGCCACTGATGACTGCAAACCCTAAGGTACTGACAAAAAGACTCTAGACCTTATTCCCAGAGCAATGAGTCGGAGTCGATGGGAAAAGATCTGCTGGAAGGAAGGCATTAAGGCATCCCACATCAGTCCAGCGCGAGTGTAACCCGCAAGCCAAGATTTGGAAGGAATCGGACGAAGTAGAGTGACGGAACCAAAATCGAAGTACGTTTCCGACATGCACAAGATGAAGCTAGCACATGGAAGAAACCCTCTGAACCAACCAATAATGAAAGCTGACACAGAGGCGAGAAATCCACCGATAGGGTCAAATGGAAATCAAGGTACTGCACGAATCCCAAGTGTGATAATGTATGTTGACGTCGAACATAGGGGAAACCACTCAGTCAAAGACCCATAATGATGATCAAATGCTGAGCACAAGGTCACCTATCAATGATGGAAATAGGGCCAGGGTGCGGCTCTAGGTTTGCTCTCAGAGCAATGTGTCGTAGTCGATAAGAGACAAACCCGCCGACAAGAAGTCAATGGGGACCTTCTCAAACCAGCACGAGCAGAAGACCAAAACATCTGATGTGATAGAACATGATACTGACAAGACCAGGAAGGCCGACTGACTAATGAGTCAAGAGACACCGCAGAATGGACGACTCAGGTTAGACTTCCCTTGAACAAAAGCACGACTCGTGATGACCATGACAGTAAAAAGTGACACTGTATAAGTCTGTTATGCAGGAGGCAGAACAAACTCTCCATATGATTGGAAGAGATAACCAACCGGGGGAGGACTGACAAGTGAAACAAGGTAAAGGCTGAACCTAGGTCAAAACTAAAAACCATCCCAAATGTATGAAATATATATAAGTATATGTGCTTTGTTCAAGGGCGACAAACTGACTCTGTACTGCCATCAAAACAACGAAGATACATCCCGTTCCCGCTTTTTTTGTTATATTTGATTTTTTTGTCTTTTTCATATAATAAGCCTGAAAAAGAATAAAAGAATGCTATGGTACAATGGATAGAACGAGTATCAAAGAATCAGATGCACTAGTTCCTAGGATTGGAACAATCCTATGCTCAATGCAAGGTGGCGGAAACTGGTAAGCGATACTCAAAGGAACGTTCCATCCATGGGTAAAAGGGTGTCAAGTCACGATAGCTAAGTGCATGCAATGGTTAACTTGTACAAATAGACAAGGTCAAAAGTTGGCTTAAACATCGAGTCCAAATGAAGCCGGCTAAAGGCCAGGATAAACAAGTAGCCAATATGCAATGCAGTAATACAACTTTAACGACACCAGGGAGCCTCTAGGGTAAAAGCCAGAAAAATGATAGTGAGGAAGAAGAAGAATGAAGCTTCAACACATAAGTCATGGCGGGACTAAAGAGGACTCCCGAGCCTACATAAAATGCAGCATGGGCAACAAGTGATAGCGAGGAACTAACAAGGAAGCCCATGTAAAGGAAGGCTCTACCACCAAGTCATGATTAAATAATCGGCGAGTGAAAAGGGTGTAATACTCATGACCTGATGGGATCGACCCTAAGGCAAGCGATCAGTATGGAGGCTAGTATGCAAGATGCAACGAAAAGTGATTTCCCTAACCTATATGCCAGTGAAGATCATATACCTACCGTGACGAGTCGGTAATCATGGATAAAAAACTGGGAAAAATCTCAAAATCGTCAAAATGTACCTGAAAACATACCAAACTAGGCACTTCCAAGCATCCGGGTTATGCAGCTTAAGATAGATCGAAAAAATAAGCATAACAATTTTTTGCGAAAATTTTCAACTTTTTAGGCATAAATAGACCAATTACCTCATATTTGGTTCATTATTGCATTGCTGATTTGGAAAAAAGTGCTCTGGAGCAAAAAACTTCTTTCGTAAAATCAGGAACAACCGACCGTCGAATCGCACCGAATTTGTCAGGTAGGCTCCTCAATCATCTTTGAAAATCATTTTGTCCATTTGGAAATTAAAATTTAGTGAATTTCACCATTAAAACCCTTGCTAAAAAACTCGGACTTGCGCATACGCGGGTTGGTAATAGGAAAGTCGCGTATACACGCGACTGTGGAAAGAAAAAGTCGCGTATGCGTAGGTCCGAATCAAAAAATGCGTGGCTAATGGATGATTTGTTGAAATTTGACAGGATGAAAATCTCATGGAGGGAGCGTGAACACAACGCAATTGATCAAGAGGTCATGCAAGATCGAGCAGCGCAAAATATTCTTCGAAATTGCGGATTGTTCAAATTTTTCAAAATGCCAAATATGAAAAGCAATGTTCGGTTGCTAGAAATGCTCGTCAATTATTGGGAACCAGACCAAGATTGCTTCATTATAGATCAGATGCCAGTACGCATTGAAGTGGAAGACATATATTTTATCACGGGTCTCTCCCGGAGGGGAGAACCAGTAGACTTGCACGGGAAGCCCCTGGGAGGGCTAACCGTGGAAGACTATGTCCATGTGTATTGCGTAGAGGGTTCCAAGAAAGTTGGAACTCAGATTTCTATTAAAGATTTACGGGATTTGCACATGAAAATCCTCCTTTTCACCATCGGCAGAGTGGCAGGATCTACCTCCCTACATCAGGCGTCCAGGACGCAAATGAGCATAGCAGTAGAATGCTTGGCTCATGTGTATGATTGGTGCACAGCCCTATTACTGAACATGAAACAACAGTTGACCTCAATCCGCCAAGCAAAGACCAAACACTTTGGATACGGTACTATTTTGATGACATTCTTCTTTGAGAAGATACCAGCATTGAGACCCAGAGTTATCTCTACCATCAGTAGCCCGCGGGACCCAAGAATTGCCCGTTGGGCGGACATGATGAAGAGATTAGGGGGAAGTGAAGTTCCCCGGACCACTTGGGACGATGAGTTCTTCCTTTGGTGGGGAGAACAAATCATCGCAGTGGATGACTATCCCTATGCCGGGATGGACTTCTGTGGAGATCCAGATCTAGTTCTTCCACCAGGCACAGCATGGGGTACAGTCGGTAAGTTTGAAATTTTTTTGACTTATATAATTTTTTTGGATTTTTTCAAATATGTATGAAAAAATGAAAATAAACATGTTTTTGATTGGATTCATAATGACTGACAATGTAAACATGATCATGATACAGATATTGGACCAATGCGACCTGAGGGTTTCCCGCACCACAAGTGTCGCAGGGGCGAAGCAGATACAGTGGATTCCGACAGGACCCTCCAGGCTGTGCAGAGGAACTTGGAGGGGTTAACCCGCCAAATACCTATGGCTGCCGTGGAAGACCTGCCGGAGGCCATCCAGAGACGGGTGGTAGGAGTGCCCCGAGACTGGGTACGATTATTCCGCCGAGTTGCCACCGCGGTCACGTTCTATAAGAACACGACTTCTGGGCAAGGACCTTAGGAGTAGACAGATATTATGTATTAGATGACTGTATAGTTTTGAGACTGAACATGATTAGGCATAAGCCCAAGTTTTGTATGACCTTATGGATCCAAATTTTGTAAAGTTTTTGAACACTCTGATGATATATATACAGCGATATTTGATGTGATGTGATAAATGTATCAAAATGTATGATGTTTTTGATGATTAAATTTTATTGTATGGAATGATTAATATGCCAATCCAATGCTTGATTAGCTAATGAGTCAACAAACCAATTGTCAGCTCGAGGAATATGAATGAAAGTTAAAAATTGAAATGACCTTTGTAACAAACGTACCCTCAAGAACAATCGTAATAAAAATGGATCTCGTACCCGATAAGTATTGTTCAACTGCGACACCACCAGCAGAGAGTCCAAGAAAACTACCAACGAATCAACACCCAAATATATTGCCTCCGAGAGTAGATGAACAACTGCAGTGTATTCTGCTATATTATTGGAAGCAGGACAAATGCAGACCCCTCTTGATACTAACAGCTGACCGGATGGATAATGAAGCACCCAAGCCGCGGAAGCTAAGTTCCGGGTGTGTCTACTAGCACCATCGACGAAACCAAAATGACTCATGACATCCAACACAACCTGCCAAAGCAGATCAAAAACATCACCAACTCATCAAAAATCGAAAATAACCAGATATGTACAAAGCAAAAACTACTATATACAAAAGCAACATGCCAGGCCGAAGCCTAGGCATAATACTTCTTCAAATAGAGCCCATTTCGGGGCTCCGGCAACTTGTTCCCTTCGAAATCAACCAAGGTGTATGCTCCTTTCTTAAGGACTTTTTTAACGATATAGGGGCCATACCACATAGACTTAAACTTTCCTGCCCCCAGGGCATCTTTTTCTTGGGCATAGACCAAAACAAGGTCACCTTCCGAAAAAACCCTAGGTTTGACCGCCTTATCGTACCGAACTTTAACTCGGTTTTTATGCGCTTCATTCATCGTGGCGGCATCCCGACGCTGCTCATCGAGATGTTCCAGATGAAGAAGCCGTTCTGCCAGACTAGAAGTGTCAGGAAGAAGTTCAACAACTAACTTAAGAGAAGGAATCTCGCATTCAATAGGAAATACGGATTCCACCCCGTGCACTAGCTGAAACGGAGTAAATCCAGTTGCAGTTTTCACTGACGTCCTGTATGCCCAAAGTGCAGGATATAGCATAATATGCCAGTTGGATCTAGCTTTATCAATTGTTCTTTGAAGAATTTTCTTCAAGGATTTATTCACGGCTTCCACTTGCCCATTGGCTTGAGGATAATACGGGGATGAATGCTCCTGCCGGAAACCCAATTTGAGAGCCAACTCAGCCATCATACTATTCTGAAAATGACTGCCATGGTCAGTGACAATCTCTCTAGGAATACCAAAATGAGCGATAACCTGGTTGAAAAGGAAAAGAGCTGCAGTCCCACCATCGTTCCCAAAAGTAGGCATAGCCTCGACCCACTTCGTAAAGTAGTCTACTGCTACAATAATGTACTTGTGACCTTTAGCCGAAGGCGGGTTACAAGTAGTATAATCAATTCCCCACTTTGTAAAGGGACCGACATTAATGACTGGAAAAAGCGGAGCTGGATGAGCGCGCATTTTTTGAGTATAGACTTGACACGGATGACACTTCTTGACCGATTCAATACAATCTTTGAAAATCGAGGGCCAAAAGTACCCAGCACGCAAGATCTTTTGGGCTGTAGCAAGCCCAGATAAATGACCCCCACAAGCTCCACTGTGAGAATCATTCAGCACAGCCTCAGCTTCTTCGAGAGTTAAGCAGCGTCTCAGGATTGAATCAACCCCTCGACGGTATAGAGCATCACCAATAATCAAATAATTCTTGGCCAAGTGACGCAGCTTACAACGCTCATCTTTCGAAAAAGTATAGGGAAACTTCGCAGTCTGGAGATACACAATGATATCTCCGTACCAAGGATCCTGTGAAGAGATAAGAAACAAATGTTCATCCGGAAAGGATTCATCATAAATCATCTCTTCCCCACAGGGCAACTCGGAGATCAATTCCGCGAAAACTAATGATTTCTTGGATTTGGTAGACATAAACTCAAGATCAAATTCCTATAAAATCACAATCCATCTATTATATTTCCCCCCAATCACTCGCCTACTGAGGACAAACTGAAATGGATTGGCAGCTGCCAAAACATAAGTTTTGCGAAGAATAATGTAATGCCGGAGTCACTGCACAACATGAACTGCTGCTAAAGCTAATTTTTCTATCGGAGTGTACCGAAGTTCAGGTCCTACCAAGCCTCGACTAAGGTAGTAAATAACATGCTCTGCCAGAGCATCATCCTCCTGAACCAGAACCATACCAATAGTAGATTCTGCTACTGCCAGATACAAAAGGAAATCCCTGCTATAATCAGGTGGACTCAATAAAGGAGCAGAGGTCAATGCTTTCTTCAAAGCATCGAATGAGCGCTGAGCGTAGTCGTCCCAAAGAAAAGGAACTCCTTTCTTCAACAATCTCATAAATCCTTTTGTCACTTCAGCATAATTGACGATAAATCTCCGAAGAAAATTAGACTTTCCTTGTAGACTTTGAAGCTAACGGATAGAGGACGGGGGAGGCAACCGAAGTATTGCCTCAACCTTGAAGGGATCTACCCTTATCCCTTCCCTAGACACAATGAATCCCAATAACCGGCTGGATGTAACTGCGAAAACGCACTTGTTCAGATTCAATCTAATCTTATAGAAACGACATCTTTCAAATATTTGTCGGAGGTGACCAGGATGATCCATCCTCTTTCGAGAATGAGCAGCTAAATCGTCCAAGTATGCCTCGATAATCTTTTTGATGTCGTGAAAGGCATAAGACATGGCTCGTTGAAAGGTAGCCCCAGCATTTTTAAGACCAAAAGGCATCTTCTTGTATGCAAACGTACCCCAGGTACAAATAAAGGCAGTCTTATGTTGATCTTCAGGATGGATAGTAATTTGATTATATCCGAAGAAACCGTCCATGAAGGAGAAAATCTCATTACCGGCACACTCGTCAATGATCTGATCGATAAATGGTGTGGGGTAATTATCTTTAGGACATGCTTTATTTAGGTCTCTGAAATCAATGCACACTTGAATCATTCCTTGCTTTTTATCTACAGGAATGGGATTTGAAACCCATTCAGTCAAAGGAACAGGGAAAATGAATCTCGCCTTAAGGAGCTTCTCAACTTCCGCTTTGATAGCTGCTGCCTTCCTAGGATTGACCGGACGAAGTTTTTGCCTCACCAGCTTAGTGTTTTCATACGTCTTGATCTCATGCTGGACAATAGATGGGTCTATTCCAGGCATTTCCTCATAAGACCAAGCGAATACATCCCTATACTCTTTAAAGAGCTCGGTGTAAATTTGAACCTCTTCACGGGAACATTCAGCTCCGATGAAGACATTCTCGATAATATTGGGATCCCTGGAAATGTTCACCGGGATAGTAGGAGAAATCACAACCATGTTCCCTTCAGCATAAACCTGTGTTGGTGCCAAAGGGTTCAAGACTGGGTGAACAGGACCAGGAGACTGAGGACTTGGGAAACTAGTTTCAACTTCGCTCAAGTCAGGTAAAAAGTAAGACCGATGATGCAAATCATCCCACAGTCTATCTATACCAGTCATGGCTTCCAGGATGGCCTCTTCAGATGGAAGAGTGGTATCAAGGCAATCCTGGGCCGAAGAAGAACTAAGCGTCCAAGCCGGAGCCGCATCTCCATCCAACTCTTCCAGCGAAAGAGGAGCTAGAATGGATTTTGCAGAGTCAACAATAGACTGATAAGCAATCTCAGCGGCAGAAATAAGAATACATTCCAACTCCTAAATTATCAACAGGCGCCTTAGTATTATCCAACTTTGGAATAGATGAGTCAGAAGACGCATTCGGGTCTACAAGAGGACAGTCCAGTTGATCCATTGTAACAATCCTCCCTTCGCGGGGGAAACATATAATTCGAAATAATGAGGATGCAATGGCATCCATCTCATAAATCCAGTTCCTCCCCAACAGAAGGTTGTAGTCCAAGCTTGCGTCCACTACCTCAACCTCTATATTGACAGTTTTTCCCCCAACACAGATGGGAAAAGCTGGGACAATACCATGGGGTCTGTGAGAATGACCATCGAACGCAGTCAGAACAGTGCTAGATGGAACAGCTTTGGGAGATCTAAGTGTCTTCCAGCATGCGAGAGACATCACGCATGTGGAAGCACCCTCATCAACAACCGTCCGAAAGATGTTACACTTCCGGTACGATAATTTAATATGAAAAGCCATGTGATGAGGAAGTCTCTTCTTAAAATTAGTCATATCAAAAGTAATCAAAAGAGAATTTTTCAGATCGATAGCCCCAATGGCAGTGAGCAAAGCACTGCGCTGAGCCGGACAAGACTGGAGTACCTCTAAAGCTGACATAGCACAAGGAATCTGTGCCAGATCTTCCACAATCGAGTAGTTCTGGGCAGCCCTAGCATTCGGATTAATCGTTGATCGCTTAGAATATGCTTTGGGCATCCGAGGCATAGACTCAACAGTAGGCTTCGTAATTTGAAGCGGCTCAGTAGCATCAGGAGTATCCTTAACTTTCGAAGACTCTTATCCACCATAATCATGGGATCTCGTAGCGATATCCGCGTGAGCACTCATCATAAAAATGTTCGATGGAATTTCCCCTTCCTGGGTGCCCACAGAGGAAGCCCCAGGATTTTGGTTTGCGCCAACAACTAATTGCTGCCCCTGGGGAAAAGGGTTTGTTAACACAGCCTGGGAACTAGAAGAACCCTGCTGGGCTAACAAGCGCTGCGCATCCTGAATTTTAGGGCAAAGGTGTGTGAGATGGTCTGCAGTACACAACTTGCATGGAAACTTCACTTTCTTTTTCTCCTTTGGACCCTCACCAACATGCTCGTTGGTTTTATTCGCATTACCCTTCCCGTTCTTTCCCTTCTTCTTGTTATTTCGTCCCTTCTTCTTCCCATCGTATTGTTGATTTCCTTTGGGATCAGAAGCTTGGACAACATTTATGGACAAAGGCTGGGAAGGCGATGACTCAGCAGGCACAGCCTGACCAGAAGGAGAAGATTGTAAATACAACTGCTGCAATTGAGTAAGCAGGCTGGCTGCACCACTATTGATCGATCCAACTAGTCCGTCGCCATGCGGACCGGGCTTAGTTTTAGATAAATCTAATTTGGAGCAAGGAGCATTGGGCATATATTTGTGGAGGACCCCAAACTGAGAATAGATCAGTTCTAGCTGCTGGGCCCTAAAAATGGCCTGCTCCTCGGAAAATACCCCAGAAAGGGATACATCCTTCGAAATATCTGATTGCAGGGATTTGAGAAACCATTCCAAAAGGAATTCACCTGGAATATGAGCTTTAATAAGCCTCTTCCTTCTCCTCCATTCCTGAATGTGATCAGAAATGTGGGTTGCCTCATCCTGCTTGAAATTGGCTAGGAGTTCAGTCCCAGCATCATATTGGATAGGAAACTGAAAATGGTTGAGAAATGTAACAGCGAGTTCTCCAAATGTAGAAAAACTACCCCCAGTTAGCTCAATATACCATTTGGCGGCGTTTCCAGTTAGGGTGCGTTGAAATAATCTCAACCTAATCGAATCATCGATCAGAGAGTTCGAAGAACACCATAAATGGAAAGTAGTGATGTGGTCAGCCGGATCTTCTCCATTCTTACCTTCAAACTTTGGAATGTCTGAAGGAAGTTTGGTGGGAACCGGAGGCCACCCCGGACCATAACGAATCAGATCATTAGTCAACTTCGACAGATCTGGCAAGTTTAACGTTGCCAGGAAAGGTAAGCGAGGCGGAGCCTGAGGATTCCATCCTTGATGGGATGGATTCCCAACATTCTGAAAAGAATACCTTGGATTTGATGAGGCACCAGGTTGCCAAAAAGGACTCGTAGAAAAAGGAGAAGAACCTCCTCCCAACGCAGAGTTACCATATCCCAGACCAGTTCCCCCCGCTGAAGTATGAAATGAAGAGGAAAGCCCCTGATAGGGGTTCCAGGCATTAGACAGAGGAGAAAAGGTCTGATAAGCACTCGACGAAGGGAAAGAATCATTCCCTTGATGACCTGCGTAAAACTGATTCCCTGCCCCCACTGTAGTGAATACAGGGTTCCATCCTGTAAAAGTGGTCGAATTCTGACCTCCAGACCAAAGGTTGAAACTCTGGGTCTGGGACGTAAACGGAAAGGACCCTAAAGAAGGATTGGAACTAGGAATGTGCCCAGTTCCAAAGGGGAAACCCTGAAAAGAAGCTGATCCACTAGCCATGGAAGACATGGTGTAGATCCAGCTGCAGTAGAGGAAAAGGAAAAAGAGGGATTCCCACTAGTGGGCATCCCTGAACAGAAGGGACCAGAATGAGAAGCATGTGCTTGGGTGAAACCAGAGCCAAACACAGCAGCACTAGAAGCAATCAAAGATAAAGCAATAGTGCCTCCTCCTTCAACAAAAGCAGGATTCTGAATGCCTGCAGCACTCACGGCAGAAGCCGCGTTCCCAGTCGTGGCCATCGAAAGGTAAGAATGATACGGAAGATCTTCCAGTCTCTCTGACTCAGGTCCGATGTATTGAACAACGAACGGATAATCAGGAGGAAGAGGAGATGGACCTGACGCAGGAGGTTCAGGTACATCTTCTATTTGAAAATCTTCTTCCTGAGGAAATAAAACTCGCGAGGTGAGCGGAATGCTCCTCTCGGAACCGACACCAGAATCAGCTATGAAACCTTCAGACCTTTGTGGAGGATCTCTCTCCACTGCGTCAGACGCCACAGGGTGGTAACCACCTGCTAAATCACTCCCAGGCCTTCTCAAAGAAGGCTCTGGACTCTCGGGAGATAACCCTCGGATTCTCCTCGATCGACGAGGCGCTTGATCAGCCACTTTAGCAAATTTTAATTAGACTCAAAAAATATAAAGCTAAGCAAGCTAGGAGCAAAGAGCACTCACTAAAAGAAAAATCCCTGAGATACAGTCAAGCAAAAAACCCTCAAGTATTTCCACTCTGGGTGATGAGGACCGGACACCAAAATACAAGAAAGCGAAAAATATAGGACCTCCCGAAAGCAGTCTGGGATAATTACGGCCCAGGCCTACTAGCGAAGGTATCAAAAATAGTTACGCCGACCTCCTAACGACAGCCTTTGCCGGCTCAAGCACCCAAGCTTCGCAAGGGCACCCCCCAGAAGTACTGCTGGAAGTGATGCGACGTCTGCCTCAGGTACCACGGGTATTCCCCCCCGCAGTCACCTGTGTGGAACCTAGGAACAGCAACTATGGACACCAATCCGTATCAGAAGCTGGGCGGAACGGTCTTGAGGTTAGATTCAGCTAATCGGAGGGGGGTATCCCTCTTCTTAACCTTCACTTCCCCTCGCGCTTGACTCTCGGATGAGAGCTTTCCCAGTCCACCTCACGGAGTTGGATTTCGCTCAATTAATAAACTTCTATGTTTGTTTGAGCGGCCTTGGAGAGTTAACTCTCCTCTCTCCTATTCCAAGGCCCTACAACCTAGCTAGTTGGTGTATGACACTTAGAAAACTTGCTAGTTGATTTTAAATTAAATCGCTTATTTTAATGGGCTGTTATGTTAAGTCAAAAGGATATGGAGATGAAACTTATGATGTTTTGACGCAGAAAGAAATTAATAAAAACCAAACTACATGCAAATGCAGTTATTGTCTTTTGATGAAAAGCAACTTCTACACGGGTTCTACGAGATTAAAAATTGTATTTTTTTTTCTTTTCAGATAACAAGCTCACACTCACAAAAACTATGAAAGTGACTAAATGTTTAAATGCACCTAATGCAAATCACTACAAGCATGAAAATCCTAAGACGCAAAATCTCCTAAAGCAGAGTGAAATTTCCCCAAAAGTCCTTCAGTTTTAACTCTTCTTGGTTGTCCAGAAAGCTAGTTCCCGAAATCAAGAACTCTTAATATGAAGACACCAAAAACACTTAAAAACAAGAGGAAGAAGTCAATGACAACTCCTTTCCAGAATCAAGCCGAAATCCAAAGGCAAGAAACCTTCAAAAAGCTTCAAAAGATACAAAGAAATGAAAACAAAAATGAAAAAACAAAAGCAAACAACAAAGCAAAATGTTTTTTGAGCTTTTGTATTTTATAAAAGAGTTCGAAAAGACCAAGTAAAACTATAAAATTTCAAGCCAAACAATACTGAATTTCAAGCACAAACTTCAACAATGCTCCAAATCTTATAGGGCTAACTCGTAGCAAGATCAAAATGAGCAAAAGAAGACAAGAAAACTCAGCCACTCAGCCTAAAATAATAGTGCAACCTTGCCGCAAACAAAAACTCCAAAGAACCAAGAAAGACTCTTCAAAAGTTGCAACAAGACCTAGCCAACTGAACTCAAGAAAACCAATCAAGAAACGGGAAAAAATCGTAGTGCCAAGCAAAACAAAAAGATGGGAAAGAGTAAATGAGCAGGAGCTCTCTGTTCTGATGAAGCAGAACAACCAAGAATGCCCAGAAAGCGCTCTTGGTACTCAAACCAGAAGTGCCAGCACAAGAAACAACACTTTTCCAAAAAGACTAGTTTTCAATCAAACGAAAGAGAGAAAAGACCAAAGACCACTTTCTTCACAATCCAGAGGGTACTAAGACACTGCAGGAACAGGTCTCCACAGACAGAAAGGACTAAAAAGCCAAAGAATCCAAAATTTCAAAATCTGCCTAGGTATACGCTACTTCACAGTTTAGCAACAAGCGTGCATACGCCACTGTGCTAAAGGAAACACGCGTATACGCGAGTCCCTTTAGACAAACTTGCATGTATACGCGACTGTGTGCAGAAAAAAGCGTGTATACAAAGGTAAATAATGAAAAAACAAAAGGATCAAGCCTGGATAAGAAACCAGGACTTCAATCTAACTGAGAAAGGGTAAACTGGACTGCAAATGAAAGTTAAAACTGTTGGAAACCTATCAAACAGCTGAAACCACCCAACAGGGGAATCAAAAGAATGTAATCCCCAGCAGAGTCGCCAGTTATGTTTCGGGGAAAATCACCCTAGAGGTTCATTGGGTTACAACCTCCACAGAGCAGGGGCATGCTACTTAAGAAGGACTCACACAACCATACATGTTCATGAAAAACTAAATAGGGTAGATCGAGGAAGTTACCCGTAGGTCCTACGGTTGAAGCAGATCCCGCGGGGTCCAAACCCCCAACAACCGTCCTTCCTTCTTAACCTGAAAGACAAGAAGAAATAAGCACGAAGAACTGGTTGTACAACATATATCTACTCTAAATGTTAGTGAAATCCATATAAAACATCAGATAAATCATAATGAATGCTTAAATAACAATATTCTCATATATGTAAGCAGACACTAACACGTATATTTCGGGAACAAGATGGTACTTCTGTATTATAAATATCATGTACAGAAATAATGAGTGGAGAGATCACCTGAATCCTTCCACGATCTTCGAGCAGACCGTCGTCCGGATCCGTCTCACCCTTGCTTCACTAAGATTCCTTCCGAACTGGTGCAAACGAGATGACATATAAAGAGATGAGCATCTCTAGGAAACAAATGTTTCCTATAATGAACTGGGAAGTGCAGGAGGCACGGGAATTCAGACTTGGATAGGGAATACCAACAGAGTATAATATCAATAATTCTCTCTCTCCCTTAGGCCATACACATGAGGTGCTTTTATACTCCCTCAAAGTAGTTTCAACAGTTGGAAACAATTGGCCACGTGCTGGGGTGGTTGAACTACCTGAGTAACCATCAACCCAGCCCGAAAATAGGGAATTTTTATATATATTTTTAATGATTTTAATGGCATATGCGGAAAAGTGCATGTGGACTCGCGTATACACGCGGAAAAGTCTGGGCATAATCGCGTATGGGGATTTTTACACTATTTTTTAGTGAATTTGTCCAAGTCTGTAGGAATGGGTGCCCAAAGCCATAAAAGCAATCATGAATCATATGAAGGTGAGAAATGATGCTATAACAATCATGAAATACAAAATGAATAAGGCAAAATTAATGTTCCAAATTAGCTGAAGCTAATTTAGGAACATTACAATTAGAAAACTCTTCTCTTTTAATCCTTCCAGATAAAGGGGTTTCACCCTTCTTCTCTTTGTCTTCTATGTAATATTTCTTCTGTCTTCTTATTTGGTAATTCTTCTCTCTGTTAGTGAGAGGTTATTCTTCTTCTGAAGACATATTGGCTCTTCAAGAAAAGCACAGGCTGTGCTAAGAAAGATGCTTTGATACCACTGTAATATCCCAAAATGGGAATGCACAACAAAGCCTGTTGAAATAACGCACTCTTCACAAATTGGTGCACTGAAATGAGTTTGAAACTCCTGGATCCCTTAGATAAATGGATCTAGTATCTAAATCTAAAAGGAGAGAAAAAACAATCTAGTATATAAATCTAAAAGGAGAGCAAAAACAAATCAAACTAGGTGAGGTAAACAAACCTCCCAGCACCTAGTATGTCTGAAAAACACCCAAAGAATGGGGTTGCAGTCATGCCCAATAACACTGCTTCAGAAATAACGTAGTTCCACTGAGTTCAAGCAGAAGATCAATATGGAGGCTGAATAATTACATGTACACCATTAAAACAGATCTTCAATGTGGCCCATACAATGTACAAGAGAAAATAGAAGATTTACATGAAGAAACCCTCAATATTGAGGTGCTGCAACAACATATTGAGACTGCAAAGCTTAACAATGTTATTTTAATGGCTGAAGCAGCTGTATATTACATTTCAGATATAGAACAGATCTATGTACAAAATATTAGATCTATATCAAATCTGTACACTAGATAAGTTCCTCTACAGATTCCCCTTGGGGTTTTGAGCAAAACATGAAAGTACAAGAGTAGATTTGAGATCTAGAATTATAGATCTGCAGCAATATTCAGGAATTCTGTAGTAAATTGAATGATAATAAAATAAGATATGAATGGAACATGTATGATATATCTAATCCATGGATCACCACTGTGAAAGGGAGAATCCTATCACTAGAGATCTCTCCTCCAAAATGTAGTCAAAACACCCTGCAACTGAATACTTGCAAATAACGTAGTTATGGAAGGGAAAATGCGTTATAGGTTCTAGCACTGGTTTGGCCTGATGCCAAGATCTAAAAATTCAGCTCCAAGGATCTATAATCCTCTTTCCAATGGGGTAGAAGACTTCCCCACTGAAAAGGGCCTCTAGATTGCCCTAGATATGAGTAAATATAGCCTCCACTTACTGCAGCTTACAAAGACAACCAAATCCTCAACATGATCTATGTTTTAGTTGGAATATGAAGCTTGGCCAACTTCCTGATAGTGGACAAGATGTAATAATACTCCTCCAATATCTTCTCAATGGAAGAGGTGGGATTCCTGACCGGTGTAATGCTCCAAATCTGGAACTCAGCAATGAATAAGATGTATAACGGTCCTGTTATGATAAATAAGCTTAAAATATGCATAAAAAATACATAGAAATAATTTTTAGTTACAGAAGCAACTTGGATTTCATTTCATGACTCTGAAAGTGGGGAAAAAGGGGATTTTATGCCCTAAAAAGATCATTTTTAGAAATGAGTGTAAAAATAAGAAGGGAAAATAGTTGTATATGATATATTAGGTCAAGAGGGACCTATTCTCTGAATTTCAGCTCAAAATAATGCTTCTAGATATATTAAACAACTCCTCCTTTCTCGACTAGGCTAGAAAACACTGATTTCCCATGACTTTAATAAACATGAATTTATGAATACAGTGAGAGTGTAATTCCCATGAGGGTTTCTGAAAAAAATGATGAAATAATACTGATATGAAACTTATATTGATCAAACAATAGAGAAATGGATATTTACAAGCTTATACAGTAAAACAAGACACCCGGCAAGGGTTTCCGACAAAATGCATGAATAACAAGCAGCACTGCAGAAATAATGCAGTTACTGCATATTTGTATTACACATGGATGAATATGACATTAAATAGCTGAATAATACATAAATATGGCCAAAGGCCTTGTTTGGTCTCAATCTAGTTTCCTAAATTGAGCTCATTTAATTGTCAACCAAGGTTGGTAAACTGCTGAAGTGAAGTGTATTGTATGTACCTAGGTGCTTGTTTCTTAATGCGTTGTGTGTAGTGTTTTGTGATGTTTTTGGTCTTTTATGATGATTTATGATGTTTTTGGTCTTTTTGGCAATTTTCTGTTCACAAGGAAAATGACTAGAAAGCTAGTGGAAGGAAGCTAATGATTAAAAACAGAGTGAAGACTAGTTGGTTGATGACAAATGACAAATGCAATTGCAGATATTGAAATAGAATCAAATCCAAACTATGACTAAGCAAAAACAAAGCTTGATAATGACTTTTAAGCAAATGATTCAAAGCATAAACTCAATTTGTCAAATTCTTTCATCAAAGGTGTTTGAGAGAGAGCTTGAGACATGGTCAACTAAGTATGCAAATCCTCCTAACTAAACAGTTAAACAACTAACTTATAATGATGCAACATTTTATCCTTGATTAGAGATTTTTTGAAGCATAATTGGAGTAAAACATTGATATCATCATAAGATCTTCTACTCTAAGTCTAGTTCCTAACTCTATTCTGCAACTCAGTTTTCTAGCACTACACTTCACTCAAAGGTTATAGATTTTTGAAATAGTCTTTTGAGGAAATGTTTGTTTGTGAGATGATAAGGAAGTTGCAGAAGTACTTCAGGCCTTAAAATGATATTGTCTTCTGTTCATATGGTTATGAATCAATTATATATTTTAGAACAAGAAGAGGTTTGTAAATAATGAAGGCTGTTTTGTTAAGTTTAACAACTGAAGTAATCTAATATGCAGTGAATGACAACTGAATGTGGAGTGCAAATGCAATGAGTTAAGCTAAAACTGAACTTAAGATGTCACTAATCTAAAACAGTGCTGAACTAACAAGTCATTATCAAACTTAAAACAAAATAACTGAGCATGAGTTAAATGCAATTAGACTCCGGAGTATCCTAACTAAGCTATCATGCATTATTCTATGGAATCATACAGTCTATTTTTCCATCATGATTGGTATTTTGGAAGAGTTTCTTAGAACAATCCTAACTGTACAATTCAGTGCAAATGAAAACATAAAGACTGAAAGCAATGAAAAACTAAGATATCATAGCTGTCTCCTACCCATCATTATGATATTTTGGAAGAGCTTTTTAAAAGCAAGAATAGCTATGGTACTTAGTGCAACACATAACTGAAACGTTCAAGATCACAATCATGCTTAAGACATTATAAGGATTTTTTGGAAGAGTTTCTTCTTTTGGAAGAGTACTTAGCATAAGTATAACTGTGATGGTGAACAAAAGAGATTGCAATTAAATCCTACAATGCTATAACCATTTCCCATTCATGATCATAATCTTTTGGAAGAGCTTCTTCTTTTGGAAGAGTTTTTAGAACGAATATAACTATAGTAGCTAATGAAAACAACTACGAATTCAACTTCAAAAACGTAAAGGCAGCTAGAATACTTATCTAAATTACGAAAATAAATCCGTACAGGGGGCAGGGGCCCTCTAACACCAGACGGAATCTAACTCCAAATCAAATCAACGCTTTCAAAACAACACTGTCTGCTTCATTAAAAGAGAAATAACTTGAACAGAGCACTCTGTGTCTTCAGAAATGTAGCACAGAATCTAAGCAAAATCTAGAACAAAATATAGCCTAGCTCTCGGTTTCCCAAGTGTTTATATAACAAATGTACATAACAAGACTTGCAACAATTCCAGCATCATTTTCTTTCCTTATCGAAATCACATTAGGACTCTTGAAGTGGCTGCGTAAAAAGGAAAAAGACATCTAGACTAAGACAGTCCTATTAGAAGTCTGCCTTCTTAAATGTGTTCCCACGTACCAAAACCATACCCAGAATTCGTTTCTTCCTTCATGGTGAGCAACGAACAATGTAGACATGACGTGGAATATACCCATATGCGGTTTTTCTTGAGAGGCCACCTGGAACATACCCAAACGTGAAGACAGCTGCAGAATCGCTGGTTAGCTACGGAATGTCTGCATTCTGCAGCTAGTTCCGGTCAAAATGCATTACAATGACAAAAATCATAAAACTTAGCAAGTCAGTCATGTTATCATTCTAAAAGTAATTTTAACTAAATTCATTGATCAATTGGGTCTTGGAATAGCAATGGACAAAGGAAAATGAGGTAAAGTAGAATGAAAGAAAGCACAATCTTGAGGCTCAACATACCCCCACTGCTGACTTCTTGCATGTCCTCATGCAACTTATCTTATAAACTCAGAGGCTTCTGCAAGAACATCTAATTCTCTCCTTCTCCTTTGCCTGGAAGCTAAAGATCTTCTGGGTTTTCTGATGACAAGTTTGAACCTTAAGTTGGTAAGTTCCCTGATTAGCTTCTTGTTCCTCTTTTTCAACTTTTCACTAGCCTTTTCCACTTTGTTTATATGCAGAGATAAGGTTGAGTTCATATCAGTTTTGAGCTTGACTTGTTCCTTCAAAATTTCATTCTCATTTTTGATGTGTCTATTAAGTATTTCCAGCTCATACCTATCCCTTCTTAACACATCTATTTCAGACAGTGGAGGACTAGGGGTTCTCTCTCTACTCTCTGAAGCTTTCCTTTCCAAAGTTTCAACATAATCATAAAATTCTTGCTGAGTAGGGTCAATTTCAGGGGTTCCTTCATTGAAATCCTCTTCAACATCTTGTTCAATAGATGTTTCCTCATCTTCTATATTTATCACCCCCGTTTGTTTGATTTGAGTTTTCCTTAGTTTCCCCTTTAGTCTATGTCTTCTTCTTGGCTGAGAAGATCCCTCTCCTTTCTCTGTGGCAGATTTCCTGATTACCTTCTCTTTCTTAAGTTGTCTCTTGATTTGAGTCAACTTCTCTGAGATGATTTCCTCACTACTTTCTTGGACTGTTTTGTCAATTTCAATTTTTGAAGCCCTCCATTTTCTGCTTCTCCTTGTAGGCTGTTTTTCAGGTGAGGGCTCTTTTGGCTCTTCAAAATGATTTCTTATCAAGAAATTGTCCCAAGTATCATTTGTTTTGGCTAAATGGTGTTCAATCAAAATTTTAACCAAGCCATGATGATATAGAGTTGTCTCTAAAAATTGAACCCTTCTTTGAACACAGGAAGCCATCTTTTTCAAACTTTGAAGTAAGAAATAGGGTAGGTTTAAGTCTTCCCCCAGAAAATGCATTATCAGTCTAATGTGGTAAACATAAAATGTGCCATATCTACCCTCACATGTAATAAATTTTTACAGAATAAGTAGTATGTTTCTCCATTTATTTTTCAATGCAGAACTTGGAATTCCTTTCTTAAACACAGTGACATCCATACCTGGTGATTTTAGAATTTTCTTCCAGGATTCATGATGGAATTCTCTGTTTTTGAACCATCTCTCTCCATTTCTAAGCAACCCTGTAGCTTCTGCAATGAAAACTTCAGTGACAGTGAATTTGACATCTCCCATTTCAACTTCAGTTCCTTGAAATGATCTTGCAAATGTTTTAGTGACTTCTTTGTGGAAGCCATTAAACTTCTCAAGAAATTGTAGCCATCCTATCTGTTGCAACATTTCTTTACATTGAGGGTAGCCTTCTAGGTATTTTGTACCCACTGGTTCAGTTCTTACAATGAAACCTATAATTGCTTCTTCAATGTTCAGATTAATACTCTTTCTACCCACTAAAACAATAACTTTCACCTTCGAATTGATATGCTTCAGGTTCTTAATGAAAATGGCTTCAAAATTCGGAATGATATACCTCTGGTTGACAGTGACAACAGCTTCAAACTTCGGACTGATATGCCTCTGGTTGACAATGAAAACAGCTTCAAACTTCAAGCTGATATGCCTCTGGTTGACAATGAAATTTCAGACTGATATGCCTTTGGTTGAAAATGACAAATGGCTTCAAACTTCGAGCTGATATATCTCTATCTATCGGTGATAAATGGCTTTAAATTCCCACACTGCTATACCTCTGTCTTTCGGTGGCAAATATCTTCAAATTCCCACACTGCTATACCTCTTTCTTTCGGTGGCAAATGGCTTCAAATTCCCACACTGCTATACCCTTGTCTCTTGGTAGCAAATGGCTTCAAATTCAACACTACTATACCTCTGCGTTTACAGTGATAATGCTCAATCTATGCTCACGGTGATAGTGCTCTGATATTCAAACTGATATACCCTTTTGCTCTGCTCACGGTGATAAGAATATCTCTGTTTGCGGAATGAAGTGCTGGCTACAGAATGGAGTGATGGAAGTAGTTACGAAATGAGTAAATGGAGTGAGGTGGAGGAAACGAGTTAATTATTGAAAAGACGGCGGAGATTTTTACAACGGAAAAGAGAATCATCATTGAATGATTTGGTTAGGTGACGTGAAGAATTCAAACACTTCAGCCATTTTAACCGCTTAAATGATGTCGGGTATGGAATTTGAAATGAGAGATTTTAATCCAAAGTTTGTGGAGGTTTTATTGGTCTTGATCAATAAAAATAATTTAAACAACCTTTTCGAACAATTCATAACTAAAACTATGCTAAACTTTTATGAAATGCCATTATAATCTAAACTTGTTACCTCTGCTTTTCATTTGATTTTTTGTAGTCTTTGTCTTCTTTGTTCTCCTTTGGAAGAGTCTTCATAATCCTTCTTGATTCTTCTTATTCATGGATACATTGGATCATTTTGTTGCAATTCTAATGTCTGCTGACTAATGCCTTCAGGATTTGTAGCTGCGGAATGACTGTCTGGCTGCGGAAAGGCTGATTAGCTGCAGAATGTCTGTTAAGCTGCAGAATGTACCTGTAGAGCATTTTAATCATGGAATGGAGTGGTTTGGGATATAAGTGAGATGTTATATGGCATGAATGAAGATGGATGATGAGACATGATATGTATGAAGTGGATGATGAAATGGAATGGATTCATTTTATGAAATGGAGTGAGATAACATAAGAACTGCTCTGCAATCCATGACATGTATTATTCATTTGCAGTAAGACATCAGACTTTGAATTTTGATATAAAAATGAGGTGGATGGAGTATGGAATGAGATGAATGAAATATGGAATGAAGTAGAGTATGAATGAATGAATGAAATGGAGTATGGATGGATAAGTGAATGGAGTGAAATGAAATGAGATGGATCATAAGCACTATGGATCTGAACTTATGATTTTGTAACAGCTGCTTGTAAAAACAAAATGGAAAAGTTAGAGTGTCAGAGAGACTCTGATTTTCACTCTATCTTTTCTGTATAAACATGCAAATCAGTGATTGGTTTTCATGTTTATACTTTTATTTATTTTTATTTATTTTTTATTTTTTATTTTTTAAAGAGAAATGCTTCAGAAAATTTAATCAAGTTGATGAAGAAGAAAGATTCTTCTTCATTAACTTCACATCACTGCTTTCTTGGAACTTCTTGACAAATTCTTCTCTTGAGAGTGGTTTGTGATATAGCTTCAATCTATGACCATTCACAAGAAAAGTGACCTCTTCTTCATCTATAGTTCTGATTTTTACTTATCAAAAATTTCAACAATTTCATATGGCCCTAGCCAATGTGTCTGAAATTTACCTTGAAAATCCTTGAATTTTGAATCAAACAAGAGAGCCCAGTCACCTTCTTTGAATTTCTTCTCTTTGATGTACTTGTCATGCCATCTAGCCCTTTGCTGTTGGACTAGACTTGTTTTTTGAACTGCATCTTGTCTGATCTCATCCAATTCATTAATTTGCTCCAGTCTATGCTTTTGTGCCTCCGTTAGATCAAGTCCTAGCTGAACTGCCATCTTGAATGTTTGAATTTGGAACTCTATAGGAAACAAAACTTGCTTCCCATAAACAAGCTCATAAGGAGTATGGCCTGTTGTATTTTTCCATGTAGTTCTATAGGCCCACAAGGCTTCAGGAAGCCTATCTACCCAATCTCTTCTATGTAGATGAACAGTCTTTGTTAGGATTCCTTCAATGACTTTATTAGTGGATTCCACTTGACCATTTGCTTGTGGATGATAAGGAGTAGATGTTCTATGTCTGATTTTGTACTTCTCCATCATTTGCTCCACTAGCCTTGATGTAAATTGAGCTCCTTGATCTGTAAAAATTTCCCTTGGGACACCAAAACGAGTAAAAATATCCTCAAAAAGAAAAGTAACTACGGATTCTTCATTAGCAACAAGTAATGGCTTGGCTTCTACCCATTTAGTAACATAATCAGTGCAAACTAATATATATCTCTTTTGTCTTGATGGAGGACTAATAGGTCCTACAAAATCCAAAGCCCATTTTTCAAAAGGTTCAATATGTACCTGAGTTTGTAATGGCATCTCACCTGAAGGAGAAGGTTTCCCTACCCTTTGGCAACTGTCACACCTTTTGACATACTCTTTAGCATCTTTAAACAAGGATGGCCAATAATATCCTAAATTAAGGATCTTATAGGCTGTCCTCTTATCTGCAAAGTGTCCACCACAAGGTTCATCATGACATGCCTTGAGAATCTCAGGCATTTCATCTTCACGAATACACCTTCTAATGATCAAATCCGGACCTATCTTGTACAACTCATTAGCAACCCATGAATATTTTGCACTATCATTAATGATTTTTCTTTTATCCCTTGCATTCATAATTGAAGGAAATTTTCCTAAAACTAAATAATTAGCAATATCAGCAAACCATGGAGTTTGAGTAGAGATTGCAAAAAGATATTCATCAAGAAATTGATCTTCAACCGGAGTGTCATCTTTGATATTTTGGAGTCTAGATAGGAAATCAGCTACTGTGTTTTGTTTTCCAGGCCTATCTAGAATGGTGATGTTGAATTCTTGTAAGAGCAATAACCATCTTATAACTCTGCCATTAGTGATTGATTTGTTCATTAAGTATCTAATTGCAGAATGATCAGTGTGAACAAAAGTTTCATAGCCTGTTATATAGTGTCTAAATTTGTTTATGGCATGAACAACAGCTAAAAACTCTTTTTCAATTATAGTATAGTTTAACTCTGCAGGAGTCAAGTTTTTACTGGTATAATAGATGGCATATGGAATCAAGTCTTTCTGCCCTAATACTGCTCCTAGAGCTGTATCGGAGGCATCTGTGGAGATATGAAAAGGTAACTTCCAGTTAGGTCCCCTTAATATAGGTGCTTCAGAAATTTTGGTTTTCAGGGTTTCAAAAGCTAACTGGCAATCAAAAGTCCATTTGAATTCACAATCTTTGGTGAGTAATTTGAAGAGTGGAGATGTTATTTTGGTGAAGTTTTCTATAAATCTCCGATAATATCTTGTAAATCCTAGGAAACTTCTAACATCTCTTTGACAACTTGGAATGGATAAGTTAGATATGACTTCAACTTTAGACTCATCAACTCTAATCCCATCCCCTGAAATGTGGTGCCCTAAAACAATACCTTCAGTAAACATCATAAAACATTTTTCGTGACTAAGTGAAAGGTTTGCTTCTTGACATATTTTTAAAACTTTTTCCAAGTTGTCTAAAGCTTCTTCAAATGAGTTTCCATAAACTGTGAAATCATCCATGTACACCTCTACACAATCATGTATTAGATCTGAAAAAATTCCTAATACTGCCCTTTGGAATGTTGCAGGTGCATTGCATAATCCAAATGGAAATACTCGATAAGCATAGGTACCCCAAGGACATGTAAATGTGGTTTTGTCTTGATCTTCAAGTGCTACTTTGATTTGATTGTAACCACTAAACCCATCTAGGAATGAAAAGTACTTTTTGCCAGCTAATGTATCTAATACTTGATCTATGAAAGGTAAGGGAAAATGGTCTTTAAGAGTAGCTTTGTTTAGTTCTGGGTAGTCAACACATACCCTCCATTTTCCATTTTTCTTTGGCACAATTACCAAAGGAGAAACCCACTGACTATCTGAAATAGGATAGATGAAATTGACATTTAACAATTTTTGCAATTCTTCTTTAAAAATTTCCCTAAGATTTGGATTCATCCGTCTTTGAGGTTGTCTGATTGGTTTGCAATTTTCCTCTATATAGATGTGATGAGTGCAAGTCTTGGGGCTTATCCCTTTCATGTCAGTGTATTCCCATGCATATGCAAAAGAATGTCTCTGTAATACTTTGACTAACTCTTCTTGTTGAGATTTTTCTAGGTTCTTGTTTATGTTCAAAGTTTTGCCTGGAAAAATCTCACTTGTAGAGCTACCAAATTTGTCCATAGAATGAAGAGACATCTGCCTTGATGACAAAAACTCAATATTAGATCCCTCTTGAAATGATTCATGTTTATGTTCTGGAGAGGATTCAAAATTTTCTAGAGTATTCAAAATTTGATTATCTTCACTAATTTCTGAAATTGTGAAGAGAGGTTGTAAATCTTCCTCATCCTCTATCCATTGAGTGTCATCTAGATCTGTAATTGTCCTAGCTGGAGGATATAAAGTGAATTTCTTTGTTGAACTACCATCAGAGATATACATATCACCGGATCTACAACTAATAAAAGCATCAGCTGTAGCCAACCAATGTCTTCCTAATATAACAGGATGGCCTCCTAGATTATTATTAGGAGTTAGGATCATGAAATCCACAGGGTACTCCCAAGAATCTAGGGACACTGGAATGTCTTCTATCACCCCATCTGGTTTGATCACAGATCTATTTGCTAATTGTAATAGTGTGGGTGTAAAGAGAAGATTAGGAAGTTTCAGTTTGTCCATGATTTGTCTACTCATGATATTGATTGCTGCTCCTAAATCAATGAGTGTGTTCTGAATTTCAATTCCATTGATGTGAATTTTGACAACTGGATTTCCTGGGTCAAGATACTTTGGAATAGAAATCTTGCCCATCATAATGTCTACTATTTGTCCTACCATATGAATTTTCTTTGTTTCTCTTATTCTTTTTCTTGTTGTCTTCATACTCAACTCCTTTATTGTTTTGGCTAAAATTGGGATTTCCTTGATGGCTTGTAATAGTGGAATTTTAATGCTAACATTTCTCAGCTCATCTAAGAAATCATAATTAGGCACCATGATTTGTTTTTCTACACCTCTATCAATTTGTAATCTTTCCGGAAAGGGAGGTATAGAAGTAGATGTGGATGGTTGCTCTAATACAGGAGTTGGATTTATTGGATATTTTTGTTTTAGTTTTTCAATGTGTGGGTCTTGAAAGGACGTGTCTTCCTCAAGACTTTTATTCACCCGTAGGGAGTCTTCCTCATAATTATCTTGTTCTTGTATGATCACAGAAGGTTTCCTCTTTTCAAGTATCCTTCCAGACCTAAGTTGAACATCACTAAGGTCTAGAGGAGTAATTAAATAAGTTGGAAACTGTTGGCCTTCTATCATGTATGTATTCTAAGGGTTCTTATTGTTGGGGTTTGGTATGGGTTGAGCAGGCAATTGATTTGATTTTTGAGGGAATGGTAATGAAAGTGGTTGATTTTGATGTGGTTGGTTCTGATGATGTTGTTGAGGATTTTGTTGAAAATTCTGTTGAATATTTTGAGGAAAATTTTGTTAAGGATTTTGAGGAAAATTTTGTTGAGGATTTTGAGGATAAAAATGTGGGTATGGTGGATAGGATGGTGGATACTGATAGTATGGAGAGTATCTTACATAGGGACTTTGTGTTCCTTGTGCCCAAGATTGAGATTGATTTTGAAATTGGGGCCAAGGTTGCTGCCAAGAATTCCAAGGTGGAGGTTGATTATACATTTGATCATGGAATCCTTGTGTCTGAGGTCCCTGCCAAGGTCTTCTAGATAAAAAATTGAGAGACTCTGTGGAATCTGTAGGAGTTTCCTCCTGAAAGACAGCTTTGAGACCAGGAAGAGAAGGACAATTCTTGGTCTCATGTTTCTCAGAACAAATGACACAAGTTTCTACAACTTTTACATCCAAAGGACACTCTCTCAAGGCATGTTTCTTTCTACATTTGGGACAAAAGATTGCCAAGGCATCAGATTCAGCCTTTTGCTTGTTTTGTATCTTGAGGGTGTCTATTTGTTCACTAAGACTCCTTAAGATGTCAGATTTAAAATCATCAAGCATGTGTCCTATTTCTGATCTACTTACTGTCCCAGAAGCAGATTTACTTGCTCTTGCAAGAGCAGGATCTCTTGGACCTTTGACAGTTTTGGATTTCCCTCTGGAAAGGTTGATACATAACTCGGATATTTCAGGTAATGTGAGTTGTGATATATCCCCTTTTCCCATCATGTTAAGGATATCCAACCATTCATCCCTAATTGTTTTCAACAAAAGAGCTTTTAAGGTGTCTTGATCTAGGTTTTCCATTTTTGCCCTTTTTATGTTGTAATTAAATCTTTCCAACAAATCTTTCAAATTTTCATCTTCTTTTTGTAACATCTTGAACACTTCTTCCTTATGATTAACCGACATACAATAATCCAAATACCTCTCTAGAAATGCTTGTTTCATGTCTTCCCATGTTCTAATAGAACTGCTGATCAGACTCATAAACCACTTCAATGCTGCTCCTTTCAAAGTTGAAGGAAATAATTTCAGTTTTTGAGCATCTTGTAAGTAGTCATAAGTTCTACACAACACTTCAAATTCGAATAAGAAGGTTTCAGGATCTTCAGTTTTAAGTCCATAGAAGTTTGGAAGGACAGAAGGTGAAATGTTTTTCATGGTTGTATTAGTCTCTTCATCAATTATAGGGAACCCAAAAGAGCTTCCTATTCTACCTCTTCCTCCATCTGCACCTCTACCTCCTTCTCCTCTACCTCTACCTCTACCTCCAAATAGTGTGTTTTCTCCATTAAAAACTCCTCCTCCTCCTTCTTCTGCCATGGTTGACTCTCCTGTGGAAGTGGAAAGGTTTGTGTCCCTAACAGGAGTTTTTAGATCTTCTTCTATGGCAGGTTCAGTGGATGAAGTGGAAGGTTTCTCTAATGAAATAGTTGACCTTAGATCTTCTAGAAGTCTAGGATCAGAAGAGGATGGAATATGGGTATGAGTTGAAGGTGTACTAGCTCTGGATCTAGATGAAACAAGTGGTGTTCTAGAAATCAAACTTTTGCCTCTGCTGCTTATAAATCTTCCCCTTGAATCTCTCTCCCTACGCACATAATTGTTTTTGGATACTAAGAAACAAAGGTTACCTAGTTTTCACTTCCCCGGCAACGACGCCAAAATGTTTGGTCTCAATCTAGTTTCCTAAATTGAGCTCATTTAATTGTCAACTAGGGTTGGTAAACTGCTGAAGTGAAGTGTACTGTATGTACCTAGGTGCTTGTTTCTTAATGCATTGTGTGTAGTTTTTTGTGATGTTTTTGGTCTTTTATGATGATTTATGATGTTTTTGGTCTTTTTGGCAATTTTCTGTTCACAAGGAAAATGACTAGAAAGCTAGTGGAAGGAAGCTAATGATTAAAAACAGAGTGAAGACTAGTTGGTTGATGACAAATGACAAATGCAATTGCAGATATTGAAACAGAATCAAATTCAAACTATGACTAAGCAAAAACAAAGCTTGATAATGACTTTTAAGCAAATGATTCAAAGCATAAACTCAATTTGTCAAATTCTTTCATCAAAGGTGTTTGAGAGAGAGCTTGAGACATGGTCAACTAAGTATGAAAATCCTCCTAACTAAACAGTTAAACAACTAACTTATAATGATGCAACATTTTATCCTTGATTAGAGATTTGTTGAAGCATAATTGGAGTAAAACATTGATGTCATCATAAGATCTTCTACTCTAAGTCTAGTTCCTAACTCTATTCTGCAACTCAGTTTTATAGCACTACACTTCACTCAAAGGTTATAGATTTTTGAAATAGTCTTTTGAGGAAATGTTTGTTTGTGAGATGATAAGGAAGTTGCAGAAGTATTTCAGGCCTTAAAATGATATTGCCTTCTGTTCATATGGTTATGAATCAATTATAGATTTTAGAACAAGAAGAGGTTTGTAAATAATGAAGGCTGTTTTGTTAAGTTTAACAACTGAAGTAATCTAATATGCAGTGAATGACAACTGAATGTGGAGTGCAAATGCAATGAGTTAAGCTAAAACTGAACTTAAGATGTCACTAATCTAAAACAGTGATGAACTAACAAGTCGTTATCAAACTTGAAACAAAATAACTGACCTTGAGTTAAATGCAATTAGACTCCGGAGTATCCTAACTAAGCTATCATGCATTATTCTATGGAATCATACCGTCTGTTTGTCCATCATGATTGGTATTTTGGAAGAGTTTCTTAGAACAATCCTAACTGTACAATTCAGTGCAAATGCAAACATAAAGACTGAAAGCAATGAAAAACTAAGATATCATAGCTGTCTCCTACCCATCATTATGATATTTTGGAAGAGCTTTTTAAGAGCAAGAATAGCTATGGTACTTAGTGCAACACACAACTGAAACGTTCAAGATCACAATCATGCTTAAGACATTATAAGGATTTTTTGGAAGAGTTTCTTCTTTTGGAAGAGTACTTAGCATAAGTATAACTGTGATGGTGAACAAAAGAGATTGCAATTAAATCCTACAATACTATAGCCATTTGCCATTCATGATCATAATCTTTTGGAAGAGCTTCTTCTTTTGGAAGAGTTTTTAGAACGAGTATAACTATAGTAGCTAATGAAAACAACTACGAATTCAACTTCAAAAACGTAAAGGTAGCTAGAATACTTATCTAAATTAAGCAAATAAATCCGTACAGGGGGCAGGGGCCCTCTACACCAGACGAAATCTAACTCCAAATTAAATCAACGATTTCAAAAAAACACTGTCTGCTTCATTAAAAGAGAAATAACTTGAACAGAGCACTCTGCGTCTTCAGAAATTTAGCACAGAATCTAAGCAAAATCTAGAACAAAATCTAGCCTAGCTCTCGGTTTCCCAAGTGTTTATATAACAAATGTACATAACAAGACTTGCAACAATTCTAGGATCATTGTATTTCCTTATCGAAATCACATTAGGACTCTTGAAGTGGTTGCGTAAAAAGGAAAAATACATTTGGACTAAGACAGTCCTATTAGAAGTCTGCCTTCTTAAATGTGTTCCCACGTACCAAAACCATACCTAGAATTCGTTTCTTCCTTCATGGTGAGAAACAAACAATGTAGACATGACGTGGAATATACCCATATGCGGTTTTTCTTGAGAGGCCACCTGGAACATACCCAAACGTGAAGACAGCTGCAGAATCGCTGGTTAGCTACGGAATGTCTGCATTCTGCAGCTAGTTCCGGTCAAAATGCATTACAATGACAAAAATCATAAAACTTAGCAAGTCAGTCATGTTAATCCTTCTAAAAGTAATTTTAACTAAATTCATTGATCAATTGGGTCTGGAATAGCAATGGACAAAGGAAAATGAGGTAAAGTAGAATGAAAGAAAGCACAATCTTGAGACTCAACAGGCCTTTCTAACAAACTCCCAGAGGGGAATGAGCACCTCCTCCTCAAAGACTAGCACAATATCAAAGAATGCAACACTACTGCTGCTGCCTCTACATCAAGGACACAATTTTCTAAAGGGAATTGTGCTGTGGCTGAGTATGGATGAATGGCCATAAGCCAAATACTGAAATGAAGCTCAAATACTTCTCTCTTGATCCCTTAAACAAGATGATCCAAAGAGAGGATGGAATTCCCACACGAGAATTATTTGCACTAAGCAGTGCATCAACTCCGGCTAAACAGCTGAAGTATGAAATTGGTCTCTAGACCAAGAAATTTGAATACATGAATGATCTCCATTTTATGCTATGCCTTCTTTTTATCTTTGGTGAGCCTCCTCACCTCGGACCCCACACAATGTTGAGGTGACTTCTTCATGAAGCTTCCTCTTTCAAAACTGCGTTGCCCTAGCTTGCTTCCCTCCTTTTGTGGCTACGCTATTGACTTGGTCAACTAATCCACCTCCAATGCCTATTTTCACACTATGGATCTTAAATCTAGTTTACATATGTGTCTTAGGCTGATCCTTGTTTACATTGAACCGGTTTGCTTAGGTGATCTCTTCCTCCTCAAGAATGCATGTTGACTTAGTCAAACTTGACTATGTCCTTATCTATTTTTCCCATGTTCACACTTGTAAGTGTAAAGTTTAGCTCTTGAAGTGATCCCCTTCCTTATTAAGGTGGAAATTATTCATATTTTTATTGTTCATGGGCTCCCTTACCCATTTATTCCTCTCTTAGGTGAAAGTAGCAAAATCTAATGTTCCAAATTTCTATGTTCAAATTTGGGAACATTACAGTCCTCCCCTCCCAAATGTTGCTTGTCCTCGAGCAATTGTAAGGATATGACTGAAGAGCACCCTATTCTCCCCTACAACAACCTCATAAGATGAAATCCTCCAAGGATCAAGGTGCTGCATCATCAATATATCTCCAAGTTTCCCCTCCAAAGTGTGCAAGCCATCTTTTGGGAAGCATCCCAAATAGCTAACGCTGTGTGACAATGAAACATCCATGGAAGCAACAATGGGCTGTTTGTAGGTCCTCTTGAAGCATGAGGGCTGATATATATTGGGATTCATCATCCCCATTTGGGACTCTCCTCCCCAAGCTATCAACCAAACAAAATGAGTCACCCTCCAGTATGGCAACTCATGAAGGATCTCTTCCACCTTGAGCTCCTGCAAGAAAGGTGGGTTGCATAGCTGATTGTGTGGAGTCAAGATGTGCATCTCTTGTTGATTCTTTCTCCACTTATGATATATATGGGGATGCTGCTGATATATGGCTGATATCTAATGGTCTCCAAGAAAATTCCAAGCCTCCCCATCAAATCCGACACCCATGAGGTGTCTCCTCAAAGATCTCAAACCTCTCAAATGAGTCCTCTCATATGAAGGCAAGATGTATAGTATGGAAACCAAGGTGTGCCCACTGTTATTTCTAAAATATGCAGCATGTGTTATGTAAAGAATCATATTTTCATTGGGCCTCTTCAAATATTGTGCCACTCCTCCAATGGTGCTTCCTACAATCAATGTTTTAGCAACATAATATGGAAGCATAAACATGTAAAAACAAGGAGGTAGAACATAGTCCCAATCATGGAACCAACACAGGGCATCCTGTTCCTGCCTTAATACATAGTGAAACAAGTGTTTTTTCAGCCAATTTTTTGCTGCCACATCCATTTTACAAAGGAGAGTCATGAAAACATAATTTGGTGCCAATGATGCACACTGAAAACCATGTGGCATTCCCCCACAATCCACCAATAGAATGGCCATCATAAATGCTGCAAGTGGCCTCAAGTACATAAAAATACAATATGAAATAAGGAAATACCCCTCTTGGTATGATATGCTGCTCATATAGACAAGGAAGTGTAAAATATAAAACAAAATTTTACCTCCTCCATCATGTACTTCGGTCATTGAGCTGAAATGGCTCAAGTGCAAATTCTCCCTTGCTGCAAGTGAGTATGGGAGTGGTTGTGCCAACCTTTTCTTCATCTTCTAGGCTATGAATCTCTTCATATTCTGATATACATTCAATTGAATTCCCTCCCAAGTGAACTCCTCCATTGAAGAATGGTATGCATAAAAATGCATGGAGGGAAGGTCCACAAATGCTGCATGTAGATCTTTCTCCTCGTGCTTGTGAACCCAAGCCAAGAAGGTCAAAACATAGTAAGGGATACTCTCATCCACTACTTTCTCATGCCCATATTCTACATGCTCCCATGGTGCATTACTTCTGAAGTGGTCTTGGGAATACTTCAGCAAGTAATCCAAGCTCCTAAGTGACAGCGCTGCTAGCCTTGGGAGTAGGGCTACTGTCAACTCAATGCTCAATTATTTGACATAGATTGTGTCAAAGACTCTTCCCAAAATGCTGTTGTGTATGTAGAGATCCTCCCAAGATGGAGGGGATGCTCCTTGCACTATGCTAGTGCATTCCCTTACTCCTGCAACATCATGTCAAGTGAGAGAAAATATGCCTTTGCTCTTTCCCAATCCTCCAAAGCAACAAATGAATTTGCTGCCTCATCATACCTCCATCATATAACTGATGTAGTGAAAACAAAATGACCATATCATCATGATGCATCCACACTCCTTGCCCCATGATAAAAGTATCCGACCAATCTTCCTTCCTCTTCTCACCCCATGGAAAAGGACATGTCATAGGCTGACCAAACTCTCTCAAGAGTAGCCAATGCAGCATTGCCTCTTGCTGCCCAGTGTCATAGACTTACAAGTGGTTTACAAGCCTCTTGCCTCCTATCCACATCCACTCAACTCCTTGTGGATGCTTCTCATCATTCTGAATCTTGGTATTTCTCTAATGATATCTACGATCCTCCACAAACAGTTTCTTTTCTTTGCCCCTCATGAAGAGCTGAAAGGCATATCCTTGGAGATATCTTAGAGAATATCTCATGTCTACAATCATCTTGAATCCATAAGGATCAAAATGTGAAGAAGGCAAAACCCTCTTACTTCTAACTCTTGACAGCGCTGTATAACTCTTCCATGGTGTACAAATTGTCTCATACTCCATCTCAAGGTTCATGACTCCCTCCAAAAGATCACACTTCAACCTCAAGGGTTGTGTGTGACTCATCAATGATACATGAGGTTGAGGGTTCAAATATCCCTTGAGCCTCTCAAGCTTGCATAGTGCAGTGAAATCCTGTTGCTCTATCTCAGCAATACCATTTGATCTTGGGCCATATGTAAAAAATAATCCAAACCCTTCCATAAAATTTTCTGAAATGTTAAGACATGGAAACTTATGCATACCTTTATGAGCCCTTGGGACATATTCTATGGCTGCAAGAGGTCCTCTCTTCAATGGATCCACTGCTGGTGTAGAAGGCTGCTCTCTCAAGGCTATGGCAGTGTTGGTACTTGCCTCCTCCCATGGTGGTGTGGGTCTTCTCTCCTCTGATCTTTCCTCATCAAAGGTTCTGATCAGCTCTTGAGTGAACTCAGAAAAAGAAGTCACCCTTGTGTGGTTTAGGTGACTGCACCACCAAGCATTGGCTTCACCCTCCAAGTGCAGCGCTGCAACTGCTACTGCCTCCCTCTCTTCTACTGGATGAAGTATGAAGAATGCCTCAAGCTTTCTTGCCCAAGATCTTGCTGTATTAGACCCATAAAATTTAGACAATAGGAATCTATTTCCTTCGATCCCTCCTTTGCTGCAAAATCTTTTCTCTTCTCTTCTCTCAGTTGAATAAACTGAGGAAAATCTAGGGTCTCTTTGAAAGCCCTAGGTTGGCACTTGTATTCTGCCAAATATCCACTCAATATTTCATTCTCTAAATGATCTCCATGCTCTTCACTTCCTCTACAAGAACAAGAAGTGCATGCATCTGTTTCTTCTTCTTGAAATCCTCTAGGGGTTTCTCTGCAAATCTCTCCTCCTTGAAACCATTTTAGAGTTTCAATGCATTTCTCTTCTTTTTTCTTCTTGGATCTGAAAATGGATGAGAGTAATTTCATCCTCTTCATCTTCTCCTTCTGAAATCGAACTCACAAGCTGAGCACTGGAAATTTCCCTTCTTAGGAATATCAAAATTCTATTCCAGAGATTGACTGCAGGGGCATTTACTGGATATGTCACCTTTGAAAAAAAGGATGAGATCCAGAGGCTACCTGGACATATGAAAAATATGTCTATATATCTTTAAATATTCCCCTTCAGGGATTCAACGCTTTGGCTTGAAGCCACAGGCTGAGCCAAAGATCATGCTCTGATACCACTGTAATGTTCCAAATCTGGAATTCAGCAATGAATACGATGTATAATGGTCCTGTTATGATGAATAAGCTTAAAATATGCATAATAAACACATATACATAATTTTTAGTTACAACAACAACTTGGATTTCATTTCATGATCCGGAAAGTGGGGAAAAAGGGGATTTATGCCCTAAAAAGGTCATTTTCAGAAATGAGTGTAAAAATAAGCATGGGAAATGGTTGGATATGATATCTTAGGTCCACAGGGACCTATTCTCTGAATTTAAGCTCAAAATATTGCTTCTAGCTATATTAAAAAGCTCCTCCTTTCCCGACTAGGCTAGAAAACACTGATTTCCCATGACTTAATAAACAGGAATTTCTGAATACAGTGAGAGTGTATTTCCCATGAGGATTTCTGAAAAAAATTATGAAAGAAGACTGATATGCAACTTATATTGATCAAACAACAGAGAATGGAGATTTACAAGCTTATACAGTAAAACAAGACACCCGGCAAGGGTTTTCAGCAAAATCCATGAATAACAAGTAGCACTGTAGAAATAATGCAGTTACTGCATATCTATATTATACATGGCTGAATATGACATGAAATAGCTGAATAATACATAAATATGGCCAAAGGCCTCTCTAACAAAATCCTGGAGGGGAATGAGCACCTCATCCTCAAAGACTAGCACAATATCAAAGGATGCAACACTGCTGCTACTGCCTCTGCATCAAGGACACAGTTTTATGAAGGGAACTGTGTTGTGGCTGAGTATGGATTAATGGCCGCAAGCCAAATACTGAAATGAAGCTCAAATACTTCTCTCTTGATCCCTTAAACAAGCTGATCCAAAGAGAGGATGGAATTCCCGCACAGGAATTCTTTGCACTAAGTAGTGCAGCAACTCCGGCTAAACAGCTGAAGTACGAAATTGGTCTCTAGACCAAGAAATATGAATACATGAATGATCTCCCTTTGATGCTATGCCTTCTTTTTATCTTTGGTGAGCCTCCTCACCCCGGACCCCACACAATGTTGAGGTGACTTCTTCATGAAGCTTCCTCTTTCAAAACTACGCTGCCCTAGCTTGCTTCCCTCCTTTTGTGGCTACGCTATTGACTTGGTCAACTAATCCACCTCCAATTTCTCTTTCCAAACTATGGATCTTAAATATAGTTTACATATGTGTCTTAGGCTGATCCTTGTTCACATTGAACCGGTTTTCTTAGGTGATCATTTCCTCCTCAAGAATGCATGTTGACTTAGTCAAACTTGACTATGTCCTTATCTATTTTTCCCATGTTCACACTTGTAAGTGTAAATTTCATCTCTTGAAGTGATCCCCTTCCTTATTAAGGTGGAAATTATTCATATTTTTATTGTTCATGGGCTCCCTTACCCATTTATTCCTCTCTTAGGTGAAAGTAGCAAAATCTAATGGTCCAAATTTCTATGTGAAAATTTGGGAACATTACAACTGGAAACACCCTAGTGCTAAACAACACTATTCTCAGCTAAACAACCAGAGAATGAGAAGTGTCTAAACATAAAATCCTTTCAATACAACCCCTAATACTGTAATATCCCATACCTTATAGTTCCCATTTAATATTCTCCTAAAGTTGATGATTTGATATTTTTGAATGTATTGTCTATTCATACATCCCTCATTCTCTGGCTGTTTAGCTGAGAATAGTCCTGTTTAGCACTAGGGTGTTCTCGGTCGGGAATCCCAACTTTTCCATTGAGAAGCTCTTGGAGGAGTCTTGTTACATCTTTTCCACTATTAGGTAGTTGTCCAAGCTTCATCTTCCAACTACAACACAAAAATTGTTGAGGATTTGGTTGTCTTTGTAAGCTGCAGCAAGTGGAGGCTAGATCTACTCAGATCTAGGCCAATCTAGAGGCCCTTTTCAGTGGGGAGGTATTTTTCCCCATTGGAAAGAGGATTCTAGATCCTTGGAGCTGCATTTTCAGATCTTGGCATCAGGCCAAACTAGTTCTAGAGCCTACAGTGTAGTTTCCCTTCCATAACTGCGTTATTTTCAGGTATTGAGTTGCAGGGTGTTTTGACGACATTTTGGAGGAGAGATCTCTAGTGATAGGATTCTCCCTTTCACTATGGTGATCCATGGATTAGATATATCATAAATGTTCCATTCAGATTTTATTTACTGATGATTCTATTTACTATATAATTCTTGAATATTGCTGTAAATCTGAATTCTAGATCTCAGATCTACTCTTGTACTTTCATGTTTTTCTCAAAACCCCAAGGGGAATATGTAGAGGAACTTATCTAGTGTACAGATCTGATATAGATCTAATATTTTGTACAAAGGTCTATTCTAGATCTAAAATTTAATATACAGCTGCTTCAGCCATTAAAATAACATTTTTAAGCTTTGCAATCTCAATATATTGTTGCAACACCTCAATATTGAGGGTTTATTTATGTAAATCTTCTATTTTCTCTTGTACATTGTATGGTCCACTTTGTAGATCTGTTTTACTGGTGTACATGTAATTATTCAGCCTCCATATTGATCTTCTACTTGAACTCAGTGGAACTGTGTTATTTCTGAAGCAGTATTGTTGTGCAAGACTGCAACCCCATTCTTTGGGTGTTTTTCAGCCATACTAGGTGGCGGGAGGTCCGTTTACCTCACCTAGTTTGATTTGTTTTTTCTTTCCTTTTGGATTTAGATACTAGATCCACTGATCTAAGGGATCCAGGAGTTGCAAACTAATTTCAGTGCACCAATTTGTGAAGAGTGCATTATTTCAGTAGGATTTGATGTGCATTCCCATTTTAGGATATTACAGTGGTATTAGAGCATCAATATTGGCACAGCCTGTGATTTTCTTATTGAAGAGCCAATATGTATTTTCATGGAAAGAAAAGGCTGATGAAGAAGTGTAGCTACACTAAAGACACAGAAGTAAAGAGTCCAAACCCTTTATCTGGAAGTTTGCAGAGAGAAGAGTTTTCAAAAACTCTTTCTCAAGCTATGTATGCACTAAAGGAAGAAATCTGGGGGATGAAGAGGGAGAGACATGCAGATCCCTCAAGAGGATTCTTACATCAAGAAATCCCCAATACTTCCTACCATGTGTGTGAGCATTCAACCACACAACCTGATCTGCAACGTTGGAACATGCCTACTTTCTTGTCAAAGAAAGAAGGAAAAGGAGGAACACCAAAGGAGGAGTCTCTATGGTGATTATCTCAGGGAATATGAGTCTCTATCAGAGAGATTCAAAGAGAATCTTAGTTTCCCAACGTTTTTTCAACTCAAAGAAGAAATATCCAGCACCTACAGTAGAAGAAGAGGGTGCCTTTAGCACACTTTGGGTAGATTCTCTCTACCTACTTTTAATGGATCACCTAAAGACTTAGCCAAGTCTTGGGTGAGGAAGCTTGACACATACTTTCAGCTACATCAAGTTTCAGAAGAAGAAGCTTTGAGAGTAGTAGCACTGCATCTTCAAGGAAAGGCTTATGCTTGGTGGCTATGTGAGTCCTCTTCCTTAAAGGGGATACACATCTCTTCTTATGCAAGGTTCACTAGGAGACTCGTGACAAGATTTGATGTGAGACATTCTGAGACTTCTTGGGAAGAGAAAATCAAGCCCAATAAATCTGCATCTTTGCATAAGTTGGAAGATTCCATGGAGCCAACTCCAGTCCTAAACATTGTTGAGGGGGTTGAGGATCTTCTGCATAATTTTCTAGAGGCAAAGGCCCCACTACAGCAAGGTATATTTTCTTAAAGAGAAGAAAAGAGGATTCCTTCTTCACTAAGAGATCAAGAAAAAAGATCTCTTGATGATGAAGCATTCTCCACTAATGAGGAGAAGGTAGAGAAAGAGCAGAGAATATCCTCCAGCACTGTGCTAGCAGGAGGAGATCTATTGTCATTTGGAGATGGAGATGAAGCAATGGCTTCCACTAAAGGGGTTCTTGCACCTTTGCAAGGGATTCCTAAGGATCTTCCATATGGAGGACATGAGAAACATGTGTCTTTGCTAAAAGACAATGAGACAAAACAAAGGAGGGATCACCTAGCAAATCCACTATCAGAAGATGGGGAAAATTCTCCAATCAGAGGCACTCTTACACCACTAAGAGGGGTCTCCAAGTTTCATAAGACTTCCACACAAAAATCAGAGGTGAACTTGCGCTGTGGAAGCAAGGGAATGTTGATCCCATATGATAAGCATGGGAGAATAAACCATGAGGCATCACTGTCTTGTGGAAAACCACTTGGGAGACCACCTGATTCAGATTTGGTGCTAGGTGTCCCACATCTTGATGCTCCACTCATGATTCCAAGAAGGATTGGAGCATTAGAAGACAAGGCTACAACGCTGGGAGACTGGGGTAAGCTCAAGGAGGAGGGAAATTTTTTTCCCCTATCATCATCACCCACTCTCTTTCCTGATCTTGAGCTGTGGGAGGAGAAGAATGGAAGGATTAGCCTTGCAACACATACCTTTGGCATGGGGGATGCCAAGGAGAAGATCAAAAATATGACATGCATTCCTGTGGATGTATCATCAACACTGTCATTGTTGAGCATTGTAGATTTGTATTGGAAATCTCAACTGCTTGTAGAGTATTCCAAAGATCTTCACACATGTATGGTACTTGATGAAATGCTGCAAGGAGAGGGCTACTTAGTCCAAGGAGGGGTCATCTATCATCATGGTAGAGTCTTCTTGTCTATATCTTCCAAGCTCAAGCAGAAGATACTACAAGGAGCACCCAAAGATTTATTTTTCAGCCATATGCAGTCAATGAATATATACACTCTAACCATGAGGAGCTTTGATTAGGAAGGCTTGAGAGAGTAAATACATCAACACTTTCAAGAGTGCATGAGCTATGTGGAGTTGGGGCAGCCAAGGGAATCTATTCAAGATTAATTTCAACCATCTCTCCCTTCTTTTGAAAGAGGAGAAATGTCCATGCACAACTCCATGTGTATGATTAAATTTGATGGTAAATAATCTGTTCATGTAAAGCAAGTTTATTTTTCTGATTTTACATGTTATTTTACCATTTGTATGTAGGCCATGACTCCTAAAAGGAGCAACGTATCATGCAAATCTCATGGCAATTGTTGGGCCACTAAAAATTCTGAATTTGGCCACTCCCTTGATGTGCAAAGGGAGATTTATTTTCATGATGGGTGCTTCCTAAAGGCACCAAATATATCTCACATTTTCTGCAATAGTGAGATGAATTGGGAAGCAAGTAAGTGGTGGGAGAACCACTTACCACATCCTGGTTTGATGTAGGTAGGGGATGCTCTGTGCTGGTTCCACATGTGGGACTATGGTCCACCTCCATGTACACACATTTCTATTTGTTTGTACATTGTTTTGATCCCCTATATTGATGATGTACTTGTACTTTTAATGGGGATGAATGGAGGGAGGAGGGAAGGCATGAATGTGCCCTATGGGATGACTACACTCCCTGTACTTTCTTTCTTATATTTTAGGGAGGGCATTGGGAAAACCATGGTTGTTTCATGTGATTCATTTTTTCTTTATGGAAGGAGATGTTTGCATCTCATGAGAAAATTATTGGGACAAGTCATGGATGGATGGTTTGGTGATCACTTAGCTTATGAGAGAAGAATATCCTTTGTTTGTGACACCAATGGAGGAGGAGATGAGCTGCAACACTCACCTTATCAGTTGCTTGAGGACAAGCAACATTTTGGAGGGGAGGATTGTAATATTCCTAATGAGCTCAAGCTAATAAGAATATACTATTTTGTTTTCATTTTCTTGTTGCAAGAATAAGATTGTAAAGGAGGATAAATTAAACTCCTAAAACAACAAAATAAATCAATGTTTATGTGAACAAGACTAAATCTGGGTTGCCTTAATAAAAATCCCTCATGTGTGAAAGGGATTGTGACAATTGACTGGGCCAACAAGACCAAATCTACAGCGTTGTCCAGATGCAATGTACCACCTAGATTCACAACGCAGATCTAGTTGGAGGTTTCAAATGTGAAAGGAGCTAAACCTTTGAGATGGTTTAGGGTTTTGCAAGGCTTTCATCCTATAAATGAAAGAGGAGAGTAGCATGAGAAGGGTTGTTGAACATATTGTATTTAAAGCATTGTCTGTTTAGACACTTCTCATTCTCTAGTTGTTTAGCTGAGAATAGTGTTGTTTAGCACTGGGTGTTCCTGATCAGGAATCCCACCTCTTCCATTGAGTAGCTCTTGGAGAAGTCTTGCATTTTTTGTCCACTATCAGGCATTTGGCCAAGCTCTTCTTCCAACTACAACTTAGATCCTGTTGAGGGTTTGGTTGTCCTTGTAAGCAGTAGCAAGTGGAGGATAGATATATTTAGATCTATGCATCTCTAGCACCCCTTTTCACTAGGAAAGACTTCTATCCCTTTGACAAGAGTGTTCTAGACCTTTGGAGCTTCAGATCCACATCCTGGCATCAGGCCAAAACATACTCAGAGCCTACAATGCATTTTATCTCCCTGTACTGCATTATTTTGCAGGTGCGAAGTTGCAGGGTGTTTGGCAACTATTTGGAGGAGAGATCTCTGGTGTAAAGGAGCCTTCCTTACACTGTGGTGATCCATGGATTAGTCATATAATCCGTGTATGTTTCAGATTTGATATATTCATTGATTTATCTACTTTATAATTTCTGAATCATTCTACAGATTTGCTGCAATAGATCTCAGATATACTCTTTGTGCTTCATGTATTGCTGAAAACCCCAAGGGGTATGTAAAATAGAGACAATCTAGTGTACAGATCTGATATAGATCTAATATTTTGTACAAAAATTTGTCCTAGATCTAAGTTTTAACCTAAAACTACTTTTTAATCATAGAAATAACATTTTCAAGTCTTTGCAGTGAAATACATTGTTGCAGCACCTCTTTTAGAGGTTTTTTCTTCATAAAAGTCTCCATCTTTCTCTTGTACATTGATTGGGCCACATTGTAAATCCGATTTACCATTGTATAAGATATTTTTGAGCTATAATATTGGTCTCTTGCTAATTCTATCTAAAACTGCGTTATTTTCTATACAATGTTCTTTTGTATTGCTGCAGTCCCTTCTTTGGGTAGTTTTCAAGCCATACTGGGTGTGGGAGATCTGTTTAACCCACCTAGTTTGATTTTTTTCTGATCTCCTCTTGGATTTGGGTCTTATATTATTATATCTAAGGGATCCAAGGGCTGATTTCAAGTGCTGTAGAATCCATTCCTGAAAAATGCGTTTTTCAGGCATGCCTTGCTGACAGTTCCCATTTTGGGATACTACAGTGGTCTCGGAGCATCAATCTTGGCACAGCCTGTGCTTTGCTTATTGAAGAGCCAATATGTATTTTCATGGAAAGAAAATACTGATGAAGAAGTGTAGTTACACCTAAGACACAGAAGTAAAGGGTCCAAACCCTTTATCTCGAAGTTTGCGGAGAGAAGAGTTTTCAAAAATTCTTTCTCAAGATATGTATGCACTGAAGGAAGAAATCTGGGGGATGAAGAGGGAAAGACATGCAGATCCCTCAGGAGGATTATTACATCAAGCAAGCCCTAGCACATCCTACCATGTGTGTGAGCATTCAACCACAACCTGATCTGCAACGTTGGAGCATGCCTACTTTCTTGTCAAAGAAAGAAGGAAAAGGAGGAACACCAAAGGAGGAGTCTCTTGGTGATTATCTCCAAGAATCCTATCTTATCTTAAGTCTATAAAAATATGCCAATATGATTCAAATAAGCCCAAACCCCATAGCTTAACTCATACTAAAGGGATATGTTTAATCCATACAGTATTAGGTTTCCCCTTCTTTCACACCTAAGTGTGCTTATGTAAATAGCCCAGATTTGTCCATGTTCACATGTGGCATTGATTTATTTTGCTGATTAGGAGTTTTATTGATCCTCCTTTACATTTTTTTTCATGAAACAAAATATTGAGACAAAATTGTATATTCCCATTAGCTTGGGCTAATTGGGAATATTACAGTCCTCCCCTCCAAAATGTTGCTTTTCCTCAAGCAACTGATAGGGTGAGTGTTGCAACACTTCTCCTTATTCATTGGTGACACTATCAAATATCAATATTTCATCATGAGCCAAGTGTTCACCAATCCAAGCCTCCATGAACTATTCCTCCAAAATTATCATGAGATGTACAAAATCCATCCCACAAGGAGTCAAGAACTCAATAGAAACAAACATGGTTGGTCTAATACTCTCTCTAAAGCATGTAGCATAAGGTGCATAGAGAGTTTCCATCCCATGTGGTACATACAAACTTCCCATCCTCTCTCCATACAATCCCATGAAAAGTACAACTATATCATCCAAGTATGGAAGCATAATTACATACATACAAACAGAAATTTAAGCATGACGAGGTGGGTCAAAGTCCCACATAGGGCGCCAGTGCAGTGCATTTCCTGCTTGCATCAGATCAAGATATGGTAAGTGGAATTCCCAATACTTACCTACTGCACAAGTTATCTCATCATGGCTGAAGATGTGAGATATTTTTGGTGCCTTTGGGAAGCACCCATCATGAAAAAGAATCTCCCTTTGCATAATAAGGGAGTGGCCAATTTGAGAAATTGCAGTGGCCCAAGATCTGCCATGAGATTTAGATGATACAAAAATCCTCTTGGGAGTCATGGCCTGCAAAAACATGGTGAATGAATATGTCAAATCAGAGAATGAAGCTTGCATTACATGATCAGATTTTTCACCATCAATGTTTCTTCTACAAATGGAATTGTGCACAAATTTTCCTCCCTTTTCAAAAGAAGGAAGAAATAACTGAAATGACTCTTGCATAGAGTCCTTTGGCTGCCCCAACTCCACATAGCTCTTGCATTCTAGAAAATGTTGATGTAGCTCCCCTTCAAAGCCTTCCCATTCAAAGCATCTCATGATAGTGTTGTAGATCTTCATAGAATAGGTAGGGCTGGAACAAAACTCCTTAAGGGCCCTTTGTAGCATCCTCTCCTTGAGCTTGGAGGCTCTAGGTAGGAAGATACTATCATGATGATAGATGAATCCCTCCTGGAATAAATAGCCCTCTTTATGCACCTGGTCATCAAGCATCATACAAGTGTAGAGATCCTTGGAATAATCAACCAACAGCTGGGATTTCCAATATAGATCTACACTCCCCAATAAAGATAGTGCTAATGATGCATCAATAGGATTGCCTGCCATGTTTTTGATCTCTTATTAACATTTATTATTCCAAAGGTACAAGTAGGAAGGACATACCTTCCCCTTTCCTCCTCCAACAATGCAAAATCAGAGATGAAGGATGGTGAGGATGATGAGAGAGGAAAATATCCCTCCTTCTTGTGCTTGCTCAAGCCTTCCAGCGCTATAGTTGTATCTCCTAATGCTCCCTTCCCTCCTGGATCTGATTTTGGAGCATCAAGTAGTGAGATATCTCCCACTAAAACTAAATCAGGTGGCCTCCCTGGTGGTTTGCCACTAGATGAGAGCGTCCCTTGCAAAAATCTCATGAACATGAGAGAAGGGACAGTGAGGTCCTTGCTTCCACTGCGCAAATCCATCTCTATTCTCTATGTGTAAGTGTTATGTGAGGGGTAAGAATGCATGCCTTTGATCATTTGAGGTGCACCACTCTTCTTGTCCACCCATTCCATTGCAAAACCTCCCAATCAGTGGTGACTTTCCCCAATGTAATCAGCCATTGAACACCCAAAATAACATTGATGTCTGGTATGTCAACTACAAAGAAGTGATCCACCAAAGTGTAGGATCCCATGGTGACTGAAAGTGATGGGACATAATGCATGCATTGCATTGTTCTATATCCTAGGACCAGAACAAAAAATCCCTCAAAGGTATCAGTGGGTATGGCCCCCCTTTGCACAAGATGAGCATTAATAAAGTTGTGGGTGGCCCCAATGTCAATAAGAACAAATACCCTCTGATTCATGATTGAACCATGAACTCTTAGGGTCAAGTACTTAGTTACTCCTCTCAAAGATGCAATATTTCCTCCAATAGGAGAAAAATCTCCACTCCCATCTCCTTATGGTGTTGGATCTCCATCAACATGGTAAGCACTGTGACCTCTCCTTGGTTCATCATATTCTCTTCCTCCTCAACATCTGAGAAGACTTCTATGTAGTGTGCTTTCCCAGCATCACATCTATGTCCAGGTGCCCATTATTCTTGGAAACTAAAACATAGCCTCTTCTTCCTTATCTCCCTCTAGACTTCAATATCAAGAGGCTTCTTGAATGAGCTCTCCTTGGAAGGAGCAAATTTCTCTTCCTTCCCTTTAGAAAGGTAAGAGGGCTTGTTCTGAAAGGTTGCCTTTGCTTTTGGTAAGGAAACTTGAAGGTCTCTAGCCCTCTCAATGGCATCATGCAATGTAATGGGCTTGGTATATTTAACCAACCCATGCAAAGGTTCATCCAAGCCATCGATGAACATGTACACCCCCCTTGCTATAGACAGATCAAAAACCATAACAGATAATCTCAGAAACTCAGAGATATAAGATTCTGCATTACCTGACTGTTTCAACTTTGCAAGGCTCATGAAAGGTGCTTTTGGATCCTTTCTGTCAAACGTCTCCACCAGTCTTCTAGTAAATTCATAATAGGCAGTCACATTGGCATGGCCCAATGTAGAAAACCCATGGAACCACCAGTTGTGTGCTTCAACTTCAAAGTGCAACACTGCAATCTTGATAATTTCCATTTCAGGGACTTTGTTCAACTGACAATAGATATCCAACTTGTCTACCCATGCTTTTGCAGAACTAGTGGATGACCCATCAAACTTGGGTAAAACGAATCTGCCCATAGAGTGATGTCGATCATTATTCTGAGTGAATCCACCATCTCTATACTTATGCCTTGGTCTTCTTTTGTCCTTGAGGTGACAAAAATCTTGAAAACTTAGGCGGTCCTTGAATCTATGATTGTGGAACTCATATTAGTCAAAATATTCTTCAAGGGATGCTTGCTCATGAGGTCCTTCATTCTCCACAACCAAGAAAGTAGGCATAGTAGAGCGTTGTGAAGCTTGTGGTTGGTTCACTGGTTGATCATTCCAATGGTGAGACATGCCAGAGCTTTCATCGAGATGAAACCTCCTAGGAGACTCCTTGAGCCTTTCTAGTCTCATCTCTTTGATCTCTCCAGCAAGATCTTGCATGGCTACCAAAAGAGTTCTTGCAAACTCTTCTCCTTCTTTATCACTTCCAGTTTCAGAGGCTTTACCCTTGGCTTGATGATCATTGGTGTAATCAAATTTCTTCTGGTTTCTATTCTGATACCTCTTTTCTTTGTCAGTAAGAGGCTCATATTATTCTGAGGTCATATTGGTTTTGGATCTTTAATGAAATCACAGGCTTTGTCGAGAAATATGCTTTGATACCACTGTAATATCCCAAATGGGAATGCACAACAAAGCCTGCTGAAATAACACACTCCTTAGAAATATGTGCACTGAAATCAGTTTTCAGTTCCTGGACCCCTTATATCAGTGGATATAGTGTCTATATCCAAAAGGAGAGAAAAAAAAAATCAAACTAGGTGAGGTAAACAGACCTCCCACCACCCAGTATGGCTGGAAAACACCCAAAGAGAAGGGCTACAACTATATGCAACAGACTGCTTCAGAAATAACGTAGTTTTGAGAGCATGAGTAAGAGACCAATAATAGGGATCAATTTTTATATATACAACAATAAATAAGATCCATAATGATGCCCTCATAGTATACAACAGAATGTAGAAGATAAAATAGAAGAAAATCCTCAAGAAAGAGGGCTACAACACATGTATTGATTGCAAAATAGCTTAACAAAATTATTTATAAGAGCTGTAGCAGCTGTATATTACACTCCATATCTAGAGTAGATCTGTGTAAAAAATATCAGATCCATTTCAGATCTGTACACTAGAAAGGCTCCTTTACAAGATCCCCTTGGGGTTTTGATCAAATCATGCAATACAAAGAGTAGATCTGAGATCAAAGTAACAGATCTGCAATAGTATTCAGAAATTTTTGAAGATGTTGACAATAGAAGCGGATCAGATTTGTACAGAACATGGATCAACAATCTAATCCATGAATCACCATAGTGAAGGCAAAGCCCCAGCACCAGAGATCTCTCCTTAAAAAGTGGGTCAAAATACCCTGCAACTTCCTTCTTGCAAATAACACAATCCTGGAAGGGAAAATGCGCTGTAGGTTGAAGCACTGGGTTGGCCTGATGCTAAAATATTAAATATCAGCTCCAAAAGTTCAAAACTCTCTTGCCTATGGGATAGAAGACTTTCCTAGTGAAAAGAGGCCCTGAAATGGCCTAGATTTGAGCCAATCTAGCCTCCACTTGTTGCAACTTGCAAGGATAACCAAACCTTCAACAGGATCTGTGTTGTAGTTGGAAGATGAGCTTGGCCAACTACCTGATAGTGGACAAGATATAACAAGAATCCTCTAAGAGCTTCTCAATGGAAGAGGTGGGATTCCCGCACAGGAACACCCAAGTGCTAAACAACAATATCCTCAGCTAAACAACAGAGAATGATATATGTTTGAACAGAAAATATATTCAGAAATATGCACAATAAAAACCTTCTTATACTGTCCTCCTCTTCCTCTTATAGGATGAAATTCTTGTCAAACCCTAAACCATCTCAATGATTTAGTTGCATTCACATGAGAAGCCTCCAACTAAAACTGCGATGTACCTCTAGGAGATTCACTGTATCTAGACAATGACGTTGATTTGGTCCTGGTTGAATTGGTCAAGTGCTCTAGTCTCTTTCACATATTGTAGATCTAGCCTCCACTTGCTGTATCTTGCAAGGACAACCAAACCCTCAACAGGATATGCATTGTAGTTGGAAGATGAGCTTGGCCAATTTCCTGATAGTGGACAGTGGTATCAGAGCATAATATTGGCTCAGCTTGTGAGTTTCAGCCATGATGCTATTAAGAAAAGAGAAGATGAAGACTCCATTCTTTGGAGGAAAGAAGGAGGAGAGGCTCTAAAAACTCTTCTAAAATATAAAATATAAAATATAGAGCTGTAATATTCCTAAATTAGCATGCAGCTAATAGGAATATTAATTTTTGATTTTTGCACTTAGTAGATGAATAAATGGGGGAAAGAAACCCATAATTATCTTGTATTAGCATAAAATCCCTCTGGGTATGAAAAAAGGACATCCTAGTAGCTGTATTTTGCACTTTCCATGTATGAACAGGAAGAGAATCATGTTGATTCAGTCAAGTTGACTAAGTCAACAATGTAGTATGGAGGAGTAGCCTTGATGGAGCTACAACGTAGTTTTGGAGGGAAAGTGATCATGTGATGTTGGAAACTCTAATGGGTGGGACCCAAGGTGAGGAGTCTCACAAACCTTATAAGGAGGAAGATGGGTGACATTTGAGGCCAACTTATGGATTATTAATTTTGGTCTGCTTAGACTATTGAGCATTCTTCAGCTGTTGAGTTGAGTATGCAGTGTTGTTTAGCACAACGCATTCCTGCTTAGGGATTCCTTCTCCTTCCCTGAGAGGTCTCTTGGAGGAGCATTTTTCTTCATTTTTCCACATCCAGGCTTGAGGCCAAGCATCCTCCTACAACTACATCATTATTCTTGTAGCAGGGAACATTGTGTTGCAGAGTGTTGTAGTGGAAGGCTTACAACACCAACTTCTGTTGCAAGATCTGTACAAGAGTTTTTTGAGCATATTGGACATCTTGGCATGTGTCCAAATCATTCTTCATCAGCTACTGCGTAGTCCTCTGCAGGAACTGTGTTATTTTCCCAGTGTTGCAATAGCAGGGTCAAGACCCTTGATCCTGAGCTTGTTCCTTGGAGGAAGGGCCAAACCTTCTCTTGGAAGGCTTGTATAGCATTCTTCTTCTGTTTTTTGTACATTTAAGCTATATTTATACAAAGCTACAATATAAATGCATTTTCTAGATCTAGATATGCAAATCTTCTCTTTTATACATTGTACTTTCTTGAAACCCTTGCCGGGTTATTCTTATTATGTATAAAAAGGAAGGAATCTCCATTTTCTCAGCCATTGGATGATTGTAGACTCTAGATCTTTTATTTCTCATTATTTTCTGCATAAACCCTCAATAAAATAATGCTATACATGCTTTAGTCCTTTCTGCATGAGGTAAGCTATGGGGTTTGGGCTTATTTGAATCATATTGGCTTGGGGAGATTTGTTTACGTTGGCTAGAGGGAATTGTGTCTGCTCCAATTCTGGATGTGAGTTGTATATTATATAAAATAATCGATCCAAGTCCCATTCCTCACTGTTATTGCGTTATTTCCTAGAAACTACATTTCCTTTGCAGGGGTTGGTGAAATTCTTGAGTTGGGAATATTATAAGATATTCTCAATACTGCTTATTTTCCATATTTTGGGATATTACAGTGGTATCAAAGCCTTCATCTTGGCTCAGACTATGGATTTCAGAGGCAATCTAGAAGATAAGAATAAGAGGAGATTAGAATGATGGAGAGGATGAGTTTACTCTCATCACTTTTCAGATCTAGAAAGAAACTCCCTAAGGAGGTTAAGCAGATGAAATAAGAGAGATGCAGTGATACCTCTAGAAGGTTTCAAGAAGAAGAAGAAGACCCATGCACTTCCTATTCTCTTGGAAGGAATGAGAAGCATGAAGAGCACTTAGAACATGAGATCCTAAGTGGGTACTTAGCAGAGTACAAACATCAACCTAGAGCTTTCAAAGAGGAGTGTAATATTTCACATTGAGGCCAAGCATCCTCCTTCAGCCACAATATTATTTCTGCAGAGTATAGTGTTGTGTTGCAGTGGAAAGTCCTCAACACCACTTTTTGAGCTTATTTTTCAGAGGAGGGAGCTTTCCTTTCTTTGCAAGATTTGTAAAGAAGGTTTTTGAGCATCTTGTACATCTTGGCATGTGGCCAAAACATTCTCCACCTTCTACAGTGCAGTCACTAACAAAAATTGCGTCATTTTACTCAGTGTTGCAGTAGCAGGGGTTAAGCCCTTGTTTGTGAGCTTGTTCCTTGGAGGAAGGGCCAACCCTTCTCCTGGAAGGCTTTGTAAAGCATCCATCTTCTATTCCTTGTATATTACATATACTTTCAAGAAGAGGGGATCATGCCCTTGGTAAGGTATCATGCATGTTTTTATCCCCTTCAACAGAAATATGGAGTGGAGTTGGCATAATAGATCAATCCAACTTATGCAAAGGTTTTGAGTTTTTGGGTTCAAGAAATGGTGTTTCACAATCTCTAATATCAAATATTTTCACTAATTTCTTAGTGAACCCAACATAAGTGTTTACATTTGCATGTTTAAAATAATCAGAACTACAAAACCACCAATCATGGGCCATACCTTTGAGGTGTGGTGCTGCTACTCTGATGGCCTCCTTTTCTGAAACTTGGTGTAGCTGGAAATAGGAATCTAGCTCCTTCACCCAAGCTTTGGCTGTGCACTTTTTTGATCCATCAAAGTTAGATAGAAAGATTCTACCTCTATTTCTTCTATTAGGATTTCCATACCTTCTATCTTCCTTGAGTTGGGAAAACCCTCGGAAGTCCAAGTGCTCTTTGAATCTCCATGATTGAGACTCATACTCCTGAAGATAGTCACTCAAGGTCTCCTCCCTTGGTGCATCTTCTTCCTCCATCCTTTGTGCAGTGAATGTGGGAAATAGACTGCGTTGTGGATCTGCATGTGTGGTTGAATGCTCACACCCATCATGTGGGCTTGCTTCACCTTCAAACCCTCTTAGAAAATTTTTACACTTCTCCCCTTTCATCTCCTTGAGATCTTCTTTGAGTTTTTTCATAGTTCAGAAAAGAAGCTGGGAGATCCTCTCTTCCTTCATTTCTCCAAATAATGGAGTCATGCCTTTGTTTCTTCTGTGAAACTTCTCTTTTTTTGTGATAAGAAGCTTCTCCTTCTAATGGCATAATGTCTTGAATGCATAGGCTGAGCCAAGATTATGCTCTGATATTTTAAAGGTGGAGAAAAATTCCTCCCTTCCTCTTCTTGTCGCCTCCTCATCAATAGCTTCCACCACAACTCAATATAATCTGCAATAAATATTCCCTCCAATGGTTCCTCCCAAGTATGAAAACCCAAATGGTTCACAACATGAAAAAGTGGAAGGTGTAAGTGGAAACATTATTGCTGTCCCATGGCCTTCTCAAGGTAGGTATTTCAGGAAATAACTCCCTAGAGGTCGTTGGGTCAAAAACCTCCACAGATCGGGGCATGCTATTCAAGAAGGACTCACACAATCAAACTTGTACGCTAAAAACTAGATATTACAGATTGTAGAACTCACCCGTAGATCCTACGTTTGATGTAGATCCCGCGGGGTCCAAACCCCTAGCAACTCCTCTTCCTCTTCAACCTGGAATGAAGAAGAGACATGCACATAAATCTAGTTGTACAACATATATATTTCCTAAATGTCAGTGTAATCCATGTGAAACATCATATAAAAAATAATAAATGTTTAATTAACAATATTTTCACATATGCAAGCAGATATTAACATGTGAATTCAGAAACAAGATGGTTCTTCTTCATTACGAACAACATGTACAATAATAGAAAGGTGGAGAGATCACCTGAATCCTTCCACGATCTTCGAACAGACCGTCGTTCGGATCCATCCCGCCCTTTCCTCGCTAGGATTCTTTCAAGACTTATGCACATGAGATGACATATAAGCTAATGAACATCTCAAGGAAACAAGGGTTTCCTGTAAAAATCTGGGAAGTGCAGGAGGCATGGGAAATCAGACTTGAATCGGGCTCCAACAGAGTCTAATATCTATAATTTTCCTCTCTCCCTTAGGCCATGCATATGAGGGGTTTTTATACTCCCTCAAAGTAGTTTCAATCAGTTGGAAACAGTTGGCCAAGGGATGGGGTGGTTGAATTACGGGAATAACCATCAACCCAACCTCGAAAATAGGGATTTATATATATATTTTTAATGATTTTAATGGCATACTCGGAAAAGTATCTCTGGACTCACTTATACACGTGGAAAAGTCTGGGCATATCCGCGTATGGGATTTTAAACACTGTTTTTCATGAAATTTATTCAAGTCTTGTGGGAATGGGTGCCCAAGGCCAAAGAGACAATCATGAATCACATAAGGGTGAAAAATGATGCTATAACAGTAGGAGTGATGATAAACATAGGGAATCTCATCCCCAATGAGAGTCTCCCATACCCATGCTATCATCCAAATGAAATAAGCCATTTCAGGTAGCTCATCAAAGAAATCCTCAACCCTTGGTTTGTGCAATGTGTTGGGGATGCATGGAGAGTTTATATTTTCCCATCCAAGTTGTTTCTCTCTCCATTTATGGTAAGTATGGGGTTGTTTCTGATCTTGGGCTGAAATGTCATGGCCTCCAAGAATGGTCCAAGTTACTCCACCAAACAAATCAGCCATGAAGTGCCTCCTCCAAGAATTCAAGTTCTCTAAATGGTTCCTCCCACATGAAGAAAATAGATGTAGTATGGCAATCATGGTTTTCCCATTGTTTCTCCTGAAACATGCAACATGTAAAGTAGGGAGAATCATACTCTCAATGGGCACTTCCAACTTTTTTCCCACTCTCCAAACAAAGCTCCCCATGAACATAAGAATATCAGCAATACATGGAAGCAAAAACCAATGAAAACAAGTTTCCATATGACAACCGGAAAGTGGATTATAGTTCCACATATGGAACCAGCGCAGTGCATCCCTTGCCTACCTCAAAAAAGATAATAACAAGTGTCTTTCCAGCCACTTTTTTGCTGCCACAATCATCTCATAAGATGGAATCATGAATGTAAAATGTGGTGTCAATGGTGCACACCAAGAATCATGTGGCTTTTCCCACAAACCACCAATAGGATAGCCAATATCAATGCTAAATTTGGCCTCAAGTACATCATAATATAATGTACAAGAAGGAATGAACCTTCTCAATACAACATGCTACTCATATAAAGTAAAGAAGTGCAAATTATAATGCAAAAAAGTACCTTCTCTACTATGTAATTTTGTCCTTGAGCTGAAATGGCTCAACTGAAAGTTCTCCCTCACTCTCCATGAGTAGGGAAGTGGTTGTGACAACCCTTCTATCACCATTCAGGCTATGCATCTCTCCATATGCTGATATACATCCTGCTGGATGCCCTCCCAAGTGAACTCCTCCATCAAAGAATGATATGCATCAAAGTGCATGGAAAAGAAGTCCTCATGTATTGCATGTAGCAGCTTCTCCTTGAGCTCAGAAGCTCTAGTAAATAAGACTCTACCATAAGAATATATGACCACATCATTCACCATATATTTATCATCTCCATCCGGGTCATCAAGAATCATGCAAGCACCAAGATCCTTGGAGTACTCTACCAAAAATCGAGATCTCCAATATGGATCAATCCTCCCAAGAGACAGTGCTGATGATCTGAAATGTGAAGCTCTCCACATGCTGTCGTCTACTCCTTTGACATCCCCCATGCCAAATTCATCCTCCAAAATTATTCCATGCCCATCATGCAGCTGCTCATGCTCAAATAGAGGAGGTAACCTTTGGAAGTTGGCCTGCCATGAGAAACTACCATCCAAAAAGAACCTTCTGATCTTGGAAAATGCAAGCATTAGTGGCCTCCATCTACTCCAATGTATGGAGGATTCCTTCCTCGAGGGAAGTACCCTCTGTTTCTCCAAATCCATGGAGCAGCTCCCTTGCACCATGAAGGTGCCATCATCCATCACTACAACAACTTCTGTCAGCGTAGAATATGTAGTGAGAGTGGTTGATGCTAAAAATGGGAGAATGTATCCCTCCTCCTTGAGTCTACCCCAGACTCTTTGTGCTGCACTAGAATCCTCCAAGGTCTTCACCCCTATGGAATATAAGAGTGGTGAACCAAATGGAAAAATATCTCCTAACAACTCTAGATTTGGTGGCCTCCCAGGTGGAATGCCCCCATGTAGTGAGACATCAAATACTGAAGTGGACTGTATATATGAGTGGATTGATTTGTCCCTCTCTTCACTGCATAATACAGTCTCCTTATTTTGTGAAGAAACATCCCAAAATAGATAAGGTTAAATTATCATCATCCCTTGATGCTAATCCTTCCTTCCTTCCCCTTCCATCTCACAATCCACAAAAACTGATGCATGCTACTCTGGTATTTTGTCTTGGTTCCCACATGTTGGATCATTTGGAACTCCTTGCAAAGACACAAGGGCTCCTCTAATGGAAGTAATGGCTCCCTTCCCATCTCCATGTGGTGATGGATCTTCTCCCAACGGTACAACACTATTATCTCTTCTCTTCTTATCCTCTTCATCAATATGTGAGAATGCCTCATCATCAATGAGAGACCCTAGATCTTGGTCTTCTCTTGAAGGAGGAATCTCCATGTCTTCATCTATAGAAGAGGGCTCTTCAAGAAGTGGGGATCTTTCCCTTGGCAATGTATCATGCATGTTTTTATCCCCTTAAATAGAATTATGGAGTGGAGTTGGCAGAATAGATCTCTCCAACTTATGAAAATGTTTTGAATTTTTGGGTTCAACAAATGGTGTTTCACAATGTTTAATATCAAATATTTTCACTAATTCCTTAGTGAACCCAACATAAGTTTTTACATTTGCATGGTTAAATGAAGCAGAACTACAAAACCACCAATCATGGGCCATACCTTTGAGGTGCAGCGCTGCTACTCTGATGGCCTCCTTTTCTGAAACTTGGTGTAGCTAGAAATAGGAATCTATCTCCTTCACACAAGCTTTGGCTGTGCACTTTTCTGATCCATCAAAGTTAGATAGAAAGATTCTACCTCTCTTGCTTCTATTAGGATTGTTGGACCTTCTATCTTCCTTGAGTTGGCGAAACCCTCAGAAGTCCAAGTGCTCTTTGAATCTCCATGATTGAGACTCATACTCCTGAAGATAGTCACTCAAGGTCTCCTCCCTTGGTGCATCTTCTTCCTCCATCCTTCTTGCAGTGAATGTGGGCAATTGTAATATCCCAAAATAGGGAATTTCTACAACAATAAGAACACCTTAAGATGTTCCAATGTTGGATATATTTCATATGATGTGTTAAAAACACATAGCCATCAATTAAAGTTATATCAGCAAGTTATACTTCAATTTATGATCCAAAAGTTGGGGAAAAGCAGCAAAATAAGCCCTAAAAACGTTATTCCAAGATATTTGTGTAATAAAAAAGAAAAATAATTGTGGGATACCTTATATTATGTCATATGGGACTTACATACCAAATGGGAGCAGAAAACAATCACTCTAGCTATGTTAAACAGATCTCCCGGTCCCGATATGGCTCAAAAAGGCCCAAATCCCATGACTTCAGTTATGCAGATTTTAATAAAGGCTATACAGTGTGATTTTATGAGGGTTTATCATGCAATATTATGGAAATAGCATATATGGAGTATATTACATCAGATCATGGAGAAAAATCTTCTTTTACACAATATAGGAATGACCCAGAAAGGGTTCTATGAGATTACAAGTGCAAAATGTCAGATCTACAGATCTGGATCTGAAAATGACGCATTTTAACTAAATTTATGTCTTTATACAGATAAACGATACATGGAATGAAGGGAAATCCTCCTTACAAACTTTCTGGGAGAAAGGTTGGCCTTTTCCTTGAGCAAGCAGCTCAAACTTGAGGGGATTGACCCTCTCACTGCAACACTGCAAGAAATGATGCAGTTCCTGCAAGGGACTGCACTGTAGATGATGGGAGTACTTTGGCCAAGTGCCAAAATGTGAAAATCCGCTTCAGAATTCTTCCTCAATGATCTCTCAAAGGAAAGAGAGCCTCCTCCTCTGAAAAATAAGTGCTGGAAGTGGTGTTGTGAACCCTCAATGCAACACCCTGCAACACAACATTATACTACTGCAGAAATAATGCTGTAGTTGAAGGAGGATGCTTGGCCTCAATCGTATATGTGAGGCAAATCAGTAGACTCCTTCAAGAGGCCTCTCAAGAAAGGAGAAGGATTCCTAAACAGGAAATTCTTGTGCTAAGCAACACAACAATCTCAACTAAACAGTTGCAGAAAGAAAAATAGTCTTCTAGACCTAAATCAAATCATAAGAATAACTTGTTATGGATGCCTTGCCCTCCTTTTAAACATGTGTGAGCCTTCTTGCCTTGGGCCCCACTCATTAGGGTTTCCTTCACCTAGGAATATTCCTCCCACTTGCACTGCGCTGTCTCTATGGATGATCTCCTCCTCTCATACCTGCGCTGTTGACTTGGTCAAACTTGACCTTGTCCACCTGCATTGGTCCCCGTTCACACATGAGAGTGTAAAATCCAGCTGCTACCTTGATCCCTTTCCACACCATGAGGGATTTTATTCATATTTTTATTATTCATGGGCCTCCTTACCCTTTTATTCATCTCCTAAGTGAGATCAACAAAATTTAATATTCCAATTTGCTGCATGCAAATTTTGGAATATTACAGTCCTCCCCTCCTAAATGTTGCTTGTCCTCAAGAAACTGCAAGGATAGAACTGAAGATTTGCCTCCCAAAGAATGGAGACTAGAATATATTAGGAAAAAACCTTTCCCCAAGTGGATCCTCCATCCCCAAGCAATCATCCATACAAAATGAGTCACCTCCCACCATGGCAGCTCCAGAAAATTCTCCTCCACCTTGAGCTCCTGTAAAGTAGGTGGGCTGAAAATCTGCACATGGTAGACAAGATAGCCTACCCCACACTGTATTCCTCTCCACTTATGATAAGTGTAGAGTATATGCTGATCTTGGGCTGTAAAACAATTGCCCTCAAGTGGCAAGATGAAGACTAGATCTCCAAGGATATCCTCTCCAATGCTGTGAATCAAGCTGGCCCAAACCATCCCATCTGTGATGGATAGGAAATCATCACCATATGGTATCCCATCAATCACATGGCCCACCTAAAAATAAGACAAGTGTTTGATTGTGGTGGCCATATCTCCTCCCATGCTCCCATTAGAACATGCAATGCAGAAAATGTGGGAATCCTCTTCCCAAAAGGACACATCCATCTCATGTGTCTCTCTCCCCATCATGCTCTCAATAGAGATAAGAAAAATATCAGCAAAAGAGATCATTATCAGCATAAAAATGAGGGAAATACTGAAGGTTTCATGTGGTGCAAGGAAGTACCAACAGTTTCCCATGTAGTTACAACGCAGTTTCTCAAACTGCTACTTCAGAAAATAGTATGGCAAGTTGTTTTTTAATACATGGATAGTTATGTATGTCATCAAGTCTACTACTGAATAGTAACTAGTTAGGTACAATAGCTGATCATACATGTAAGAAAAACATACTTTCCCAAGGTCATATAAGAGATGGCTGTCTCCATCATATAGATTGGCCCAAAATTGACCATGAAGCCAAATGAAAAGCTTGCCCTCTTGTGGATAAATGCATTGCATAGAAATGGTAAGAGTATGCAAATATTGTATTAGACAATCAATAAATTCAAAAAAAAATTTCTCACCTCCTCCTTGTGTACCAAGTGTATCAAATGTGAAGTGATCCTGGGGAAACTCCATCAATAAGTCCAACCCCTAAGGTGACAACACTGTTGGCTCATGCAAATAGGCTCTTGCCAACTCATAACCCCATTCTTTGACATGCACAATGTCAAAGGCATCTCCCATAATGTTGCTACACATAAGAAGTTCCTCCCAAGGTGGAAGCACCTCTTGAACATCTAAGGCCAAGGAGTAGCCCCTTTTGTACCATGATAGTTCCATCTCCTACTCCTACAACATCATGCAACATGTGAGAGCAAATTTGCCCTTGCTCTCTCCAACACAACCCAATCAACAAAAGTTTTTGCTGCCTCCTCATACTCTCATCATAAAAATCATGTGATGCAAACATAATGAATGATATGAATGTCACATCAACACCATGCATCCATACTCCTTATTGCTCAATGATGCAAGTACCCTGCCACATACCCTTAGAAAGAGGATGATGACCGAACTCTTTCAAGAGAAACTAATGCATCCATGCTGCCCAGTATCATAGATTTGCAAGTAGCTTTCCAGCTTCTTGCTCATCATCCACACCCATACATCCACATGTTGGTGCCTTCCATCATGTTCTTCGTTAGCACTCTCCCAAGGAAGACTATCATCCTCCCAAATCAGGTTTCTGCTCTTGCATTTCATGGGATGTTGAAATACAACTCCTTGGAGATCTTCTAGAGAAGACCTCTCATTAGTGTTCCCCTTGAATCCACAAAGATCCAAGTGTGATGAGGAAAACACCTCCTCAAACTATTGAAGAACCTTGCACTCCATGATGTGATGAAGTGCACCTCCAATGAGATCTCTCCATGAGACCTTCTATTCATCAAGGGCCTTCCAAAACCAATAAGGTTCTGGATCTGCTGCAGGTAGAAGTTTCTCCTTGAGCTAGGGAGTGCTAATTGAGAAAGTGTCATCTAGAAAGGAGAAATTTTTTCTCACTTCAATATGTATACCATCTATCTCTTCTTCCTCCATTGCTTCATGAATGAAGCTGCCATTTGAATGCTCCCATAAAGAATGGGTCCTCCTTTCTTCATTACTTCTCTTATATAGTGCAGTGCCACTCTGTTGCTCTAAATCAGTATTATACAATAATGTAGATCCCTCCATAATATTTTCTGAAATGACAGGAGATGGAAACTTAAGCATACCTTGGTGAAATGTGGAAGCAAGAGTTCCTCCCTCAACTATGTTGGCTTCCTTCAATGCTGAACATGAAGGTTGCTCCTCCAAGGTTGTGACAGCGCTGGTACATGCTTCCTCCAGTGGTGGTGAGGGTATCTCTTTTTCTTATCTTCCTCCCCCAAATATCCTGATCAGCTTTTGAGAAAACTCAGCAAGAGTAGACACTCTTGCATGGCTCAAATGGCTGAACCACCAAGTGTTTGCTTCACCTTCAAGGTGCAACACTGCAATTTCTACAGCCTCTCTCTCTACTACTGGATGTATTAGGAATAAAGCCTCTAGTTTCATCACCCAAGCCCTTGCTGCACATGTGAGTGATCCATCAAAAGTGGACAATAAGAATCTATTGCCTCTCATCATTCCATGACTGTAGAGTCTCCTTTCTTCTTCCAGCTGAATGAACTGTGGGAAAGATAGAGTCTCCTTGAAGGCTCTAGGTTTAGCTTGGTACTCAGCAAGGTATCCACTTATAATTTCAGATTCCAAGTGTCCTTTATGTCTCTTGTCTTCTCCTCTTTGAGAATAGGAAGTGCATGGCTCTTCCTCTTCTTGAAACCCTCTAGGAGTTTCACTAAAACTCTTCACCTGCTTAACCTCTTGGGTAGGTCCTTATTGGATCTGAAAAGGGATGAGAGTAAACTCATCCTCTTCATCATTCTGATCTTTCTTCTTCTGATGGCTGGAACTCACAGGCTGAGCCAAAGATCATGCTCCGATACCACTGTAATATCCCAAAATAGGGAATTTATACAACAACAAGAACACCTTAAGATGTTAAAAAGTTGGATATAGTTCATATGATGCGTTAAAAACACATATCCATCAATTAAAGTTATAGCAAAAACTTATACTTCAATTTATGATCCAAAAGTTGGGGAAAATCAGCAAAATAAGCCCCAAAAATGTTATTCACAGCTATTTACATAATAACAGAGGAAAATAACGGTGGGATCCCTTATATTATGTCATATGGGAATTACATACGAAATGGGAGTAGAAAAAAATCACTCTAGCTAAGTTAAACAGATCTCCCGGTCTTGATATGGCTGAAAAAGGCCCAAATCCCATGACTTCACTTATGCAGATTTTACTGAAGCATATACAACGTGATTTTATGAGGGTTTATGATGAAATATGATGGAAATAATATATATGGAGTACATTACATTAGATCATGGAGAAAAATGGAGAAAAATCTTCTTTTACACATTATAGGAATGACCCGACAAGGGTTCTATGAGAGTACAAGTGAAAAATGTTAGATATGCAGATCTGGATCTGAAAATGATGTAGTATAACTGAAGCTATGTCTTTATACAACTTAAAAATACATATAATGAAGGAAAATCCTCCTTACAAACTTTCTGGGAGAAAGGTTGGCCTTTTCCCTGAGAAAGCAGCTCAAACTTGAGGGGATTGACCCTCTCACTGCAAGAAATGACACAGTTCCTGCAAGGGACTGCGCTATAGATAATGGGAGTACTTTGGCCAAGTTCCAAGATGTGAAAATCTTCTCTGAAATGCTTCCTCACTGATCTCCCAAAGGAAAGAGAGCCTCTTCCTCTGAAAAACAAGTGCTGGAAGTGGTGTTGTGAACCCTCACTGTAACACCCTACAACACAATGTTATACTGCTACAGAAATAATGCTGTAGCTGAAGGAGGATACTTGGCCTCAAGCCTGGATATGAGGAAAATCAATACACTCCTTCAAGAGGCCTCTCAAGAAAGGATAAGGATTCCTAAACAGGAAATCCTTGTGCTAAGCAACACAACAATCTCAACTAAACAGTTGAAAGCAAAATAGTCTTCTAGACCAAAATCAAATCATAAGCATAACTTGTTATGGTTGCCTTGCCCTCTTTTTAAACATGTGTGAGCCTTCTTGCCTTGGGCCCCACTCATTAGGGTTTCCTTCAACAAGGAATATTCCTCCTGTTAGAGTCGGTCTTGTCAGTCCTCCGTCAGAGATCAAAAATTCTTTTTGCATTTCATTTTTAGGTGTCTCGCTCGATTCACTCAGTTGCATTCCGCTAGGGGCATGTCATTATTTGACGGAAGGGCTTGGTTTTCTCTTCTCCCTCATATCATGTATCTGCTGGTGTGTGTCTGACCATTAAAGTTCATCAAAACTCATCGAAGTCAATGTTTCAGTCATTCTGGTTTTTGGGTCAACAAAGAGTCTTTTAGAGTTTTTAGGTCTAGGGTTTTGTCGATTTAGTCTTCAAATTGCCAAATATAACCAGCAGACGCATGAGAGGTTCCTAATTAGTTTCCATTGCAAAATTTCATCGTCAACAAGGCTTGAGGACGTTTCTTCTTCAAAACTCTGTTTTGAAGAAGAAATTGTCAAAATTGTTTTTGTAATAAATATGTATTTTTCCCGCCATGAAGACTTCAAAGCAGACTCTGGTTTTCCTTTTCCAAGGTTCAATGTCAACATCCCTATAAAAAATCAACCAATTTCATCATTCAAATCTCAGAAAGTCAGTGAGGAAACAAAAGACAAAGTTGTATTAAATGAAAAATTGCCAAAGTCAAAAAACATTACAAAATGGGTTTCGAAGAAGCAAAAATTAAAACCATGTCTATATGAGATATTTCTCAAAGCCATTCATTTCATTTGCATCAAGAGTATTCAGAAAATCCAAGGGAAAGGTCTAGTTTGAAGTGTGAGGGTCGAAACTGTGTTTTAGAAGGGCAGACTGTGTGACTGAAGACAGCGCGATGCATTGGGATAGGGCGCGGCGCACCCACATGATGCGGCGCATAGAGCTTGTGCACGGCGCATTGGGCTTGTGCGCGGCGCATTGGGCTTGTGCGCGGCGCACAAAGCCCCAAAGGCCGAAACTTATCTTCCTTCGTCAAAACTCGAATCAATTCATTTCATTTGCCTCCAAGTAAGTTGTGTGTGCTTGCTATCTGAGTTTAATTCATGTTGGGTGTCATTTGAAGGAGCTATTCAAAGAATTGAGTGGTGAAACATAAACCCTATTCCCATATTGAAATCCGTTCCTAAGGGTTTGAAAAGAGCTGATTAAAACTTGAATTTTGGTGCTTAAACTCTCATTCCATTTTCATTTGTGCCCTTGTTATTGTTATCATACTGTCACACTCTCATATCACAATCCCTCTCCTATTCCCGCTGTCCCATATCCCTTATTCCCTTTTATGCCCATGTGTTAAACCCTCAAATCCTGTCACTTATCATCACTTCCCTTCATTGATAAAATCATAATTTCTATGACACTCAAGGGCTACCTTTATGTCTTTGATTTCACTTATATATTCCCATTTCATTGACTCTTGTTCCTAAAACTACCCCCCATCACTATCACTCATTCCCATTACCTATAAATCCCCAAATCCCTAAGTCCCCCAAACAATGACTGTCCTCACACTTAAATCTCATTTGACAGTCCTTTTACCACTGTGATATCTCTTCATAGCACCTTATTATATGTGTGGCACATTTGGCATTAAAACATACACTAAAACTCTTGTTTTCACCATACATATATCACCACCCATTTGTCAAACACCTTGTTTTTAGCACCATGTCAGAGACAAATTCATCATATGAGCAGGGATATGAGTAGGACAGTGATTCAACCGCAGAGCTAAATGTACTGAGGAGGTCTCATAAGAGTGGCAGGCACGTCAGGGAGGAGCCCACTTCTTTGGCTCAATTAGGGCATAAGGCAATGACCATGATTTCTTAACATTGTGTTTTGGTGTGTGAGATGATATCTCCAGTTGACACCGATGGAGTTAGTTTAAAACCTTATTTGTCTCCCTAATTCGCAGTGATGGTGTAAACTTCTTGAGTAAACCACCTTGACACGGGAGACAAAGCCCCAGATGGCGGAATCTAGAACATTGGTGAGGAGTGGAATAAGAGACAACAGCTAGAGAGAGCATATTATGAACCTTACATCAGGCCTGGATATTTGAGGCAGTTGAGCAAAGTATTCCCGTTCCGGTTTCTGAAAGATTCCTATGCGCCATTAATGAAACTCATCATTAGATATTTCAGCTGTGAGGGTAGATTCTCGCGCCTTTATGCATATCATATCAGAATTTTGATGCATTTCATGAGAGTGCGAATGATGAATTTTCCATACTTCATGTGCTGAAACATAGAGCGGATGACTACCCTTGTGCAGAAGAATACTCCAGAACAACAACACAACATCATTTATCATTATGCGCTCATTAAAATCATTGTAGTACATCAGCTTGGATTGCAGGGCATCGCATGGGAAGAGTTCATTTCCCGTGACTTCTTTACAGCCCCCCATCCTCCTCCCAAGATTGTTCATGATGAGGCAGAGCCTTAACATCAATTTGAGGTTCCTGAGACTGAGCCTATCAGTGCTCCAAAGTGTGTGACATATTAGAGAGGCCACAAAGCCTTATTTACAGTAGCACGACGAGTACTATCTCCACCAGGGGTGGAAGGGGTCTCGTTATCTTCATCAGCAGCGCGAGTACTATCTCCACATGGCGTGGAAGGGGTCTCGCCTTTGACATCAGCACAGGTACAGGTTCAGGACAGAGGCAAGAGGCCTATGCACGATGAAGGCCCTTCAGGAGGCCAAGACACTGACTTTATACTCATCGATGTTGATTCGAGCTCTCCCAGCTCAAAGCTGAAAGAAATCATCTAGGAGCAGAAAGCTGAGATCGACACGCTGACCGAGAAATTGCAGAGAGCTCAGTGGGTTATAAATTACTTGGATCAGTGGAATAAACAACTGGAGGATCAGCAGACACTCATAGAGTTGTGGCAAATCCGTGAAGACCGTGAATTGGCCCGAAAGAGACCAGGTGACATGACACCATTTGAGCGAGAGACTTGCCTTAAGCACGTCAAAATTCATCTAGAGAAGCTCTTGGTGAAGGAAAATAGAGACAAATACATGCTCAGACATATGAAAAACCACTATTGGGCCCACACACACGTTTGCGGAGCAAAAATGAAAGATCACGAAGAGGCGAGGTTGAAAGCAGAAACGTCGGAAAAGGCGGGATCCACACGAATCTTGGCACGTCTTCCTTGGATGAGAATGAAACATGATGGGAGACCTTCACTCAATTTCGACAATTTGGAAGATTTTGTCATTTGAAAATCTTGGTTGCAAAGCAGTTTTTTTACCCAGCGCGTCGCGCCATCCGACCAGCGCTTATGATTGGGACATCTTAGGGAGGAAATGCATTTTGGGTTTTTCAGTATATTATGTATGTTCGGGAATTTACAGAAACATTCATCAAATTAGGAGCTGCTGAGGCAAAAACACAAATTCAGTGCAATTTACGCCACTTTTTACATAGCGAGACAGTCTTGATTGCAGTTTTGGAGGGGAAAATGACATCCAAATTGAAATATTTCACTTGGGTTGGATAGAAGAAATAAAGGGCTTTCCAATGAGCTATCATGAGCTCAATTCTGACTTCTGGAAGTGCCCCAAAAATAGGCTCAAAGTGGTGCGACGCATTGAGTTTTTGAGCGCGACGCATAGAGAAATTTTGCCTCATTTTCACTCTTCAGCTCAGAAATTCGCCCAGTTTTGACTAGTTTTACTTTTTCATGTGATGATTGACCTACCATGATGTAATTTGATAACTATGATGTAAATTTTGCATGTTTTTACTTGTTCTAGAGGATTCATTCACTAAAAAGTGAAAATTAAGTGAATGGATCAGTTTCCTAGCATATAGAGGCAAGTTGTTTGGCTGCCTAGATTTCAGTTCCATGTTTAGAATTGGTTGAAACAGCTCCTAGAAGGATGAGCTCGACCCCTAGAGGCATGGGAAGGGGTTGGGCTTTTCTATATCATGTATTTCTTCAATCATTTTCAGAGGTTGGACTCTTGGGAATAGTTTGGCACCTCATTGTATATTCATTTCAGCATTTTTGGCAAAGGATAGACCAGAGTTTTGCAACACTTGTTGGGATCCTTGTGGCTCTGAGTTTTGATGATGTTTTTCTCCATGTATCTGTAAGTTTCATTAATGTTTTATGTATGCCATTTCCCTTCTCTTTGCTTCTGAAATTAAACAAATGAGTAACTAAGGTAGAATTCATTAGTTTGCTGGTGCTCTGCCTTAAAATTTTGTTTAGTTTTATATGTTTTCCTCCGTTTGAAGAGGATCCTTGCACCTTCTTGCCCTCTTCAGCTCCTCAGCAGTATTTTCTATCCATTCATTGAATCTAATACATCAAAGCCATTGCCTTCCCTGCCCCAACTTGAACTCTGCAAGAATTTGGCCTCATCCCCAAGCCCAAAATTGCCTTTCCCTTTTTTCCAACAAAACCCCAAAAAATAAAAACAAATCCTCTTATTTGTATATCTAGCCTAAGATCAGTTGTTTTTTCAGTCATCTCAAGCCCCTTTGAATACTTTTCGCTGAGATTGACCAGGAGAGAGCCCTCTCCTGTTCTGGTAGGGCTAGCTACCAGACTGAGTGTGGTTTGATGTTACCCTGAACTCTGCCCTCTTTCAGCCTGAGGTATATTTAGGCAATAACACCTCCCACTTGCACTGCACTGTCTCTATGGATGATCTCCTCCTCTCATACCTGCATTGTTGACTTGGTCAAACTTGACCTTGTCCACCTGCATTGGTGCCTTTTCACACATGAGAGTGTAAAATACAGCTGCTACCTTGATCCCTTTCCACACCATGAGGGATTTTATTTAGATTTTTATTATGCATGGGCCTCCTTACCCATTTATTCATCTCCTAAGTGTGATCAGCGAAATTTAATATTCCAATTTGCTGCATGCAAATTTTGGAATATTACAGCAATTGACTGCGTTGTGGATCTGCATGTGTGGCTGAATGCTCACACACATCATGTGAATATCTAAAGATTTCTTCACCTTCAAACCCTCTTATAAATTTTCTACACTTCTCCCCTTTCATCTCCTTGAGATATTTTTTGAGTTTTTTCATGGTTCGGAAAAGAAGCTCAGAGATCCTCTCTTCCTTCATTTCTCCAAATAATGGAGTCATGCCTTTGTTTCTTCTATGCAACTTCTCTTTTCTGTGAGAAGAAGCTTCTCCTTCTAATGGAATAATGTATTGAATGCACAGGCTAAGCCAAGATTATGCTCCGATACCACTGTAATATTCCAAAATGGAAAAGACAGGAATATAGAACATATGCACAATTCCAACTACGGTAAAATAAGAATTAAACATGTAGAACTGGAAAAATGTCGGAATACATCAAAACATCATAAACATGGGCAAAAAACAGTTGAGCTATCTCATTATATATCAACATCAAATGAAATTACATAGTGCTCCAAAATGAATGCACTCAAGCCACAAGATGGCTAAAATACACCAAAGTAACCAAGCACTGGAAATGTGTGCTGCTGCTGTTGGAAACTACTGTTATTATGAATAAGAACCATGTGTAGAAGGCTGTTAGAGTGCTGAGAATGATCCACTATCAGAATATGGGGCAAATGCTCCAATCAAAGGCACTCTTACACCACTAAGAGGGGTCTCCAAGTTTCATAAGACTTCCACACAAAAATCAGAGGTGAACTTGCGTTGTGGAAGCAAGTGAATGTTGATCCCATCTGATAAGCATGGGAAAATGAACCATGAGGCATCACTGTCTTGTGTAAAACCACCTGGGAGACCACCTGATTCAGATTTTGTGAGAGGTGTCCCACATCTTGATGCTCCACTCATGAGTCCAAGAAGGATTGGAGCATTAGAGGACAAGGCTACAGCGCTGGGAGACTAGGGTAAGCTCAAGGAGGAGGGAAATATTTTTCCCCTATCATCATCACCCACTCTCTTTCCTGATCCTACACTGTGGGAGGAGAAGAATGGAAGGATTAGCCTTCCAACACACACCTTTGGCATGGGGTATGCCAAGGAGAAGATCAAAAATATGACAAACATTCCTGTGGATGTATCATCAGCACTGTAATTGTTGAGCAGTGTAGATCTGTATTGGAAATCTCAATTGATTGTAGAGTATTCCAAAGATCTTCACACATGTATGGTACTTGATGACATGCTGCAAGGAGAGGGCTACTTAGTCCAAGGAGGGGTCATCTATCATCATGGTAGAGTCTTCTTGTCTAGAGCTTCCAAGCTCAAGTAGAAGATACTATAAGGAACACACAAAGAGTTCCTTTTTAGCCATATGCAGTAAATGAAGATCTACACTCTAATCATGAGGAAATTTTATTAGGAAGGCTTGAGAGAGGAACTACATCAGCACTTTCAAGAGTGCATGAGCTATGTGGAGTTGGGGCAGCCAAGGGACTCTATGAGAGAGTCATTTCAACCATCTCTCCCTTCTATTGAAAGAGGAGAAATGTCCATGCACAACTCCATGTGTATGATGAACTTTGATGGTAAAGAATCTGTTCATGTAAAACAAGTTTATTTTTATGATTGTACATGTTCTTTTACCATTTTTATGTAGGTCATGAATTCTAAAAGGAGAAATGTATCATGTAAATCTCATGGAAATTTTTGGGCCACTAAAAATTCTGAATTTGGCCACTCCCTTGATGTGCAAAGGGAGATTTATTTTCATGATGGGTGCTTCCCAAAGGCACCAAATATATCTCACATTTTCTGCAATAGTGAGATGACTTGGGTAGAAAGTAAGTGGTGGGAGAACCACTTACCACATACTGGTTTGATGCAGACAGGGGATGCTCTGCGCTGGTTCCACATGTGGGACTATGATCCACCTCCATGTACACACATTTCTGTTTGTTTGTACATTTTTTTGATTCCCTATATTGATGATGTACTTGTACTTTTCATGGGGATGAATGGAGGGAGGAGGGAAGGCATGCATGTGCCCTATGGGATGAATACACTCCCTGTACTTTCTGTCTTATATTTCAGGGAGGGCATAGGGAAAACCATGGTTGTTTCACGTGATTCATTGTTTCCTTATGGGAGGAGATATTTGCATCTCATGAGAACATTATTGGGACAGGTTATGGATGGATGGTTTGGTGATCACTTAGCTTATGAGAGAAGCTTATCCTTTGTTTGTGACACCAATGGAGGAGGATATGAGCTATAGCACTCACCTTATCAGTTGCTCGAGGACAAGCAACATTTTGGAGGGGAGGACTGTAATATCCCTAATTAGCTCAAGCTAATAGGAATATACTATTTTGTTTTCATTTTCTTTTTGCAAGAATAAGATTGTAAAGGAAGATAAATTAAACTCCTAAAACAACAAAATAAATCAATGCCCATGTGAACAAGGCTAAATCTGTGCTGCCTTAATAAAACTCCCTCATGTGTGAAAGGGATTGTGACAATTGACTGGGTCAACAGGACCAAATATACAGCGCTGTCCAGATGCAATGCACCACCTAGATGCACAACGCAGATCTAGTTGGAGGTTTCAAATGTGAAAGGAGCTAAACCTTTGATATGGTTTAGGGTTTTGCAAGGCTTTCATCCTATAAATGAAAGAGGAGAGAAAAATGAGAAGGGTTGTTGAAAATATTGTATTGAAAGTATTTTCTGTTTAGAAAATTCTCATTCTCTAGCTGTTTAGCTGAGAATAGTGCTGTTTAGAACTGGGTGTTCCTGATCGGGAATCCCACCTCTTCCATTGAGTAGCTCTTGGAGGAGTCTTGAATTTCTTGTCCACTATCAGGCATTTGGCCAAGATCTTCTTCCAAATACAACTCAGATCCTGTTGAGGGTTTGGTTGTCCTTGTAAGAAACAACAAGTGGAGGATAGATCCCTTCAGATATATGCATCTATAGCACCCATTTTCACTGGGAAATACTTCTATCCCTTTGACAAGAGGGTTCTAAACCTTTGGAGCTTTAGATCCACATACTAGCATCAGGCCAAAGCATACTGAGAGCCTATAGCATATTTTATCTCCCTAGACTGCGTTATTTTTCAAGTGAGAAGTTGGAGGGTGTTTGGCAACTATTTGGAGGAGAGATCTCTGGTGTAAAGGAGCCTTCCTTACACTGTGGTGATCCATGGATTAGCCATCTAATCCATGTATGTTTCAGATATGATCTATTCATTGATGTATCTACTTCAGAATTTCTGAATCATTCTACAGATCTGCCGTAGTAGATCTCAGATCTACTCTTTGTGCTTCATGTATTGTTGAAAACCCCAAGGGGTATGTAAAATAGAGACAATCTAGTGTACAGATCTTATATAGATCTAATATTTTGTACACATATCTATCCTAGATCTGAGTTGTAACCTAAAATTTATGTTTACTCATAGAAATAATGCTGTCAAGGCTTTGTAGTGAAATACATTATTGCAACACCTCTTTTAGAGGTTTTTTCTTCATAAAAGTCTCCATCTTTCTCTTGTACATTGATTGGGCCACATTGTAAATATGATTTACCATTGTATAAGCTATTTTTGAGCTATCATATTGGTCTCTTACTACTGCTATCTAAAACTGCATTATTTTATGGGCAGTGTTCTTTTGTATTGATGTAGTCCCTTCTTTGGGCAGTTTTCAGGCCATACTGGGTGTGAAAGATCTGTTTAACCCACCTAGTTTGATTTGTTTCTAATTTCCTCTTGGATTTGGGTCTTAGATTATCATATATAAGGGATACAAGGGCTGATTTCAAGTGCTGTAGCATCCATTCCTAAAAAATGCGTTTTTTTTCAAGAATGCCTTGCTGACAGTTCCCATTTTGGGATACTACAGTGGTATCAGAGCATGATATTTGGCTCAGCCTGTGAGTTATAGCTATCAAATGGAGCAATATCAGAATTATGGAGAGGATTATTTTAATCTCATCACTTTTCAGATCCAGAAAAAACCTCTCCCAGGAGGTTAAGCTGATGAAGGAGAAGAGATGCCAAGAAAATCCTAGAGGGTTTCAAGAAGAGGAAGGACCATGAAATTCCTATTCTCATAAAGAAGAACACAAAGGGCATGGAATACACTTGGATCAATAGATTCTAAGTGAGTACCTTGTTGAGTACAAGTCTCAACCTAGAGCCTTCAAAGAGACTCTAGCCTTCCCACAATTCATTCAACTGGAGGAAGAGAGGAGACCTTGCAGCAAGGGATAAATCAAGGGAAATTTGTTTCTATTGTCCACTTTTGATGGAACATCTATAGCAAATGCCTGGACAAGAAGACTTGAAGCATTCTTCATACTACATCCAGTGGTAGAAAGAGAAGCAGTAGAGATTGTAGCGCTGCATATGAAGGGCAAAGAAAGCACTTGGTGGTTCAGTCACATAAGTCATGCAAGAGTATCTACTCTTGTAGATTTCACTCAGAGTGTGATCAAGAGATTTGATGAAGAAAAATCAGAGAGGGAGGAGCCCTCACCACCTCTTGAGGAGACCTATATTAGTGCTGTCAAAACCTTGGAGGAGCAGCCTTCAACATCAGCAGTTGAGGAAGCCAACACAATAGAACAAAGAACCCTTGCAGCCATGCAAGGTGTTCCCAAAGCCCATCAAGGTATGACTGTTTTTCCACTTTCTATTAGTGCAGCAAATCTTTCAGAATATTGTGGAAATCTGTTGTTGTATGCCCCAGGATCATTACTTACTACTAATTTAGAGTAGAAAGATTGCACTGTGCTGTCTAAGAGCAGCAATGAAGAAAGGAGGCCCCATTCCTCATGGGAGCATTCAAATAACAGCTTCATTCAGGAAGCCATGGAGAAAGAGATGTCAAATGGTAGACATCTTGAGATGAGAAAATTTTTCTCCTCTCTATATGACACTCTCTCAATGAGCATGCCACAACTCAAAGAGAGACTTCTACTTGTAGCAGATCCAAGGCCTCTTTGGTTTTGGAAGGCCATGCATGAGGAGGAGGTCTCATCGAGAGATCCCATTGGAGGTGCACTTCAACATTTTATGAAGTGAAAAGTTCTTCAAAGATTTCAGGAGGTTGGTGTCCTACCATGGGAGGATACCAAGTATTTGTAGAATGTGATCCCTCACCCACATTGGGATGAATGGATGGTAGTATGGAGTAAGAGGTTTCCAAACCCCTTACAGATCTATGATATAGGCCAGTAAGAAGCATGGCTACGCTGGTTGTTTTTGGGTGAGTATGGTCACTACCCAAAAATTTCTATTTCTGTATCTCATGCCTTAAGTCTCAATGATAGGATGCATAAGAAGAAGGCATGGTTGTTGTGTCCATTAAGAAGAGAGTTTGGACATCATATGTCAAATATTATGTCCATGTATTTACCTTTTTTTGAGATATGTCTCATGTGCTCACATGTATTTATGTTTGAGATGTATTTCATGTATGTACATTGTTTTGGGAGGAAGGATAAATTCCCCATGATGTATAAGGGAGATGGTTTGTACTCTGTTGATGAGACATCTCACATGTCCATCATTGTATTATTGCTCCATGATCTGCATTTTGATAATGCAAGAAGGCAACAAGAGTCCTTGTTGTTGTGGTTAATATTGGGATACATGTATTGCTAATTCTCACTTCAATATGTCTACCATATTTCTCTTATTCCTCCATTGCTTCATGAATGAAGCTGCCATTTGAATGCTCCCATAAGGAATGGGTCCTCTTTTCTTCATCACTACTCTTGTATAGCAGAATGCAACTCTGTTGTTCTATATCAGCAGTATGCAAAGATGTAGATTCCTCCATAAGATTTGTTGAAATGACAAGAGATGGAAACTTAAGCATACCTTGGTGAAATTTGGAAGTTTCTTGTAGGGCTGCAAGAGTTTCTTCCCCATATGTGTTGGCTCCCAAATTGTTGAAGATGAAGGCTGCTCCTCCATGGTTACAACAATGTTGGTACATGCCTCTTCTACTGGTGGTGAGGGCTTCTCCCTCCTTTCTCCAAATATCCTGATCAACCTTTGAGAGAACTCAACAAGAGTTGACACTCTTGCATGGCTCAAACGGATGAACCACCAAGTATTTGCTTCACCTTCAAGGTGCAATGCTGCAATTTCTACAACCTTTCTATTTACTATAGGATGTAGCAGGAAGAAAGCCTCTAGCTTCATCACCCAAGCCTTTTCTACACATGTGAGTGATCCATCAAAAGTGGACAATAGGAATCTATTGCCTCTCATCATCCCATAGTTGTAGGGTCTTCTCTCTTCTTCTAGCTAAATAAACTGTGGTAAAGATAGAGTCTTCTTGAAGGCTCTAGGTTTAGCTTGGTATTCAACAAGGTATTCACTTAGAAATTCAGATTCCAAGTGTCCTTCATGATTCATGTCTTCTCCTCTTTGAGAATAGGAAGTGCATGGCTCTTCCTCTTCTTGAAACCCTCTAGGAGCTTCACTGTAACTCTTCTTCTTTTTCTGATTAACCTCCTAGGAGAGGTTCTTTCTGGATCTGAAAAGTGATGAGAGTAAACTCATCTTCTCCATCATTCTGATTTCTTCTATCTTCTTATGGCAGAAACTCACAGGTTGAGCCAAGACTATGCTCTGATACCACTGTAATATCCCAAAATAGGGAAAATCTACACCAATGGGAATATCTTAAGATATTCCAAAAGTGTAGCTACAACAATCCATGAACATAATAATGAAATAGTAGCGATACATAAACACATAGGATGTGAGAAGATCTAAATAGCCATCATATTATATCATAGTAGCAAATGTGTACAATATCTTGAGGAAAAATCACTCAAGTTAGGCAATACAAGCCTCAAGAAACACGTACATAGAGAAATGAAGAACACTGCTACATGAAGAAAGCCCAAGGCTATGACTGCACAATATTTAAGGAATAACTGCTAAAAAATGATGTCAATACATAAATATTTCAATATACAGCTCATAAAATATGGGGAGCAAAGATATAGACTCCTAGAGGCAATTTCTAGACAATCCTAGAAGGATTGGCTGAAATATGCAAAAATACAAAATGGCAGAGTTGCAGGGGCAAGACTAAATAGTAGCTACAACTCATGAACTTGATGGAGATGGGTGAATATGATGTCCAATCTGAAATAGAACTCCTCCAATGGATCTTCCAATTGAAAGGCTGATCCTAACACTGAAGATCTCACCCTCCAAACTAGTAATGCAAACCCCCACTGCAAATACTCTTATAAATAACACATTCAAGGAGAGGGACTGCGCTGTAGGTGATGGGAAATGCTTGGCCTGATGCCAAAGATATGAAATTAGATCCTGAATCTTCCTCACTGACCTCCTAGAGGAATAGAAGCTCCCTCCTCTGAAATATAAGCTCTAGAAGTGGTATTGTGGAACCCTCCACTGCAACACCCTGCAACACAACGTTTCCTTCTACAGGAATAACGTTGTATATGAAGGAGGTGGCTTGGCATTGAGCGTAAATGTGGAGAAATTAAGTACAATCCATCAAGAGGCCTCTCAATAAGGGAGAAGGATTCCTAAATAGGAATTCCTTGTGCTAAGCAGCACAACAATCTCAGTTAAACAACTGGAGAAAGAAAATAGTCATGCAGACCAAAATCAATACTCAATAACATGTCCTCCTATGGCTGCCTTGTCCTCCCTTTATAAAAATGAAAGCCTTCTTGCCTTGGCCCCCACACATTAGGGTTTCCTCCACCAAATGATCTTTTCTCCATCCATACTGCACTGTCTTCCCAAGTGATCCACTCCCTCTATGGTAGCACTGTTGACTTGGTCAAACTTGGCCTTGTCCTCATGCATTTTCCCCCTTTTCACAGTGGAAGGTGAAAAATCTAGCTATTATGATGAGCCCTTTCACACTATGAGGAATTTTATTCCTAATCTTGGGCCTCCTTACCCATTTATTCCTCTCCTAAGTGGAAACAACAAAGTTTAATATTCCAATTAGATGCATGCTAATTTTGGAATATTACATTGATTGTAATATCCCAAAATAGGGAAAATCTACACCAATGGGAATATCTTAAGATATTCCAAAAGTGGAGCTAAAAAAATCCATGAACATAATAATGAAATAGTAATGATACATCAACACGGGATTTAAGAAGATCTAAATAGCCATCATATTAGATCATAACAGCAAATGTATACAATATCTTGAGGAACAATCACTCAAGTTAGGCAATACAAGCCTCAAGAAACATGTACATAGAGAAATGAAGAAAACTGCTACATGAAGAAAGCCCAAGGCTATGACTGCACAGTATATAAGGAATAACAACTACAAAATGATGTCAATACATAAATATGTCAATATATAGCTCATATAATATGGGGAGCAAAGATATAGACTCCTAGAGGAAATTTCTAGACAATCTTGGAAGGATTAGCTGAAATATGAAAAAAAAAAATGCCAGAGTTACAGGGGCAAGACTGAATAGTAGCTGCAACTCATGAATTGGATGGAAATGGCTAAATATGATGTCCAATATGAAATAGACCTCCTCCAATGGATCTTCCAAGTGAAAGGTTGATCCTAACAATGAAGATCTCACCCTCCAAACTAGTAATGCAAACCCCCACTGCAAATACTCTAAGAAATAACACAATCAAGGAGAGGGACCACGTTTTAGGTGATGGGAAATGCTGTAATATTAAAAAAATTTAGCCTTCAAGCTAAATGGAATATTAGAGTTGTTTTATCACTGGGTAGGTGAATAAATGGGTAGGGAGGCCCATTAAAGATGAGCTCTAGAAGTGGTGTTGTGGAACCCTCCACTGCAACACCCTGCAACACAACGTTTCCTGCTACAGGAATAATGCTGTAGATGAAGGAGGTGTCTTGGAATTGAGCTTGAATGTGGAGAAATGAAGTACAATCCCTCAAGATGCCTCTCAAGAATGGAGAAGGATTCCTAAACAGGAATTCCTTGTGCTAAGCAGCACAAAAATCTCAGTTAAACAATTGGAGAAAGCAAATAGTCATGCAGACCAAAATCAATACTCAATAACTTGTCCTCCTATGGCTTCCTTGTCCTCCCTTTATACAAATGAAAGCCTTCTTGCCTTGGCCCCCACATATTAGGGTTTCCCCCACCAAATGATATTCCCTCCATTCATACTGCGCTGCCTTCCCAAGTGTTCCACTCGCTCTATGGCAGCGCTATTGACTTGGTCAAAATTGACCTTGTCCTCATGCATTTGCCACATTTTCACACTGAAAGGTGAAAAATCTAGCTATTCTGATGATCCCTTTAACACTATGAGAGATTTTATTCCTACTCATGGGAATCCTTACCCATTTATTCCTCTCCTAAGTGGAAACAACAAAATTTAATATTCCAATTACTGCATGCTAATTTTGGAATATTACAGTCCTCCCCTCCCAAATGTTGCTTGTCCTCAAGCAACTGCAAGGATAGAACTGAAGGGCCTTCTTGAGGCATGAGGGCTGATATGAATTGGGATCTACCATCCCCATATGAATCTCCCATCCCTAAGCAATCATCCATACAAAATGAGTTACCTCCCAACATGGCAACTCCTGGAAGTCTTCCTCCACCTTTGGCTCATGCAAAGTAGGTGGGATGAAAATATGATCATGGTAGACAAGGTAGTATACCCCATGATGTCCTTCTCTCCACTCATGATAAGTGTAGAGTATGTGATGATCTTGGGCTGCAATAGTATTTCCCTTAAGTGGAAAAATGAAGAACAATCCTCCAAGGATCTCCTCTCCAACATTGAAGAACAAGCTGGCCCAAAACACCTCATCCATGATGAATAGGACATGATCATCATAGGGTATCCAAATGAGAATTTTGCTGAAGGTTTTACATGATTCTGCATGATACAAACAATGTCTCAAGTGGACACAGCGTAGTCTCTCCCACTGCAACTTCAGAAAATAACATGGCAAGTGATGTTTTAACAAATGGCTAGTTGTGTGAATCATCACATCTACTAGTGAATAGTAAATGGGTGAATGTGCCAACTGAGCATACAAGAAATAATCAAACACTTTCCCATGGTTATACAAAGGATGGTTTTCTCCATCATAATAGTTGGCAAAAAATTTTTTATGGGGCTCAACAATAAACTTTCCCTCTTGCGGAGTAATGCACTGTATGATAATGGTAAGAAGACACAAGTACTGTGTTACATAATCAATAGATGCAAAAAAAAAATTCTTACCATGTGCTAAAAGTAAAGTGATGCATGAATACATGAATAAGTCCATGCTCCAAAGGAATAGCACTGCTAGCCTCTGTAGATAGGCTCCTGCCAACTCATAGCTCAATTCTTTGACACGATCCTTGTCAAAGATTCATCCAATAATGCTGCTGCAAATATGGAATCCATCCCAAGATGGAAGTACTTCCTGATCATCTAAGGCCAATGAGTAGCCCCTTTGCACCATAATAGTGCCATCTCCTACTCCTACAACATCATACAACATGTGAGAGAAAATCTACCCTTGCTCTCTCAAGTACAACTCAAGCTCATGCCTCCTCTGAATAGTAGCTGCAACTCATGAACTAGACTAGAGATGGCTGAATATGATGTTTAATCTAAAATAGACCTCCTCCAATGGATCTTCCAAGTGAAAGGCTGATCCTAACACTAAATATCTCACCCTCCAAACTAGTAATGCAAACTCCCACTGCAAATACTCTCATAAATAACGCATTAAAGGAGAGGGATTGCGCTATAAGTGATGGGAAATGCTTGGCCTGATGCCAAAGATATGCAATTAGCTCCTGAATATTCCTCATTGACCTCCCAGAGGAATAGAAGATCCCTCCTTTGAAAGATAAGCTCTAGAAGTGGTATTGTGGAACCCTCCACTGCAACACCCTGCAACACAACGTTTCCTTCTACAGGAATAACGCTGTATATGAAGGAGGTGGCTTGGCATTGAGCCTAAATGTGGAGAAATTAAGTACAATCCATCAAGAGGCCTCTCAATAAGGGAGAAGGATTCCTAAATAGGAATTCCTTGTGCTAAGTAGCACAACAATCTCAGTTAAACAACTAGAGAAAGAAAATAGTCATGCAGACCAAAATCAATACTCAATAACATGTCCTCCTATGGCTGCCTTGTCCTCCCTTAATAAAAATGAAAGCCTTCTTGCCTTGGCCCCCACACATTAGGGTTTCCTCCACCAAATGATCTTCCCTCCATTCATACTACACTGTCTTCCCAAGTGATCCACTCCCTCTATGGTAGCACTATTGACTTGGTCAAACTTGGCCTTGTCCTCATGCATTTTCCCCCTTTTCATAGTGGAAGGTGAAAAATATAGCTATTCTGATGAGCCCTTTCACACTATGAGGGATTTTATTCCTACTCCTGGGCCTCCTTACCCATTTATTCCTCTCCTAAGTGGAAACAACAAAATTTAATATTCCAATTAGATGCATGCTAATTTTGGAATATTACATTGATTGCAATATCCCAAAATAGGGAAAATCTACACCAATGGGAATATCTTAAGATATTCCAAAAGTGGAGCTACAAAAATCCATGAACATAATAATGAAATAGTAATGATACATCAACACATAGGATTTAAGAAGATCTAAATAGCCATCATATTAGATCATAACAGCAAATGTATACAATATCTTGAGGAACAATCACTCAAGTTAGGCAATACAAGCCTCAAGAAATATGTACATAGAGAAATGAAGAAAACTGCTACATGAAGAAAGCCCAAGGCTATGACTGCACAATCTATAAGGAATAACAACTGCAAAATGATGTCAATACATAAATATGTCAATATATAGCTCATACAATATGGGGAGAAAAGATATAGACTCCTAGAGGAAATTTCTAGACAATCTTGGAAGGATTAGCTTAAATATGAAGAAAAAAAAATGCCAGAGTTGCAGGGGCAAGACTGAATAGTAGCTGCAACTCATGAACTAGATGGAGATGGTTGAATATGATGTCCAATATGAAATAGACCTCCTCCAATGGATCTTCCAAGTGAAAGGCTGATCCTAACAATGAAGATCTCACCCTCCAAACTAGTAATGCAAACCCCCACTACAAATACTCTAAGAAATAACACAATCAAGGAGAGGGACCACGTTTTAGGTGATGGGAAATGTTGTAATATTACAAAATTTTAGCCTTCAAGCTAAATGGAATATTAGAGTTGTTTTATCACTAGGTAGGTGAATAAATGGGTAGGGAGGCCCATTAACCTCTTTAGAAGGATCAATAACACTCCTAATGTGAAATGAGTGAGAATAAGCAGCTAATTTGAGCACCCTTGGGTGTGAATAGAGATGGGATCATGTTTATTTAGTCAAATTTGACCAAGTCAACAAAGTTGTCTAGATACATTGAACCGTCTTGATGGACAACACAGTTTTGGTGGAGGACAACTTGCATGAGCTTGATGGCACATATGGATGGGACCCGATGTGAAGAGGTTCACTTGCTATATATATAGAGGATGGGAGCCTTTGTGAGGCATGCTTTTGATATGATCATTTTATCTTGGTCTGTTTAGACTTGGCTTCCTCTTGTTGTTTAGCAGGGTTGCAGTGCTGTTTAGCACAGGGTGTTCCTGAGCGGGAATCCCACCTCTTCCCTTGAGAGGCCTCTTGCTACAGCTATGTTCTATATTAATCCACATCCAGGCTTGAGGCCAAGCACCATTCTTCAGCCTCAACATTATTTCTGTAGTAGAATATTTCTTGTTGCAGGGTGTTGTAGTGGAGGTTTGATAACACCACTTCCAGGTCTGTTTCTCAGTAGAGGGTGCCTTCCTTCTCTTGAGAGATTAGATAGGAAGAGTTCTGGGCTCATTTCATAGCTTGGTAGTAGGCCAAAGTATTCCTCATCTCCTACAGCGCAGTACCTTGCAGGAACTGCGTCATTTTGCATAGAGTTGCTGCAGCAGGGTTAAGACCCTTGTTTCTAAGCTAGTTTCCTAGAGAAAGGGCCAACCCTTCTCCCGGAAAGCTAGTGGAAGGGATTCTCATCCATATTTTGTATTATTTAGCCATATTTCTGTAATGTTGCAGTAAGACTTCATTTTTCAGAGCTGAATATTCATATCTTCTCTTTTTGTACTTGTGCTCTGAAGAAACCCTTGCCGGGTTATTTCGATAATACATTGAAGAGGCTAGATCTATTTTTTCTTAGCATATTTTCCAATGAAACTCCATGATCCATGATTCCATATTATAATCTTGTAGAAACCCTCTAAAATCACGCTGTGCATGCTTCAGGAATTTCTGTATAGCTTAAGTCATGGGGATTGGCTACTTTTAAGCCATTTTAAGGCTGGGAGATATGTTTAACTTATTAAAAGAGATTTGTTTGTGTTTATATTTTTTATGGGAGGGAATTAATACATATGATAAGGGATCCAACCATTATTTTCCCCTGTTATAACTCAATATTCAGGAAATAACGTTTTCAGGGTCTATTTGCTGCATTTTCCCCACTTGGGAAGGTGTAGAAGTGCTTCTTTTTGCTGTTGTTTCACTCATTTGATGGCTATGTGTTTTTAACACATCATATGAGTCTATTTATAATTAAACATCCATTATTGTGTTCATGTATTGCTGTAGCTCCAACTTTGGAATATCTTAAGATATTCTCATTGTTGTATATTTTCCCTATTTTGGGATATTACAGTGGTATCGGAGCATAGTCTTGGCTCAACCTATGGAACTCAGCCATGATGCTATCAAGAGAAGGAGAGATGAAAAGAAATAAGACACCATTATGTTGAGGAAGAAAGGAGGAGAGGCTCACAAAGCTTCTTCCAAAATCTATGTAGTGCATCAATGAAGATCTTAAGAAGATGAGAGAGGAGATGGAATCTCCAGATAAGTTTGAATCTAGAGCTAGATATATATTTCCACATGGTAAGAGTGAGCATGCAGCTACACACCATGATGCAAAGTGTAGTCAAATGCCCAGATATATCATGAGATGGATGAAAGGAGGGAGAATGCCTAAGAGGAAAACTCTTAGTGATTTGTTGCAGGAGTATGAATCTCAAACTGAGAGGTTTAGAGATTATACCACTTTCCAAGATTTTTGCAAGATCCAGGTGAAGAGAAGCAAGAAACAGAATATGGATAGATTTCTTTTATCTACTTTTGATGGTTCACCTACATGTTCAGCTAAATCTTGGGTGAAGGAGCTAGACTACTATTTGCAGCAACACCACATTTCTGAAGACGAAGCCATCAGAATTGCAGCACTGCATTTTGGAGGTAAGGCCTATGCATGGTGGATTTTTGAATCTTTTTCTTTGAAAAATGCAAATACTTCCTCTTATGCAAGATTCATTAAAACATTGGTGGGAAGTGTTAGCCACCCATAATTTTTGGCATAGCAAACAGGTGGCTAAATATGTTTCTGAGCCTTCAAGCGAAACATTTCCTTTGTAAATCTATCATTCTTGAAGCCTTCATGTGTCTTCTATCCTTTAGAGAATCTTCATTGCTGTTTCCATTAATGAACCCTGCTGTTTATGAAAGAAACTGTTTTCAAAAGGCCTCTGAAACTCCCCCTTTCACTCATTTTTATCCACTTTCATAAAGCTTTATTTTCATCCTTTAACCCTCCATTTCCCTTAAAGGCCTCCAAAATCCCTTTAAACCTCTAAAAATCCCTTTTATAGGTTTAAAACACCCCTTTTTCCCCTTCTACAGAAAGCCAAAAAAGCCTTGAAAAACCTTCATTTTGGCCTAAAAACCCATTTTTCAACTATTAAGGCATTAAGCCCCCAAAAGCTTAAACTCAGCCCCTATTCTCCATAAAACCCAAGTGCAATAATCAAGCGCTTAAAAAAACAAGCCCCCTCCATCACCACTCATGGTCTCCATGTCTTCCCATAGAACCCCCCCCCGTGCCTTATTTCATAAGCCCCTCTTCCCTTTTTATTTTCTCCATCAAAGCCTCCCTGCCTTCGAATTTTACTGATTTCCAACCATTTGTTTAAATAAATCATGACCGTTGATCTTTGTAGATCAACGGTCATCAAAGTTCTTCATTCCTTCAAGCCTTCATTCCTTCATTTTCCTGCTTTAGATCTCAACCGTCCATTCCTCGAGATCAATAGCCATTGCGCAATATATCATCACTTCTTGTCTCCACATGCCTATATTTTTCATTAGCCCGAGCTCAATCTTGATCGTTGATCAGATCCGATCAACGGTTCACACTTAACCTGCCATTCACCCCGCAAAAAAAAAGATAACGTCATCTACCGGACCCACTAGTTCTTCCGCCCACACACATTGCCGTTATCGCATGCAACCCGCACCGTCTGATCAATACCAAGTGATTCGACGGCTTAAACTTTGTTTCGCAAAATTTTTGTGCCCAAGAGTTAACGTTCCAAAATTTTGTGAAATGGGCGGTATTGGGAGGGACACGCATCAGATGTTGTATCGAATCACATTCCATCCGCGCAAAACCGCCTCCCCTCATTTCATTTTGCGAAAACCACCCCTGGTTTTCCGCCATACCGCTTCCCTCCGCAACGTCACTTTCTTTTTTAATCCCAGTCATCAATCTCTGGGATTGGACAGTCCTGATTTAATCTCACCCCCATTCATGTTCCACCTAAATTTCTCCCGAAATATTTCACCGAGTAATCTCGAGCGTTGATTATCCTAATCCAACGGCTCCTGTTCACCGTCGTGCCCAAACATCCATTTGCACCTGGTTAGCTGCTCTGCCAGGGTTTTCCTCCCATTTTTCTACTGCATCCACATTTTTCCTCACTGCTCCTCCACCCTCACGAGCCTCTAAAGTAGTCATTCCCACTCCCGCAGTTTTTTATAATGTGTTTATCGTTTTTTGCAGGTTTCAGAGGGTGATGAATTTATACTATTCCCACAGTCACGAAGGTGACACTTTGGTTCAGAGTGATGACTCTGTAACCTATCAATACAAATGGGAAGCCATCCAGGGTGAATTCTAAGATGGATTGATGCTTCATGAACATCAATCGTACCTATAAACCCTCCAGCTCAGCAAAAACCCTGGATACCTGTACAGAAGAAGCAAAAAAGTGTATAAGGAAGAGATTAAAGGATTAATGCATAATGTTGAAGACTTAATGCTTATATCCAATGTTTAGAAGGATAAAGGACACAGATAAATACCTGAAGATGATCAAAGAGGCTTAATGAAGCCTGAAGCACAATCAGAGCCAGATCAGTGAAGCATAAAGGACAGATCAGCAGAGAAGCCTCTACACACCAAATAAGAGAGGCTAGTTATTTTCCATCGACCCATACTGTCACCTGTAGTCCTATTTTCATCAACACAAGGCATAGTTAAGGCAGTCAGAAATATTTTGGATATCTACAACTGAGAAGTAAATTCCCTGTCTACAAGAGCTTCCGAAAGTCAAACAAAAACAACTAGAGTGCAAATACAAGAAAAATCCCATTTAATGAAGTATGGAGCATGTCATTTCTTCTCCATCAAGCCTCCCAGAGGCCGAAAAGCACTAAATTCTTCATTAAATTGGGCCAACAATCTCTTCAGTTACTCCACCTCCTCATTTACCTATAAGAACCCATGTAAATTACATTGAAAATGTTGGTTGGTTGGGATTTTATAGATTGTTAGAACTGTTGTTGAGGGGAAGTAGCCGAGTAGTTTGTATTATAGTAGGCTGGGAAGAGAAGTTTTGGATTGTAAAAAGCCACTAGACTCAAAGTATGTGACTGGTTTTGCACATCAATTGAACAAGCAGATTCACAGGATCCTGGTCTATATTATTGGTGATGTTTTCCTTACTGTAATTGTCTCATTTCATGTTTTTTTCATACTGTCCATTATTCTTTGATAAAGAACAGCAGGTATAGATTAGAACATACTGTTGGAAGTACGCTAAATCTCACTGATAAGCTTTATCTTTATGTTTTCCTCTGATTGTGTATTTTAAGGATAATTATATAGAGTATAACCAGTCAAGAAATGTTGGTGAGCCCATGTCTTGCTGAGTACAACTTGAAACATTGTTCTTGTAAGATATTTTCATTTCATGCTAAGTAAAGATTGAACTAGGGAAGTCTATGGTTAGCCTTGTCCTCTAGTTTTTCTCCAACAATTTGTCTTGAATGTTTCCCTATAAGCTGGTGTCAAAAGCAGAGAAGGTTAAAAGTCTTTCTCTGATCTTAAGCCTTGCTCTGCATTTAATCTTAAATGTTTTCTACTGTCTGAAAGTGGTTATGAGGACTGCTGGATTGTTTCCCTTGAGAGTATGTTGAAATCAGGTTAGGTTAAAAGTCCTTACTTGATCTTAAGCTACCCTTTGTGTCTTTATTGAGAGTTTCCTTTGAAATTATGTCAAAAGCAGGATAGGTTAAAAGTCCTTACCTGATCTTAGGTTGCACTCTAGTTTCTTTCTTTCACCTCACTTCTTAATGTTCCATCTCACCATCTATCTAAAGAGATCCTTTGGTATATATGACTTTCCCTATGGAAACCCTTGGATAGTTGTTATGCAAGTAAACCCTTTTATGACTCCATAGCCCAATGGATTGGCACTTTCCTTAACCTATATTCCCATGTTGAAACATCCTTCTACTTATTTCCTTCTTCGCTTCACTTAACCTTCTCAGTTAATGACCTCCAACCAAACAAACAAAACAAACCCCTGTGCTTCATACATAGCCTAATACCATAAACTGATCTTTAAAGATATATCATTCTTTACATTTATAGAGATATCCCTCTCTGGATCCAGGAGGGCTAGATCCTAGGATCCCAAAGTGGTTTGATGTTGTCTTGTCTTTTGGTTTTTCCAATCTGGCCAAAACACAGGAACCCCAACATAATGGCGACTCCGCTAGGGAAGAAGACCAATTAGCCTCGATTTGGTATAGATTTCTGATGGTGGACAACAGCCTGCTTGAAAACATTTTAAACCCTCCACCTGGCCACTCCACAGTTCCTAGATGACCAAAAGACTCCACTGGTGATCAGTAGGCCTGCTGATTATCTCTGTTTTCACAAGACTCCACTGGGAGACCAGTTTCATCACAACATCATCCATGTTAAAGGAAAATATGAGTATCATTTTTCTTTGACCAAAGCTTTTTGCCTCTAAAGATCATCACGTCTGGCTAACTTTCCTTTCTGTCGGTCTAAAATCAGCATAGTGGCCTCTCCACATCCCAACACAGCAAAGACCAAGTCACTTCACTAATGGAAGACTCTGAACAATTTGCAAAAATGCAATCAAGTTTCATAGCAGAGTTTCGTTATATAATATCAAGTGACCTGGAAGAACTTGAATGGGAGGACCTTCTAAAGGCTATCCTTCTCAGCTCAAAATTCAATGCTAAACCTGAGCTTAAGAAAATTTTCTTAGATTTGGTGGTTGAAAGGTATGAAACTGAGAATTAAATGTTGAATTCACAAGAACAATCATACCAATTCAGGGACCCCAGAGCATTTTTGGAGAGTCTCCTTCCCCCTAAGAAAGAAGGAATTACACTGCTTGTTGATGTGCAGGAAGAGGATGATTGGGCCTTCAAGAGCCACACTGAAGATGCAGTGATCAAAGCTGTCAAGGATGGAGATAGCCTACCAGTCATGGAAGGCCTAAAATATGAAAGTTTACATCATGTGTTCATTGATCCTGTGACAGAGTATATGGAGGCCTTGATTGGCTCAAGTTCCCCAACATCGACCCTTTGAAAAATCCAGATACATCAGGAGTGGTCACCACTGGTGGTGGCCTTAGTTTTGAAGACCCACATTCAAAGTACCCCATGGTTATCTCTGACAAGCAGTCAAATTTTCTACCCTTTTTTGTTACTACTGAACTGGCTGCACTGGCACTATTGTATCATATAGAGCATCATAGATTTTCAAATTATATTAGGGTAGGTAGGAATGTCAATAAAGCTCAGCCTGTGAGAATTTAGTTAGTTGGTGATTTTACTTTGAAGAAAAATTCAAAATATACAAAAAAAGGAAAAAGAAAGGTTCAGACAAGCTCAAATATTGAACCTATAGAGTTCTAAAAGAATGGCTCAAATTAGATCAAAACCTGAGCAAGAGGAAAAGGAAGAAGGCTAGTTCTAACATGCTCAAAAATTGAACCAGCAAAGAAGAAGAAAACAGCTCTAACAGGGTCAAAATCAGAGCTGAAATGAAGAAAGAAAGGTGACTCTAAAAAGCTCAAAATCTGAGTCACAAGAAGAAGGAAGGATGCTCTTAATTTTCAGAATTTCAGGCCTTCACAATTTTGTTTCAATTTTCTACAAGTTTCAGTTCATTTGCAGCTTGTCTTTATGCCATGGAACCACAAAAAATCAGACAGTCTAATCCTGGTTTGGTTGTATTTCAATTTCTATTTTAGAATATAGAGAATGAAAATTTGCCAGACAATTTAATCCTCGTAGATATTATTTTAGGTAGAGAAGCTATGTTTCCAACTGTTTAATCTGGTCTCATGGAGGAATAAGGGTAGAATTAGATTAGTTTTTGCTTTCAATAAAAATGATGATGTGAAAGGTCTACAAGTCTAAATGCACCTTGAAGAAAAAATGATAGGACAGTAGGATGGCTAGGTAGTTGTTTTGGGAAGAATTTTTCTACTAATATCAAATGTTCTAATCATCTGTCAAGCAGTTGATCAGAGAACAGGAAAAGGTTTTAAAAAATGCAAGATACTGATCTACATTCCAGAGATGAATTTATGTGGTTCTTGACACCTCCAAGGAGCTGTCATCCCAAGTTGGAGCCAATGTTAACCACCCATAATTTTTGGCATAGAAAACAGGTGGCTAAATATGTTTTTGAGCCTTCAAGAGAAAATTTTCCTTTGTAAAACTATCATTCTTGAAGCCTTCATGTATCTTCTATCCTTTAGAGAATCTTCACTGCTGTTTCCATTAATGAACCCTGCTATTTATGAAAGAAACTGTTTTCAAAAGGCCTCTGAAACTCCCCCTTTCACTCATTTTTATCCACTTTCATAAAGCTTTATTTTCATCCTTTAACCCTCCATTTCCCTTTAAAGGCCTCCAAAATCCCTTTAAACCTCTGAAAATCCCTTTTATAGGTTTAAAACACCCCTTTCCCCCCTTCTACCGAAAGCCAAAAAAGCCTTGAAAAACCTTCATTTTGGCCTAAAAACCCATTTTTTAGCTATTAAGGCATTAAGCCCCCAAGAGCTTAAACTCAACCCCTATTCTCCATAAAACCAAAGTGCTATAACCAGGTGCTTAAAAAATAAAGCCCCCTCCATCACTGCTCATGGTCTCCATGTCTTCCAATAGAACCCCCCCGCGCCTTATCTCATAAGCCCATTTTCCCTTTTTATTTTCTCCATCAAAGCCTCCCTGCCTTCGTATTTCCCTGATTTCCAACCATTTGTTTAAATAAATCATGACCGTTGATCTTTGCAGATCAACGATCATCGGACATCTTCACTCCTTCAAGCCTTCATTCCTTCATTTTCCCGCTTTATATCTCAACCGTCCATTCCTCGAGATCAACGAACATCGCGCAAAATATCATCACTCTTGTCTCCACATGCCTCTATTTTTCATTAGCTCGAGATCAATCTTGATCGTTGATCAGATCCGATCAACGGTTCACACTTAACCCGCCGTTCACCCCGCGACAAAAAAGATCACATCATCTACCAGACCCACTAGTTCTTCCACCCGCACACATTGCTGCTATCGCATGCAACCCGCACCGTCCGATCAATACCAAGCGATCTGATGGCCTAAACTCCGTTTCGCAAAATTTTTGTGCCCAAGAGTTAACGTTCCAAAATTTTGCAAAATGGGTGGTATTGGGAGGGACATGTGTCAGATGTTGTATCGAATTGCATTCCATCCGCGCAAAACTGCCTCCCCTCATTCATTTTGCGAAAACCACCCCCGGTTTTCCACCATACCGCTACCCTCCGCAACGTCACTTTCATTTTTAATCCCATTCGTCGATCTCTGAGATCAGATGGTCCTGATTTAATCTTGCCCCCATTCATGTTCCACCTAAATTGCTCCCGAAATATTTCACCGAGTAATCTCGAGCGTTGATTGTCCTAATCCAACGACTCCTGTTTGCCGTCATGCCCAAACATACATTTGCACCTGGTTAGCTGCTCTGCCAGGGTTTTCCTCCCATTTTTCCACTGCATCCACATTTTTCCTCACTGCTTCTCCACCCTCACAAGCCTTTTAAGCAGTCATTCCCACTCCCGCAGGTTTTTTGTAATGTGTTTATCATTTTTTGCAGGTTTCAGAGGGTGATGAATTTATACTATTCCCACAGTCACGAAGGTGACACTTCGGTTCAGAGTGACGACTCTATAAACTATCAATACAAATGGGAAGCCATTCAGGGTGAATTCTAAGATGGATTTATGCGTGATGAACATAAATTGTACCTATAAAACCTCCAGCTCAGCAGAAACCCCGGATACCTGTACAGAAGAAGCATTAAAGTGTATCAGAAAGAGATTAAAGGATTAATGCATAATATTGAAGACTTAATGCTTATATCCAATTTTAGAAGGATAAAGGACACAGATAAAGACTTGAAGATGATTAAGGAGGCTTAATGAAGCCTGAAGCACAATCAAAGCTAGATCAGTGAAGCATAAAGGACAGATCAACATAGAAGCCTCTACACGCCAAATCAAAGAGGCTAGTTACTTTCCATCGACCCATATTGTCACTTGAAGTCCTATTTTCATCAACACAAGACACAGTTAAGGCAGTCAAAAATATTTTGGATATATACAACTTAGAAGTAAATGCATTGTCTGCCAGAGCTTCCGAAAGTAAAACAAAAACAGCCAGAGTGAAAATAAAAGCAAAAGCCCATTTAATAAAGTATGGGGCATGTCATTTCTTCTCCATCAAGCCTCCCAGAGGCCGAGAAGCACTAAATTCTTCATTAAATTGGGCCAAAAATCTCTTCAGTTATTCCACCTCCTCATTTGCCTATAAGAACCAATGTAAATTACATTGAAAACATTGGTTGGTTGTTGGAAAATTATTGATTGTAAGCTATTTTACTGAGTTAGAGTTCTGTGAGTCACTAGTTGTAAATAGGCTGGGAGATGATTTCTGGATGATATCAAGCTATTGGACAAGAATGTATGTGACTGGTTTTGCTCTACTAATATTAAAGGCATGTTCATCGGATCCTGATCTAAATCAATGGTGATGTGTCCCTTCTTTGTTATTGTTTTCCCTCTGTTTTACATCATGTCTCATTTTCTCTGATAAGAAACAATAATTTTAGCTTAGGATATACTGCTGCAAGTACCCTAATGCTTCCTGCACTTTCTTATTTCTATTTTTTCTGCTACTTGTGTATCTTAGAACAAATTCAATATAATTTAACCATTCAAACAGTTGGTTTTCCCATACTTACTGATGTATGAATTTAGAGTTTGTTTCTTAGATGTTCTTGTTTGGTTCAGCTGAAAGAATAGGAGAATAGGGAGATTTAGTGATTAGCCCTGTCCCCTTAGTTCCTTTTCCAACAGTTAGCCTTTCTAAGATCCCTTTGAGTTGAATTTCAAAAGCAGAGAAGGTTAAAATTCTTTCTCTGATCTTAGGCCTCACTCTGTGTTTGAACTTAAGTGTTTTCTACTGTCTGAAAGTAGTCAGGAGGATTGCTGGATTTTTGTCTTTGGAGTTAGCCTCATCAGGAGTTTTGATCATAGAGGTATAAGGTATGCCCTATCCCTTGACTTACTCCGAATTGGTCACCTTGGAAGGTTTTCCTTATCATTCCCATTCATTTCCTTATTGTTTCATCCCATACTATCATCTTTAAAGATCCTCTGTTTTAGATGACTAGCCCTTTGGAAGCCTTGGATATTTGAATTGCAAGTAAACCCTTTTATGACCCCATTGCCCAATGGAATTGTATTATCTTTGAATTATCTCATTATTGCTGAAAACCCTTCTCTACTCATTCCTTTACATTTCATTTAATCCTTCTTTCATATTCCCAACCAAACAAACAAAACAAAAACCCTTGTGCTCTATAACTAGCCTAACACCTTAAATTGAACATCAAAGATATATATTTCTTTACCTTTATAGAGAGATCCCTCTCTGGATCCAAGAGGGCTAGATATTGAGATCCCAAAGTGGTTTGATGTTGTCTTGTCATTTGGTATTGCCAAATCTGCCAAATCACAGGAACCCCAACAGGAAGGCTTGATGGGAAACTTCTTAAGACACATGTATTGGAGCAAGAAAAACCTAAGAAAACAAAAACCTTGCATGTGATGGAGGAAACTATAAACTTCACTCCACTTTAGAAAACCATGGGAGAAGCTGACATCTTACATCATACATTGTTAGAGGCAAGACCTATATCTCATATTCCTAAACAATAGGACATGGGGATCTCTTTTTCACAAGAGGATCCAATTATTGGAGGGTTGCCCATACACATTGATGAACATGAGGGCAACAACACTGTCACATCTAGAGCACATCTAGTACCTCATGCAGAGGAAGGAGGAGCACATGCTCCAACAAGAGGAATTCTTGTATCCTTGCAAGAATTTCCCTAGGATCTCATACATGGAGGTCAGAGCATAATCAATGAGCAACATGATTGTGAAGCATTGTAGATGGAAGGAGAAGGTAGGAAGGAAGGGCAGCATCACTTGATGAGGAGCACACACCCTTCTCTATTTCAAAGAGCTAATGCAGAAGGGAGGCAAACTGATCTGTGCTATGAGGGCAAGGGCAAGGTTTCCCAACCATATGTACAGTCTACTCTTGACATTGATGTCTCACTACATGGAGACATTCGACCTAGGAGGCCACCAGATCTAGAGTTGATGAGAGACATCTTGTCTTTGGAATCACCACTCTTGGATTTTGGAGAGGTGAAGAGTTTGGAGGGAGACTTTGGCATGGGGGATGTCAAAGTAGCAGGCAGCAGCATGAGGAGAGCTTCACATTCCAGATTGCCAGCGCTGCCTCTTGGGAGGATTGGTCCATATTGGAGGTCTCAACACTTGGTAGAGTACTCTAAGGATCTTGGTGTTTTCATGATTCTTGATGACCTGGATGGAGATGATAGATATATGGTGGATGATATGGTCATCTATTATTATCACAGAGTCTTCTTGAATAGAGCTTCTAAGCTCAAGGAGAAGCTGCTACATGCAGCACATGAGGGCTTCTTTTCCATGCATTTTGATGCATATCTTTTCTTGGCAGAGGAGTTCATTTGGGAGGAAATCCAACAGAATATATATCAGTATATGGAGAGATGCATAGCCCAGATGGTGATAGAGAGGATGTCACAGCAACTTCCCTACTCTTTGGAGGTGAGGGAGAATTTCTAGTTGAGCCATTTCAACTCAAGGTCCCAAGTACATGGTGAAGAATGTATAATTCCGCATTATGTTTTGTACTTCTTTACTTTATATGAGCAACATGTTGTACCAAGGAGGATTACCTCTTCTTGCATATTGTATGATGATGTACTTGAATCCATTTCTAGCATTGAGATTGGCTATCTCATTGGTGGTTTGTGGGGAAAGCCACATGAATTTTGGTGTGCACCATTGACACCACTTTGTACTTTCATGTTTCTATATTGTAAAATGATTGTGGCAGCAAAAAAATGGCTAGAAAAGCACTTATTTTTGTTTGATTTGATGCAGGCAGAGGATGAAATACGTTGGTTCCTTGTGTGGGTCCTTGATCCACTTTCCGGTTGTCATTTGACAATTTGTTTCTATTGGTTTTTGCTTCCATGTATTGCTGATATTTCTATGTTCATGGGGAGCTTTGTTTGGAGAGTGGGATATGAGTTGAAGATGCCCATATGGAGTATGATTATCCCTAATTTACATAATGCATGTTTCAGGGGAAGTAATGGGAAGCCCATGATTGTCAAACTACATCTCTTTCCTTCATGTGGGATGAGCCATTCGAAGAACTTGAGTTTTTGGAGGAGGCACTTCATGGTTTATTTGTTTGGTGGGGTAGCTTGGGCCACTCTTGGAGGTCATGATATTTCAGCCCAAGATCAGCAGCAGCCCCATACTCATCATAAATGGAGAGAGAAACCACTTGGTTTGGAAAATCCAATCTCTCCATGCAGCCACAACACATTGTATGAACTGGGGGTTGAGGATCTTTTTGAGCTACTTGGATTGGCTCATTTCATTTGGATGATAGAATGGGTGTGGGAGTCACTCATTGGGAATAAGATTCCCCATGTTTATCATCACTCCTACCTTGAGGAGGCCATTGGACAACAAGGAGGTTTCCACTTACACCTTCCACCTTTCTATGATGTAAACAATATGGTTTTGCATGCTTGGGAGCAAACATTGGAGGGCATATTTGTAGCAGATCATTTTGAGCAGTGGTGGGGACTCTGATGAGGAGGCCACAAGAAGAGGAGGGGAGGATTTTTTCTCTCCTTATACAGTTGCTTGAGGACAAGCAACATTTTTTAGGGGAGGACTGTAATATTCCAAAATTTTAGCCTTCAAGCTAAATGGAATATTAGAGTTGTTTTATCACTAGGTAGGTGAATAAATGGGTAGGGAGCCCCATTAACCTCCTTAGAACGATCAATAACACTCTTAATGTGAAAGGAGTGAGAATAAGAAGCTAATTTGAGCACCCTTGGTTGTGAATAGAGATGGAATCATGTTGATTCAGTCACTTTTGACCAAGTGAACAAAGCTGTCTAGATACATTGAACCTCCTTGATGGACAACACAGTTTTGGTGGAGGAAAACTTGCATGAGCTTGATGGCACATATGGATTGGACCCAATGTGAAGAGGTTCAATTTATATATATGGAGAGGATGGGAGCCTTTGTGAGGCATGCTATTGATATGATCATTTGATCTTGGTCTGTTTAGACTTGGCTTCCTCTTGTTGTTTAGCAGGGTTACAGTGTTGTTTAGCACAGGGTGTTCCCGAGCAAGAATCCCACCTCTTCCCTTGAGAGGCCTCTTAGGAGAGCTCTGTTCTATATTTCTCCACATCCAGGCTTGAGGCCAAGCACTATTCTTCAGCCTCAACGTTATTTTTGTAGTAGAATATTTCTGCGTTGCAGGGTGTTGCAGTGGAGGTTTGATAACACCACTTCTAGGTCTATTTCTCAGTAGAGGATGCATTCCTTCTCTTGAGAGATAAGATAGGAAGAGTTATAGGTTCATTTCAAATCTTGGCAGTATGCCAAAGTATTCCTCATCTCCTACAGTGCAGTCCTTTGTAGGAACTGCGTCATTTTTCATAGAGTTGCTGCAGCAAGGTTAAGATCCTTGTTTCTGAGCTAGTTTCCTAGAGAAAGGGCCAACCCTTCTCCCAGAAAGCTAGAGGAAAGGATTTTCATCCCTATTTTTTATTATTCAGCCACATTTATATAATTTTTCAGTAAGACTGCATTTTTAAGAGCTGAATATTCAGATCTGCTCTTTTTGTACTTGTGCTCTCAAGAAACCCTTGTTGAGTTATTTCAATAATACATTAAAGATGCCAGATCTCTATTTTCTTAGCATATTGTCCAATTAAACTCCATGATACATGATTCCATACTATATTATTGTATAAACCCTCTAAAATCACGCCGTGCATTCTTTAGGAATTTCTGTATAGCTTAAGTCATGGGGATTGGCTACTTTTAAGCCATTTTAAGGCCGGGAGATTTGTTTAACTTATCTTAAGAGATTTTTTTCTATTTCTCTTTGGTATGGGGGGGCCTTAGTACATATTCTAAGGTATAAAACCGTTATTTTCCCCTATTATAACTCAATATTCAGGAAATAACGTTTTCAGGGTCTATTTGATGCATTTTCCCCACTTGGGAAGGTGTAGAAGTGCTTCTTTTTGCTGTTGTTTCACTCATTTGATGGCTATGTGTTTTTAACACATCATATAAGTCTATTTTTCATTGAACATCCATTATTGTGTTCATGTATTGCTTTATCTCCAACTTTGGAATATCTTAAGATATTCTCATTGTTGTAGATTTTCCCTATTTTGGGATATTGCAGTGCTACATATAGAAAGCCCAAGGCTATGATTGCATAGTTTATAGGAGACACTGCTATAGAAATAATTTCAATAATGGATATGTAAATGTATAGCTCAAATAAGTGGGGGAGCAAAGCTCTAAACCCCTGGAAACAATCTCAAGACAATCCTAGAAGGATTTCATGAAATATACAAAATATGTAAAGATGATGGGACTCAGCTCAAATGATCCCTCACTGGTCCTCCAAAAAAAAGAAGGCTTCCTCCTCTAAAAAATAGCTCCGAAAGTCGTGTTGTAGAACCTCCACTACAACACCCTGCAACACAACGTTATAATTCAGCAGAAATAACGTTGTAGCTGAAGGAAGTGGCTTGGCCTTGGGCTTGGATGTGGAGAAATGAAGTGCAAGCTCCCTCAAGAGGCCTCTCAAGAAATTATTTGGGATTCCCGCTTAGGAACACCCAGTGCCAAGCAGCACAGCAACCCTGCTAAACAGCAAGAGAATGCGCAAAAGTCTAAACAGACCAAGAAATCAATAATCCATAACATAAATAACAATGGCTACCTTGCCCTCCTTTTAAACAAGTGAAAGCCCTCTCACCATAGGTCCCACTAATTAGGGTTTCCTTCAACAAAGGAACCTCCTCCCATTCATACTACGATGTCTCTCAAAGTGTTCTCCACCTCCTATCCCAGCGTTGTTGACTTGGTCAAACTTGACCTTGTCCACATGCAAATGACCCTGTTCACACATGAGGGTGTGAAATCCAGCTCTTATGATTATCCCCTCTCATATTATGAGGGATTTTATTCATATTTTTAATATGCATGGGCTTCCTTACATGTGGTTTTTGAACATATTATATTGAAAGGATTGTCTGTTTATACACTTCTCATTCTCTAGCTATTTAGCTGAGAATAGTGTTGTTTAGCACTGGGTGTTCTTGATCGGGAATCCCACCTCTTCCATTGAGTATCTCTTGGAGGAGTCTTGAATTTCTTGTCCACTATCAGGAATTTGGCCAAGCTCTTCTTCTAACTACAACTTAGATCCTATTGAGGGTTTGGTTTTCCTTGTAAGCAAAAACAAGTGGAGGATAGATCTCTTCAGATCTATGCATCTCTAGCACCCCTTTTCACTGGGAGAGACTTATATCCCTTTGAAAAGAGTGTTCTAGACCTTTGGAGCTTCTGATCCACCTCCTGGCATCAGGACAAAGCATGCTCAGAGCCTACAATGCAGTTTATCTCCCTGGATTGCGTTATTTTTCAAGTGAGAAGTTGCAGGGTGTTTGGAAACTATTTGGAGGAGAGATCTCTGGTGTAAAGGAGTCTTCCTTACACTACGGTGATCCATGGATTAGCCATCTAATACATGTATGTTTCAGATCTGATCTATTCATTGATGTATCTAATACATAATTTCTGAATCATTCTACAGATCTGCTGCAGTAGATCTCAAATCTACACTTTGTGCTTCATGTATTGCTGAAAACCCCAAGGGGTATGTAAAATAGATACAATCTAGTGTAAATATCTGATATAGATCTAATATTTTGTACACATATCTATCCTAGATCTTATTTGTAACCTACAGTTGCTATTTTCTCATATAAATAACGATGTCAAGGCTTTGCAGTGAAATACATTGTTGCAGCACCTCTTTTAGAGGGTTTTTCTTCATAAAAGTATCCATCTTTATCTTGTACATTGATTGGGCCACATTGTAAATCTTATTTACCATTGTATAAGATATTTTTGAGCTATCATATTGGTCTCTTTATACTGATATCTAAAACTGCGTTATTTTCTGTGCAGTGTTCTTTTGTATTGTTGTAGTCCCTTCTTTGGGCAGTTTTCAAGCCATACTAGGTGTGGGAGATATGTTTAACCCACTTAGTATGATTTGTTTCTAATCTCCTCTTGGATTTGGGTCTTAGATTATTAGATCTAAGGGATCCAAGGGATGATTTCAAGTGCTGTAGCATCCATTCCTGAAAAATGCATTTTTCAGGCATGCCTTGCTGACAATTCCCATTTTGGGATACTACAGTGGTATCAGAGCAACTATCTTGGCACAACTTGTGCTTTGCTTATTGAAGAGCCAATATTTATTTTCATGGAAGGAAAATACTGATGAAGAAGTGTAGTTACACTGAAGACACAGAAGACAAGGGTACAAACCCTTCATCTGGAAGATTGAAAGGGGAAGAGTTTTCAAAAACTCTGTTTCAAACTATGCATGAGCTAGAGAAAGAAATTAGGGGAATGAGGAATGAAAGACCAGTAGATCTCTTGAAGTTGTTTTCACATGAAGGAAGCCCCACTACTTCATCTGATATGTGTGAGCATTCAACCACACAATCCGATCTACAACGTTGTAGCATGCCTACGTTCCTTGCAAGAGGAGAAGAAGAGGGAGAGACACCAAAGGATGAGAACCTTGGTGACTATCTCTAGGAATATGAATCTCAGTCTAAAATATTTAGAGAGCATCTAAGCTTTCCAGAGTTTTGTCAACTCAAAGAAGAAAGAAGATCCAGTAGAACTATGAGGAGAAGAGGGTGCATTCAGCACACTTTGGGTAGAACCTTCCTACCTACTTTTGATGGGTCACCTGAGAATTGAACCAAGTCTTGGGTAGAGAAGCTGGACACATAATTTCAGCTGCATCAAGTTTTTGAAGAATAAGCCATAAGAGTAGCAGCGCTGCACCTCCAAGGTAAATCATATGCCTGGTGGTTGTTTGAGTCTTCTTCATTGAAAAATGTAAACATCTCCACTTATGAAAATTTCACTTGGAGGTTAGCGAAGAGATTTGATTCTATGCCATTTGAAATTTCTTTGGGTAAGAAAACTAAGCCCAAGATATCAAAAAAATTGTATGAGATGGAAAGATCCATGAAGATAACTCCATTTCAGAACATTGTTGAAGGGGTTGAAGATCTATTACATGATTTTCCAAGGGCAAAGGACCTACTTTAGCAAGAACCTTCTTCTCAAGAAGAAGACATGAGTGTTCCTTTTTCAAGAAAAGATCAAGTGAAATGATCTCTTATTGGTGAGGCATACTCCATTGATGAGGAGAAGAAATAAGAAGAACTGAAAGGTTCCTCCAGCACTGTGACAGCAGGAGGAGATCTATTTTTATTAAGAGATGGAGCTGAAGCTATTGCTTCCACTAAGAGGGCTCTTGTATCTTTTCAAAAATGCCCCAAGGATCCTATACATTAAGAAGATGAGCAGCATGTGTCTATGATGATAGACAAAGAGAAAAAACAATGGAGGAAATGTGTTCCAACACTGCATCCAAATTTTGGAACACACACTATGATGGATCAGTCCTTTGTGATCAAGACTCTTGACACCAATGAGATGATGAGTGTTCATGAGTCAACTATAGCTAAAGGGAGCACCTTAGAATATGAGATCTTTCAGAAGGTGGGTGATGAAGAAGAATATGGGGGAGTTGCTCCAACTTCTCCTTATCATGATACTTCCACACAGCAATTAGAGATGGATTTGCGTAATGGAAGCATTCATATTATGTTCCCATCTATTGTTCACATGGGAATGAACCATGAGACATCATTATCTTGTGGTATACCACCTAGGAGACCACCTGATTTAGATCTGATGAAATATGTTTCATGCATTGATGCTCCTTTCAGATATCCAAGGAGGGAGGGAGCATTAGAAGACCATGATTCAACGCTGAGAGTATGGGGAAAGTACAAGGAGAGGGAAAGCATTTTTCCCTTAACATCACTATCTATTCTATCATCCCATACTACACTGAGAAAATATGCTTCAAGAATGAAGGATGACACCATCATGCAGCAAGGGAAGACTGGAAACCATCCACCTTGTACCTTTGGCATGGGAGATGTCAAGGAGGAGGAAAATGGGAAGCTTGGCTTTCCAACTTACACCTTTGACATGGGAGATGTCAAGGAGAAGAAAAAAAACATGTCAAACACTTCAGATGACACACTATCAGCACTGTAATTGTTGGGCACATTAGATCCCTATTGGAAATCCCAACTACTGGTGGAATATTCCAAGGATCTTCATACTTTCATGATTCTTGATGACTAGTTGCATGAGGAGAGATATTCAATCCTTGATGGAGTCATCTATAATCATGGTAGGATCTTCTTGTCTAGAGCTTCCAAGCTCAAGGAGAAGTTACTACAGAGGGCTTATGAAGAGTTCAATTTCAGCCACACCTATTCTGTGAAGTTCAACAATCTCATTTTGAGGAGCTATTATTGGGAGGGCTTTGAAAGAGAGCTATATCAACACTGTCAAAGATGCATGGAATTTGTGGAGTTGGAGCAGCAACATGACTCTATGGAAGAGTTAAATCAACCCTCTCTTTCTTCCCTTGAAGAAGAGAGTAGATCTATGCACCACTCCATTGATAGGAGGATGGTTTGGTGATCACTTAGCTTATGAGAGGAGCTTATCCTTTTTTTGTGACACCAATGGAAGGAGAGATGAGTTGCAACACTCACCTTATTAGTTGCTTGAGGACAAGCAACATTTTGGAGGGGAGGACTGTAATATTCCTAATTAGCCCAAGCTAATAGGAATATACCATTTTGTTTTCATTTTCTTGTTTCAAGAATAAGATTGTGAAGGAGGATAAATTAAACTCCTAAAATAGAAAAATAAATCAATGGCCATATGAACAAGGCTAAATCTGGGCTGCCTTAATAAAAATCCCTCATGTGTGAAAGGGATTGTGACAATTGACTGGGTCAACAGGACCAAATTCATAGCGTTGTCCAGATGCAATGTACCACCTAGATGCACAACATAGATCTAGTTGGAGGTTTCAAATGTGAAAGGAGCTAAACCTTTGAGATGGTTTAGGGTTTTGCAAGGCTTTCATCCTATAAATGAAAGAGAAGAGCAGCATGAGAGGGGTTGTTGAACATATTGTATTGAAGGGATTGTCTATTTAGACACTTCTCATTCTCTAGTTGTTTAGCTGAGAATAGTGTTGTTTCGCACTGGGTGTTCCTGATCGAGAATCCCACCTCTTCCATTGAGTAGCTCTTGGAGGAGCCTTGCATTTCTTGTCCACTATCAGGAATTTTTCCAAGCTCTTCTTCCAACTACAACTTAGATCCTGTTGAGGTTTTGTTTGTCCTTGTAAGAAGCAACAGTTGGAGGATAGATCTCTTCATATCTATGCATCTCTAGCACCCCTTTTCATTGGGAAAGACTTCTATCCCTTTAAAAAGAGTGTTATAGACCTTTGGAGCTTCAGATCCACATCTTGGCATCATGCCAAAGCATACTTAGAGCCTACAGCACATTTTATCTCCCTGGACTGCGTTATTTTTCAAGTGAGAAGTTGCAGGGTGTTTGGCAACTATTTGGAGGAGAGATCTGTGGTGTGAAGGAGCCTTCCTTACACTGTGGTGATCCATGGATTAGCCATCTAATCCATGTATGTTTTAGATATAATCTATTCATTGATGTATATACTTCAGAATTTCTAAATCATTTTGCATATCTACTGCAGTAGCTCTCAGATCTACTCTATGTGCTTCATGTATTGCTGAAAACCCCAAGGGGTATGTAAAATAGAGACAATCTAGTGTATATATCTGATATAGATATAATATTTTGTACACAGATCTGTCCTAGATGTGAGTTGTAACCTAAAACTTCTGTTTACTCATAGAAATAATTCTATCAAGGCTTTACAATGAAATATATTGTTGCAGCACCTCTTTTAGAGGGTTTTTCTTCATAAAAGTCTCCATCTTTCTCTTGTACAATGATTGGGCCACATTGTAAATCTGATTTTACATTGTATAAGATGTTTTTGAGCTATCATATTGGTCTCTTGCTACTGCTATTTAAAATTTCATTATTTTCCGAGCAGTGTTCTTTTGTATTGTTGCAGTCCCTTCTTTTGGCAGTTTTCAAGCCATACTGGGTGTGGGAGATCTGTTTAACCCACATAGTTTGATTTGTTTCTGATCTCCTCTTGGATTTGGGTCTTATATTATCATATCTAAGGGATCCAAGGGCTAATTTGAAGTGTTGTAGCATCCATTCCTGAAAAATTCATTTTTCAGGCATGCCTTACTGATAGTTCCCATTTTCAGATACTACAGTTGTAATATTCCTACATTAGCAAGCAACTAATGTGAATATTAATTTTTGATTTTTGCACTTAGTAGATGAATAAATGGGGGAGGAGACCCATATATAACTTAAATCAACATAAAAACCCACTTGGTGTGAAAGGGGATCATTCTAGTAGCTGGATTTCACACCCTCATGTGTGAACAAAGAATTTTGCATGTGGACAAAGTCAAGTTTGACTAAGTCAAACAACATGCATGGAGAAGAATGGAATCACCTATGAAATAGCTCAATGTGAACAAGGATCAGCTTAGACAAACATATGGAAGTTGGATTGAAGGCACTTAGGTGTGAACAGGGATGAAGCATGTTGAAGAGGTCAACCTTGACCAAATCAAACAATATAGTATGGAGGAGTGGCCTTGATGAAGGTACAATGTAATTTTGGAGGGAGATTTCTCATGTGGATTTGGAAACCCTAAGGGGTGGGACCCAAGGTGAGGAGGCTCAAAAAATTTTATAAGGAAGAGGATAGAAACCATTTGGGGTTAGCTTGGATATTATTCATTTTGGTCTGTTTAGACTGTTTGGCATTCTCTTGCTATTTAGCAGAGCTGCAGTGCTGTTTAGCACAAGGATCTCCTGTTTAGGAATCCTTCTCCTTTCTTAAGAGGCCTCTTGAAGGAGTATTGTACTTCAATTTTCCACATTTAGGCTTGATTCCAAGCATCCTCCTTCAGCCACAATGTTGTTTTTGCAGAGTATAGTTCTTTGTTGCAGGGTGTTGCAGTGGAAAGTACCCAACACCACTTTCTGAGCTTATGTTTCAGAGGAGGGAGATTCCCTTTCTTTGCAAGATCTGTAAATAAGGTTTTTGAGCATCTTGTACATCTTGGCATGTGTCCAAATAATTCTCCACCTTCTACAACACAGTCACTGACAGAAACTGCATCATTTTACTCAGTGTTGCAGTAGCAGGGGTTAAGCCCTTATTTGTGAGCTTGTTCCTTGGAGGAAGGGCCAACCCTTCTACTGGAAGGATTTGTAAAGAATCATTCTTCTATTCCTTGTATATTTCAGCTATATGTATTTAGAGATGCAATGTAACTACGTTTTCCAGATCTAGATTTGTAGATATGCTATTACGTACTTGTGCTCTCATGAAACCCCTGTCGGGTTATCTCTTTGATGTATAAAAGGAGCTATATCTCCATTTTTTTCCATGTTTAGATATAATAAACTCAAAATATTATTTTTACACAATATTAAATCTAAAACCCTCATAAAATCATGTTGTATATGCTTCAGTAGCTTTATGTTGAGTTAAGTCATGGGATTTGGGCCTTCTTGAGCCATATCGGGACCAGGAGATCTGTTTAACTTAGTAAAACAGATTTGTTTCTAATTATTTTCTGGGTGTGAGTCCCATATTGATTATCTAAGGGATCCCAACATTATTTCTCTTTGTTATTACACAAATCTCTGGGAATAATGTTTTTAAGGCTCATTCTGTTGCATTTCTCTAACTTTTGGGGTCATAGAAGGTGTAATAAGTTGCTGCTGTAACACCAACTAATGATAATGTGTTGCTTGACACATTTCATGAGTGAATATCTCACTGCGCCTCCATCATTGTGTTTACATATTGCTGCAGTCCCATTATTGGGCATTTTCTAGCCATTCTAGGTGTGAGGGGCTTGTTTACCTCCCCTAGTTTGCTTGATTTCTGATTTCCTCTTGGATTTTGGTCTTAGATTATTAGATATAAGGGATCCAAGGTATAATATTTTTTTTGTAGCACAAATTCCTAAAAAATGCATTTTTCAGGCATGTCTTGCTAGCAATCCCAATTTGGGGATATTATAGTGGTATCAAAGCACGATCTTTGGCTCAACCTGTGAGTTCTAGCTATCAGAAGGAGAAAGATCAGAATGATGGAGAGGATGAGTTTACTCTCATCACTTTTTAGATCCAAAAAGAACCTCTCACGGGAGGTTAAGCTGATGAAGGAGAAGATATGCCAAGAAACTCCTAGAGGGTTTCAAGAAGAGGAAGGACCATGCACTTCCTATTCTCATAAAGAAGAAGAAAAAGGGCATGGAAGACACTTGGATCAATAGATTCTAAGTGAGTACCTTGTTGAGTACAAGTCTCAACCTAGAGCCTTCAAAGAGACTCTAGCCTTCCCACAGTTCATTCAACTGGAGGAAGAGAGGAGACCCTGCAGCAAGGGAGAAATCAAGGGCAATAGGTTTCTATTGTCCACTTTTGATGGGAAATATGTAGTAGATGCTTGGACGAGAAGACTTGAAGCATTATTCCTACTACATCCAGTGGTAGAAAGAGAAGTAGTAGAGATTGCAATGCTGCACATGGAGGGCAGTATGGAGCAAGAGGTTTCCAAACCCCTTGCAGATCTATGATACAGGCCAGCAAGAAGCATGGTTGCGCTGGTTGTTTTTGGGTGAGTATGGTCACCACCCAAAAATTTCTATTTCTGTATGTCATGCCTTAAGTCTCAATGATAGGATGCATAAGAATAAGGCATGGTTGTTGTGGCTATTAAGAAGAGAGTTTGGACATCATATGTCAAATCTTATGTCCATGTATTTACCTTTGTTTGAGATATGTCTCATGTGCTCACATGTATTTATGTTTGAGATGTATTTCATGTATTTACATTGTTTTGGGAGGAAGGATAACTTCCCCATGATGTATAAGGGAGCTGGTTTGTACTCTGTTGATGAGACATCTTACATGTCCATCATTGTATTATTTCTCCATGATCTGCATTTTGATAATGCAAGAAGGTAGCAAGAGTCCATGTTACTGTGATTACTATTGGGAGAGTATGGGATGAAATTTCTCCATACTCATCATGATGTTTCAAGAGGAATGTACGACACATTCAAGGTGAAAAGAGGCTACCCTTCAACATTGGAGGACAAGGAGAGGCTTCCACATAGGAGGAAGATCTTCTTACATAACAGCATATTGGTGGATGGCTTTGGCATGTGGGATGTCAAAAAGAGAAGTCATGGAGTGACAAGAGCCTTAACACTAAGGCCAACAGCGCTGTCACTTGGGAGTAAGTATATTTTGATGGGGTATTCCAAGGGGAATATGCATTGTTCCCTTTTGCAGATTTTCATGAGGATATTTTCATGGGAGGACTCATCCATGGACCTAACTTTTAGTTTACTCATTATGTATGGTAAAAGATACATTTCTATACTTATTGATTGTTCCATTGAGTATCTGTATCTTTTCACCATTCATGGATAGTGGATTGCTCTACATAAGAGCAAGATTATTCTTGGGTTACATGGTCACTTTAGGGCCAAACTTTGTAATGATAATAACCCATATATACATGAATTTGGGCAAGTGTCTTATTATTTTGATCATGTACAACTGATATATATTGTTGCTTACTACCAAATAGTAGATGAGCACTCATACACAACTAGTACTTTGTTGGAGGACAAATTGCCACATGATATTCTCAAACAACAGTTAGGAAAATTTCACTGTATCCACTTGATAAACCATTGGTATCATATAACCTTTAGCATTTTTCTGATTTGGATTCCAAATGGTGAATATGTGCCATTCATTTTGGATGGGATGATTTGGGCCATCATGATTCATGACAAGGGATAGAGGATCTTTGGAGATCTATTCCTTTTCTTTCCACTTGAGGGAAACCTTATTGCTGCCACAAATCAACATGTCCTCTACACTTACTCTGAGTGGATAGAAAGACGGTGTGGGGTAGGCCATTTTTTCTACCTTGTTCAATTATTCAACCCACCCACATTGTGGGAGCTAAGGGTGGAGGAGGTCTTTCATGAGTTGCCATGTTGGAGGGTGACTCATCTTGTATGGATGATAGCTTGGGGGTGCAGGTTTTACATGGGAATGATAGTTCCCAAACACATTTCAAACTCCATGCCTTGGGAGGAAGCTTTTCGGTTTTGTCCTTGTAGTTGCTTGAGGACAAGCAACATTTGGGAGGGGAGGACTGTAATATTCCTACATTAGCAAGCAACTAATGTGAATATTAATTTTTGATTTTTTCACTTAGTAGATGAATAAATGGGGGAGGAGACCCATATCTAGCTTAAATCAACATAAAAACCCTCTTGGTGTGAAAGGGGATCATTCTAGTAGTTGTATTTCACACCCTCATGTGTGAACAAGGACTTTTGCATGTGGACAAAGTCAAGTTTGACTAAGTCAAACAGCATGCATGGAGAGGAATGGAATCACCTATGAAATAGCTCAATGTGAAAAAGGTGTAGGTTTTAATCCTGTACAGAAATTATCTGCAAACGAATCTTAAAAACAGAAAATAAACAATAGCAAAAGCGTAAAACATAAAATAGATAAGCACAGAGATTTTCTCCTGGACCCCAAAACGGGACGACCAGCTTGATTTTTCATTATATTCCTTTTAGTGTTACAACACACATATATATACATGCCGAAGCATACGTAAACCCCAATACATTAACCCTGGATTAGAACATAACCGTAGTTCCCTTGATCGGATCTACAAAATACCAGGGGCCAAAAACCATCATGCCCCAAAACCATGTGCAACCCATGCACAAAACCATGGGTGGTTTCACCCACTGGAAAATATGGACCAAAATTTTTTTCGGGGCGTTGCCCTGGACCCCAACAGGGGGGCTACTGCCCCCCATGTGACCCCCCTGACGTTGCACCCAATGCAACGTACAGGGGGGGCTATCTCCCCCCTGTTACCCCCCCGCGTGTGATTAGTCGTGGAAAGAATATAACACAAACCCAACATTCTCCCACCTGTTGTTTTCTTTCTGCAGGGAGCCACAGGAGAGCTGAGTCATTAGCCTAGCTTTGAAACACCCATTGTTTCTCTACACCAAGAGAAATTCTGATTGATCACAAACTTTATCAATGCATCTGCAACATTCTTCAAAGTGTCCACCTTTACCAGCAACACCCTTTTAGCCTCAACCAGATATCTCACAAAGTGATATTGAACATCAATGTGCTTTGTCTTTGAATGATAAGCAGGGTTCTTAGCCAAGAAAATTACACTTTGACTATCACAGTCTATCCTTATAGCTTTCTACATCAACCCCATAATTGAACACAATCTCTGCAACCAAACTGCTTCCTTGCTTGCATGAGTGGCTGCCATGTATTCTGCCTCTGTAGTTGAAAGAGCCACTACAGACTGCCTTTTACTCATCCAACTGACTGCACCTCCAAATAGGCTAAACACATACCCACTTGTAGATCTTCTTTGGTCTAGATCTCCAGCCCAGTTAGCATCAACAAAACCACGAATGTCCAACACTCTTTCCAATCTTGGTCTTCCCTGGTAGCACAAGCCATAATCACTAGTGCCACGCAAATATCTGAAAACCCGCTTCACTGCTATCCAATGCTCCTTCCCTGGGTTTGACATAAACCTGCTCAATACTCCCACTACATGTGCAATGTCTGGTCTAGTACAGACCATTGCAATTATCAGTCTACCCACTACACTTGCATATAGAACACGGGACATATCCTCCTCTTCTTCTTGTGTCTTGGGACACTGTTCAGCAGACATATTTGTACCTACAGGAATCAGAACATTCACCAGTTTACTATCTTGCATATTGAACCTTTGCAATATAGTCTCGACATACTTCCTTTGGTTTAACCAGAGCTTCCTGTTTGCCCGATCTCTCTTAATTTCCATGCCCAAAATATAGTTTGTAGCACCAAGATCCTTCATGTCGAATTTGAAGAATAGCTGGGTCTTCAAATCTTGGATAATTTCTTTTTCATTTCCAATCAACAAAATATCATCCACATACAAGACCAAATAAATAACATGGTCACCAATCAATTCAAAATAAACATAGTGATCCTCCTTGCTTTTGGTGAAGACAAATCCCCATATATAGGTATCAAATTTCTGATACCACATCCTTGGTGACTGTTTTAACCCACACAGAGACTTCTTTAACCTGCATACCAGTTCTTTCTTCCCCTTCACCATAAAGCCTTCAGGTTGTTTCATGTATATCTCCTCTTCCAGATGCCCGTGAAGAAATATTGTCTTCACATCCATTTGTTCTACCTCAAAATCAAATGTAGCAGCAACAAATAAAAGTAATCTAATAGAAGTAACTTTGGCAACAGGAGAAAAAATATCACCAAAATCAATTCCTGACACCTAGGAATAACCTTTTGATACCAACTGAGCTTTGTATTTATCCACCTTGCCTTATACATTCATCTTCCTCTTAAACACCCATTTTTTCCTGATGGGCTTCCTTCCAGTCGGAAACTCCACTAGATCCCATGCCTTATTTTTATGAAAGGATGCCATTTCATCAACCATGGCCTCCTTCCAGAGTTTTCCATCCTCTGAATCTACTGCCTCCCTGGCAGTTCTGGGATCATCATCAGTTATAGTTAAAGAAAAACTTGAACAAAAAGCAGATGGACTATACCTTTCTGGTTGTCTTCTTTCCCAAACTGATCTTCTCACAGCTAGAGTTTGTGGCTCTTCTTCTTCTTAGTCTTCTTCTGTTGTAGAGTCTGATTCATCCTCCTTTAGCTCAAACTCTATCTTCTCAGGTTCCTTTGGTAGGACTTCATGTTTAACAATATCTTTCACCTCTCTAAACACCACATCTCGGCTGTACACAACCTTCCTTTTTTCCAAGTTCCAAAGCTTGTAACCCTTTAAACCATCCTTATACCCAATAAAGATGCACCGTTCAGATTTATTATCTAACTTGCTCCTTTTCTCTGGAACATGTACATATGCATCACATCCAAATACTCTCAGATGTGAAAGAGAGGGTTTCTTACCAGCCCATACCTCATGTGGAGTCTTATCCTCCAACGCTGATGAAGATGATCTATTAACCAAGTAACATGCAGTCTCCACTGCCTCTGCCCAGAATTCTTTTCCTAACCCGGTACCACTGAGCATTCTTCTTGCCTTTTCCATTAGCGTTCTGTTCATTCTTTCTGCAATTCCATTTTGCTGAGTTGTGTATGGAGTAGTCTTCTGCTGTGCTATACCACACTTCTTACTGAACTCTTCAAATTCCTTCTTGCATAACTCCCCACCATTATCTGTCCTCAGCACCTTTATCTTCTTTTCTGTCTGGTTTTCCACCAGAGCCTTAAATTATTTAAATCTGTCAAAGACTTCAGATTTCTTCCTCAAGAAATATATCCATGTATTCCTTGAGAAGTCATATATGAATGAAACATAGTACACAGACTTACCCAGTGATGGAACTGACACAAGTCCAAACACATCACTGTGCATAAGCTCTAATATCTTGTTCGCCCTCTTAGCACCAGAAGGAAAACTCACCCGATTCTGCTTCCCATACACAAAATGTTCACAGAAATCGAAATCCAGAGAGATATTGGACATACCTTCTACCATACCTTTTCCATGCAATATTCGAAGGCCATTCTCTCCAATATGTCCAAGCCTTTGATGCCATAGCATTGTATTTTCTCTAGAGACCGCTAGGCTTTCTGCTTCACTTTCAGGAACCAAAAAACTGTTACACCCATCAATAACAGTGCTACCTTGTAGCTTGTACAGAGTTCCAATCCAAACTCCCCACATTAATACCAATGCTCCATGAACCATCTTACAGGTATCTTTCCCGAACACTGTTTTTACACCTGCATCATCCATCTTGCTTACAAAAATTAGATTTTTGGCCAATGCAGGAATGTGTAGAACACTGGGAAGTGTTTGAATCCTTCCACCTTGCAGCTTTAGCTTGAATTTTCTACGTCCGACTATTCTAGCCTTCCTATCATCCCCTAAGAATACATCGCCACCATCATACTTCTCATACTCGCAGAACCACTCCCTATGGGGAGTGAAGTGAAAAGATGCACCCGAGTCAATCAACCATGACTCATGATCTACATGTGTATTTGAAGAAGAAGCCAAATACACATCCCCACCTTCATCTGAGGTGGTTTTTGCCTCTGCAGAAGGAGAATCATCAGATCCCTTTCCTTTCTCAGGAGCTTTAGATCTGAAATCCTTTTTGTAGTGCCCTTCCTTTCTGAATTTCCAACACACCTTTACAAACTTTCCAGGATATTTAGATCTCCCACTCGAAACCTTTTTCTTGTTTCTGTTTTGGGACCTTCCTTGTATAAATAAGGCATCTCCATTCTAACCCTCCATATTTCTCCATCTCATTTCCTCCGGCATCAAGAATGAGACAATGTCATCAAAATTCAAGGTAGATGTATTACTACCTATTGCAATAACCAGACTGTCCCACGAGTCTGGTAGAGAACACAACAGACTGATGCACTTGTCTTCATCTGAGATTTTAATATCAACATATGACAACTGACTTACCACAGTATTGAAGGCGTTCAGATGCTCTGTCACTGAGTCTCCATCCTTCTTCCTCAGGTTATACAACTTTTTCCGTAGGAACAATTTGTTCACCAAAGACTTGGATTGGTACAAATTCCCTAGCTTGTCCCACAAGGTCTTCGCCGTAGCTTCCCCAGATACATTCAACAATACTGAATTTGAGACACACAACCATATTGTTCTCTTTGCCTTCCAATCCAGCTTCTTCCAGTCTTCATCTGACATTGTCGTTGGTTTAGTATTCAGATCTACCGCGATCCACTGATCTTTATCCACCAGCAAATCCTCCATCTTGAGCTTCCACAACTAAAAACTCTGACCATTAAATTTTTTGATCTCTATCTTCCCGCTGCTCGACATCTTCTTTCACCGCAAGAATCGATCCCACTGTTCTCCCACTAAACAGGGTCTACCTCAGGCTCGAGCAAAAAAACCCCTTAACAGCAAAGGTGTCCCCTTGAAGCCGAAAATTTTCTAATACCAATTGTAGGTTTTAAACCTATACAGAAATTATTTGCAAACGAATCTTAAAAACAAAAAATAAACAATAGAAAAAGCGTAAAACATAAAATAGATAAACACATAGATTTTCCCCTAGATCCCAAAACGAGACGACCAGCTTGATTTTTCATTATATTCCTTTTAGTGATACAACACACATATATATACATGCCAAAGCATACATAAACCCCAATCCATTAACCCTAGATTATAACATAATCATAGTTCCCTTGAACGGATCTACAAAATGCCAGGGACCAAAAACTATCATGCCCCAAAACCATGTGCTAACCCATGCACAAAACCATGGGCGGGTCCGCCCACTGGAAAATAAGGACTAATTTTTATTTTTTTTTCCGGGGCACTGCCCCGGACCCCAAAAGGGGGGGCTCTTACCCCCCCTATTACCCCCCCATGCATGATTAGTCGTGGAAATAATATAAAACAAACCCAACATAAGGATCAACTTAGAAAGACATATGGAAGTTGGATTGAAGGAACTTAGGTGTGAACAGGGATGAAGCATGTTGAAGAGGTCAACCTTGACCAAATCAAACATCATAGTATGGAGGAGTGGCCTTGATGAAGGTACAACACAATTTTGGAGGGAGATTGCTCATGTGGAGTTGGAAACCCTAAGGGGTGGGACCCAAGGTGAGGAGGCTCACAAAGTTTATAAGGAAGAGGATGGCAGCCATTTGGGGTTAGCTTGGATATTATTAATTTTGGTCTATTTATATTGTTTGGCATTCTTTTTCTATTTACCAGAGCTGTAGTGTTTTTTAGCACAAGGATCTCCTATTTAGGAATCCTTCTCCTTTCTTGAGAGGCCTCTTGAAGGAGTATTGTACTTCCGTTTTCCACATTCAAGCTTGAGGCCAAGCATCCTCCTTCAGCCACACCATTATTTTTGCAGAGTATAGTGTTGTGTTGCAGGAAGTTTTGGCATCATCTTGGAGGAGAGATCGCTGGTGATTCGATTCTTCCTTTCACTGTGGTGATCGGTGGATTGGCCATCCAATCCATGTTAGTTTAGATCTGACCTGCTGTACTTCATATGCTTCATAGTTTTCTGAATATTACTACAGATCTGTAACTTAGATCTCAGATCTACTCACTTCTATTCATGTTTTGGTGAAATCCCCAAGGGGAGTGTATAAAGGAGCCTTTCTTGTAATATGCTCCTTATATTCCTAAAGGGAGCACCTTAGACTGTGAGATCTTGCAGAAGGTGGGTGATGAAGAAGAAGATGGGGGAGTTGCTCCAACTTCTCCTTATCATGATACTTCCACACAACAATTAGAGATGGATTTGCGTAGTGGAAGCAATCATATTATGTTCCCATATGTTGTCTTACACTTTAATATCCCAAAGGAATAGAAGTACTATATTAGACTTGGTATTAGTGGTATAAAGTTCCCATAATAAATTAGACACTACACTGGCCTACTATAAGGGATGGCCTAGTTAGGGAAATCCTTTAATGGCCGCATGAGGACTGTAATATTGTTGTATCTCCAATGTTACAATGGTATCAGCCTTGCACTGTAGCTTTGCTAAACAGAAAGAGAATGCACAAAGTCAGAACAGACCAAAATCCAAGAGCCTCCATCCACTACAACTGCTGCCACCAAAACAAAGTATAAGAAGGGAGAGATCAAACCAAAGCTGATGATCAGGGACTCAATTCACAAGAGTCTAGTTGCCTACATCTCTGAGCTAGGCACATCCAAAGAGATGTATGATAAGTTGGTCCACATGTTCAAGGCCAACGATGCGAATCAAGTCATATTCTTCAAGAATCAATTGAAGAATTTGTTGTGCTATGCAACAAACCCCCCATTTTCATTTTCAGAATAGTTTAAAATTTGATAATATAAATAGGGACCCTTCTTAAAATGTATTTTTTCATTTCAAATTAAAATCAAAATCCAAAAAATCGTTGTTTTTAAAAATAAAACAAAAAACAAAAAAAGAAATTAATAAATTTCATTTTCATATCTTTGTGATCACTCTATCACAAATCGTATCCCGCATAATCTTTTTCCCCTTAAAAGTTAAGCACAAAACATGAAATCTTGATTTGCGATTTACGATTTGAACTTCACAAGCAACATCATTAATCACACATCACACATATACATTCAAAACTTTAGACATTACTTATCAATATTCCGATGTTGTGATATCTTGATAAAGGCAATTTTGCGATATCGCAAAATCGCATATCCCATGATGTAAAGCTTGTTAAAAAAATTCGATTCACAAAACAAGTTCAAAAAAACACGATGCGACGGATTTAACAGGGTTTAATGAAGGTTTTAATGTGAAAATAAATCATGTCAGAAATAATTAAACATGTTTCATCATCCCAATGCGAACAATTATTGTTTTTTTACGGCTAATTAATGATACATCTACTTCCCAGATATTTTATTTTAAAATCGGTCATTTCAATATATCTTTCATCATTTAATCGTTACTCTATCTTAAATAGGGATTTTTCTTCAGGAGATGTCCATACGCAAGGTGATGCAGAAACAAGGAAAACAAAATATTGCGGAATTTAAATGTACAGAAATGTCATCCACATTCACAGATATTGTTTGCACTATGGATGGAGGTGCTACAACGTGGCAAGCCATCTATACTATCCTCAAAGATGAAAAACCTGAGGTAATGGAGGTCAGGGAAAATGTTGATGATGCAAAGACCTCATATTTACAGTTTAAAGATGCTACATGCTCCTTCCTTCACAAAATAGCAGCAAGGGCCAAGCTTTTACCATATACTGATATGATAAGATGGGTGGTTGAGAATTCAACAATTGGAGGTAGACAAATCAGAACCATTAAGAATGAAATCTTAGGTTCTTTTAGAGCTGAAGATTTGAAAGTCATGTACAAACTGCCTGACCAACAAGACATCTATGACAACCAATTTGTCGAAAAATTTGCAAAGGATAATGAATATCCTTTCAAAATGATTCAAAGTTGGAGGAAAATGGATAACAAGTTTAAGCATGATAAATCAGCTATGTATCCTATTGATTCACTTGCAAATCCCTATAATTTTGCAACATCAATGTTGTGCAGATTATATGGTCTCCCTAATAACACCAAGTTCTTTATGAATTGGGTTCCCTTGATTGACTCCTGTGTTAATTCTCACATAATGAATTGGGAATCCATTCTTTCTGAAAACCTAGCCAAAGTGATTACTGAATATCACCAAGAAAGAGTTATTTCTTCCAAAGTCGTCCCCCAATTTTTCATGAGCACATATGTTTTTAATGCCATTTGTTTCTCCACCAGATTTCCAACTAGGGGTTGGAAATGGACTCCTGAGGACCCTAACCCTATTCATTTAAGTCATAAACAGATATGGGAACATCATTTTGTACCACACTTCCACAGGTTATGTTATGGGGTTGTATTACCATTACATCAGTTAATGTTTGATAGAGAGAGCCCCAGGTTCACTAAGGAATCCATCACAGATCTCCAAATGAAAGGAAGATGTTTCATTGAAGAATCATTTTCATACATCAGAGTATTTGGAAGCTCCACTCCTCCACATGTGCTTCCTATGTATGTTTCAGATAAACTAATGGCAAGAGAAGTGGCCTACTAAATTGTCAGTAATGGACTCACTAAAACTCTGAAAGATATGAAAAAATATTTATGGCCAAGTTTCCCAATTCAGTGTGGCTCATTCTCCCTCATGAATTTCCATCACGTGTTGAAATAATGCCAGAAAATTCAGCTTTTGAAGCTCCCTGTTCTACCACCAAGGCAATACGACCCAGAGCAGATCACTTATAAATTTACTCAGTCAATCAAAATCAGAATTTTCATACACACAGATGATATATTTGAAGACATTTTGCAATCCATTGAAACTTTTGAAGAAGTTCAAAACTTTGTCAGATTGAATCTAAACCTGGAGCAATTACAAATATTCCATGAGTATAGATAACAAATACTTAAGTGTATTCCACAAAACATCCTAATTACTAGTTATATGACTGAACCAAGCAAGGTGGTCAGAACAGAAGAATTAGATCCACAGAATGAAAGTGAGCTAGATAAATTGTGGACTTCAATTATTAATAAATTGATGGATACCCCCAAGGGATCATACATACAGAAAAATACAGGACTTCAGACCCCCCAGGGTCAGATAGTTTCAGCAAAAGAAACCACCGAAAGTCCTGGGACAAGCTCCTAAGATGCAGAAGTTATTCCTGCATTTCCTACTGCTGAAATTATTCTAAAGGTAACTGATATCCCTCCATTGGATGTATTCTACAACCCTCTTCATAAATATGTATTCAGGAAACAAAGAAAGAGAAGAAGGATTGAAACACCCCTAGGTAATGAGATCATGGAAGTTGTATGGAAAGACACCTCGTCAAACCCAATCGACAACCTAACTCGGGTATCACATTTTTCTGGAGCATATACTACTACAACAATGGACAAAGCAGCCAAAGTATCCATTTTGGTTCAAGAGAAGGATGATAAAATAATGCAACTACAACAAAAACTAGATGAAGAAAGGAACTGTTTGAATCAAAAGGCCGAGCAGCAACTCTTTAAATTACAACAAGATATGGAAGTACTTAAGATAAGTCATGAAAATGACTTATCCAACAAAGACACACTAATTAAATATTTGAGAGAAATCTTATAAAGTATGAAGACATTCCTACTGCAGAGGAATTCATTAAAGAAGCATTGGCATTAAATGCCCTACTCTCAAAGCAATAAGACTTGTTTGTCTTACAAATTTCAGACATAGCTCCACATTAGGAAATCAATGAACAATTGACTAATACTGTCATTGATCAAATAATTGAGTTTAATGAACTCAATACCAAAAATTCTGACTATATTGAATGGCAGGATTCAGAGGAAGGGAGAAGATCAAATCTCCCAAAGATCAAAGAAACTTATAAAGATATTCTCTTTACTAACTGGGATACACAGGTAAAACAGGTAGAATTGGCAATAGCTAGAGCATCAAGCATATCAAAGAGCATTGTCAAAACAATCAACCACATGTTACATACCTCCGGTTTAATTAAATAAGGATATTCTAAATCAATTCCTGATCTCAAAATATTGGAGAAAATTTGGAAAAATACAGGTCAAATACGAGAAGAAATAATTGCACATATGAAAAAGAATAATTTGGAAACATACTAGCAATTATTGGTTAAGCCCCATAGTCAAATAATGACATTAAATTGTTCTCTAGATTCCATACAAAAAATGCTACCACTTTTACTTAATGCTATATTTACTGGACAGATGAAAAAACAGTTAGGGAAGCCTCCACAAGTCCAACCAATGTTCGATATTTGTGAACAGAAAAGCAAAGCTGGCAGTAGTCGATCATCAAGCATGATCATGAGTTAATTTGTTTTGAAAATTTCAATTTTAGCAATTAGATACTGGAAATGAGGAAGGTTGTTAGAAACCTCCTCATAAGATATTTTGTACAATCTATTTTTGTAAGTAGTTAATATATTATTTAAAACCTTCTCACGCATTTAGAGAAGGGTCCAAGATTTTTATTAAGAGCATTTACAAAGAATGCATTACCGTATTTTTGTGGATGTCTTGATAAGATAATGGAACATGTTCTTTTCAATTATATATCATCTTGGTTGATCAGTGTTGATGCACTATTGTATTCTCTGAAAGACTTATTGATAGAATATTGATTGTGGCCTATTATCACTGGTCGGATGAGCATGACAACACATCTGATACTATTATCGTGTATTCTAAACTTTGTTTTAACATTAGTGGTAAATATAGCTTTCATGAATTATGTATGAAACCAATTATTTCTGTTTGAAGTATCAGTTTCACTATTGTATGATATCATAATAGAAATTGATTTGTTTTATATATGATCATAAAAATATATGCGATATGTTTCACATCTTCCTTTGATTAACTATTTTCTCAAAAGGATTATCTTTCAAAAGTATTAATTCTATTAAGTCTGTGATTGATCTAAATCATCATATACTGAATATATATCATTTTAGATCGCATAAAATCAGCATTATCCTGGGTTAGATTAGATTAGATTTAATTCAAAGTTTTGCATATTAGAATAAAGTTGTCTTAGTTTTTAGTTATTATTCTTGGCAAATCATTTGAAGGAAACTCAACAATCATATAAAACCCAAAATTGGGAAACTAGTTCCATTATCTCCAGTCGGAGCCACTATCCCAAATGGAAAAGGAGCCGCTTTAAGGTCCGGACCGAGTGGTTATCCCCATTTTTTGAGGCCTCAACATTTTTGTTGCTAGAAGGAGGGCCTGAATATGAATGGAATACAAATATAAACCTCAAACTATAAGCCCTCATGAGAATCGATCTCCCCAAAAACATCCTACATCTTCTCGGTCAAAATCTAAATCACCAACTCAGAAATAGGAAATTGTAGAAACCTTCGCCTCATCCCCTGAAATATCTCGACAATCATCTGCTTCAGAATATACTCCCGAGTCTCTCGAAGTTCAGTATTTAATTCATAAATTAGAAGGAATATCTATTTCTGCTAAAAATCATGTTAATCCCAAAGCTTCTACAGAAAGCGTTACTTCCCTATTTAAAGAAACTAGTATATTAACCCGATCCAAAAGTGAGAAACTTGGAATTCCTCCTTCGAGTTCCCAATAGAATCACATTGAAAAAAGGGTTTTGTATCCAAATCTAATTTAGATATGAGTGTAGTCATGTCATCTTTCCCTTCAGTTACTTCCTCACATCCTCCTACTCAATCTACATCTTCTTATTCTTCCATTTCTTCTACTCAAACAATTAGTACTATCACAAGTAGTATTGTTCCAGTTGTAAGTTCTACATCCATTCCACCTACCTCTGGATCTAATTCTGTATCTTCGCAAACTTCAAATAAAATTATGGCTAATCAGCCTTGGACTAATCCTGGTGCTATATTGATTTCAAATCCACATGCCCTTCGAGATCATCTAGAAAAATGGCTACCTAAATATAATCCAGATGATGGTCTTCCTGTTGAAGAACATATCAATAATTTTATGTTGGCCATGAATCTTAATGGAGTTGCTCATGAAGATATTGTAGTAAGATTGTTCCATTATACCTTACAAGGATTTGCAGGATCCTAGTACTTTTCGCTTCCAGCAGGATCTATTGCAGATTGGGCAACTTTTGAACAATTTTTCTTGCAAAATTTGGAGATGTTAGAATTGTTGCATCTTTAATCAATGCTCTTTCCAATCTAAAAACAAACTCAGGTGAAAGGATAAAAAATTTCAACTCCAGATTTAATAAGTTACTAAAAAAAATCCCAACTGCTTCCAAGCCTGCTATTGATGTACAAATAGAGTGGTATATTTCTTGTTTGCCTTCTAATATATCTTTTTTTTGTAGATAGAGCTAGTAAAGCTACCCTTTTAGAAAACATGAAAGAAGCTCTCGTTGTAGAGAAAAGAATCTTAGCTTTGGAAAAACGATCAGAGATAGAAGACAGGAAATCAAAGAAAGTGACATTTGTTACACCATTTTTTGGTCATCTAACCTATTATCATTAGATGGACCCAAGTACACCATGTAAGACAAATTTTACCCTAAGTAAAATTGCTTTCACTATGTAAAATAACTTAATAAAACACATTTATTAAGTTGTTTATGGTTTAAACAGGAAACCCCAAGGGGAAATATTAAACAAATCTATATTTGTTTGATTTTCCTCATGGAATAATTAATTAAACAATAATTTAATTAGTATTCTTCGTCATATTTAACCCAAAACAAGGAAATTAATTAGACAAATCCTTATTTATCTTCTTATTTTCTAGGAATAATTATTTAAATCTTATTTAAATAATATTCCTTGTTAAATATGACTAAGTCATTTATAAATAATTAAATAAATCATTATTTATTTAATTATCATTCAACCACTTCCTTAAAATGATAAAAAAATCATTTATTTATTTATTACTTACAAATAAAGGGATTTGACCCAAGTCAAATACCTTTTCCCTCCAAATATAATAAAATATTCCATAAAAGGTGGATCTAGATTTGGTTAATATTATTTTAATCATACACCAAGATCTAGAATGACCCAATATTTTGTTATAAATAGAAGGGGTTTTCCTACCATTCATGACATTTTGTTTCCCATTAGATCACTCTGGATCTATGCTCTTGGTCTGACTTTGAGCCATTATCATTGTCACATTCTCCATTATTTGCTTTGTGAGCTCCCTTTGAGTTCTATGTTTGTTCAGGTTTTCTACACCAACAAGAGAGAGAAATGCTAGATCTGAAGCACTGAGGACTTTCAAGAACCCATCCCATTGAGGAGAATTGGAAACACCTTTCTTGTTTTCCTCTCAGGTACCCTTAATATAAAAATTCTTTCAAAAATATTGTTCTTGTCTTGTCTATTGGATGCATGGAGAAAAACCTTATTTTCACTGCTTAATGTCTTTTTATGCATAGATCTGGATTTTTGTAGCATTTGTCTTGATCAACTAACGGCAGATTTGAAGATATTGGCAGCCATATTTGATGTTAGGGCTATTTGTTATACGTAGCTAAAGTGTTCTTTTTTCGTACACTTCGACAAAAGATTCATACTAACAATTGGTGACTCCACACGGGTTTTCAATTACGGATGTTGTCGTTTTTCCTATTCATGCATATCTAGTTGCTTAAGACCCTAGGGTTTCTTTTCAGCTTTTTGTTTTTTCTATTTTTATGTCGTTTTTTACCTATAAAACCCTCAAAAATTAAAATTTCTAACTTCCGTGTGTTTCTGGCCCTATTGTGTAGGTAACAAACATCAGCCGCAACTGAGACGACATCTTTTTCTGAAATCTGCTGTTGAGACACCCGGAGCTGCAGATCGCACTTTTCGGCCCAGAACCTATGACCTAGACTGTAGGACACACTTTTCAGCCTAGAATCTGCGACTATGACAGAAAATAGGTCAAAACCTGCGACCTGCACTTTTTTCTGTAATTTTTCAGCAATTTTTCTGGGTTTGTCTGAAGCTTCTGTCAAGGTTTTCCAGCCTCTGTCTCAGCCCATTTAGACCTATTTTTGATCTGTTTTACTCAACTAAGTGGGAATCTAGCCCCTTAGGGCTTTAGTACCCTCCAATTTTTATGGAAGAGTTTTAGCTGTTTCAGTCGTCTGAAGTTTCAGAGTTTCAGCCTTTTTCTTGTCAGATCTAATACCTCACTTTCAGATCCCTTTTAGATCAACTCTTCTCCCTTTCAAATCACCTCATATAGTTTTGTTTGGGTTTGCCTCTAGGGTCACCTCCTTGTTCCTTCTACCTTTAGCTGATTTCCTCCTTTTTTCAGCAACCTTGCCTCTGCCTCTTTGCTATTTTCTGCACCTCTTTCCAGCAGATTTCTCCTTTAGATCCCTGTCCCTCCTGACCTTAGATCTATTGGCCCCTTTTTAGTGTGTTTTGACTATATTTTTTCCCTCTTTTAGACTAGTTTTGAGAAACCTGCCTTCTTGGGTTAGATTGATGCATTGTTAGCTGTTAATTTTCTGTTATTTCAATTTTATATATTGTTATCTGCAGATTTATTTTCAGTTACGCAGCACACTTTTTTCTTTTACTCTGAAAACGTCTGGGTTTAAAAATTAAAATTAACACGCACCACACACTGACCCTAAGTGAAGAAGAGCCTAGTTAACATCGCCAGGAAAAGACTTTAAAATCAATTGACAATGCACCTTTCTACCCTTGTTTCGACATTGTAATCACTTGATTCTGCACCTCCCTGCCTTTGTTGGTCATTCTTATTCCCTTTGTGCCGTCATCATTACACCCCCAAGGCGTTTATACCGGAGAATTCTTGGCCTTCACCCTTAGTTTCCGGTTGGTCGACTTGCTCCTTCCCATTGTCGTTGAGTTAGTCCTCCCCCAAGTCCGCACTCCGACTCCTCTTCTAATTCTTTGGGTTCTCCCCCTACTTTTGGTTCTCCCCCTGTTACCTTCACCATGTTTGGTCTAGGGCCTAACACTAGCGGCAACCCCGGCCCTAACGCTGGGAATTTTACTAGTGGAAATGCCACTGGAACTACCTCGGCTGTTCCTTTGCTCCCCTATATGGCAGGTCTCAGCCTCCCCGATTTCAATCAACTGATCAATGATCCCATCCGCCATGATGTTGGTTGGCCTGCTATGCCAACCAAACTCCCCTCCAACATTCCCAAGTTTGAAGGCCTTGCTGGCGAAGATCCCTCCAATCATATCCGATCTTTCCAGATGTGGTGTTCATCCAATTCCATTACTGATGATTCCATCCATCTTAGATTTTTCCAACGCACGCTTATAAGCGAAGCTTCTAAGTGGTATGTTTATCAGACTGCCTCTTCCCATACCACCTTTGCGACCATTTCCCAAGACTTCTTATCTTATTTCCAGCTCCCTCTCGGATACGACACTGGTACCAAACTCTTGACTTCTTTCCATCAATCATCTTCGAGCCACCTTTCCGCTCATGTCCAGGAATGGCGGAGAAGAAGGAGCTTATGTCGAGCTACCACCTTTGAAGATCGGGTCTACATGGACTGGTTCCTCCGATCTCTCTTACCCGCCATCGACAAAGATGTCGCATCCCAGTTCCCTCAAACCAAAGAAACCGCCCTCCAAATAGCCTTGAAATATGACCTCATTTATGCTTAGTCTGGTTATGTTTATACCATCCTTCCTGACCTCCCCAGACCCGGTGGCGCTAACACCCCGGGGGAATCTCATTCTGCCGACGGTATCGTTGGAGCTCTTTCACATCTGTATGCTCAACCTCCTATGGGCTATGGTCTCCCTCCGGGAGGGGTAGACACCTCCAGCACTTTTCCACCTCCAGGTAGCATGTATCTAGGATACGACATGCCTCCTCCTTTTTCCCAACCTCCTACTTACCTCAATGTTACCCAACCTAACCATTATCCTTATCCACAGCCTGGTGCCCCAGCCCCTCCAGCATTTTCACCTCCACCTCCCTTGCCTTCTCAATCCCAGCAACAACAACTACCACCCCCCCCCCCCCCAGGGGAAAGTATTTTCACAGCAAGGCGCGACTAATCCTTATTCTTCTCAAAGAAAGCGGAAAGTAAATCAAAATCAATCTACCCCCGGTAATCTTGGATCCACTCCCTTAGGTATTGACTCTAACACTGCTAACCAGCAATAGGGCACTCAACCCAAGCTGGACAGGCCTCTTCATACAAATAAGCCTTGTTCGTGTTGTGGTTTTTACGGTCATTACACTCACAATTGTCCCCTATTACCACAGATGCAACAGATGTGGGAGTCTCAGGCTACATTGCAAGGACAACATGCCTCCCCTACTGTTCCCCCCAATGCAGCTACTTCTCAACCGGCTGTGTTTACCGATCCTTTCCCCCAGAAAGGATTCGTGGCTACCCAACCACCTAACGGACAGGTGGCCACTCAACCTTCCCCTTCTGGTTCCTCCGATTACCAGATCCTCATGATGAACTCTGATCAACCTCTAACCGTCAACCTTAACCTTCAAACTCGGTCCCGTCTGTACCCCAAGCCTCCTGCTCCGTTTGTCCCTGAGTCACCTTCGTCACGTTATACAGAGCCTCTTTCGACATCCAGTTGTCCCTTGCATATCCCCCAGCCAAAAGTTGAGGTTCATACCAAGATTCCTAAGGGACCATTATGCTGAAACACTGCTTCTGGTTGAGCTGCTCATTCATATAGCATGGTAGATGATTTGGCACAATCTCCTGCTGCCATTTCAACCCTGAAACTCCTCCAGTCACGCCCTTCTCAAAATAAGGCTCTACTATCCGCCATGGGCGTTGTAGATCCTGCTGATGACCAATTGATTGTTTTTGATGCCCATCAATCAGAACATCCTCCTCTTCCTACTTCAGTAGCTTTCCAAATCCCAGTCAAAATCCGGAACGCTAACGTTTCTCGGTGTATCAATGATGAGGGGGAATCCACCTGTGTGATGTTCGCTTCAGTTTGGAAACAACTCGGATCTCCTGAGTTGGCCCCTTCCATGATCACCCTTCGAGCGTGGGATGGCCACGCTTCCCAGCCCATTGGCCTATTCTGTAATTGTCCTATCACTCTTGCGGGCAAGACTGTTTGCGTTGACATTGAAGTCATTGATGTCCCTCTTGATTATAACATTATTTTGGAGCATAGCTACACCTATGCCATGTCTATTGTCCCATCCACAGTATACCGCAAGATGTCTTTCCCCCATAATGGAAAGATAGTCACCATCGACCAGTTGACATATCATGAGCCCAAATCTCAGACCTCCCTTGAGATGACCATCTCTTCTGTAGCCAATAAGAAAATCGTCGATTCTTTGACCAATGTCTCTCCCGGCATCTACAAAGACTCCTCTTTGCTTGGAACCTTCCCTGGTCTTCCTCCTCCTCCTGTCTCTGATCCCAGCTTATTGAATGTTTGCATGATTCAATCGTCTCTGGCTGCCCTTAAGCAGCCCGCCTTGGCTAGTCAGCAGCCTCCTCGCCCTTCGTAGCCTACTCCTAGCCCTTTGATTCAGCCTTCTGGACCTCCTCCTCCAAGCCCTTTAGCTGGTATCCATGAGCCTCTTTACCCTTCTGGAACAGTTCCTCCAGGCCTTAACCATTTAGGATCCATCCCATCTGGCCATTACTTCTCTGGTTAGATACCGTTACTTGCTCCTCCCCCAGGAGTGTACACGGTACCTGTCATGGCTACCCTCTCTCTCCCTAACTTGACCCTTGGGATTCCCGTCTGGTACCTTGATCCTCCAGCCGCTACCCCGCCTGGTCAACCCAAACCTTATCTTTCTTTGACCCTGGTTCACCCAATCCCCATGACTTCTCCCGCTGCAACAGTGCCTCAGTCACCTCAATAGAAACCACCTCCTGTTGCGACCGCTTCGAGTAAGAAGGGCAAAGCTCGCAGGGGGGCATCAATGGACAAGGCTACCCCGCCAAACCTTGCCCCTCCTCGGCCTCCAAAGCATACCATCCAGTGTTGTGTGATGATTTTGGTCACACCACCTATACTTGTCCAGAGTTGCCTCACCTTAAGTTCATGTTCAATGAGATGTTTCCGGAGTCTGATATCCCTGAAGTCTATGTCACTATACCTGATTCAATCCCGAAACTCAAAACCTTGCGCACAAATCACCCTTGTGCTTTGTGCGATTTCCATGGCCATTATACCCACCTTTGTCCCCGCCTTGAAGAGTACCTCTCATCTTTGGAAGCAGTTCACCAATTCGAGGCCAAGCGCAACGAGTCCACCACTCCCTTATTTGCACGTTTTGCTTCGGCAAAACCAAAGGACACGAATGCTCCAATCGACATTCCCCCTCCTAATGTCGAGATGATGGAGCCTTCGTCCACCATTTTCTACCTATCATCATCCATGAGACCCTCGGTAGAAGTCCCCTTGGAAAATTCCCTTGATGTTTCACTTGACCTCCCTTCAGTGATCACCCTGGGCTCAACATCGATAGATCCTTTATCTTCTTACTCTTTTGTCACCACTTGTGATGATGCGCATGTGAACCTCTCTTCTCATGATGATGAGTCAGGTAGCTTTGTCACGTTAGGTGGTATGTCTTCCACCAGTCACCCTGTCTTCTATCATGATGACGACATTATGGAAGTAATCACCACCCCTGACTTTATCTATCCCCACTTACATCGAACCCATGCATTTGAACCACATACACCTTGTGACCATTACATTGAAACCCAATGTTTGGGTAAGGGGGCACCCATATTTTAGAGACCAGGAGAAGAAATTCTCCACAACTCTCCTGGTGTATCTGGTTGCGTCGACTCTAGTACCATTATTCTTCCATATTTAGAAGAACCTCTAGAGTCCCATATCACTTCAGATCACTCTAGGGATGATACCCCTCATCATTCCTTCATCTTACATTAGCAACCCAGTCTCTTAGACACTATTGTTGACCAACCTAAGGGTTTTTTAGGAGAGCATCAGTTCATTATCTCCAAATCCTCTCTTTGGGATAGTGACACCATGTATGCCAACCTGATTCATATATGTAGTACCAAAAGATATTGGTAATCCTCCATTCCCTTTCTCAAACTACATAACCATAACGAAAAAAAATGGTGCACCACATCATTAAAATGTGTTTAGATTCCCATTTTTCTAAATACATTTTGGCATGACCACAACATGCTTGGGGGCAGCTATGCCCCTCAACCATAAAAATCCCAGATCTTAGCCAAAAACAACACTGAAACCCCCTTTCTCTGATAGGTTGCACTTTTCAGGTCATTTCCTGGGACAGGTCGCAGTTTTCTGCCCAGTGCCTGCTACCCAGGTCATAGATTAGACCCAAAAAAGTGCGATCTGACTTGTTCATGAGCTCTGGGTACCTAAACTGAACTTTCAATCCACTGAAATGAAAGAGTAGGATGAGGCCTCTTACCTGAAATTGACGGATCTCAATTCCAATGGTCGATTTGTCTGCTATGATCGCTGCAAGATTTAGGGCCTTCTCTCCTCTCTACATTCACCACAGCTCCATATGCAAATGAGTGAATTTGGAGGGAAAATACCTTATTAAAAGAGAAACCCCTATTTTTTCTTTTGCCTGCTGCGGCCAAACCGTAGCTCAGTTTCATGAACCGTTTGTACCATTGGAAAGCTCTCACCGAGCCCTCAAATGGGTATCTGTTAGTTTTTAGTGACTTGATACTTCACCGTGACACATTTTATCTAGGAAGTATCACTTCAACCCTCCTCAAAATCGAATTTCTTCACTTGAAACACTCATACTAGGGGCACCACTTGGCCTCCATACTTGTCCATGCTCGTGTTGATGTTCGTTGTGAGTTGTCGTCTTGTACTCATGTTTTTATGGTCCCCCATTGGATCTTTACTGTGTGGTAGCACCATTGAGTCGCCCTTGTTTAGAGCATCTGAGTTGAGTCATCATCGCATTCATGGAGTCTATCCTGAGTCCCTTTGTATCCTGCTATAGTCCTCCATCCTTCATTGCTTGGTCCCTCTCTCGTGTCGCACATTATGGCTTTCAGTCCCACTATCCCCTATCCCTCATGATATTGTGTCAGTCGTTGCCAGGTCATCCATGCCCTTTATTATTTAACAAGGGAAGTTGTCCATTCGCTACTCAGTACCCCCCATTTCATCATCATCATTGGTGTCAGTATGTCAGTCACTCTACTATTTTCTCTCATGCCTTAGTTGAGGATCCCTTATTACCTTATCTATGGCGGACCTCCTTCTGTCGACATTAGCTCATTCATTCCATAAGACAGGTCTAGAGGGCAGTGTACCTTGGTTCCAGCTTCCACTCTTATTCGATGCCTAGGATTAGGCAAAGGCACTCCTTATTTCCCTTTGACTTGATTGTTTCTCAGCTCCAGCTCCTTTCTACATGATCGAGATCCGTATACTTGATGGTCCAGTGATGCCGCAGCTGATATCAGTGATTCCTGGGTGTGTGTGAGATGTCTCAGCCCTCATGAGGGGGTGGCCCTACAGGTAGCCCCCCACATGCCCGGATGACCTCTTCATCGCAGCCTTCAATGCAGCTCCATATATTTGATGATGTCGGCCTTAGCCGCTTACAGGACCTCTTTGATTTTCATATATCAGTCAGATTTTGCAAGCCCTTCCCCATGTGTAGGGGCATTTGGGTTGTATTTGTATCTCATGTACTCATATATTATTGTATAAGTCTTGGTTGTTATCCCAGGCACAACATGTATGTGGGATGCATCATTATATCTTTCCTCTGGCTCATGTTTATACCAGCCTGTAATTTATGGTTCAGTCCCTTGTTTACTGGGCGCACTATTCTTTTGTACTTTGTCTCGGCGGGCATAGGTATGCCTCCCCGCCGCCTTTAGCACAGGTACCCATTCATAAAAAAGAGACTTGTCGCACCTGTAAGTCTCATCTCCTCAGGGTCTAGTTCTTCAGCACATTCTTCTACCTTACATTTCTCTCTCTGACTTCCCTTTTGATGTTTGGTGATTGAGTTCTTACAATGTACTTCGGTCATACGATTTGTTCCTAACACTCGCATGCTGGGGGGAAATCTGTTACACCCTTTTTTGGTCATCTAACCTATTATCATTAGATGGACCCAAGTACGCCATGTAAGACCAATTTTACCCTAAGTAAAATTTCTCTCACTATGTAAAATAACTTAATAAAACACATATATTAAGTTGTTTATGGTCTAAATAGGAAACCCCAAAGGGAAATATTAAAAAAATCTATATTTGTTTGATTGTCCTCATGGAATAATTAATTAAACAATAATTTAATTAGTATTCCTGGTCATATTTAACCCAAAACAAGGAAATTAATTAGATAAATCCTTATTTATCTTCTTATTTTCTAGGAATAATTATTTAAATCTTATTTAAATAATATTCCTTGTTAAATATGACTAAGTCATTTATAAATAATTAAATAAATCATTATTTATTTAATTATCATTCAAACACTTCCTTAAAATGATAAACAAATCATTTATTTATTTATTACTTACAAATAAAGGGATTTGACCCAAGTCAAATACCTTTTCCCTCCAACAAATATAATAAAATATTCCATAAAAGGTGGATCTAGATTTGGTTAATATTATTTTCATCATACACCAAGATCTAGAATGACCCAATATTTTGTTATAAATAGAAGGGTTTTTCCTACCATTCATGACCTTTTGTTTCCCATTAGATCATTATGGATCTATGCTCTTGCTCTGACTTTGAGCCATTATCATTGTCACATTCTCCATTATTTGCTTTGTGAGCTCTCTTTGAGTTCTATGTTTGTCTAGGTTATCTACACCAACAAGAGAGAGAAATGCTAGATCTGAAGCACTGAGGGCTTTCAAGAACCCATCCCATTGAGGAGAATTGGAAACACCTTTCTTGTTTTCCTCTCAAGTACCCTTAATATAAAAATTCTTTCAAAAATATTGTTATTGTCTTGTCTATTGGATGCATGGAGCAAAACCTTATTTTCACTGCTTAATGTATTTTTATGCATAGATCTGGATTTGTGCAGCATTTGTCTTGATCAACTAACTGCAGATTTGAAGATATTGGTAGCCATATTTGATGTTAGGGCTATTTGTTATGCGTAGCTAAAGTGGTCTTTTTTCATACACTTCGACAAAAGATTCATACTAACAACATTTAGTCAATATTCCAAAAAGAAAGTCTCAAAAGATCTATTTGATCTTGAAGGTCTTCAAAAAGTGTTAAAAACTATGTCAAACGATATGATTGAGATAAAGAGACAAGTTGTTGAAACATCAGGGCCTAAGAAATCATATCGCCCATATAATAAAAACTCCTCTTCACCATCTCAGCCTCCAAATGTGATTTCAAATGTTGAATCCGATCAATATATTGAAGATCCCTCACCATCTGAATAGGAACTAGATTCTAAAGAAGAAGTTGAATTGAATGGGTTATGGGACTTCATTCTCCCTACAGAAGAAGAAATAGAAGCTATGCCTGTGTCTACAGGAAGTAAATCTTATTCTGATTCAACTATATCAAATCAGAAACATAAATCTCTCCCCACAAAGGAGTAAACAATAGCTAAAAAATATAAAATTGTTCAGACAGATCCTATTTCACTAGATCCTCTTAAAAATTCCAAAAATTTATTAGTTTCAGATATAGTGGAATACAATATAGTTGAAGATATAAAAAATACCAAAGCAAAAATTTCATTACATGAAATGACCAAACTCAAACAACAACAGAAAATTTTACTCAGAGAAGTCAAGGCAATCCCTGTAGATCCTACACAACCACTGATTATAGCCCAAGATTCTAAAGATATGGGAAAACCTCCGTCATCTTCAAACAAAGTAAATCTCGATGATCTTGTTTTAATTGGTGATAGATCTATTTCTCACACTCCTCCTTTACTTTTTACTTATGAGATTTTCAACAAAAATGTTCATAATTGTCTTATTGATTCAGGAGCTTCTTCAAACATCATGCCAAGAACAATGTGCACAACTGAATGTCACTCCTCAAAAATCAGATGTACATAAAGTTCAATTATATAGAACAAAAGTCGAGGTCATTGGAGAAATGTTGTCAGTATCCATTAGATTATCATCCAATCCAAAGTTACTACAAGTAATTGACATTTTGGTTGCGGATATCCTTGAATTTTATGGTCTTATTTTAAGCAGGGATTGGTCTGAAAAGTTACATGGATATTTCGCTACCGATTGGTCACATATGTGGTTACCATACAATGGTAAAACAAATCAAATCAGAGTTGATCGCGAAAAATTTGAGAAACATACAGTCAATGAACTTGAAGAAACAAATGAACATGTAGCTTTCACTAATAATATTATTGAAAATTACTCAGCTGAATCATTTCTTGGACCGTTCAATGCCCAAATTTCACCTTTTTCAATAAATACTTCTATTTCTCAAATTGAAAAATTTTCTCAAATGGACACTTCTAAATGTATTAATCTTAGCAATTAAATTTCAAAACATTCTTTGTTTTGGACTTTATACTTTGATGGTTCAAAATTAGAAGATGGTGCAGGAGCAGGTTGTATTTTAATCAATATGCAAGGAGAGAAAAAAATGTTAGCTTGCAGACTCGAATTTCAATGCACGAATAATACTGCTGAATATGAAGCATTGATACAAGGTTTGTACAAAGATATTGGATTAAACGTTAAATATTTGCAGGTATATGGAGATTCTTAGATAATTGTTAGACAAGTCAGAAACACAATTCATTATATTTCTGGACGTTTGAAATACTATCAAGCTTTAGCTCAAAGCCTTACATCCCATTTTTCTACATTCAATATCTCCACAGTTCCTAGATTACAAAATGCAAGTGTTGATTTACTTGCTAATGTAGAATCTAAGCTAATACCATCTGAAGAATTTAGCCCAGACAGATTTTCAATAGAGTTAATTTTTAGGCCTTCCATTCCTGATAACGTAACAAATTGGAGAGTATTTAATAACGATGTAGATATAGTGAAATTTCCTACATCAGATGGATATTACGAGGGTCAAATCCTAGATGAACATGAACATGACTTACAGATTGAAAATAAACAAAATGCTAATCCAATTCCAAAATCTGTAGTCAAAATGGAAGATATCTATGATTTGAAAGATAGGTTTAAGAAGATTACCAATTCAAAAACCCAGTGTTCTACTTTAAAATTTGAATTAATTAATCTTGGTACACCAAAAAAACCTCAAAACATTAACCTAGGTCTTGGTTTAAAACCTAAAGAAAGGATGTCATTCATTAAGTTGCTGAAAACACATAAAAATATATTTGCATGGGATTATTCAGATCTCAAGACATATGATACTTCTATAATTCAACATACCATACCTATGATCTCAGATGACAAGCCCATTCAGCAAAAATGACGCAACAAAAATCTGAAAGTCCGCCCTGAGGAGAGCTGGTCAACTGTGACGTGGCTCTGTCCTCGTTTCCCTTTGAAACCTCGTTCTTCACTCCACGTGGACTATTTTATTTTTATTTTCTTTATCAATTTCAAAGAAATTGACAAATAAATTTATTCACAGCTCTCGACGTTATATTATATTTCCCGACATATATATATTGTCCCCAATATCAAACCTTCGGTGATTAACTATATAGTTGGACCTTATATTAAAAATCAACGCTTTCCGAATAAATGAATCATAAACAGACCTTGGCTCTATGTCTCGCCTCCACAATCAATAGCCAATCAAATGTACACCCGTACCTTAGGTTAAATTCCATGCATCTTTGTTGTGCGACCACCGTCTGATGACGCTGCGCCAGATCGACTGCTCTCGACGATATCGCTCGGCGTCCTCGTACTAACTTTAACGTGCGATGAGAATACGGAAAGGCGGTTTTGCGTGGGTCCACTTTGCCATGCGTCGACAGTTCTGTGGAATCGCTCCGCAACCGGGAGAAACCGCTTGTACACCAAAAGCGGTGCGATGAGGGCAATCCGCCTCCTCAATTCCGCTCGTAGTTTTGCTACAGTGATTGACCAGGTTTAATGCGAGGTTACGTTATTCCTTTTGTTCATCTAACTCGCGTCTAGAACACGGTTCTAGGTTCGAAAGCAACACCCCTAATTCTTTATACAACAGGAAATCTACCAAATTAAACAGTGTTCACGGCCACACTTCCTCTGCACAGACCACGCCTACGGTTGTATTGATTCAACAGGGTTGTTCAATAAATAGAAGAGAAACGACAGACAAATGGATGCGGAGTCGATACAGTGACTCGACTCAGTAATTATATATATATATATATATATATATATATATATACAGAATTCAATTGCTTTGCAATTAAATAATCCTTTCATAGACAAAGATTCGAGTCTCTCCAATGGCAAACAAGCTTAGAAATCATTTAACTGGAAACAATTGTAACACACAGAGTTTATTGCAGAAATCTCTCTTCCTCTTGCTCTCTCTCCCTCTTTTTTCTCCCTCTATAAGGGATTTCATTTATATACATCAACATATGTCCTTTCGGTTCCTCTGTGAGGACCATTATGGTAACTCAAGAGCCTAATTACAATCATTCGAAAACTAAAACATGACAGATGGTCTAACCATTCGACTTCTACAACTCTAACTGATCTAATAATACAATCAGCTAAGGTATTGACACCTAGCTGTTACAATTCGAATGTTTTCAAACCCTACTAGCCACAACATGTGGACAAAACTCCTACATTGTTGGCTAGTGTCTAATGCCCTGCATCAAACTCCCGAGGGCAATCTTCTTCATGGGCTCCTATCCATGAGCTCTTCCACTGATCTGCCTATCTTCTGCAACATTTATTTAGTCATCCAAGTGGCATCTTCCTCTAGCTTATCCTTCCATTTGATCAAGTACTGAAAGTACTCTTGTCCTCTGGTCCTTTTGAATGGTCTTTTTCCCAATATCTTCTCTAGTTGCAATGGTTGCGCTGGAGGTAGCTACTCTTTCCACTCAATCTATTCCTTGTCTACTGCTCTTTCTTCTGCACCATCATCTTCATACTTGTACAAATCTGCAACATTAGAAATGGGAGATATTCCAACATTAGGAGGTAATTCAATCTCATAATCATTTGCAGAAAACTTCCTAAGTATCTTGCATGGCCCAATATTTTTGAACTTCAATTTATTGTACTGCTTCTTTAGGAATCTTTCCTTTCTCAAGTGTGCCAAAACCTGATCTCCTACTTCAAAATGAACTTCTTTTCTGCTCAAGTCTGCTCTGTTTTTGTATTTGATGCTGCTACCTTGTAGTTTTTGTTTCACTTGTTCATGTATGGTCTGGATCTCTGAAGCAAATTCCTCACCATCTGCACTTCTCAGCTTTGCCTTTCCCAGATTCCTTAACTTCGATATTCCTCTGGGGTGCATTCCATAAACAATATGAAATGGACTCTGCCCTATGCTCCTATTTGGTGAGTCATTATATGCATATTCTGCCTGGGGAAAAATATGATCCCACTGCTTGGGATGCTCTCCTGCAAGACTTCTCAACAAATTTCCCAGACTCCTATTCACTACCTCAGTTTGTCCATCAGTCTGGGGATGATAAGCTGAGCTGAAACTTAGTTTGGTACCAAGTTTCTTCCACAGTGTCCTCCAAAAATGACCCACAAATCTAGTGTCTCTGTCTGAAACAATACTCTTGGGAAACCCATGCAATCTAACAACTTCTTTGAAAAACAAGTTAGCAACATGGGTGGCATCACTAGTTTTATAGCATGGAATAAAATGTGCCATTTTGGAGAATCTATCCACTACAACAAAGACTGCATCATTCCCTCTCTGAGTCTTGGGAAATCCTAGAACAAAATCCATACTCACCATGTCCCAAGGCTTGTCTGGAATAGGCAAGGGAGTGTACAATCCTGCATTCTGGCTCCTTCCTTTGGCATATTGACAAATCTTGCAATTCTTCACAAACTTGTCCACTTCTTCTCTCATCTTGGGCTAGAAATAAAAGTGACTCAGCTGCTCATAAGTCTTGTCAGTACCAAAGTGTCCAGAAAGTCCACCACTATGTTTCTCCTTAATCAAATTTTCTCTCATGGAAAATTTTGGTATACACAGTTGGTTCTTTCTGAATAACAAGTCTTCCCGCAGAAAAAATCCAGCCACTGACTTCTATCTGTTAGGACATGGTTACTACATGCTTCAAACGCTTCTTTAAAATCAGGATCTGTTTTATACAATTCTTTGAGAAAATCGAATCCTGCAACTTCAAAATTAGTCTCTTGAACAAGCAAATGCCTCCTACTCAAAGCATCAGCTACTTTATTGGCTTGGCCACTTATATGTTTCAAAAAAAAATTAAAACTTTGGAGATACTCAACCCATTTAGCATGCTTATGTTTCAACTTGGGCTGTTGTACAATATACTGCAAAGCATGATTGTCAGAATATAATACAAACTCCCTGGACATCAAATAATGTCTCCACTTCTTCAGTGCCTAAAAAATTGCATAGAATTCCTTCTCATAAGAGGAATAATTTCTTCTGGTGTCATTCAGCTCCTCACTGAAATATGCCACAGACCTATCATCCTGACTCAACACAACTCCAATGGCCTCTCCACTGGCATCACATTTTACTTGAAATGGTTTAGTAAAATCAGGCAGAATCAAAACATGCTTCTCAGTTATCTTTTGCTTCAAAACTTTAAAGTTTCTTTCTGCTTCAGCAGTCCACTTAAATGGTTGTTTGCTCTTCTTTATTGTCTCAATTATGGGTGCATTAATCTTATTGAAGTTTCTTATAAAATTTCTGTAAAAACTAGCAAGTCCATGGAAACTTCTTACCTCAAAAACATTTCGGGGTGAAGGCCACTCCACAATTGCCTTAACCTTTTCTGGGTCCATCTTCAATCCTTCTGCAGAAATAACAAACCCCAAATACACCAACTCTTATTTCATGAATGAGCATTTCTTCAGATTTATCAGCAGTTTCTCTTGGTGCAGCTTCTTCAAGACATGATTAAGATGCCTTAAATGTTCTTCTCTGGTTCTGCTGAAAACTAATATATCATCCAGATACACTATCACAAATTTACCAATGAACTCTTTCAACACTTCATTCATAAGTCTCATAAAAGTGCTAGGTGCATTTGACAACCCAAAAGGCATTACCATCCATTCATATAATCCTTCATTTGTTTTAAAGGCATTTTTCCACTCATCACCCTCTCTTATTCTAATCTGATGGTATCCACTCTTCAAATCTATCTTTGAGAAATATTTAGCACCACTCAAATAGTCCATAAAGTCCTCAATTCTGGGCAAAGGGAATCTGTACCTAATTGTGATCTTATTAATTTCTCTACACATCCTCCAGCCTCCATCTTTCTTTGGGCTCAATACTTCTGGTACTGCACATGGACTCAAACTTTCTCGGATTAGTCCCTTGTCCACCAATTCCTGTACTTGTCTCCTGATTTCTTCATTTTCCTTGGGAGTCATTCTGTAGGCTGCCTTATTTGGCAGATTTGAACCAGGGATAAAATCTATCTGATGACTAATCTTTCTCATAGGTGGTAGCTCATCAGGTAAATCATCCACAACAATGTCACAGTAATAATCTAACATCTCTTATATCTCTACTGGTAAATCAGAAATCTTTGTAGAAGTAAGAACTACTTTAGGTTTGCAAACTAAAGCAAAGCTTACCTCTTCTTCTTCTATCTACTGCAGATATTCCTTCCCGCTCAGCAACAAAATCTTTGGATCAATCACTCTGCTGGATGGCTCTCCTTCTTCCATGGGTATCAATGTATGATGTACCCCATCCTTGAAGAACTTGTAAGTGTTCTTCTTTCCATCATGCACTGCTGCTCTGTCAAAATGCCAAGGTCTACCCAGCAGTATATGACACACATCCATGGGCATCACATCACACAGGACCTTATCTTTATAATTTCCCATTTGCAACTCTATCTCACACTATTCTTTCACAACCAGCTGGTGCCCTTTATGCAGCCAGGACACCCTATAGGGAGTTGGATGCTCCCTTGTCTTCAACTTCAATTTTTATATTACCTCAGTGGAAACCAGATTGTCTGTGCTGCCACTATCAATGACTAGCTAACAGCATTTCCCTTGGACTTTGCATATGCTCCTAAAAAAAGTCTTCCTTTGTGTAGGCTCAGTGACCTCTTTGGCTTGCTTCAACAGGACCTTATTTACCACCAAGGATTCTCCCCTCTCTGGAAGAATTTCTTCTTCAATTTCTACTTCTTCTCTAGCCTGGGCAACAACATCATTCCTTGGACCAGCACCCACATTCTCTGGACATTCATAGTGCTTATGTCCCACTTGATGACATCTATAACACCTCAATTATCTACCTCTGCCTTTGTCTCTGCCTCCTCTTCCTTTTCCTCTGTAAGAACCCCTTCTGCCCCTTGCATCTTCCTCTGCAGATGCATTCTGAGGTGAGCTACTGTTAGCTCCATCCCTGGGTGTAGTAGGCTTTCCTCTACCACCCTGACTTCCCTTCCCACAGAAAGTACCTCTCTTCTTGGCAGACTGTTTCCTCAGGAGTTTCTCCTCTTCTTTCAAGGCCATCTGATAGGCCTCTTCCACTGTCTTAGGAGATAGGAGTCTAATCTCATCTTGGATCTCCAGATTGAGACCATTCACATATCTGGCAGTCTTCTCTGGTGTGTCTTGGAATTGCCCAGCCCTTATACTTACTCTGTATAATTCCTCTGTGTATTCCTTTACTATCAGCAACCTCTGTCTCAGGTTCTGCATTTGCTTATACAATGTCAGTTGGTAATCACTAGGCAAGAATTTACCTTTTAATTTAGCCATCATCCTAGTACAACTTTTGATAGGTTGTTGGCCAACTCTCCTCCTTTCTGCCTGCACTCCATCCCACCAAAGTGCAGCATGTCCTTTCAGCTTTGTTACTACAAGCTTGACCTTATTATCTTCACTTATTTCTTCATAATCGAAGCACTTGTTCATCTCATTTATCCAGTCTACCAGTTCTTCTGGATTCAGTCCCCCTGCATAGCTTCACACTTCAATTCTGGGCTTAGCTACAGACCCCAGAACAGTTCTAAGGAGCCTCATGTCAAGAGGAATTTCAACATTTTCTTCAGCTTCTTCTGTTTCAGGTTCACTGATGTCTTCTGGATATCTAGGCTGTCTTCACTCCATGGCATCCATTCTGGCCTCGACCCTCTGCAACATCCCCAACACCTCAGCGTTGGCAACAGGTCTTCTTCTGCCAGCACCTCTACCAACTCGGATTTCCATGTCATCAAAACAACTCAGAACACGCTCCGATACCACAAATGACGCAACAAAAAGCTGAAAGTCCGCCCTGAGGAGAGCTGGTCAACCGTGACGTGGCTCTGTCCTCATTTCCCTTTGAAACCTCATTCTTCACTCCACGTGGTCTATTTTCTTTTTATTTTCTATATCAATTTCAAAGAAATTGACAAACAAATTTATTCACAGCTCTCGACGTTATATTATATTTCTCGACATATATATATATTGTCCCCAATATCAAACCTTCGGCGATTAACTATATAGTTGGACCTTATATTAAAAATCAACGCTTTCCGAATAAATGAATCATAAACAGACCTTGGCTCAGGGTCCTGCCTCCACAATCAATAGCCAATCAAATGTACGCCTGTACCTTAGGTTAAATTCCATGCATCTTTGTTGTGCGACCACCATCCGATGACGCTGCGCCAAAACGACGGCTCTCGACGATATCGCTCGGCGTCCTCGTACTAAATTTAACATGCGATGAGAATACGGAAAGGCGGTTTTGCGCGGGTCCACTTTGCCACGCGTCGACAACTCTGTGGAATCGCTCCGCAACTGGGAGAAACCGCTTGTAGACCAAAAGCGGTACGATGAGGGAAATCCGCCTCCTCAATTCCGCTCGTAGTTTTGCTACAGTGATTGACCAGGTTTAATGCGGGGTTACATTATTCCTTTTGTTCATCTAACTCGCGTCTAGTAATTATATATATATATATATACAGAATTCAATTGCTTCACAATTAAACAATCCTTTCATAGACAAAGATTCGAGTCTCTCCAATGGCAAACAAGCTTAGAAATCGTTTAACTGGAAACAATTGTAACACACAGAGTTTATTGCAGAAAATTCTCTTCCTCTTGCTCTTTCTCCCTCTTTTTTCTCCCTCTATACAGCCGAGGGATTTCATTTATATACATCAACATATGTCCTTTCGGTTCCTCTGTGAGGACCGTTATGGTAACTCAAGAGCCTAATTACAATCATTCGAAAACTAAACCATGACAGATGGTCTAACCATTCAACTTCTACAACTCTAACTGATCTAATAATACAATCAGCTAAGGTATTGATAGCTAGCTGTTACAATTCGAATGTTTTCAAACCCTACTAGCCACAACATGTGGACAAAACTCCTACATTGTTGGCTAGTGTTTAATGCCCCTGCATCAGACTCCCGAGGGAAATCTTCTTCATGGGCTCCTGTCCATGAGCTCTTCCACTGATCTGCCTATCTTCTGCAACATTTCTTCAGTCATCCAAGTGGCATCTTCCTCTAGCTTATCCTTCCATTTTATCAAGTACTGAAAGTACTCTTGTCCTCTGGTCCTTCTGAATGGTCTTTTGCTCAATATCTTCTCTGGTTGCAATGGTTGCGCTGGAGGTAGCTGCTCTTTCCACTCAATATGTTCCTTGTCTGCTACTCTTTCTTCTGCACCATCATCTTCATACTTGTACAAATCTGCAACATTAAAAATGGGAGATATTCCAACATCAGGAGGTAATTCAATCTCATAAGCATTTTCAGAAAAATTCCTAAGTATCTTGCATGGCCCAATCTTTTTGAACTTCAATTTATTGTACTGCTTCTTTGGGAATCTCTCCTTTCTCAAGTATGCCAAAACCTGATCTCCTACTTCAAAATGAACTTCTTTTCTGCTCAAGTCTGCTCTGTTTTTGTATTTGATGCTACTGCCTTGTAGTTGTTGTTTCACTTGTTCATGTATGGCCTAGATCTCTGAAGCAAATTCCTCACCATCTGCACTTCTCAGCTCTACCTTTCCCAGATTCCTTAACTCCGATATTCCTCTGGGGTGCATTCCATAAACAATATGAAATGGACTCTGCCCTGTGCTCCTTTTTGGTGAGTCATTATATGCATATTCTGCCTGGGGAAAAATATGATCCCACTGCTTGGGATGCTCTCCTGCAAGACTTCTCAACAAATTTCCCAAACTCCTATTCACTACCTCAGTTTTTCCATTAGTCTGAGGATGATAATCTGGGCTGAAACTTAGTTTGGGACCAATTTTCTTCCACAATGTCCTCCAAAAGTGTCCCACAAATCTGGTGTTGAGTTAAATTATTCAGCTGTGGAAAAACAAGTTTTTTCCATGTTTAAAGCCTTGAAACATTTTATACCTTTTCTCCTAAAAACACATACTAAAATAATAATACCTTACTCAGCAGTAAGGAAATTATTAATCCAACGAGAGGTAGGAGAGAAGAGAGCAAATTGGGTTACCACACTTCAAGAATATGATGTAGAGATACATCCTGCTAAAATTGTTAAAGGTCAAGGTCTTTGTAGGATGTTAACTAGACCTTCTCATTTACCAATAGAAGAAGATAAATCAAATGAAATTCAACTGCCCGAGGTAAGCCTAAATGATTCTTAGTCACAATATGTTGATCTGAAAATTTTCATAAAAAATGGATATGCTCCATTATATCTAACTTACACAGCAAAGCGTGCTCTAAGTTTTAAAGCAAATCAATATCAACTCATAGATGATGTGTTATTTAGAAAGAATTATGATGCTGTAATGTTGAGATATTTAGAGAAAACTGAAGCTGAAAAAGTAATGCAGGAATTACATGATGGACTACTTGGAGGTCATTTCGGAGGAAACACCACAACTCATAAAATACTTCATCCCGGTTACTATTGGCCAACTCTATTTAAAGATGCACATGAATATGCGAGAAATGAAAAATATGTCAAACTGCGGTAGGAAGAGAAAGGAAAGTAACATTTCCACTACAACTAGTAAATATCCAACAACCATTCGAACAATGGGGGTTAGATATCATAGGTGAAATAACTCCAAACTCTTCTAAACAACATAAGTATATTCTAACTGTAACAGATTATTTCAAAAAATGGGTAGAAGCTATCCCATTAAAGGTGGTTAATACAAAAAATATTACAGACTTTATTGATCAGTTCATAATCACCAGGTTTGGTCTCCCATCAGCTTTGATATTTGACAATGCATCTTACTTTTCTGGAAACTCTATGATAGAATTTGCTTTGAAAAAAGGTTTTAAATTAAAATAATCAGCTAACTATTATATGCAGGGTAATGGATTGGTTGAATCTACAAATAAAAACCTTATTAGAATCATCAAATGAACTATAGAACAAAATCACAAAAATTGGCACAATGCACTATTATTTTCTCTTTGGGAAGATATAATCACCCAGAAGGCCTCGATAGGTACTTCTCCATTTGTATTATTTTATGGGAAAGAAGAAATTCTAACCACAAATATAACAATACCATCATTTGATTTAGTGCAATTTATTGATGAAAATCCTTCTTCTTCTCTTCAACTTAGACAAGATCAAATTCTTAAAATGGAAGAACAGAGAGAAAAATCCAAAGCTATACATTCTCATCATCAAAAAATAGTTAAAGCCTCGTTTGACACAACATCTACCAGTCCAAAAGCTTTTGAAATTGGAGACCTTATTTTGAAATGGGATAAGGCACATGAGGAAAAAGGTAAACATACCAAATTCCAAATACTATGGCTTGGTCCATTTCAAATCATAGAAAAAATAAGCTTATCTACTTTTTTGTTACAAGACTTATTAGGTAAGAAAGACTCCTTGCCTGTGAATTGTCAAATTCTTAAAAAATATTTCTCTTAGGAATCATGCTTTAAATTTCACTTTGATTTAGGATAATAAAAGTTGAAAATAACATCATTTTTGGTTGATTCAAAGTTTTAAAATTTATGATAAATTTATTTGATCTTTGGCTTCTATAAATAAGTAAAGTAAAAATATAATTATAACTATGAGAATTGAGTAAACCTTATTTTTTTGAAATATTTTGAAATTTACTAAAGACATTTAATTTCCGAAAGGACTCTTGATGTCATAAAATATAGATGTTATGTATCAGTCAAGAAGGAAACCTTTAACTTAGCAAGGATTATCTACGAAAAGGTATCTACCAACTCTACAATTATCGTCCATAACTCTTAAGCGAGCTAATGATTAATCCCATTTGATAAAATTTCTTCTTCAAAGTATAATTCGAAAAGAAAAGAAATATATACAATATACAAACTCAAAAGAAAATAAGTCTCATCACGAGCTTGTTTATCATAATCATAGAGAAATAATATAGATTGATATTACCAATACTGCATACCATAACAGGGTAATATCTAAATGATTATAAAAATCCAAAGACAAGGGGTTTCATCACGAGCCAGCTTGTTCAGTCTAAATTACGATTAGTGAATGACATTGTCACTATCAGGTCACCAAACCTGGACAATGATTTTGAGAATGTGTCAGAAAAAGAAATTCAATTATATTTTAAATTAAACTTTGAAATAATAAATCAAATTCATATGGAACCATGAATCATTATTGGTTAAAAGATAACCCTGTCGAGGCTATAAACGCCTTCTGGCAACAATGGCTCTATCTGTGATAAAGGAGTAAAATTCTATGAAACCAATTTTTAGAGAACACCTACTTTATCTTTTTAAATCTGAGTATCGACAGACACCTATGTGTTATCACTAAAGGGGTTAACTAAGAAAATAAATGAGATAGATAAATAGATTATATTTCGAAAAAACATTGTTTAATTCATGAGTCATACTATTCTTATTCTCATAAATTTTTTCTTGTTTTGAAATTTTAGAAATATCAAAAAAACCAATCAGAGATATTTGGTTCTCCCAAGTGAATCTCCAATTGTTGTGCTATGCAACAAACCTCCCATTTTCATTTTTAAAATAGTTTAAAATTTGATAACATAAATAGGGACCCTTCTTAAAATGTATTTTTTCATTTTGAATTAAAAATAAAACTCCAAAACATTGTTGTTTTTAAAAATAAAACAAAAAACAAAAAACAAAATTAATAAATTTCATTTTCATATCTTTGTGATCACCCTATCACAAATCGCATCCTGCATAATATTTTTCCCATTAAAAGTTAAGCACAAAACATGAAATCCCAATTTATGATTTGCGATTTGAACTTCTCAAGCGGCATCATAAATCGCACATCACACATATACATTCAAAACTTAAGACATTACTTATCAATATTTCGATGTTATGATATCTTGATAAAGGCGATTTTGCGATTTCGCGATATCGCGAAATCGCATATTGCATGACGTAAAGCTTGTTAAAGAAATTCGCTTCACAAAACAAGTTAAAAAAACGCGATGCGATGGATTTAACAGGGTTTAATGAAGGTTTTAATGTGAAAATAAATCATGTTAGAAATAATTAAACATGTTTCATCATCCCAATGCAAACCGTTATTGTTTTGTTACGGCTAATTAATGATATAGCTGCTTCCCAGATATTTTCTTTTAAAATCGGTCATTTCACTATATATTTCATCATTTAATCGTTACTCTGTCTTAAATAGGGATTTTTCTTCAAGAGATGTCCATACGCAAGGTGATGCAGAAACACGGAAAAATAAACTATTGCAGAATTTGAATGTACAGAAATGTCGTCCACATTCACAGATATTGTTTTCACTGCAGATGAAGGTGCTACAGCATGGAAAGCCATCTCTACTATCATCGAAGATGAAAAAAATGAGGTAATGGAGGTTATGGAAACTTTTGATGACGCAAAACCCTCAGATTTACATTTTAAAGATGCTGCATGCTCCTTCCTTAACAGAATAGCAGCAAGGACCAAGCTTTTACCATATACTGATATGATTGTAGAAATTATATGCACTAAGCATGCATATGTCCTATATCCACCTGATCTCACACTATTTAACTTTATGCAAGATACTGAATCTACTCCACTTGTTATTCTTTTGTGGAAAAAATTAATTGCACACACATGTGAAGCATAAACAAAAATAATCAATCGCACATAACACAGTTTTTAACCAGGAAAGCCTGAAGCTGAAAACCCCAACTATATATTATGTAACATGGAGATCATATGACAATCTCATACAAAGCTTATCACAAGCTCTCAGTACAGTACAATCGTCATACACTAATCAGGACCAATCTTGCAAATCCATGCACCGATATTTGCCTCCTACTAGCCTGCCTCCACTGCGCAATCTCTGCTGAAGAATAGCTTTGAATGAATTCGAATTACTCTTGCCTTGACTGTGCAATCCTCATTGGCATCTCCAATGTGTGTGTGATGCAATCAATGCATCACTATAGTCACAATAGATATTCTATCTTTCCCTTTCACCTATCTCTCCACTTGGTCTCCACTGAAACTACCATGCACTGTAGTTAACTGCTGTATTTTTCAGTTGATTAATGAGTTATTATTTGTGAACTAATTAACTAATTAATTTACTCCACTCTCACTAGTGTATCAATTAGTTAGACTAGATACAACTAGCTCAACTGAGTCTAACTGAGTTAAACTAAATACAACTCCATAACTACTTCTTCCAACTATGTCATAACTTTTCCACTTGAGTTCTAACTGAGTCCTGCATGCATTAGCTCCAGTAAACCCTTGGGAATTACGTAATTCCCTCAGTCCACTGATGTGCCACATCTGTGCACTGAACTAAAGTGCTCCAAGAGAATAAGTTGTTGTTTAGAGTCTGATTATTATTAAGAGATAATAATAATTGACATGCATCTATTTTTAGATAAACGATCTATAAATAGACTTCGCCCAATATTCTAAAAATAGAATTTCATCTATTTTTCCAACTTGATCAACCATCCACAAATAGCATCCTGAAACTTCTAAAATATAATCATCATGTCTAAAAATAGACTTGCGCCAAAAATAGCCTGCGGACCCACTTAGTGAAGGCGACTCTTTTCACTAAGCTCATCATCTTGTTGAATCTCAACACTCCCTCTCAACAAGATAGGGATTATCCTTCACCCTGATCCTGCCTCTATTGGTATTATACTGGGATACGGTGAGCGCCTTCGTCGAATATCACCATCACGATCCTCCGTAGGAATGTACTGAAGCAACATGATCTTCCGCTGCACACAATCTCTGATATGATGATACCAGATATCAATATGTTTATATCTATCATGAAACAGAGGATTAACCGAGAGTTTAATGCAAATTTTATTATCACAATGTATCACCGTGGGATCTAAATGTGAACCGAACAAACCAACCAGGATCTTCCTCATCCAGATAGCCTCACATGCAGCTTGAATTGCTGCCATGTATTCCGCTTCTGCTGAACTGAGTGCCACAGATCTTTGTTTCCTGTTGTACCAAGAAAATTTCATAGATCCGATATTGAAAATCCCTCCTAATGTGCTCTTTCTGTTTGTTTGGCTTCTTGCCCAATATGCATCTGTGAAGCCATGCAAATTCACGTCATCCGTCTGTCTGTACCATAAAACATACTCAGATGTGCTCCTGAGATATCTCAAGACATGCTTGCCTGCCTTCCAAAAGAGCTTGGTAGGCTTAACCATCACTTGTGAAAGATGGTTCACCGCATAGCATATGTCCGGTCTTGTATTGACTAAATACATGAGCGAACCCACCAACTGTCGATAAACAGTGGCATCCACTACCTCTGCCGATGTAGCATCCTCTTTCTTCCAATTTCCTGGAAGAGGAGTGTCGATAGGCTTGCAGCCTTGCATGTGAAACTTCTCCAGTATCTCCTGGGATACTTTCCTTGAGACACAAATAGTTCATCTTCCCGCTGCCATATTTCCAATCCAAGGAAATAATGAAGGAGGCCCAAATCCTTCATCTCAAACTCCTTTGCAAGATCTTCCTTACATGAGTGTATCAACTACTCATCACCTGTTAGTATCAAATCATCAACATAAAGTACAATGATTAAAATCTTATCCTCCACCACAATCTGGTATAGGTTTGCATCCGCCTCACTCTTGGTGAAGCCAAGTCCAGTGAAATAGCTGTCGATCCGAGTGTACCAAGAACGAGGTGCTTGTTTCAGCCCATACAACGCTCTTTTGAGCCTACACACATGCGACTCGCTGCTAAAGATCTCAAATCCTTTAGGCTGCTCAATGTACACCTCTTCCTCAATGATCCCATTAAGGAACGCAGTCTTCACATCCATCTGATGAATGTGCCAACCCATCTGCGCTGAGAGAGAAAGGATGGTCCGTATGGAAGAATACTGTGCGACAGGTGTAAAGGTTTCTTCATAGTCAATCCCCTCAATCCGTGAGAAGCCCTGGGAAAAAAATATTTCCTTATACTTCTTGACGCTCCCATCAGCAACTTGCTTTACCTTGTAGATCCATCTTGATCCTACAACTTATTTCTCCACCGGCCTTGGAACAATCTCCCAAGCACTGTTTCTAACAACGGATTCATACTCCTCCACCATGGCATCTACCCATGTGGGCTCCTGCACTTCTTCTTCGAAAGAAGATGGCTCTGTCATAATACACTTGCTCATAAGAGCCATGTATCCAGTATATCGGTTAGGTGAATATCTCTATCTGCGCTGTGATGTAGGGACTCCTACATTCTGTGCCGCATCAAGCTTCAGTCTCTCAGCTTCTGTTTTACGCTTTCTGCCTTGTCTGATGTTTGGTTCTGCATGAGTGGACTCCTCCACTCCATGAATCTCCTCCTGTGGCTGATCCACATCCAGAGGCTCATATTTGGGAACAAGAAGTTCCTCCTCCGCATGCAAGTGTAGCTCCCTCTCAAGCGACAACTTCATGGCTTTCACCTCATTGAATTTTATATCTCGTCGCACAACAGTCATCCGACTGTCTGGAAAATACACACAATAATTATGGGGTGTTTGTGTTTACCTAAAAAATATCCCAACTTCTACAGTCGGCTCTAGCTTCTTCCTGACGTCCTTTGTCACATGAATGTAAACAGGTGAGCCAAAAATATTCAAATGAGAAATATCAGGCTTCTTACCAGTAAAAGCTTCTTTGGGTGTACTCATTACCAAGTACTCTATGACGACAACGGTTTTGCACATAAACTGCAGTGTTGCATGCTTCCGCCCACAAGTGCATTGGTAGGCCCTGGTCATGCATCATCGCTCGTGCAACACCCACGATCGTTCTGTTCTTTCTCTCCGTGACCCCATTCTGTTGTGGGTTATGAGGTGCTATGAGTTCTCTTCGAATTCCTTCTTTGCTACAAAAGTATTTGAATTCTCTCAAGATGTATTCACCACCATTATCGCTCTGTAGAGCTTTCACTTACTTCCCCGACTCCTTCTCCACCAATGCCTTGAACTCACAGAACTTTGAGAATGTTTCACTCTTCTTCTGCATGAAGAATATCCAGCATCTACGAGAATATTCATCAGAAAATATCACATAATACCTGTGTTTTGCTGTTGAAGCAACCGAGAATGGTCCACACACGTCTGTGTGGATTCTCTCCAGGATCACCGAAGCATGGTTCTCCTTCTCATGAAAGGTGGTCTTCACAAAATTACTCATAGTACATCCCTTGCACTGATCTGACTGCGCAAGAGTACCCTTGGGAAGTCTAGTAGAAATTTGCTACAAAATCTTCAAAGCGCCATGTTGAAGATGGCCCGATCTCTTGTGCCATAATTCACTCTCATCCCGGCTCACCACTTCTTTTGCTTTGCCCACCATTGCAGCGTAGCCATCTACCTCCATCTTGTAGAGATTCTTAATTTGAACCCCTATCTTCTTGGTTTGACCCATTGTTTTATGTCGAAGGAAGGATTTTCCCTCACTGAAAACAACATCATAACCCTTATCTTCCAGCATTGCGACTGAGACCAAGTTCTTATTTAGACCTGGAACATGCATAAAATTATTCATCAAGAATGGATTACTAGACTTCCTCTCAAAGGTAATGGTCCCAATTCTAGTCGCACTGTATCGACCTCATCGCCCATATCTATATGCATCTGAAGGTCCTTCTCCTCCAAGTCACTAAACAACTCTTTGTCTCCCGTCATATGGAAAGACACACCACTATCAAGATACCACACCGATCCCATGCAGCTTGAAACCAAGCAAGCGATCAAGGAGAAATCAAGCTCAAATTGCGAGGCTAAGGCCTATGCAGCTGCAGATCCAAAAGCATGCTTTTTCTTCTTCTTATTTTGTGGACAGTTAGTGGCGAAATTTCCATGTTCGTGACAGTGAAAACACTTCACTTTGGACAAATCCTGCTTCTTGCCTTTAGCACCAAATTTTGAAGAAGATTTCCTCCCCTTCCCTTTCCTTTCTTTGGCAGCCAAAGCACAATTCTCTTCATCTTCATTCTTTGATTAAGATCCATCCCTGGTATCCTGCCTTATCTCCCCCTGCACAAGATCCGACCAAAGTCGCTCCCATCCTGGCAGTTTCTCCCGCCCATTGACAGAGTCCTCATAGCTATGCCAACTCTTCGGAAGCCCAAGGAGAGCCAAGCTCACCAAGTATTATTCATCAACAGTAACCCCCACACTTCCTAGTTCATCCTTGCAATGGACAAACTTCGTGAGGTATTTTGGAATACTGTCGCCTTTCTCCATTTTTATTTTTTAGAGCTTGTCTTTAAGCGCCAACTTCCTCTGGTCACTTATACTTTGGAACAAGTCTGTCAAAGCCTTCCACATTAAGAATGGAGTGGCTTTCCCATGAAGGCTAGACATAATATGGTCCTTCACACCTTCCAACAGAATCCTTCTCGTCTTTTCTGTCTTCTTTTGCCATGCATCAAGTAATGCAACATCGGTAGATCCCGGCTTAGGAACATCGCTATCGATGAACTACTTCAGTCCATTATCCTCCAAGACTGCCTCCATCCTGTCCTTCCAGGCTATGTAATTTGAGCTCCCATCAAGGGCATACTCCAATCTCAACCTGTTGAAAGACATTTCAATGTATACTCGATTTATGCACCAAGAATCTTCTGTAGCAAATTCGAATTATCCACCAGCACAAACTCACTTCATAATTGAAATATTCAAACAAAAATGCACTGATACCATGTAGAAATTATATGCACTAAGAATGCATATGTCCTAGACCCACCTGATCTCACACTATTTAACTTTATGCAAGATACTGAATCTATTCCACTTGTTAATCTTTTGCGGAAAAAATTAATTGCACACACATGTGGAGCATAAACAAAAATAATCAATTGCACATAACACAGTTTTTAACCAGGAAAGCCTGAAGCTGAAAACCCAAACTATATATTATATAACATGGAGATCATATAACAATCTCATACAAAGCATACAAATCTTATCACAAGCTCTCAGTACAGTACAATCGTCATACACTAATCAGGACCAATCTTGCAAATCCATGCACCAATCTTTGCCTCCTGCCTCCATTGTGCAATATTTGCTAAAGAATAGCTCTGAATGAATTCAAATTACCATTGCCTTGACTGTGCAATCCTCATTGGCATCTCCAATGTGTGTGTGATGCAATCAATGCATCACTATAGTCACAACTGATAGTCTATCTTGCCCTTTCAGCTATTTCTCCACTGGGTCTCCACTGAAACTTCCATGCACTGTAGTTAACTTCTATATTGTTCAGTTGATTAATGAGTTATTATTTGTGAATTAATTAACTAATTAATTCACTCCACTCTCACTAGTGTATCAATCAGTTAGATTAGATACAACTAGCTCAACTAATTCTAACTGAGTTAAACTTAATACAACTCCATAACTACTTCTTCCAACTATGTCATAACTCTTCCAATTGAGTTCTAACTGAGTCCTCCATGCATTAGCTCCAGTAAACCCTTGGGAATTGCATAATTCCCTCAATCCACTGATGTGCCACATCTGTGCACTGAACTGAAGTGCTCCAAGAGAATAAGTTGTTGTTTAGAGTCTGATTATTATTAAGAGCTAATAATAATCGACATGCATCTATTTTTAGATCAGCGATCTATAAATAGACTTTGCCCAATATTATAAAAATAGAATTTCATCTATTTTTCCAACTTGATAAACAATCCACAAATAGCATCCTGCAACTTCTGAAACATGATCATCATGTCTAAAAATAGACAATCTAAAAATAGACTTGCGCCAAAAATAGCCTGCGAGCCCACTTAGTGAAGGCGACTCTTTTCACTAAGCTCATCATCTTGTTGAATCTCAACAATGATAATATGGGTGGTTGATCATATTCTATGAGTTGCAGGATGTTATTTGTGGATGGTTGGTCAAGTTGGTAAAAATAGATGGACCTCTATTTTTAGACATTGGGCGAAGTCTATTTTTAGACTGCCAGTCTAAAAATAGATCGGTCGAATATTATTAGCTCTTAATAATATTTGGACTATAAACATTATCTTATCCTCTTGGAGCACTTCAGTTCGAGCTATGAATGTGGCACATGCAGCTGACAGAAGGAATTATGCTATTCCTAGGGGTTAGTTGATCTATTGCATGGTTGACTTCAGTTAGAACTCATGTGGTAGAGTTTGGTGGAGTTGATGAGACAGTTGGTGGAGTTGTGTTCGGTTTAACTTAGTTGAACTAGTTGTATTTAGTCTAACTGATAAATACACTAGTGATGAGTGGTGTGAATTAATTATTAATTAATTCACTAATTATTAACTCATAAATCAACTAAAGAATAGATCAGTTAACTGCAATGCATGGACAGTTCAGTGGAGACCAGTGTTAGAGGTGGGTGAAAGGGTGAGTCTACTATCAGTTGTGACTATACTTGTGCACGAGATTTGCACACACATTGATTGAGATTTCCAATTAGAATTGCGCAGTATAAGCCAAGGGGATTCGAACTTGGATCTCATTCTTTTCCATATTGGATTGCGCAGTAGAGGCAGGCAGACAGGTGGAGGAGATTTGAACTTGTGACTTGTTCATATTTGAGCTAGTTTGTGTGTAGCATGTGAGATAGTGCTGAGAGTTGTGAGGAGCTTTGTGCTATGTATTGTTACATGTTCTCTATCATTATAATATACAGATAGTTGGGGGTTTTCAGCTGTAAGCTTTCCCCATTACATATTGTGTTATATGTGTGCTTGATTATGTTTTAATGTGCGCATGTGACTGCTTCTATTTCCGCAAATTGATGATCAATTGTAGAAGAGGTTATGTATTATGCATGAAGCTTAAATAGTGTGTAATCAGGATAATATCGGTGAATAATTCAGCTATTATTCAAATTTCTACATGGTTTTGAAGTGAAATTGATCATCGGATCTATTACAGTGATTACATTTTATTTCGGTAGACAGAGTCTGTAAGCGGGCCAGGTAGCCTCTGGATCCATCCTTTCTTTGAAAGGTGATAAATCCATTAAATTCCCCTACAGTCGATCTCTGTGCTAGAAATACTTTGTTCTCAGAGATCAGGAGTGGTTGAGTTTTGAGCTGGTGGAATTCGAATTTGCAGCAGTGTTTTCTTGGTGTCGAAGTCAAAATGTCTTTCAACGGATTACGATTGGAGTATGCCCTTGAGGGCAGCTCGAATTATATTGCATGGAAGGACAGGATGGAGGTGGTGTTATATGACAATGGGTTGAAGGAGTTCATAGATGCTGAAGTCCCAAAGCCTACTAATGCTGCTCAAGTTGAGGCTTGGCAAAAGAAGACAACAAAATGTCGAAGGATTCTGTTGGAGGGCGTGAAGGATCACATTGTATCCAGCCTGCATGGAAAAGCTTCTCCATACTTGATGTGGAAAACGTTGATGGATTTATTCCAAAGCAAGAGCGACCAGAGGAAGTTGGCGCTCAAGGATAAACTCAGGAAAATAAAGATGGAGAAGAATGACACTATTCCGGTATACTTGACAAAGTTTGTCCACTGCAGGGATGAGCTTGGGAGTGTAGGAGTTAGTGTGGATGAAGAATACTTGGTGAGCTTGGCTCTCCTTGGGCTTCCAAAGAGTTGGCATAGCTACGAGGACTCTGTCAATGGTCGGGAGAAATTGCCAGGATGGGAGTGACTTTGGTTGGATCTTGTGCAAGAGAAGATAAGGCGAAATACTAGGGATGGATCTTCATCAAAGGCATCTGATGAAGAAGATTGTGCTTTGGCTGCCAAAGCAAGGAAGGGGAAGGGAAAGAAGAATGCTTCTCAATCCGGTGCGGATGGTAAAGAGCGTGACATGTCCAAAGTGAAGTGTTTTCACTGTCACGAGCATGGGCATTACGCCACAAATTGTCCACAGAAGAAGAAGAACAAGCAGGCTGCTGGAGCTGCAGCTGGTGAGGCTCTTGCCTCACAATTTGAGCTGGAATTCTCATTGATCGCATGCATGGTGTTTAGTGCATTGGGATCGGGGTGGTATTTTGATAGTGGCACTTCCTTTCACATGATGAGAGATGTGAACCTTTTCAGTGACTTGGTGGAGAAAGATCTCCAGTTGCATGTTGAGTTGGGCGACAATGAACGATACAATGCGACCGGTATTGGTACCATAACCTTTCAGAGGGAGTCAGGTAAACTCATTCTTTTACAAGATGTAGTGCATGTTCCAGGTTTAAAGAAGAATTTGATCTCAGTCGCAATGTTAGAGGATAAAGGGTATGGAGTTGTCTTCAGTGAAGGGAAATTTTTCCTTCGGCACAAGGCAACAGGTAAAGTCAAGAAGGTTGGGATTCAAGAAAAGAATCTCTACAGACTTGAAGTATATGGGATTTCTATGGAGCTTCCTACTGTTGGGAAGTGCAAGAAAGACATGCAATTGGTGCTTGAGAGGGAGAAATTTTTGCATGCAGGTAATAGTGAACCTCGGGATGTGGAGCAGCCACAAGATGAGGATCATGGAGTGGAAGAAACCACTCGTGCAGAGAAATTTCGTGCCAGATGGGCAGAGGGAGTGCATGCAGCTATACCACCAGGTGAGAGGTGGGGCGATATGCATGATTAATCCCAAGAGGATATTTCTGGGCAGGATTCATGAGATGGTGTGGATCTCATGAATTGAACCTGGCGACGAGGTTCCCACAGCACAACAGTAGCATGATCAGTTGGATAGATGCAAGCAGATCAAAGTGACAGTGTCGGATACTGGAGCGCAAATCAGAGTTGACAGCAAGTGCAAAGTGCATGGGTGCAAGAGTTCAACAGCGCAGTGGTTCCTGATGACATGTGCGGTTGGGCCCAGCAGAAGTCGAAGACTTTGATGATAGATGCATCAGACTGATTGAGTTGTTTGGAGCCTATTCAATTTCAGAGGAGTTGCAGAGCAGATGCATGGAGTTGCATGGCGCTTGTGAAGGTTGCAGGGCAAATGCATGGAGTTGCATGTCGCATGCAAAGACAGTCCTTTCTTGTTGAGAGGGAGTGTTGAAGATGGCAACAAGAAACAGTGAAGGAGGAATCCTGAAACATCTTTCCTGGTCCTAGTTGGAAAGTGATCACCAAAACTAGGTGGAGGCCACACAGGTGATTTTTTTGTCGCAAATTCTATTTTTAGACTATGTCTATTTTTAGACATGTCGATCATATTCTATGAGTTGCGGGATGCTATTTGTGGATGGTTGGTCAAGTTGGAAAAATAGATGGATTTCTATTTTTAGACATACTGGGTGGAGTCTATTTTTAGACTGCCAGTCTAAAAATAGATCAGTCGAATATTATTAGCTCTTAATAATATTTGGACTATAAACATTATCTTATCCTCTTGGAGCACTTCAGTTTGAGCTATGGATGTGGCACATGCAGCTGACAGAAGGAATTACGCTATTCCTAGGGGTTAGTTGAGCTATTGCATGGTTGACTTCAGTTAGAACTCATGTGGCAGAGTTTGGTGGAGTTGATGAGACGGTTGGTGGAGTTGTGTTCGGTTTAACTTAGTTGAACTAGTTGTATTTGGTCTAACTGAAAAATACACTAGTGATGAGTGGTGTGAATTAATTATTAATTAATTCACTAATTATTAACTCATAAATCAACTAAAGAATACATCAGTTAACTGCAATGCATGGACAGTTCAATGGAGACCAGTGTTAGAGGTGGGTGAAAGGGTGAGTCTACTATCAGTTGTGACTATACTTGTGCATGAGATTTGCACACACATTGATTGAGATTGCCAATGAGAATTGCACAGTATAAGCCAAGGGGATTTGAAATTGGATCTCATTCATTCTCATCTTGGATGAAAGGTGAGTGTGCAGACAAGGGAGGAGATTTGAACTTGTGACTTGTTCATATCCGAGCTAGTTTGTGTGCAGTATGTGAGATAGTGGCTGAGAGTCAGGAGGAGCCGCTTATGCATTGTTACATTCTATCATTATAATATACAGATCTTTGGGGTTTTTCAGCCGCAAGCTTTCCCCATTACATATCAAAGGTTATATGTGTGCTTGATTATGTTTTAATGTGCGCATGCGATTGCTTCTATTTCCGCAAATTGATGATCAATTGTAGAAGAGGTTATGTATTATGCATGAAGCTTAAATAGTGTGTAATCAGGATAATCTTGGTGAATAATTCAGCTATTATTCAAATTTCTACAAGGAATTTGCCAATTTTCTTTTGAGCACATTTATTTCCTACATGTTAGATCCTGCAACAAGCATGTCATCTACATACAATAAAAATATAATATAGCTGCCATCATTTTGCCTTTTTAGATAAACACAATGATCAGAGTGACATCTAGTATAACCTTGTTCAGACATGAACTTGTCAAATTTTAGATACCACTTCCTTGGAGCCTGTTTTAAACCATACAAGCTCTTCTTTAACCTGCACACCAATTTTTCTTTCCCTTTTACCTCATATCCTTCTGGTTGCTGCATGTATATCTCTTCCTCCAAATCTCCATGGAGAAATGTTGTCTTTACATCTAACTGCTCAAGATGTAAATCTTCCGCTGCTACAAGACTTAAAATAGTTCTGATTGAATTCATTTTAACAACAGGAGAAAATATTTCATCAAAATCAATACCTTTCTTCTATGCAAACCCCTTCACCACAAGTCTAGCTTTGTACCTCTGTTTTCCTCCATCTTCTTCCTTTAGCCTGTAAACCCATTTATTCTGCAATGTAGTTTTACCTGCAGGAAACCTGACTAAGTCCCAAGTCTGGTTATGCATTAAGGAGTCCATCTCTTATTCCATGGATAGCTCCCACTTGTTCCTGCTTTCAACCTGCATTGCTTCTTCATAACATTCAGGTTCACCAGAATCAGTCAACAATAAATAATATAATGAAGAAGAGTATCGTTCAGGGGGTCTACTTATCCTGGTAGATATTCTAACACCACTTTCAGGTGTTTGAGGTGCCTGTTGCTGTTGTGGTGGTTGCTGCTGCTGTGATTGTTGATTATTATTATTTTCAGGCACCTTTACTTTTTCAGATATCTCATCAAGAACCATGTATTCCTTGCTTTCTTTTTCCTGTTTCTTTTCCTGCAGCTGATTCTTATACAAGACCTTTTCATTGAATATTACATCTCTGCTCCTAATGATTTTGTGATTTTCATAATCATATAAGCGATAACCAAAATCATTAGCACCATATCCAATAAAGGTACATTTCTTTGATTTTGCCTCAAGCTTTGTTCTGTTTTATTTATTAATATGGACAAAGGCCTCACAACCAAAAGGCTTTTAAAAAGAGTAGTTTACCTTTACCCGCGTCCATGCCGCAGGGGTCCCGTGATTTGGCCGATTGGCTAGCCAAATGACGATGTAACATCAAAACAAGCTTTGGAGCCCAAGGACCTAGCCTTCCTGGACTCAGAGAGGGCTCTCTCTATAAGTGTAAAAGATGTCGGTGTGTTTACTTGCGATGTTCTGATATTAGGCTAGTTATGAAGTGTGTTTTTTGGTTTTTTTAGTTTTTAAGATTGTGAGGGATGAAACTGATCAAATACATAAACTGGATGACAAGATGTAGATAAATTAGGCTATGGGGTCAAACAGATCAAGGAAGCTATGAAGTAATGATGTAAAGCTGCTGTAGGGCCGATTTGATTCACAGTAGAAGGGATCTCTGGGCAAAATGGATTAAATGAACAATAAGTTGGTGAAAAACAAGGGATTTCAAGTGAAAACTAGTTAATAGCAGACATAAACATGTAATAGCAAGCCATTTATCATGCTAGGAATAACTATAAGCTAATCAATACATAGAAATCAAACATTACAGCCATACATAGAGGTATAAGACCCTCTAACTTCGGGAAAAGGCTATCAGACTTTGGGGAAAACACATGAGACAAACTAACAACTCATAAACTATGCCGAAACGCCTAAACATAGTCTCTAAGTCATTGGGCACTTGGACAAATAAGTTTTCATAGTTTTAGGCAAAGGGCTAGATCGGAACTAGGCCTCCTTGGTTCAACAAAATGATCAACAAATCAGTCAAAGAGAAAGTTTTATGGATAGAAACTATGGGCAGCTGATAGGTAGGTAGGGCAAACCATACATCCTACTCAACATACATGGAACTGATGAATAAAACTTAGCAACAACACCTTAGGTTACTAAAGAGCAGCTAAGAATTCTTTAGCATAACTAAGGGAGAAGAAAACATCAAGCTATGAAGATTCAGGGATTTTGAGGTGCCTCCATGGGCATGTGTCAAAATCAATCTTTACTGATCTATAGCAGTAAGAAAAATGAAATATGAGTGAAAACTAGAAGAAAAAAAAACATTAAGAAGCACTATACCATTCTACCATGTCAAGGAATCCATCAACAAGCCTTCAACATTCCTCAAAAGCATCCAAGAGGCAATCCAAACATCATAACTCAAGTGTATTCTTCAAAGCTCATATGACCAATGCATTAATTCTTCTCTCAAGTTCAGCCTCCGATTTACAATGAGAATCATGGGATAAATAGGCTAGAAGGAGGAAAACCTCATGGAGCAACTAGCTATCCCATTGGCCAAGTCAAAATATCTAAACTTGTCCTTGAGGCTTTGCAAAGCCCAAGGCACAAAATATCTAATAAAATATCTAAAAAACTGCTAAAAACGGAAATTATATTGACCTTACATGATTTTCCCATGATAAAAATAGCCTAACGCACATTTGGGAAAAGCAGATTTTTGGAGTTCAAAAATTGCAAAAATACTTCATATTTATGCCTGAAAAAGGTCCCCTGACTTGCTGGATGCAAATGGAAACCTTCCCGATGTCGAAATGAGGCTCATGATGGCTCGTTGGAAAGCTCTCTGTGTCTGCTTTCCAATGCAAGTGGAATCATCTCAATCTGATCTCTGAAAGTCCCTCAAAACGGTACCTGTGTGCAAAAACCCAGAAAATAGCAGGCTGCTGATAGGGCGGGCAGAAAGTGCAAAATGAGGCGGTTTTTCGCCAATTTGGAAGGGCGAATGATCTTCAAATGCCCTGAAAATCGCTGGAGAGCTGCTCATGAAATTATGGAATCCACTGGTATCACCCTCCTCCCTTGACGACTCATCAAACTGAAATGGCGCATTTATGAGTTTTTGGCGAAAACCCCAAAAAATGCCAAAAAACAAAAAGTTTTCGAAATAGGCCCAAAATTGGCATGGATGACCCTCAAGGGTCCATAGAGACATGTTCCGAAGCTGAAGCTAAAATATCGAGGGCTGATATGTTTTTTTCCTCTTTCCGTGCTAGGCGCCTCTCCTTCAATTTCTTCAATTTTTCTTGTGCCACCTTCAATTTGCGCCTGGCGAATTGGTTTAGCTTCTGAAAGTGAAGAGTTCTCTTTCTCTGTAGCTCAAGATCCCTGTTTTCCTTCTCAAGCTTTGTCTCCAAATGCTGGTTAGCCCTCTCAAGCCAAGCTTCCTTGTTTTCCTCAATTTCCCGCTCAAAGAGGGTAGTGAGGGGAAAAGCTTCGAATTGAGCTTGTTCTTCAGCCTTATGTTTCTCCAAGGCTCTCCTAAGCCCGATGGTTCTAGGCCTCTTTCGCCTAGGCTGGTCCTCCTCTTCTTCATCATCAAATTCTCCAATAAGCTCTTCAATTCTTACTTGCACCTTTTCTGCCTCCTTTTTGTACTTGATGGCCCTTGCCTCATGAATGGCTGCATGAAACTTCATTTGTTTGTTCTCAACCTCCAAGAAATGATTGAAATTCCTTGCCCTTTGGAGATCTTCTTGTAACACCTCAACTTGCCCTTCTTTGTGAATGAGGAGGTTTTCAAGGATGCGTGCCTCATTGTCGCTGTCATCGCTTGGGATAGGGATGACAGCTGATTTACCTCCATGCTTGGCGCTTTCTCCAATTGTACTTTTTCCTTTGAAGGCCAATCTAGCGCTCTTTCTCCTTGGCAAGCTAGGAGTTGTCCTTTTTGGGCAATTTCCCCTTCTTAAGGACAGTTTTGGTCACCATTAAGGAGGCAGCTTCAGCTTGCTGTCCTTCCTCAATATCCTGCCCAGCTTGTGGCTCGAAAGGTGTTTCAATTGCTTGCTCAACCTGCTGCTCTTCAACCTCTGTCTGCTGCTGTTCCTCTTCCTGAAATTGATGCTGTTCATCAACCTCTAGCTGCTGTCCAATGATATCTAACTGCTGCTGTCCCTCTAGATCTGGCTGCTGCTGCTCATCATCCTCCTTTTCTCCCTGTGTCTCACTGCCCTCTTCTTCTCCTTGTTTACTTGGCTGCCCAGTGGTCATCTTGAGTTTTTTAGGGGTAGGCCTACTAGATAAAGGCACTGGGCGATGGACAGGCTGAGTAGGAGACACATGAACAGGAGGGACAGTGGCGAAATAGGCATGGCTAATGAATAAATCCCATGAAACTCCTTTCTTCTCCAGCTGGTGTAAGAAGATGATTTTGATCAAGGAATGATGAAAGAGAGAAGGGATTTGCTGAGGTGGAGCTTTCTTTTGGACAGTAGCTGCCATTTTCTCTATGCTCTTGGACAAAAAGTATGGAAGGTTTAACTGCCTGCTCCTGGTAAAATGCATCAACAAGCGAACATGATAGGCAAATATTTGGCTAAATCTCCCTTCACAAGTGAAATATCTCATTATGCCCTTCATCAGTGGAGCATAACTGTCAAGAAGATAGGAGAAAGGAAAAATAGCAGTGATGTTCTCTCTATGTTCCGGCTTGATGAAAGGTTTATAATCCTCCAGATCGAGATGCGCTTGTTTAAACCACTTTTCACCATGATATGGGATCTTGGTAGCTTTGGATACATACCTTGGAGAGATTTTGAAGTCAAGACCTGCTAACTGAAAGTGTTTGTCCTTGAATCTCAAAGCGCACAAATGTGTAAGTGGCGAGAAACTCTTGACTTCCTCTATCCTCTGACAGAAATCAAGACAGCCTACTTCATGGAAATTGAAAAGCACTGAGGGATGAGCATTGATTTCTTCTATGGAGATAGGTTCATATCTCTTATGTTGTCCGCCTTTGTGATCTCGTTTTGGAGGCATCCTGACTTTGAAACAAGCTTTGGAAGAGGCAAATTGCCTTCACTATATGAGAAATGCTCGGCTGGTTTGAAACAGGCCACCAGACTGTTTGGATAGATATGGTCATTGTGGTTTTGAATAGAATGCAACAAGGCTTCCTTGAATAAACCCCCTTTACACTTATTAACAATAGTTCTTCAAATCTGGATACACTTCAGCTATGTAACCTTCTTATCAATGGCACTATGTGTGAGAAACTGCTTTGTAGATCTTCTGTGCACAGTCTTGAAACAATCACCCCTCTGGTGACTTTGCTAGAGGCCTGCTTGCACTTGTATTTTTGTCTTTGAAACCAAACTTCAAAATTATAACCCTGCTCTTTTAGGTCATTTACCTTGAAACATGCCCCTGTTAGCAGACTTCTGTGGAGACCACATAGTGGGAAAAGAAAAAAGACCCTGTGGTTATGTGAAAAATTAGCCCACAGTGTTAAGGAAAACACCTTCTACTCATGAAATTTGAGAAGTCAATCATCATCTTTGTACATCTGGCCTCAATGTAAACTTGATTATAAACAAATGCCCAATCAGCAATAACCCTGCCTTCTGGAAAATGAACCTGTTTCACCTTCAGAAAACTCTGTTCAACAGACTTCGGAATGATATAGTGTAGTGCAGAAAAACAGGCTTGGTTTAGGTGTAAAGTCACTGCAACAGTGGTTTAGGAAACAAATCCCCTGCTTTGTGAGTTTAAAAGTCCACCAACACATCTATATTCCTGGCTTTGATGTTAAAAAACCATCATCAACCACCTCTGTCTTTTACTATGCTGTCATCTTTGGAAGCTCTCTGTTGATAAGTTTTCAAATAGTGAAAAACAGTGAAAAAGGGGCAGATTTCAAGAAAAGGCTTGCTGTGATAGGTGTTTTGGTGCCTTGTTCTTTAGAAATGACCTTCCCTCTAAACATATCACAACCACAGTTTTTCAAAATGACACCATTCAGTGGAAGAAAAGCAGAATTGTGCTAGGTGATATATCAATGCACTATGGTTTTTAGAAAACACCTTCTTTTGCTTGTGAGTTTAAGAGAGCCACCCAAATACCTGTACCCTTGCCTTAATATCAACTGCAATTACTAAGCACTCTGCACTTTAGACAGTGGCCATTTTTATTTGTGAAGTTTTGAAAAACCAACACCACTTTGGTACCTCTGCCTTTAATGTCAAAATCTAACCATCAATAATCTTTGCTCCTCAGTGTACTGTGTATTTCTGGCTTCAAATGTTAAACTTGATCATCAACAACCGTGCCTAATCACCAACAACCCTGCCTTCAAGGTTTAAACTTTCATTAACAACCTCGGCCCTCTTTAAATTATCTCATCTCACTGTGTAGGAAACTGCGTTTGTTTTTTTAGCAAACTAGCAAGGTACGGGATTTTCAAACAGTTTTATCACCTATCAACACCTTGCATACGATGGGAGCTCATAAAAATACCTTGAAATTAGTAGAGGCTCGCTTGAGAGGGTGCAAGAAACCCTGGACAGCTTGAAAATGGGCGCGGCAACCTCTGGAGAAAACCTGTCGCGCCGGAGGAAGGTGTCGGGTGGAACTGTCGTGTGGTCGGGCGGGCACCTACAGGCACGTCGCGCCCGCCTATAGGCACGTCACACCGACGTTAAAAACCTTCACAAAACGACGCCCAGGCACGTCGCGCCACATTCCAGGCCCGTCGCGCCGCCCTAAAACAGTGCAGAAAACTTCAATTCTTTTTGAAAACACGCTGTGATGCTTGGGAGCTGTGGCAATTCGTTTTTGAACTTCGAAAGTGACTTATTTATTTCCCTATTCCATTCTTTTGACACTTTCAACCTCATATCATTTTCAAATAAATATCCAATGGTCATTTTGAATATATATATCCGCCCCTTTTTAAATGATACAAAACCGTGTTTATATCAGGTTGCTTTTTAAACAGTGATAATCCTTCAAATTTGCTTTGCCTACTCACGAAGTTACATACCTGTTCTCATAAGAGAGACATTTAAAAACCTCGACTTTGTCCCTCTTTTTGGCACTTTAGGTGACAATGTAAACAAAAGAAAGGTCATTCAAAAACTGTCAAAGGCATTTGAAAGCTGCTTTATCACTTACAGGAGACCACCGGTGCCCTTGCAGTTAGTTTGACAATCTTGATCCTTAGGTGATTTACAGGTTTCCTTCTGGACTGTGAGTGCCATTCCACTAGCTGTTTCTTTTTATAACAGGATTCTCTGCTTGACAACTCACTGTGTCACTTCCCTGCCACTGTTTATTTGATACTATATCCTTGTGCTAATTCTGCCCTTTGAAATGATAACAAGTGTGTTTGTTTTTAAAACATATGAACAGTGGTGATTCATCATAACCAACTTCCTCTGCCTATTTATAAGATTGATTATCACTCGCCTCCTCCATCAGAAAAACAAACTTGTAAAATATGAAAACAGGGCCCTTGAGCACACAGTCTTTATTTTGTTCTGATCAGTGTATTAAAACCCTTTTGGTCAATAGCACCATTTCATGACTGGACATATGTTCACTGCCTCCCTCTCTTGGTGATTGTTAGCAAAGCAGGACTATTTCATAATGCACCAAAAATATTTGAAAAGTTGTAAACACCCCTTCTTGAAAGGCGCCTCTTTTGGACTTTTGACATATGATATTGTTTTGTTGCTTGACCTTTCCTCAAGGAGAAAATCTTCTTTTTGATATCAGTGGCACACATATGCTCAAAATTGTCTCTTTGTCTATTCATAGCATTGCATACCTGTCATCATGCATTTTATGACTCAACCTTGGTCATTGTTTTACTTTCCCAATGATAAATTGCTGCTTCTAGGTGTTTCACAAGTTTTTCTCTGGACTGTAAATACACTTTTTAGGTTGCATCCTTTCACCCTAGACTTCTTTGTTTGCTCAGAAGGATTTCCTTTGATTTCTGGATAAGTGGTCATGGAGTGTCTTTAACCCTTTTTAAGTCAACTGCTCCTTTGGCATTCATAGCATACAATATGTTCAATACCTTCTCCTTTCCACTAGATGTATTGTCTGACAGGTAGTTCTTGAAATAGTAGTATCAGTATCTTTACATTATCAGAACTGTCATTCATCTGTGAAATGACTTTTATTCCTTTTTGGTAACCTTCCACTGCTCTTTCTTGTATCAATCAGTTTCAGCACCTGTAGTAGCTTTGGCCCTCTACTCATGCATGGAGGAGGCTCTTCGTCAGATAAGGTCTCCGGAGACTTTCTGACCACTAGGCTCGACACAGCCCCTTTTCTGAATGTAGTGGTAAGAAACCTCTTGAAAAACATTCAGTCTTAGCATCTTCACTTGTAAGCATCATTATGTGTCAGCAGAAAACCTTAGCCAGAGTAATACCATTTCCCTGTATTGTCCTAAGGGTGAATCAAACATTTGGCTTGTTGCATCTTATGATTGATTATTTTAACAAACAAACTTTGTGACTATGAAGATCAGTGTTTCCTTGAAAAAACCAAGCACTTTCTCTTGCCTGTGTAATGGCATTGTTTATCATCTGTTCTATTTGATCTTGTGGATAGACAGGGTCCTTATGCTTTGGAATGTTCACTGATGACAGGCCTTCTAAAGTTTCAACCATTCACCTGACTTGAAAGTTTCAGATGATCTCTTTTACCAAATCAGACTCTCCTTTCTTTTGAGCCAGCATATTTCAAGCTCCATTCCTGTTATAATCATCAATTACCTTCATGAAACCTAAAAATACTGTTTCATTGTTTCAGTAGAGGCAAACCTGGACTTTTGCAACCTTCTGAGTCAATCACTGGCCTGCGCCCTCTGCTTATGGATGAAGGAGGCGCCCTAACCCTCTGCTTGTAAATGAAGGAGGTTCTGGGCCTTGACAATTTACCATTTTGCTGAGACAGTGGCGACCTTTTCTTACTGTGATTTTCATGCTGGAAAGAGCTGTAAAGTCCTGATGAGTGACCTTTGTTTTGCAGCTTCATCTCAGGCTCATAATACACTTAGAAGCAGCTGTTCCTCTAACTGTAAACTCAAACATTTACTCCATGAGATGAAACATATTTCCTGTCTTTGAAGAACCATAGAACACAGTGAAAAACCTACTAGTCAGCTTGAGAATGGGCTTCATGCAGTGCTGAGACCTAGGGAATATGAGTGGCGTGACTTAAGGCTGTTTGTCAACTTCATTTGCAAATTAAGGGATCAGTCATGGTAGGTCTGCTGCAGATGAGGGCCTTTTTGGCTTTTTGATGATTGCCAAAGGTGAAATGTCCTAAACGCCACTTCCTAACATAGGGGAGACCTTTGAAATAGATGTGGATTTGCTTTTTAAAGCTGATGGCCAGACTAATAAGGCTGAGGTTAGATAGGATTGTTGACAAGGAGGTTGTGGTTTTGCCAGGGGTGGACTGAATAGGTAAAAAGGCGAAAAAAGTTTTGGGAGGGTTTTCTGGATGACATATTGACATAAGGAAATCAGTTTCTAGAAAACTCAGCTGAAGATATAGTCATCACTAACATGCAAAAAATATTGATGGCTAACAGTGGCTCCATTTGGGGAGGGCAGCTCCTCGTCAGGAGGTGTCTAGAATTCAGATTTTTGGATTTATGAAGACCAGTGCCTTATCCATTGGCGCAAAATTTACCCTTCTCTTGATGTTATTTCTGAAAAGTGTCAGCATGTTTAACATCAATGATACTTCTACCTACCCCACTATCTTTCCTAGCATTTTTTCTTCTCTTTGGCGCATTTAAACTAGCAGCCTTTTGACAATGCATATTTTTCTTTTTGCAAAATGAAACTATCTACTTCTACTCTTATATCTGCCGGGAGTTCAGATTAAGCTGATGAACTCCTTCATTTCTCTACCTAAAACTAGATCGACTGTCAAGATTAAGCAGTTTGACAAGATTTCATTCTCTAATCTACAACATGAAATTTAAAAATGATCAAATCAGGATTAAGCAGTCTGATTTGTCATGCATTTGCGGCATAAAAGACAAGCTGCACACAAATGTTATTCTGCAATAAAAGGAAACCAGACAAGCGGGCTTAAGATGTACAATATATTTTTCATCCCTCGCTTCTCTCTTTGGTTCTGTTTTAGGCATGTGGAACCAGAATCTCTCCCTAATCTAAGCTCTGTGATAAGTCAATCTTACACAATGTTGACTATCTTGACACTCACTAACTTATCAGCAAATAAATTTAAACATGCTCAGCTATGATTAGGCTAGATAGCCGAACAAGACATTGAAGTACCAGCAGCGGCATTTAGACTTGCTCGCTTTCCGAAAGACTATTTTTTGGAACATGGGGCCTTTGTTCTATCTTCACTTGCCCTCTTTTCTGCTTTTTACTGTTTTTGACTTTCCTATCTTTTACTGTTTTTGATTTTTTCATTTTTTCAATATTTCAAACAATGGTATGTACAATGACTGAAAATGTTTCAAACTCAAAAATCTTGGAAATGACGGAATTTCAGCATCTTATCCTCGTAAGGATCTCCTCTCACCCTAGGCCCACTTAACTCTTGAAAAGAAAAATTTGGGAAATTTTCTCTCTCTAACATGACATAGGGATTTATGCAAGAATCTCTAAACAACCCGGTATCCTCCCTCTGTACTTCTCTGAATATCTGATTTCCACTCCTTTCCTTGCTGTATGCTTTCTTCAGGTAATGTATGTACTCTTGATAATTCTTGAAATAGATAGTGACATCATCAAGGTATGTAACAACACAGAAATTTAACACTGGGAACATGGCTTTCATGAACATACTTCTGATATTGAGTGGTTTGACAATTTTGAACTTGAAATCAGATTTACCTCCTGCAAACTGGAAAAAATCTTTAAGTTGTCTACTTTGTAAAGGAATTTGATGATTATGATCTGAAAGATGATCTTGCAAGAATACATCATTAGAAACATTTTCAATTGGTGAATCACGATCTTGAGTATAACAAACATGATTTTTGTTATATGGAGATGCAGTATTATTTCTAAAATCAAAGCAGATTCTATGGCCATTATTTTTCTCCTTGATCATTTCAGTTTGTTTCAATTTGCTGTGTTTGTTTCTTTTAAAGTTGTTCTTTGGGGAAAAGGTAGTGATACAATGTTTTCCCTTGTTTTTCCTGTAGAAACTAGTATTTTGCATGAGATTCCTGATTTTAGCCTTTCTAAGTTCTTCATGAAAAGACAAAATATGAGCCAATTTCAGTAGTTCAGGTATGCCGGGATTATGACTGTCATCCTTGCTCATAAAAAGTTTATTTGGCATTTTCTCAAGATGTTGAGCTACTGAGGTTATAGTCAAAGTTTTATTTGTAGTAGGAGGGTCACATGATGGTAAATCTTTGAGGTATGGTACAAACATCAAACTACCTTTTTCCCGGGTGCCAAATAGGTTTATGATGTGAAGGTCTTCTAAAGCTTTTACCCGGAAGAAATTTCCACAAGTTACTGCTGGTGTTTGATTAAAGCCAGAGCAATTTGCTTGATAGTACATGAGAGTTTGTGCTTCTTGCTCTAACCCCACTTTGGAGAGGGGAAACTTACTTTCCTCAAGACACAGTTGTTCATGATCAGGGTAGTTTTGAGCGTCCAGCTCATCATAAGGCACCAAGGATAACTGATGTGGTGGATCTAAGTCTATATCAGCTTCCTCTGATTCTTCCTCCAAGTTTACATCAATATGCATGATGAAAGAGTTTAAGTCGGAGCGCAAGGAACACATTGGAATGTTATCTGGCCTATCTTGGCTGCTAATCATGTATTTCATGTGGGATTCACGGTAGAGTATCCTATTCTGACCAAACACAGGAATGGTGGCATATGACATGTCCAGTTGAATATTCCCTTGGAGTTTGGCTTCCCAAGATCTAGATAGAAGCATCCCATACTTGGGAGGAATGTCTGCCACTACTATATCCATGATTAGATGTTTCGCGGGTATTTGGGCCAGACTAAAGCAAAGGTCTTTGATCAAACCCAGGCATTGGACTCTGCTTGAATCAAATGAATATAAGTCTTTGTATGGTCTTGTGATTTCCAAGCCTAATCTTTCCATTACTACCTTCGGCATAAGATTATGAGATGCGCCGGAGTCTAGCATGGCATTGTGGAGGATTTGGTCGTGAATGTTTAAGCTAATGTAAAATGGAAGAGTAGCTCTTTCTTGAAATTTTCCCTCTACCTTTGGACCAAACAATACTTCAGGAATGTCATCAGTGAGATTAACAGTGTTTGCATCATTTCCTAGATTTAATACCTTTAGTACTTGGGATTTATAAGAGTTTTGGGCAATGATTTCAGTAAGAGGCATGGTGATTTTGATTTTAGCGATTTCGCCTTCAAAGCTAAAAGGCACTTGAAGTTTAGATATGTTTGTTTCAGCTTTTTCAGCTGAGACCTTGTCTATGTTCTGAGCTTGTTGGCCTTGTTTAGGGATTTTGTTTGCCATAGTTGTTTTGGTGACCTTTGTAGAAGTATCAGGAGTATATGTGATAGGACTAGTTTGGGTAACTTTAGCTTGTCTTTGATCAGCCTTTTCAACCTTGATTTTGTCACTGCTTGGTGCTTTTTTGAGGATGGTATCTGGAGCTTTAGCAGTATCAGAGTTACCTCTCTTGACATTATCTTGGTTTCTTTTTCTTCTAAGGTCATATTGCCTGTGGGCTTCTTCAATAGCATTTTGAAACTCTATGGCAGGGTCATCAAGATCCTCATAATTGGTCTCATCTTGATCAGGCGAAAAGAAGGCTTGTTCCTCTTCGGTGATGTACACCTCACCTTCATTGTCATACCCTATGAGGTTTAAATGATGTTCATCAAGAGGTTCTGAGTCCCTATCATCTTCTTCCACATAGTTTTCATTGAATGGTGGCCTGATCTGTTGGTCATTGTCCCTTGGTCTGTTTTGGGGCTGTTGCCTCCTAAAGTTTTGGTTTCGGTTTCTGATTGGAGGGTTTGGCTGGTTGTCCCTAACATGAGCTTTTTCATTGATCTTTTCCCACATTTTAGCCATGGATTTGACTAAGTCATCTATTCTGGGATCTAGGGAAGGTGACGAAGTGGAGACTTCATCTCTATATGTGACCTTTCTTTCTGATTTAGTTCTGGCTCTTTTTTCAGCTAAGTTGGCATCTGCTTTTATAGCTATTTGTTGCATTTCTTCCAAGGTAGGGGGATCCTTATCTCTTAAGTGATATGTCATGTCCGGATCAAACCCCTCAGGGAATTTTTCCAAAGCTAAACCAAGTGGAGGTTTGAAAAGAGGTGGGAGGGAGTTATATACACTGTTGAACCTAGTACAGTAAGCTTGGACACTTTCCCCATTTTCCCGTTTTAGGCTGTTATATTCTGACAAGATTTGAATGGGGTTTCTTCAGATTTCCCACCGGTTTCTGAAAACTTGATGTAGTTCTGGGATATCATGGATACTGTTTGGAGCTAAGCTTTTGAACCATGCTTTGGGTTCACCACCAAGACTTTGGGCAAATATTCTCATTCTGACAGTCTCGTCTTGTACCTCTAGGTATTCATAAGCATCAGTCATTCTACTTATATGCTGTTGAGGTGTGGTGGTGTCTTCTCCCGTAAAGTGTGGGATCTTGTCCTGATATTTGTTTGGGAGAGGAGCTAAAGGTGGTGGCAACACCAAAGGTGCGTACCAGGCTGCCATGACTGGAGCTAATGAATGATGTACAATATGAGGACTAGTAGGCTGAAATGAAGTGGTTTGAACAGTGGTGGTTTGACCAGGTGTAGCGGATGAACTTGGACTAGTGATCTGGTTTTGAGCAGATCTAGGATGATAGGAGCCAAATTGATAAAGAAGCTGGAAATCAGGAGGAGTGGTGGGTGAAGTTTCTCTAATAGGACTCTGTGATGGGTTTAGGGGTTCAAGATCGTCGAAGTTTATCCTACTATATGATTTTCTTCGGGGAAGAGCTTGTGATGACTCTAGTTCCGAAGGTGGATCTCGAAGGATATTGCGAGTTTTAGGTACAGATCTTGTTCTGCGGATGGATCTATCGGTAGCTAGATGATTAGTTTCAGAAGCTTGCCACAGAATCTTTTCTGGGTCATCTACTATGATAGGGGGATTTGGGTCTGGGTGGGATCTGGTATTGATTCTTCGTGAAGCCAGATTTTAGATCCAGAGCTTGGAGAGAGTGATATTGGTGAATGTTTTTTGGATGGGTGATTTTTCTAAAGTTATACTAAGGCGAAGGATGGTCAAAAATAGAAGAGATGGATTAGTGGAGTCGCCAGGTGGAAATGGGTTGCTGTTGTGAAGATAGCTATGGTCCACCACCAAGACTAATCTGAGAATGCTTTTTTTTGGATTTTCTGAATATATGTGCAGCCTATGGTTTGTTAAAGTATTCTAGACTTGTTTCAACACTTTGCTAGGGTGATGAGAACAAAAAGAGCTTACTCTAAAAAATGAGTCTATGGACTGCTTGCTTGTTTATGGTACCTAAGGACCAAAGAGTCTATAAGAGTTTGTTGGAATATTATGTACTCAGTGTCTTACCATCTCCCGCTATGTTGGTGAGTGATGGGATAGGTCTATCGGATAGTAGCCTAGAGTTTGGTGAAATAGTAAGGCTTACTAGAAGTTAGTGGAGTCGCCAGGTGGAAAATTGGTTGTTATGAGATATTTTTGTATGGTCCACCACCAATACTATCAAAAACCAATCTAAGGGAGTTTTTTGGGGTTTTTCTGAGTTTTATGTAGTTCTAAGGTTTGGAAGAGTTTCCTATAACTGACTCATCATTTTGCTAGGATGGTAAGACAACCAGATTCTACTCTTCTAAGTTTGACTGAGATTTTGAGAGTTCCTAAGGGTTACCTAGGACGTTTTGACTCAAAGTCCCACCGTGATCGCCATTATGTTAGGGTGGCGATGAGGTGGCAAAATCAGATGGTATTCTAAATTTTAGCAAGGTAGTAAGGCCTACTGGAGGCTAGTGGAGTCGCCAGGTGGATTTTTAGTTGTTTTGAGGTATATTTGTATGGTCCACCACCAATACTATCAAAAACCAATCTAAGGGAGTTTTTTGTGGTTTTTTCTGAGTTTTATGTAGTCCTGAGGTTTGGAAGAGTTTCCTATAACTGACTCATCATTTTGCTAGGATGGTGAGACAACCAGATTCTACTCTTCTAAGTTTGACTGAGATTTTGAGAGTTCCTAAGGGATACCTAGGATGTTTCGACTCAAAGTCCCACCGTGATCGCCATTATGTTAGGGTCTCGTGATTTGGCCGATTGGCTAGCCAAATGACGATGTAACATCAAACCAAGCTTTGGAGCCCAAGGACCTAGCCTTCCTGGACTCAGAGAGGGCTCTCTCTATATGTGTAGAGGATGTCGGTGTGTTTACTTGCGATGTTCTGATATTAGGCTAGTTATGAAGTGTGTTTTTGGTTTTTTTTTAGTTTTTAAGTTTGTGAGGGATGAAACTGATCAAATACATAAACTGGATGACAAGATGTAGATAAATTGGGCTATGGGGTCAAACAGGTCAAGGAAGCTATGAAGTGATGATGTAAAGCTGTTGTAGGGCCGATTTGATTCACAGTAGAAGGGATCTCTGGGCAAAATGGATTAAATGAACAATAAGTTGGTGAAAAACAAGGGATTTCAAGTGCAAACTAGTTAATAGTAGACATAAACATGTATTAGCAAGCCATTTATCATGCTAGGAATAACTATAAGCTAATCAATACATAGAAATCAAACATTCCAGCCATACATAGAGGTATAAGACCCTCTAACTTCGGGAAAAGGCTATCAGACTTTGGGGAAAACACATGAGACAAACTAACAACTCATGAACTATGCCGGAACGCCTAAACATAGTCTCTAAGTCATTGGGCACTTGGAAAAATAAGTTTTCATAGTTTTAGGCAAAGGGCTAGATCGGGACTAGGCCTCCTTGGTTCAACAAAATGATCAACAAATCAGTCAAAGAGAAAGTTTTATGAACAGAACTATGGGCAGCTGATAGGTAGGTAGGGCAAACCATACATCCTACTCAACATACATGGAACTGATGAATAAAACTTAGCAACAACACCTTAGGTTACTAAAGAGCAGCTAAGAATTCTTTAGCATAACTAAGGGAGAAGAAAACATCAAGCTATGAAGATTCAGGAATTTTGAGGTGCCTCCATGGGCATGTCTCAAAATCAATCTTTACCGATCTATAGCAGCAAGAAAAATGAAATATGAGTGAAAACTAGAAGACAAAACAACATTAAGAAGCACTATACCATTCTACCATGTCAAGGAATCCATCAACAACCCTTCAACATTCCTCAAAAGCATCCAAGAGGCAATCCAAACATCATAACTCAAGTGTATTCTTCAAAGCTCATATGACCAATGCATTAATTCTTCTCTCAAGTTCAGCCTCTGATTTACAATGAGAATCATGGGATAAATAGGCTAGAAGGAGGAAAACCTCATGGAGCAATTAGCTATCCCATTGGCCAAGTCAAAATATCTAAACTTGTCCTTGAGGCTTTGCAAAGCCCAAGGCACAAAATATCTAATAAAATATCTAAAAAACTGCTAAAAACGGAAATTATATTGACTTTACATGATTTTCCCATGCTAAAAATAGCTTAACGCACATTTGGGAAAAGCAGATTTTTGGAGTTCAAAAATTGCAAAAATACTTCATATTTATGCCTGAAAAAGGTCCCCTGACTTGCTGGATGAAAATGGAAACCTTCCCGATGTCGAAATGAGGCTCATGATGGCTCGTTGGAAAGCTCTCTATGTCTGCTTTCCAATGAAAGTGGAATCATCTCAATCGGATCTCTGAAAGTCCCTCAAAACTATACCTGTGTGCAAAAACCCAGAAAATAGCAGGCTGCTGATAGGGCGGGCAGAAAGTGCAAAATGAGGCGGTTTTTCGCCAATTTGGAGGGGCGAATGATCTTCAAATGCCCTGAAAATCGCTGGAGAGCTGCTCATGAAATTATGGAATCCATTGGCATCACCCTCCTCCCTTGACGACTCTTCAAACTGAAATGGCGCATTTATGAGTTTTTGGCAAAAACCCCAAAAATGCCAAAAAACAAAAAGTTTTCGAAACAGGCCCAAAACTGGCATGGATGACCCTCAAGGGTCCATGGAGACATGTTCTGAAGCTGAAGCTAAAATATCGAGGGCTGATGTGCGTTTTGCTTCCTTCCGTGCTAGGCGCCTCTCCTTCAATTTCTTCAATTTTTCTTGTGCTACCTTCAATTTGCGCCGGGCGAATTGGTTTAGCTTCTGAAAGTGAAGTGTTCTCTTTCTCCGTAGCTCGAGATCCCTGTTTGCCTTCTCAAGCTTGGTCTCCAAATGCTGGTTAGCCCTCTCAAGCCAAGCTTCCTTGTTTTCCTCAATTTCCCGCTCAAAGAGGGTAGTGAGAGGAAAAGCTTCGAATTGAGCTTGTTCTTCAGCCTTCTGTTTCTCCAAGGCTCTCCTAAGCCCGATGGTTCTAGGCCTCTTTCGCCTAGGCTGGTCCTCCTCTTCTTCATCATCAAATTCTCCAATAAGCTCTTCAATTCTTACTTGCGCCCTTTCTGCCTCCTTTTTGTACTTGATGGCCCTTGCCTCATGAATGGCTGCATGAAACTTCATTTCTGTTTGTTCTCAACCCCTCCAAGAAATGATTGAAATTCCTTTGCCTTTGGAGATCTTCGTAACACTGGTTCTTGCCCTTTCTTTGTGAATGAGGAGGTTTTCAAGGATGCGTGTCTTCATTGTCGCTGTCATCGCTTGGGATAGGGATGACAGCTGATTTACCTCCATGCTTCGCGCTTTCTCCAATTGTACTTTTGCCTTTGAAGGTCAATCTAGCGCTCTTTCTCCTTGGCAAGCTAGGAGTTGTCATTTTGGGCAATTTCCCCTTCTTAGGGACAGTTTTGGTCACCATTAAGGAGGCAGCCTCAGCTTGCTGTCCTTCCTCAATATCTTGTCCACTTGTGGTGCAATAATGGCAACAATTGCTTCGCTCAACCTGCTGCTCTTCAACCTCTGTCTGCTGCTGTTCCTCTTCCTGAATTTGATGCTGTTCATCAACCTCTAGCTGCTGTCCCTGCCGTCCAATGATATCCAACTGCTGCTGTCCCTCAAAATCTGGCTGCTGCTGCTCATCAACCTCCTTTTCTCCCTGTGCCTCACTGCCCTCTTCTTCTCCTTGTTTACTTGGCTGCCCAGTGGTCATCTTGAGTTTTTTAGGGGTAGGCCTACTGGATAAAGGCACTGGGCGATGGACAGTCTGAGTAGGAGACACATGAACAGGAGGGACAGTGGCGAAATCGGCATGGCTAATGAATAAATCCCATGAAACTCCTTTTCTCCAAATTCTGTGCAAGAAGATGATTTTGATCAAGGAATGATGAAAGAGAGAAGGGATTTGCCGAGGTGGAGCTTTCTTTTGGACGTAGCCGCCATTTTCTATGCTCTCTGGACAAAAGTATGGAAGGTTTAATTGCCCGCTCCTCGGGTAAAATGCATCAACAAGCGAACATGATAGGCAAATATTTGGCTAAACCTCCCTTCACAAGTGAAATATCTCATTATGGCCTTCATCGTGGAGCATAACCTGTCAAGAAGATAGGAGAAAGGAAAAAAATAGCAAGGATGGTCTCCCTATGTTCCGGCTTGATGAAAGGTTTATAATCCTCCCGCATCAAGATGCGCTTGTTTAAACCACTTTTCACCATGATACGGATCTTGGTAGCTGGATACATACCTTGGAGAAATTTTGAAATCAAGACCCGCCAATTGGAAGTGTTTGTCTTTGAATCTCAAAGCACACAAATGTGTTAGTGGCGAAAAACTCTTGACTTCTTCTATCCTTTGACAGAAATCAAGACAGCCTACTTCATGGAAAATGAAAAGCACAGATGGGTGAGCATTGATTTCTTCTATGGAGATAGGCTCATATCTCTTATGTGGACCGCTCCTGTGATCTTGCTTTGGAGGCATTCTGACTTGAACAAGCTTTGGAAGAGGCAAACTTCCTTCACTGTATGAGAAATGCTCTGCTGGTTTGAAACAGGCCACCAGACTGTTTGGACAGATATGGTCACTGTGGTTTGGATGAAATGCAACAACGCTTCCTTGAATAAGCTCCTCTACACTTATTAACCACAGTCCTTCAAATCTGGATACACTTCAGCTATGTAACCTTCTTAACAATGGTACTATGTGTGAGAAACTGCTTTGTAGATCTTCTGTGCACAGTCTTGAACAATCACCCCCCTTATGACTTTGCTAGAGGCCTGCTTACATTTGTATTTGTGTCTTTGAAACCAAACTTCAAAAATAATAACTCTGCTCTTTAGGTCATTTATCTTGAAAAACACCTCTGTTAGCAGATTCCTGTAGAGACCATATAGTGGAAAGAAAGAATACTCTTTAGTTATGTGAAAAATTAGCCCACAGTGTTAAGGAAAACATCTTTCACTTGTGACTTTTGAGAAGTCAATCGCCACCTTTATACATCTGGCCTCAATGTAAACTTGATCATCAACAAATGCCCAATCATCAACAACTCAGCCTTCTAGAAAATAGCCCTGTTTCACCTTCAGAAAACTCTGTCCAACAATCTTCAGAATGATATAATGTAGTGTGATGAAAAAGGCAGGCTTAGTTTAGGCGTAAAATAAGTGCAACAGTGGTTTTAGGAATCAAACTCTCTGCTCTGTGAGTTTAAAAAGTCCATCAACACATCTATACCCCTGCCTTTGATATCAAAATCCACCATCAACCACCTCTGTCCTTTACTATGCTGTCATCTTTGGAAGTTCTCTGTCGACCAACCTTCAATAGTGAAAAACAGTGAAATAGGGGCAGATCTCTAGAAAAGACTTGCTGTGATAAGTGTTTTGGTACCCTGTTCTTTAGAAATGACCTTCCCTCGAAACATATCACAACCACAGTTCTTCAAAATGACACCATTCAGTGGAAGAAAAGCAGAGCTATGCTAGGTGATATATCAATGTACTATGGTTTTTAGAAAACACCCTCTTTTGCTTGTGAGTTTAAGAGAGCCACCCAAATACCTGTACCCTTGTCTTAATATCAACTGCAATTACTAAGCACTCTGCACTTTAGACAGTGGCCATTTTTATTTGTGAAGTTTTGAAAAACCAACACCACTTTGGTACCTCTGCCTTTAATGTCAAAATCTAACCATCAATAATCTCTGCTCCTCATTGTACTGTGTACTTCTGGCTTCAAATGTTAAACTTGATCATCACCAACCGTGCCTTCTAGCCAACAACCCTGCCTTCAAGGTTTAAACTTTCATTAACAACCTCGGCCCTCTTTAAATTATCTCATCTCACTGTGTAGGAAACTGCGTTTGTTTTTTTAGCAAACTAGCAAGGTACGGGATTTTCAAACAGTTTTATCACCTATCAACACCTTGCATACGATGGGAGCTCATAAAAATACCTTGAAATTAGTAGAGGCTCGCTTGAGAGGGTGCAAGAAACCCTGGACAGCTTGAAAATGGGCGCGGTAACCTCTGGAGAAAACCCGTCGCGCCGGAGGAAGGTGTCGGGTGGAACTGTCGTGTGGTCGGGCGGGCACCTACAGGCACGTCGCGCCCGCCTACAGGCACGTCACGCCGACGTTAAAAACCTTCACAAAACGACGCCCAGGCACGTCGCGCCACATTCCAGGCCCGTCGCGCCGCCCTAAAACAGTGCAGAAAACTTCAATTCTTTTTGAAAACACGCTGTGATGCTTGGGAGCTGTGGCAATTGGTTTTTGAACTTCGAAAGTGACTTATTTATTTCCCTATTCCATTCTTTTGACACTTTCAACCTCATATCATTTTCAAATAAATATCCAACGGTCATTTTGAATATATATATCCGCCCCTTTTTAAATGATACAAAACCGTGTTTATATCAGGTTGCTTTTTAAACAGTGATAATCCTTCAAATTTGCTTTGCCTACTCACGAAGTTACATACCTGTTCTCATACGAGAGACATTTCAAAACCTCGACTTTGTCCCTCTTTTTGGCACTTTAGGTGACAATGTAAACAAAAGAAAGGTCATTCAAAAACTGTCAAAGGCATTTGAAAGCTGCTTTATCACTTACAGGAGACCACCGGTGCCCTTGCAGTTAGTTTGACAATCTTGATCCTTAGGTGATTTACAGGTTTCCTTCTAGACTGTAAGTGCCATTCCACTAGCTGTTTCTTTTTATAACAGGATTCTCTGCTTGACAACTCACTGTGTCACTTCCCTGCCACTGTTTATTTGATACTATATCCGTGTGCTAAGTCTGCCCTTTGAAATGATAACAAGTGTGTTTGTTTTTAAAACATATGAACAGTGGTGATTCATCATAACCAACTTCCTCTGCCTATTTATAAGATTGAATATCACTCGCCTTCTCCATCAGAAAAACAAACTTGTAAAATATGAAAACAGGGCCCTTGAGCACACAGTCTTTATTTTGTTCTGATCAGTGTATTAAAACCCTTTTTGTCAATAGCACCATTTCATGACTGGACATATGTTCACTGCCTCCCTCTCTTGGTGATTGTTTAGCAAAGAAGGACTATTTCATAATGCACCAAAAATGTTTGAAAAGTTGTAAACACCCCTTCTTGAAAGGCGCCTCTTTTGGACTTTTGACATATGATATTGTTTTGTTGCTTGACCCTTTCCTCAAGGAGAAAAACTTCTTTTTGATATCAGTGGCACACATATGCTCAAAATTGTCTCTTTTTCTATTCATAGCATTGCATACCTGTCATCATGCATTTTATGACTCATCCTTGGTCATTGTTTTACTTTCCCAATGATAAATTGCTGCTTCTAGGTGTTTCACAAGTTTTTCTCTGGACTGTAAATACACTTTTAGGTTGCATCCTTTCACCCTAGACTTCTTTGTTTGCTCAGAAGGATTTCCTTTGATTTCTGTATAGGTGATCATGAAAGGTCTTTAACCCCTTTTTAAGTCAACTGCTCCTTTGGCATTAATAGCATACAATATGTTCAATATTTTCTCCTTTCAACTAGATGTACTGTCTGACAGGTAGTTCTTTAAAAATAGGAGTGTCAATACCCTTACATCATCAGTACTGTCTTTTATCTGTGTAATGACCTTGATTGAGTCTTTGGTATCCTTCCACTGTTCTCTTATATCAATCAGTTTCAGCAACCTGCAGTAGCTTTGGCCCTCTACTCATATATGGAGGAGGCTCTTCATTAGATAAGGTGTTTGAAGGTTTTTTAACATTTCTTTTTCGAGACAGCCTTTCTCTGAAGGTGATGTTAAGTAGACCACTTGGAAAACATCGGTCTAAGTATGTTCACTTGCAAGCATCATTGTGTGTCAGCAGAAACCCTAGCCAGAGTAATACTGTCTCCCTACATTGTCCTAAGGGTGAATTAAACATTTGGCTTGTTGCATCTTATGATTGATTATTTTAACAAACAAACTTTGTGACTATGAAGATCAGTGTTTCCTTGAAAAAACCAAGCACTTTCTCCTGCCTGTGTAATGGCATTATTTATCATCTGTTCTATTTGATCTTGTGGATAGACAAGGTCCTTATGCTTTGGAAAGTTCACTGATGACAGGCCTTCTAAAGTTTCAACCATTCACCTGACTTGAAAGTTTCATATGACCTCCTTTATCAGGCCAAACTCCCCTTTCCTTTGAGCTTATCATATTTCCACTATAATCCTGTTATGGTCAGCAATTACATTCATGAAACCTGAAGATATTGTTTCATTGTTTCAGTAAGGGCAAACCTGGACTTCTGCAACCTTCTGAGTCAACACTGGCCTGCGCCCTCTGCTTATGTATGAAGGAGGCGCGCTAACCCTCTGCTTGTAAATGAAGGAGGTTCTGGGTCTTGACAATTTACCATTTAGCTGAGACAGTGGCGACCCTTTCTTACTGTGATTTTCATGCTGGAAAGAGCTGTAAGGTCCTGATGAGTGACCTTTGTTTTGCAGCTTCATCTCAGGCTCATAATACACTTAGAAGCAGTTGTTCCTCTAACTGTAAACTCAAACATTTACTCCATGAGGTGAAACATATTTCCTGTCTTTGAAGAACCATAGAACACAGTGAAAAACCTACTAGTCAGCTTGAGAATGGGCTTCATGCAGTGTTGAGACCTAGGGAATATGAGTGGCGTGACTTAAGGCTGTTTGTCAACTTCATTTGCAAATTAAGGGATCAGTCATGGTAGGTCTGCTGCAGATGAGGGCTTTTTTGGCTTTTTGATTATTGCCAAAGGTGAAATGTCCTAAACGCCACTTCCTAAACGTAGGGGAGACCTTTGAAACGGATGTGGATTTGCCTTTTAAAGCTGATGGGCGGACTAATAAGGTTGAGGTTAGATAGGATTGTTGACGAGGAGGTTGTGGTTTTGCCGGGGGTGGGCTGAATAGGTAGAAAGGCGAAAAAAGTTTTGGGAGGGTTTTACGGGATGACATATTGACATAAGGAAATCGAGTTCCTGAAAACTCGAATTTGAAGATATAGTCATCACTAACATGCAAAAAATACTGATGGCTAACACTATGGAATCAACCCATATTGGTTGTTACACTGCTTCCTCGAATGAACATGGCTCAGTCTCCACGCTCTAGCTCATGACCTCCTCTGCTTATGCTATGATGTGAGTGCTCCCACATTCTATCTAGAATCATGCATCAATCGTCGGCACATAGCGCACTTCCTTCCATCTGCATGTCTATGCATGAGTGGGTGCTTCCACTCTTTGATCCTTTGCTTGTGGTTATTCCACAGCATCACGAGTTCTTCTTTTTGGAGCTAAAATCTCCTCATATACATGCAAATGAAGCTCCTTATCAAAGGAAAATTTCATGGCCATCTCTTCATTGAAATTCACCTCACATGAACAAATTTCATCTGTGAGATGGTAGGTACAACGGATAGTTGTGAGGTGCATTAGTGTAAGCCACAAATATGCCCAAATCTACTTTGTCGAGTTCTATATTTTTCCTTGCATCTTTGGAAACATGACAATAAACTAATGAACCAAATATCCAAAAGTGTGCTAGATCTAGTTTCTTACCCCAAAAATATTCTTACGGTGTACTCATCTCGATAGTGCATTTAGTGTCGAGTCTATTCTTCTTGCCATCGGTGATCAAAACTATTCTTTTTTCATTTGCATATTAAGAGTCTCATACGAATAAATTTCATCGTGCTAGGTCATGGATTCATTCATGGTAGTAAATTTTCATCGGTCTTCCCTCATAAGGTACTTGCTTGGTTTCTCCTCTCTATGGTCTTAGGTCATTAGTCACTTTTATTCACAAGATCATGTTAGTGGATCATAGGATAGTTCTCATTAGTTTCTAGGGTCTCACCATGGTCAAATTAATGAGTCAATGTCAATAAAAATCAGCGAGGTCATGAGGAAGTCAAATAAATTCAAAGTCACGGCCTTTGGAAGATCAAAGAGACATTTTATTTAGCTTGATGTAATTTTCACCTCAAAACCGTATTTGAGGTGAAAATGTAGATATTTTCCTTTATTATTATTCATTATGTAATTACATGTCATCATGTGTAATAAGTCACAACTGGCTTGCCATCTCCACAAAGTCATCATCATGCCTTGGAGAGAAGTTTTCCATAGCATGTTCATTGCCAAATCATCTTCGAGAAGATCCATTAGAAAGGGAGCTCGGAGAGAGCTTTCCAACGATGTCACACTCCTAAAGGCGACGTCTAGATTGAAATCTATGCTTAAAGTGAAGTAAAAGTCCCCTATATCTGAAAGCTTCCCCTATTTCCCATGTTTCCTTAAATTTTATATTTAAGTTTAATATTTTACTTATAAAATTCCTTTTCCCCCTTCAGGTGGTAAAAATCACAATAATACATTAAAATCCGATCCAAAAACCACTTCCCCACCATGCTTTATAATAAACTTTGTATTATGATTTATATTATAAATCTACTTCAACTCTTCATCGCAATCGCAACATCTTTATTGCACGCCTTGATTAGCCCTTTTGCCAGACCTTCGATGCAATTACCCACGGAATGAATTAAGTCGCCGATTGAATAACCACGACACGATTAACTCATTTCGATTGCATATTTAAAATGTGTCTTACGATTAAACTCCTCGATCATTCTTTCCATTCAAATCCTGCTAAGATTGACCTTGGAATTACACCATAATTGTTGATGATCGATGATCCAATGGCTTATACTCCATTGCTCCCGTCCAACATCGATGTGATTTGTATTGCCCCCCTCGATGCACATCCGTAGTCGATCTCCTCCTTTAATCGGACGGCCCATATCTGATACGGCCCATTGCCATCGGCGCTTTCATAAGGCTTTCCATGATTGATGTCCCCCGCCGTCGATCGCCCAACCCCATCCCAGACAACCCATGACTATCACGCCCCAATCGCATCGGCGATTTCTTATGCATCACTCTGTTCAGCTCCCCTCAGGCCTCACGACGTCGATTGACCTCGGGCCCACCATATGTCTGCTGCCCACACGCATTGTAAAGGCCTTCCCCTTTGTAAATTTTAATTTTTGTTATATTTCATTTTGACAAAGGTTTCCTTGTTCCACATTCCCAAAATCACATCGAGAAGATTTTGTCATCCTCCCTATTCCCAGTGCGGGTGCGTTACCTTTATTGTAAATATGTGTTTTCAACTATTTATTATATTATATGCCCTATCCTTTCCCTCGGATTAGATTTTTCATGTGGATCTCATTTCCCTTCGCTTCCCCCATCAGAGCATAGATTTTCCCTTCACCAAAGGCAAAAGTTTCATTCCCAAGGTATTTTTTTAGTAAAAAGTCAATTTTATTCCAACGGAAAGCGAAAGCGATAGTCGAAGGTCGAGAACTTAAAATAAGAAAAAGATTATTCTATGACGTGAAGTGGGAAATGCGCGGATTGCCTATTTTTCCTTCATACGGCATAATAGCGAAATATCCAAGTGGTCAAATGTAATGTTGTCCCTTATTTTTAGGGGCGAGATTGTTGTATCTATTTTCTATGATTGTACTTCGAGTTTTTGATAGGAACAACTCCCTTTTATGACTGGATCCATGTTCCCACATTTTCGGCTTATTTATTGTAATTGTAAATTATGAAATTTTGGGTTAACGAATTCGGAAGTAGGGGGAATGGCGTGGAAGAAACATTTTGCGTTCCATTGTACGGTTTGGATAGGGATTAATAAGAGAGATGCATCTGCGATTTGTGGGATCCATGTGAGTATGAGATTTAGAATTTGTTTCTCTCCTTTGTTCATATGTAAATTGTTATGTGTTCCATTCATCCATAAACATTTCCTTTTGAATGCTTTCAAGATAGAAAGGTAAGTCCATTTTCATGCCACCATGGCCAGGAAATCATTTATACTTTGTGTTTTCTTACGTTTGAAAAGGATCATTTATTTTTCCCTCTTAACTCACCAATATTTCCATCCCATCCTTATTTAACTTTTTTAATTTGCATAAGTTTTCACACTGTCTTGCCCCCATGAAAAACCACATTGTCTGATTTAATTTGGTTCCAATTGTTCCATTTTATTCCACACATCCCTGAAATTTCATTCATTTATTAAATCTTTTCCCATCATTTTACCTAGCCTAATATCATATCATTATTGTGTTTATTTGAATATCCTATTAACACTTTGAGAGAGCTCTCTTGTCCTTGTAGGGTTAGCTACGAGGGGCGGCGTGGTTTAGTTGTTACTGTTTTTGCCCTTTCAGCACAGGGTCCAATTCGGTGCTAACATTCTCTGGCGACCATGCGGGAACAAAAATTTGTTTAGTATAGAAGATTCATCACCCCGATAACATTTTTCCTTGTAAATTCTGCCCTCTGGATGATGATGTTTAGAGTTTACTAGGTTGGAAATAAAATTTTGTAAAATAGAAATTCAACCACAGCGCTTCGAAGATACACCGGGGCGAATCCGGATCCAAATCCTCCCCACTGTGTTTGAAAATCCGAACCTTATCCCAATAATTGTCGAGAAGACAAGAAGGATCATTAAGCCCCGGACCCATCACCGGATCCTATACTTGGCCCGAGTGAGTGGTTTTTTGTAGAATATCTTTTCCTTTTGGCAGATAATTTTGAGCTTTCTTTGTTAGGAATAAGTACGAAACCGAAATTGATGATACCATTTTAGATTCTAAGTTCCTTGTAGATATTGAAGTCAGGTGCAAATTCCTCCATTAATGATTACATTTGAATTCCCCTCAATCCATCAACGTAACTAATATTCACGAGCTTTCGAGTCATCGGGATACGCATTGCCTCCTCCCCCAATTCATCGGCATTCCCATCGGTCAATTCCCAATTGTCATCTCCTCCATCAACACCTCCCTTAAATCCTACAAATCTTGTTGTAAATCCTCCCCGAGCCATGGGCACTTGGGTAATACCCCTAGTTTTACCCTGGGTCCTGATGATATGCTGTTGTTATCAGAAAAATCCCCATTTTTGATGTCACTCGAGCATTCTGACCTAGCAACAGTTGATAAAATGAATGAATTTTTTGATTTACATGAGGTAGAAGCAAAGAATGTAACAACGAAATTTTGTTTTCAAAGCTTAGGAGGTGAAGTCGAAGAAAGTGGTTTAGAGCCTTACCACCGGGCTCGAATTCGCACCCTGCGGAGTTGCACACACGAGTTTTAAGGCTGGTGGGAGGTAAAAAAAGAGAACCCACTCCAAATCATGTACGAACACGAGAATATTAAAATAAATGTGGGTGAAACTATCCAAAGACTATTATTTAAGATTCAATCTTTATACTATAATGCCTATCTCGGCTAACTTTGAAGCCTCATAAGCAGGATTAGCATTGTTGAAATTTCCGATAGTTTGATGTCGACATGGCATATCGGTACAACGTGAAAGAGACCCATTTTCACTTGAGAACATGCGAAGATAGTAGTATGCGTTGAAGCTAATCTGTTACATTTAAGGCATGAACCGGAGAAATTTGAGAAAGAGTCATCGTAAGAGGAAGCCTCTCCTTCGGACGACAAAATGGACACTACGATCAGAACAATAGAAAAAATGGTTGATGGGTTAACCATTGCGGACATACTGACCTCCAAATAAGAAATCTGAATTTGAGGACGACAACCACAATTCGAGAATTAAACGAGAGAGATCAAAGAACACAAAGACCAGTACGCCACCACAACGTGATTAAACTCCATTGCGAGAAGAACTACGTGCAAGGGATAGATTCGAATGATGAAAATCTTGTGATTGAGGCTAATCACTTTTCCACAGTCGATGGTGTGACTCAATTTTCCTCACATAAGACGAAGAATACACGGTGGCAACTCCGGACATTCGAGAAAAACCAAAATTTTGTTTTGGCCAATGACACGACATTGGAAGAAGAGTCAGATGACTACTTACCGAGAGAGGGTATATGGATACTCTATCGGCTCGGTAAAGGTAGTACTCTTTAAAGGAGCAGAGAGGTTACAATCGGTCCATTCAAAAAGAGAAAATAACTCCCGAATGAAGAAGGATGCACAAAAAATCAAAAGAGCCGGCCGACCCTTCTTCTATGAAAGCACACAAGTTACTAATACAACAAATGAAAAGAAACAACGAGCTAAAAAAGGAGCAAAACGAGAGAAGAAATACCCGCCCATTAAAGAGGTAGAAAAAGCTCCCTCCTTTAATTTATAAAAATGAAATTTCTAAGTTAAAGATGTCTTTGCCCCTCACGAGAGTTGGTGAAGAATAGTGTATATAAAACTTAGGTGTCCAAAGTCTTGCAAAATGAACTCACATCCTGCGATATGTTTAATGTAGAATATGACTACCATTTTGAACTTATTTTCGGTCCAGCCACGAGAAGAATCCTAAAGAAAATGAAGTCCCTCCTTTTTACCGGAGTCTTGGGGTACATGGAGTTTATCAATACACCCAACACTATGTTAGACTACGGGAGCCTCCACAATTTGATGCCCAAAGGCATCGAGAGCTAGGCCTTGATATCCACTGAAAATATCATGGATTTGTATTCCTTTGACTAAAGTAGGGTCCATTGTATTGGTCTAATCAAAGATTTGGTAGTGTCTTTAGATCGAGATTCCGGCAAAGAATGTCTTGATGGATGTGGTTATTCTTTGATGTCCCACGAGGTTTAAAATGATTCTATACAGGTCTTGGGGTGAAAAAATTAGAGGAACCATGTAGCTTGACTTCTCTTATGTCATTGTCCACAGCTGTTGACGGTTGAGAAAGTTATATAGAGAAAATAAAATGAAATATATGATTACTAGCAAGACAAACTTGCAACATAAATCATCCCGTTAATGTTGTCAATACAGATTTAGAGTCTTTTGTCTTGTATTCGGATAGTGGTTTAAATGACGAGAATGTTCGGTTAGTGCAAGTGGATGAAATACTGAATTTTAGAGAATTTCAAAGAAGTCCTTAAACGGAAAAGGATAAAGCCACAAACACTTGAGCCTCCTTGCTGCCCGGCGGCAAAAGGACAATGAACATCTAGAAATCGGCTTGATATGAAAGAGAAAGAAAACGGAAATTTCTAGCATCTTCAAGAAGAAGAAGAAGGCTGTGGAGTATGGATTTTTGGAGTTGTTGGTAAGGATGGAGCTGGTATTGGAATATGGATTGGGGAGTCTGTTTTCCGGCTGTGAGAAGGTTAAGTAATGTTAGAGTTTGTGCTTATAATTTAGATTTTGATTTCTCTAACAATGAAAGCGAGAATATGAGGCCTTGATTGCGGGTCTCAAAATTATGAAGAAGTTGAATGCAAAAGGATTTTTGTGTATGGTGACTCAGGAGCTGATAATAAAACGGTGAAAGGAGAATACCAAGCTAAACATTCGAGATTGAGGGCATACGAAATGCGATCTGGACATTTTGACAACATGCCCCGGAGTATACTTTACAGCAATGATGCGCGGGATGCGAGAACCTCATTGCGGATTCACTTTCCACTACTACAAGAAACTTAAAGATTAGATGAACTCCGGCAATAAGTTTGAGATCTATGTGAAACATAGGCACCCTTTATTCAGAAAATTTAAGGTATTGGCAAGTATTTTGGGATGATAATGAGATTAATGCATTTTTGCATGGTGATGGAAAAATTTAAAGATACTCAGTACGGGGTGAGTATGAGGTTGATGATCGGGGAGTTAGAAGCAAACCAGATGGAAATATTGCAGCTAAAGGATAATGTAATTCCTAGAGGTCTCATACCTCTAGAGGAGCTTTGATCGGGATGATGTCGCGAAAGAAACCAAGCTTGGTGCCCACGGAAGAAAGGAGTTGAAGATGTGAATATTGGAACGGTGACCAACCCAAGTTTGTCAAATTGTCAAAGGCATTATCCCTGAGGTAAAGGAGAAGTATGTTAAATTTCTTTCTAAATTTTCTGATGTATTTGCGGGGGATTATTGATTTGAAAGTGTATGATAAGAACATAATCTGACATACAATTCCTATCGAGCCGGATCGAAGCCTTTGGACGGGCGAGAAGAATCGTACGAAGGCTGCTTGTCATCAATTGAAAAGAAGGTAAACGAGGTTGTACAAAGCGGGTATCATAGTTCCCATTATATTTTCTAAGCGGATTTCAAATTTGGTTCAGGTGTGTAAAAAAGACTAGAGAAATAAGATTATTATTATAGATTTTCGAACTTGAATAAGGCATCCTTAAAGGATAATTACCCACTTCCGAAAATAGACCATATTCTGCGAGAGAGTAGTTGGAGCATCTAGGATGTCACTATGATGGCTACTTAGGGTACAACCGGATCTTGGTGCATGAGAAGGACAAAGATAAAAGCGCCTTCACAACACCTTGGGGAACCTTCGATGTGCTAAGAAGCCATTTGAGCTGAAGAACGTTGGAGCTACTTTCCGGCCGTCATGATGGACATTGCTTTTGCAAATGAAAAAGATGTTTTTCTTGTTGTTTATTTGGATGATTTGACGGTATTTCGGGTTCGGATGATGAGCATTTTCACCATTTAAGAGTGGCCTTTCGGCGTTGCGAAAATTTGGGATTTCTCTCCAATCTGACCTTTTTTCCATGGATGAGGGGAAAATTTCTAGGGCATATCATCTCTAAATATGGCATCGCATTGATCTATCTAGAGTGGAGGAAATTCAACTCTTAGATCTTCCACGGAACAAGAAAAGGAATTCGGGCCTTGATAGTAGGATGAAATTTTTGTGCATATTTATACCTAATCTGGATGAACATTTGAGATAAATGACCAGTATATTTGAAGAAAGAAAACACTATTAAGTGGAGTGAAGAAGCTATCAAGTCATTCAATTTGGTAAAGTTTCCTTTTGTCTAATGCCCCGATTTTGATCGATACCATTATACTCAAGATTTTATCATATTTTCATTTGCATGCGAGCATACTATGGCTACTTGTTTTAATGCAAAAGAGATGAAGTAGAAAAGCGGGTGCCTTTTTCGGTAGGACTATTAGAGATGCTACTTTAAGATATAATATTATTGAAAAACGAGCCGGTAGCCCTAATCGAGGCATTGAAGGATTTTACGGTCTATATTACGCATTCATACTATAGCATATGTCCCTAACGCGAGCGATCGAGGATGTCTTTGATGCAAAATGATCAAAAAGGTCGAAGAGGCAAATGGATAGCGGTATGTTGGAGTACAACTTGGAGATCAAGCCCACAAAGTTGATCAAAGGCAAAGGTTTGGCGAAAATTGATGGCCCAATCAAATACGCGTGCTTTAGATATAAACCTCATTACAGCAATATCGAAGAGGAAGATGAAGGTTTTCGATTCCTATTTTAGATATTTTTGCGATTTACATTGGTATTCGGATATCGTGTATGTTCTTAAGCATCTGTCACCTCCTCCCGGGCATGTCTAAGAGTAGAGATAGGTCTTTGAAACTCAAATATGAAAAGTATTGTATTTTGAACGGTTCTACGTATTGGAAAGACCCGGGGGGTGTTTTTCTAAATTTTACGGTTGAAGAAGAAGCTTAGAAAATAATGCGTGATTTTCATAAAGGTATTTATGGCGGTCATTTGTTTTGGAAGACTCTGACAACAAGGTTTTGAGGAGAAATTTTGGGTATTATTGGCCCACATTATTTTTCTAATTTATATAAAATAGTGATGAATTGTCATGAATGTTAAATCTTTCAAGGGAAGAAGAAGTTGCTTCCGCTTCCCTTGAAACCGATTTTATTGAACGTGCCCTTTCGGGAGTGGGGCTTGATTTTATAGGAGAAATACATCCTGGCGTCCTCGGCCTGGCAAGATGGATACCGACGAGAATAGATTACTTCACGAAATGGATCGAGGCCGTCCCTCTCGGGCCAAGCAACGAGACACTTAGGTAATTATTCAATTCCTTGAATCGAACATTTTATCCCATTTTGGCTACCCATGTAAAATTGTGATAGATAATGCGGCGACATTCGGATCAAAGAAATGCTCGATTTATGTGACAAATACAACATCGTGCTAGGCCATTCAATAGCATATTATCCCGCAATTAACGGCCTGGTAGAATCATCGAACAAATGGTTAGTGAATATAATTAAGAAAATACTGAAAGGGCAAACAAAAGAAATTGGCACGAAGAAAGCTCATCGATACCTTGTGGGGGACGGAGTTAGCATTAAAAAATCAATAGGTATGTCACCTTTCAAATTGGTTTATGGAGCTGATGTTGTATTTCCTACTTCTCTTACGAGTTCCGGTTATGAGATTGTTACAAGAAGTTGGCGGCGAAGATGATGACAACAGGCGAAGTATCAACTGATCCACCTTCGGCAAACGAAGAAGAGGTGTCACAAAAAGCGGAAGTCATGTGCGGGGAGAATATCAAAAATATCATGATCGAAAGACAAAAGTAAGTTTCGAATTTGGATGATGTAGTGTTGAAATGGGATGCAAGAAATGAAGACAAAGGGAAGAACGGTAAGTTTGACAACCTTTGGAAGGGACCATATATAATTACGGCGTATACGGGGAATGAGAATGTTTTCTTACTTTCGAGAAATGGATAGCTAGGATTGTCCTGGAGGAGCGATAAATGGTAGGCTATTGAAACACTACCATTGTTGAAGACATGAATCAAAATATATCCCATCATCATTGTATATACCATGTTATTCTTGATCGAGTTCAAATGCAGTCATTCAAGTTTGGGAACTGAGGTGAAGGCTATAAAACTTGGAACATATGTGTATGGGTTTGGTTTTATTTCGAGTTTTTGAGTCTTAGTCTTGAGTCGGAGTCAATTTGCATTTGTGTCGGCTTTCGGTATTTTTGACTCCATGCCCAACGGATAAGGCTACTTGGTCTCACGGTGTTCTTGGCACCTCGAGGAGCTACCATCCCCATTGGAGCCGTGTTAGTGTCGGTCTAGTCTTACTACCATCGGTGATCAAAAAATTTTGTTTTGCATTTCATATTAGGAGTCTCATGCAAGATAAATTTCATCATTCCGCTAGGTCATGGACTCATTGATGGTAGTAAATTTTCATCGGTTTTCCTTATAAGGTACTTGTTGATTCTCCTCTCTATGGTCTTTAGTTATTAGTCACTTTTATTCTCAAGATCATGTCGGTGGATCATAGGATAGGTCTCATTAGTTTCTAGGGTCTCACCATGGTCAAATTAATGAGTCAAATGTCGATAAAAATCAACGAGGTCATGAGGAAGTCAAATAAATTCAAAGTCACAACACGGAAGATCAAAGAGACATTTTATTCGGCTTGATGTAATTTTCACCTCAAAACCATGTTTTGAGAGGTGAAAATGATATTTGCCTTTATTATTATTCATTATGTAATTCTATATCATCATGTGTAATAAGTCACAACTCGAAGGTTGCCATCTCCACAAAGTCATCATCTTGCCTTCAAAGTTTTCGAGCATGTTCATCGCGAAACGATCTTCTGACGGATGTCAAAGGGCCGGAGAGAGAGCTTTCCAATGGTATCTTGCCTCTAAAATTGACTTACTGGATTGAAATCTATGCTTAAAAATTGATAAAAAGTCCTATATCTTCAAGCTTCCCCTATTTCCCATGTTTCCCTTAAATTTTATATTTAAGTTTAATATTTTACTTAGAAAATTCCTTTCCCCCCTTCCTATGGTAAAAATTGCATTAATACGTTAAAATCCGATCCAAAAACCACTTCCCCACCGTACTTTATAATAAACATTATGACAAAGTTTATATTATAAATCTCGCAGAGCTCTTCATCATAGTCGCAACATCTTTATTGCACGCCCGATTGACGCTTTGCCAAACCTCAGATGCGATTATCCCGGAGTTGAATTAAGTCGCGTTGAAACATTGCGCGATTAACTCATTTTCGATCGCATATTTAAATGCAACTTAAGATTAAACTCATCGGTCGATACTTCATAGTTCCAAATCCTTCCTCCCGTTGACCTTGCCGATTACATATAGTTGATGCGATCGATGATCCCGGCGGCTTATACTCCATCGCTTTCTGTCAACATCGGCGTGATTTGTGCCCCCCTCGGAGTACGTACGACCATCGATCTCCTCCTTTAATCGGACGGCCCATATGCAATCGGCCCATCGCCATCAGCACTTTAATAAGGCTTTCCCCGATTGATGTCCCCACCGTCGATCGCCTTGTCAGATGGCCCACGGCTATCACCTCCAATCACATCGGCGATTTCTTATGCATCACTCTATTCCACTCCCCTTTGACCTTCGACGGCGATTAAACTTAGGCCCACATTCAAATGTTGTCATTGATGGCAAAGGAATTGGCAAAGACGAGGCTTGACACCTAATCTATCCATAAGAGCAAAAGAGACAAAGAGGTAGCCGGACGTGATTAAACAGAGGAATTAGAGACGAACGGGAGTTTAATACGGATGAAAAAGGAAGCTATGCGGAAGAGACACGGTTATAGATTGAAGGAAAAATTGACATTGGGCCATGACATTGGAAGATAAATTTGACGGCTAACATATTGATAATGGATCCGTGTATTTGAGCTCGGAGTCAATAAGCGAGGGGTATGAGAACGAGTGATAAAACTGGTGTTAAGAAGGGATTGGAATTGAATCTCGCCGTGTCGTATCGAAGAATTCCAAAGAAGATTGTAAAACAAGGTACGAGTTAGTGTTAATCGAAGAAATCAACGTTGAAATGGTGCGAGGAGTAGGCGGAACCAAGAGGGCGGAACATCGAGTAATCGGTGAATGCGGTTTGGAGCAAACCTGGTGGTATTGATGGCACCACCTTCATGGAGTAAGTGGTATTTACGAAATTACGGCCGATTCCATTCATTCTTCAACACGTGTCCCAAGCAAATTTTCAAAACCGCCCTTTAAAGTGCGCCATCATGCGTTAAAAGCCGTACCGGGACGTCGGGGCGATGTGGGGAGAACCATTGATTTGGGGTGAGCCATCGGACGATGGCCACTTGATGAAGATGCGCGGACGTTAGGCTTGAGGTACGACGCGAGAAATTAGACGATCGTTTATATATATGTGGGCCCGAGTATATTTAGGTCGTTTATTTTAAAAGCGTCGGACATTAATACAAGGCTCCAAAAAGATTAAAACCTTTGTTATAAGGTTCGACGGTAGAATAAAGCTTGAGATATATATTTAAATTTCCCGAGGACCAAACTTTCGAAAGCCATAGTTTATTAATAATTGGAATATGCATACGAATGCGTTGATCATGGTTAAATATTTACGGATGGGGTCATAAATTTATGGTTCGAGAAACCCTCGAAACAAAATAATAATTGACGAATTTATTTAAATATCAAGGTTCTTCTGGAAAGGTTGTAACCTTAATCCTGGGTTGATGGTGGAATTAAAGTCTAGATTTCAATAGTTGTAACTATATTTATTTATCAATTTCCTCGAAATTGATAAACGAAATTAAAGAAAATTGAAGAGCCACGAGGGGCAAACTAAAGGGAAATTTTAACTAAAGAATACCATTAGCGTTGGATGGTTTTTGACTCATGGTATTAACAAAAGGAAAATCTATAAAAGGAGAAAAATAGAATTGGGGTGCTTCATAAGGGTGGCGAATAAAATTTCTTACGTATGGGCGGACTCTTGTTCTTAAGCTGGAAAATCCAACACTACGATGCACCCATGAATATAAGGATCTGATGATGATGAATGCGATTTGAATGACGGACGAAAATATGAAGAGCGTGCGAGTATACGAAAAATACATAAATGCAGTGGTGGCCGGGTATGTCGTATGAAACTAGTGGATCCGAGTATGGAAATTGTTGAAGCATAGTCTCACAGGTCGCGAGGGTTCGAAGCCTTCGAGGGGTTATCGCTCCTTCCGGTGGTAGGCGGTAAATGAGAGCGAAGTGAAGCTCCCTTCCCGGGGAGAGGTGAGTAAACGAGAGAAGTTTGTATGCAACGGTGGGTGCACACGCATGCGCATTACTGCACCAACATATATTGTAAAGTCTTTCTCTATCATAAATATTGAAGACCTAGATTATAGCGGCGGTGGTTTTCTCTAGGAATTGGGTTCCGGCAAATCCTGGTGTTCATATGTGTGGTTTATGTTTGATGGTTTGTTCTGTTATTTAGATTCATGCTCGGTGATGCAATACTCTAAGTAATGACATAATAAGATATTTGGATATACATGTTGAATGCTAAAAAGCTGTAACATGAATTTTAGAGAAAGGAAAGAAAAATCGTTCGGCCCTAAATATTTGATTCACCCCTCCCCTCTCGGTATTTTTCCAACAATTAGTATCGAGAGAAGGTCCTTACGAAAAGCTTAGCCGCTAGAAGGAAGATCATGCGAGATGAGTAACCAAGAGGAACAACATCTATCGGGCCTACGCTCTTTAACGAAAACAATTTAATCTTAGGAAAACAAGGATGAGATCCTATCTTAGGTCTACGGGAGTAGATGTATGGGCAATTGTTGAACAAGGATATCAATATCCGGTTGCGGTGCCAACGGATCCAACGGAAAAGAAAGAATTATGAAACAAATGCAAAGGCGGTCAATCTTTCTGTGGGAAGTCTAAGCTGAATCGAAATTTGTCAAAGTCCTGCGGCTAAATATATGAAAGGAAATATGGGACAAAATCATTCGAGTTATGAAGGTACAAGGTAAAAAATGCTAAACTCCAAACTCTCGGAATTCAATATGAGAATCTAAAAATGGATAATTAGGAGAGCATTGCCAATTTCTTTTTACGTCTTGATGATATTGTAAATCATATGAGAAATGCAGGAGAAACAATAACCAAATATACTTTGGTTGAGAAAATCTTGAGATCACTAACAACAAAATTTGAGTCAAAAGTTTCAGCTCTTGAAGAAAAACGGGATCTTCATAATCTTCTTGTGGTACAACTTCATGGCATTCTAACTACATATGAAATGAGAAGGAGGACCATACGAAGTCAAAGAAGCGATCTTTAGAACTTCTACAAAAGGGAAGAGTACAAATAACGAAGGATCGGGGATATATCCTCGGAAGAAGATGAGATAAACTTTGTAAAGCAACTTCAACTTGGCACGGGACGGTTCGGAGGTAAGCTTCCTTTCAAATGTTTTGATTGTGGAAGAGTTGGTCATTATCTTGCTAAGTGTCCTTATAAATAAACACATAAAAAGGGGGAAGTGAGTATGCAAAAAGGAATAAGAGATACGTTTTAGCACTAGAAAGAGTTACTATACTCATGAAGGCAGTGATGGATTATACGATAGTGAGGAAGAATGTGAACAAGATCTTAGACTCCTCATGGAATTTGAAAAAGAATCTAGAAAGAAAAGGATACTTTTGTGGATGCTCTACGGAAGACATTGATTTTTTTGATGAAAACAGTAAACTCAAAATCACTAGAAGAGAGTAAAATAATCATAGAAACTACGAAAAATCAGCTTGAAGAAAAGGAGAATACAGTAGAGAGATTAGAGTGTGAAGTAGTAAGTCTACGAAAAGAACTTGAGAAAGTAAAGACTCTGAATCTTAGATTTGCTAAAGGATACGAAACCTTAGATGAGATTATCAAGGTACAACTTTCTCCTCTTATAAAAATTGGTCTTGGATATATCGGAGAATCTTCTCGTATTGACACCAAATTATTTAAAAGCGATGACAACTAGTTTACAACATGCTACCACTCGGCGAAAAATAAAGAATCTTTACGGGTAAGCATGATCATCTCAATTCAAAGAACACTAACGGGAATGTATTTCAAAGAAATATCAATCAACGGGGTAAATTCAAGTAGAAGATTTCATGATCGCAGAAATTTCTTCTTGATAAGGACAATGTTTCTCATGCCACAACTTTGGTCATAAAGTTGTTCAATGTGTTTCATATGAAACCATTATGACAAGAGAAGCGAGAAAGAAGATTGATATTGAAACAAGAAGAGCACCTATAACAACTTTTCTCCTCTTCAAAATGAAGTTGAATGTGCTTATTGCAATAACTTTGGCCATAAAGAATGCGAGATGCGGGAAGACGAATTTCAGCCAAAAGAACATGTTCCTTCAAGCTCCAAAGTATGGAAAAAAAGGAATTACGGGTTGAAAATTGTGGCATAGAATTATTTGCGGAAGATGAAGAAAACCAATGGTACATTGATAGTGGATGCTCAAGACACATGACAAGTGATAAAGACAAACTTCTTGCATATAGTGCCCTAGAAAAAGAAAAAGAAGGTTACATTTGGAAATGATACTCCTATGATCATTAAGGGAAAAGGGTGCGATTTTTCTAAAAGAAAAGGTGAAAAGCTAATGAAGTCATGTATGTGGATGGATTAAAGCATAACTTGTTAAGTGTAAGTCAAATGTGTGATCAAGGAAGCTCGAAGTTGTCTTTAGTTCAAAAGAATGTGTGAGTACGAGATCTTGATACGGGTAAAAGCGATTATAAAAGGAAAAAGAACCCCAAACAACTTGTATATATTGAAAGAGCGCAAAGGAAACGATGTTATTTGAGAGTAAATATTGAAGAAAATTGGCTATGGCATAGAGGTTGAACTTCATCAGAACTTCTCTCAAATCAACAAATCAAGCGGACTTAAAGTGATCGTGATCTTCCCAATATTACTCTACGAAAATATCATATGTAAATCTTGCCAATTGAGTGGCAAACCGGAGTACAATTTAATGCCAAGGAAGGATCATCGAGTAAGCCACTCTTGAACTCATTCATCTTGACATATGTGGACCTATGAGGAAAAAAGTCACCACGTGGTGAAGAATACTATATCTTATTCATTGATGATTTCTCTAGAATGTGTTGGATTGGATACAATAAACACAAAGATGAAGCATTTGAGAAATTTTAGATCTTCAAAGCACTAGTTGAGAATGAATTAGACCTAAAAATCAAATTAATACTCCAATCGATCGAGAGGAGAATATACATCGGATGAATTCCTTGAATTTTGTGAACAACATGGAATAAAGAAATAGGTTTTGTATTTGTACTCCACGAAAAATGGTGTTGCAAAAAGAATGAATAGAACGAGTTCAAAAAAATAGCTGAGGCTATGCTTGATGATTCCCAGGAACACGACACATTTTGAGGAGAAGCGACACATACAACGATAAACATTCTCAACAAGGCACATGTTCGTGTAAATAGTGATAAAACTCCATATGAACTTTGGTATGGTAAGCCTCCCCTTATAAAGCATTTTAGAATTTTTTGGAAAGCAAATGCTTCATCAAGAATAATGATGAAAAACTTGGCAAGTTTGAACCCATAGCAGTTAAGGAATATTTCTTTGTTACTCCTCACAGGAGTAGGAATTTATAAATGTTATAATAAAAGACTTCGGAAGATTTTTGAATGTATTGATGTTGTTATTGATGAGTCTCCTACTGACTCCAAAAGAAGAAAAGCAAACAACGGATGAAATGATGATGACACATTTCCTTCTACATCAAATGAGTAATGATACAAACGGTGAACCCGAGTGAAGAACTTAGAAGATGGTTTATCTGAAAAGGCTCCCTCCGGATATGTTTAAAAGAATCATCCGAATCTCAGAATTTTGGGAGAAAAAGGGATCGAATTATGCAAACAAGGACTCTTATGGGATCTTCTAGAAATCTTGCATTTCTATCCACTATTGAACCTCACAATGTTAGTGTTGACTATAAAGATGATTGTTGGATTCCAAACCATGAATAGAGAAGCTTGATCAAATTGAAAAAAATCACACTTGGGAATTAGTACAAGACCTCATGACAAAAATGTCATTGGAACTAAATGGATATTCAAAAACAAGTTAAATGAGAATGGGGATGTTATAAGAAACAAAGATAGACTTTTTTGCAAGGGATATGCTCAACGAAGGTATAGACTTTGAAGAAACCTTTGCTCTTGTAGCCGGACTTGAAGCTATAAGAATGTTTCTTGCTTTTTCGGGCTTCAACAAATCGGGAGTTTATCAAATGGATGTTAAATCTTCTTTTCTCAATGGTGATCTAGAAGAAGAAGTTCATATTGAACAACCGAGAAGGATTCATTTTGAAATGATGAAAAACTTTTTTGTAGACTTAAAAGACTGTTATGGTCTCAAACAAGCTCGAGGGCGTGGTACTATCGTCTTGACAAATATCTTCATCAACGAGGATTTTCAAAGGTCGGTGATAGCAACTTATACACAAAAACTAAAAATGACAAACTATTGATTGTGGTTGTATATGTCGATGATATCATCTTTGGAAGTAATAAAAAGGTACATGAGTTAGAAATTTGCTTGATGTACGGCGAAAATTTGAAATGTATTTACTTGGGGAACTAACATTCTTTCTTGGCTTGCAAGTGCAACAAACAACAGAGATGGTATATTCTTATCACAAGCAAAGTACCTCGACGGAAATCTTGAAGAAGTATGGCATGGAAGATTGCAAACTTTTTGTAAGTACACCGAAGTAATGCTTAGGATGTAATCTCGGTTCTAATGATGATTCCCCCATAGTAAATCAACCGGAATACGGATCGATGATAGGAAGTCTACTTTATCTCAACGGGACAAGACCGGACATCATGCATGCGAGTTGGGATTGTTGGAAGATTCCAAGCTAATCCAAAAAAGTCTCATCTTTAGGGTTGTGAAAATAATATTCAAATATCTACAAGGAACTCAAGACTTTGGACTATGGTACCCAAAGAATGCGAACTTAATCTTCATGCATGCAACGTGCAGTTGGGGCTGGAAGTGTTGATGATCGAAAAGCACTAGTGGTGGTGCATTCTTTATGGGGCCCCGGTTAGTATCTTGGTTTAGCAAGAAGCAAGCTCCATTGCCTTATCTACGGTAGAAGCATAATATGTGGGCTGCCCCGGCATCATGTTGCACTCAACTTCTGCGGATGATGCAAACTCTACAAGACTTTTCAAATCAAATGTTCACCTCCTATCTCCATTATGTGTGATAATACTAGTGCCATCGATTATCTCGAATCACGGTATGCATTCCAAGACCAAGCACATTCCCATCAAGTATCACTTCTTACGTGAGAACGGGTGCTAGAAAAAGGTGGGGTGGAGTATGTTTCCTCCAAAGAACAAGTTGGCGATATATTTACCAAACCTCTACCCGAAGCATTCAAATATCTCGGACGAAGCTAGGGGTAGTCTACGCCGCTACGAGAGGATCGGTCTACTTAAATACGAAGGGTAAGATTGGTTGTGAGGGTGTTTTCGGCCATCTCTGAATGCACGGAGCTCGGGGGGAGCATTGGTCACATGAAAAGGATGGTGCTTGGTCATGTTATGTTTGAAGATGCGGCATGATCTCGGGAGCATGGCAGCTTTGTCGGTTCAAAGGTTCTTGATCAAAATCTTTGCCATTGATGTCAAAGGGGAGGAAAGAAAAGCAACAAAGGGTGTGCAGCAGGTCATCAAAGTATTGCCATCAATGAAAAAGGGGGAGATTGTTGGAAATTTTGTCATTGATGGCAAAGGAATTGTGAGAACAAGAGCAACACCTAAACTATCCATAAGGCAAAGAGACGAGAGGTAGCGAGTAGCATATGAAGAGAGGAATTGAGACGGAAGCGAGGAGTTTAATACGGATGACAAAGGCTACTAGGAAGAGACACGGTTATAGATTGAAGGACAAATTGTTGGGCCAAGACATTGGAAGATCGTAGGCAGTAGACATATTGATAATGGATCCCTGTGTAGTTGAGATTGAGTCCAATAGCGAGGGTATGGAAACCGGATGATAAAACCCATGTTAAGAAGGGATTGTGTGGAATTGAATCCGCGTGTATTATCAAAGGAATTCCAAAACAAGGCGTAAAAACGGGTCGAGTTAGTGTTAATGCGAAGAAATCAGCATTGAAATGGTGCAAGAGTAGGCGGAACCAGAGGGCGGAACCTTGAGGAGTAATTAGTGAACGTGGTTTGGAGCAAACATGTTGGTATTGATCGCACCACCTTCATGGAGTAAGTGGTATTTACGAGTACGGCGATTCCATTCGATCTTCAACACGTGTCCCGAGCAAATTTTCAAAACTACCCTTTAAAGTGGGCCATCACGCGTTAAAGCCGTACCGAGGATGCGGGACGTATTGAGAGAACGCGTTGATTTGGGGCGAGCCATCGAGATGGTGGCCGCTTGATGAAGATGCACGAATGTTAGACAAGGTACGACGCGGCAATTGATTGGACGATCGTTTATATATATGTGGGCCCCGGAAGTGTATTAAAGGTCATTTATTTTAAAAGCGTCGGACATTAATACAAGGCTCCAAAGTTAAAACCTTTGTTATAAAGGTTTGGCGGTAGAATAAAGCTCGAGATATATATTTAAATTTCCCGAGGACCAAACTTTCGAAAGCCGAGTTTATTCATAATTGGAATATGCATACGAATGCGTTGATCATGGTTAAAGATTTACGGATGGGGTCATAACTTTATGGTTCGAAGCCCGAAACAAAATAATAATTGACGAATTTATTTAAATATAAAAGGTTCTTCATAAGAAGGTTTGCTTAACCTTAATCATAAAGGTTGATAGTCAAATTAAAGTACGGATTTCAATAGTTGTAACTATATTTATTTATCGATTTCCTCGAAATTGATAAACCATTAAAAAAAATAAATTGAAGAGCCACGAAGGGCAAACTAAAAATTTTAACTAAAGGATCACCATTAGCGTTGGATGGTTTTTGACTCATGGTATTAACAAAAGGAGAAAATCTATAAAAGGAGAAGAAAAATAGAGATTGGGGTGCATCGTAAGGGTGGCGAATAAAATTTCTTCGTTGTATGGGCAAACTTTGTTCTTAAGCGGAAAATCCAACACTACGGTACACCCATGAATATAAGGATGCGACGATGATGAATCTTTGATTTGAATGACGGAGAAGAAATATGAATAAGCGAATTGTGAGAGTATACGAGAAAATACATAAATGCGGTGACCGACGGGTATGTCGTATGGAAACTAGTGGATGCGAGTATGGAAATTGTTGAAGCATGGTCCCGCGTGAGTGAGTGCGGGGTCGAAGCCTTCGGAGAGGGGGTTGTAGCTCCCTTCCGGTGGTAGGCCCCGGTAGATGAAACGGGGGGTAGAAGCTCCCTTCCGGGAGAGGCATTTGGTAAACGAGAGAAGCTTGTAGCCTTGCGGGTGGGTGCATGCTAGCATTAGTTTGCACCGGCTTTATATATTGTAAGAAGTCTTTCTCTATCATAAATATTGAGCGAGATTACGGTAACGGTGGTTTTCTCTGAACGGGTTTCCACCTTAAATCCGTGTTCATATGTATGTTTTATGTTTGATGGTTTGTTTTGTTATTTACGGTTCATGCTCAATGATGCGATACTCTAAGTAATGACATAATAAGATATCTGGATATACATTTTGAATGCTAAAGCGTAACATATGAGTTTTAGAGAAAGGAAAGAAAAATCCTTCGGCCCTAAATACTGATTCATCCCTCCTCTCAGTCTTTTCCAACACCACCATAATAATATTTCATTTCTGAGTTTTCCCTTGTTCCACATTCCCAAATTGCATCGGAAGATTTTTGTCATCCTCCTATTCCTCGAGCCGATTGCGATTACACTATTGTAAATATGTGTTTTTTTCAAGCTGTTTATTATATTATATGCCCTATCCGCTCCCCTCATATTCCAGGTTGCCATGTCGATCCCATTTCCCTTCGCTTCCCCCATCAGAACATAGATTTTCCCTTCACCAAAGGTAAAAGTTTCATTCCCAAGGTATTTTTATTCAAGTCGGTTTTATTGCAACGAAAGTGAAGCGATAGTGTGAGAACTTAAAATAAGCAAATATTGTTACAACGGTAGCAAAGTAGGAAATCTACTTTCGGATTGCTATTTTCCTTCATACGGCATAACAACGAAATCTCCAAGTGGTTAAATGTAATGCGTCCCTTATTTTTAGGGAAAGATTGTTGTATTTCTTTTCTATGATTGTACTTCGGTTTTGAGCTATCAGAACAACTCCTTTTTTCGTGGATCCATGTTCCCATATTTCGACTTATTTATTGTAATTGTAAATCATAGGTGCGGGTTCTACAATTCGAAGTAGGGGAATAACATGGAAGAAACATTTTGCGCTCCATTGTATAGTTTGGACGGGGATTAATAAGAGATGCGGCTTTGATTTGTGGGATCCATGTGGTATGAGATTTAGCATTTGTTTCTCTCCTTTTTTCATATGTAAATTTTTATGTGTTCCATTCATCCATAAACATTTCTTTTGAATGCTTTCAAGATAGAAAGGTAGGATCCATTTTCATGCCTTGCCTTGGAAATCATTCATACTACGTATTTTCTTGTTTGAAAAGGATGCATTTATTGTGCCCTCTTGACTCCTCACTAGTCTTTCCATCCCATCCTTATTTACCTTTAATTGCTAATTTTTCTGCTTATCTTACCCCATAAATACCTGTGTCTTTGATTTAATTCAGTTCCAAGTTGTTCAATTTTATTCCACACATCCACAGAATTTCATTCATTTATTAAATCTTTCCCCATCATTTTACCTAGCCTAATATCGAATCATTATTGTGTTTATTTGAATATCCTTTTACAGAGAGAGCCCTCTCATTACTTGTAGGGCTAGCTACAAGGTTGAGCATGGTTTAGTTGTTACCACTGTTTTTCCCTTTTCGGCTGTGGGGTCCAATTCGGGTGCTAAAAAAATTAGATGAGGACTCTTGTTACGCACATATAACATTGTGTTGCATCCTTCATCCCACAAAGTGTAACGATAGGCCTAATCATCCAACATCATACGTGAAAATCCCATAATACTCCTATTCTTCCTCTCGAAACCCCATTTTGTTGTGGGTTATGGGGTGTTTTCAACTCTCATCCAAATGCCTTCTTATGCATAGATTTTCTTGAACTAATTCCATGCATATTCTCTACCATTATTGCGGTGAGAGCCTTCACTTTCCTTCCTTGTTTCTTTCTCAAAAGTTTTTTAAATTCACAAAATTTTGAGATTTGCGGGTGCTTCCTTACGCATGAAGAATATCCAACACTTAAGTGAGAAATCGTTTACAAATATAACATAATACCTCTTCTTGGTCATGGCGGTTGTCGTGAAAGGTCCACAAACATACGAGTGAAATCTTACAAGGAACGGTTGTGCTCGGTTGTCCTTATCATGAAAAGGTGGATTTGGTGTACTTCCCCTAATTTACATTCATTGCATGTATCTCGTTGCTCTGAGTGCACCCTTGGGAAGTCTTGTAGAAATATCCTACATGGTATTCAAAGCTCCATAGTGAAGATGGCCAAGTTGCCTATGCCATATTTCACCAATGTCTCCACTCTACAACTTCTCTTGCTTTCATTCTCAAATCAACACTATCTTCTACATTCCATTTTTATACATTCTTTACCTAAGCCTAATTTTCTTCCCTTGTCCCAAGGCTATGTGAAGAAATCCTCTCCTATGCTAAATATCACATACTAGCCATGGTCTTCTAACATACAAAGCTGAAACTAAACTCTTCTTTAGACCAGAAAATACATGACATATTTGAATGTGAGAGGAGAAAAAAATCCCTCTAAAAATTAATAGTACTGATATTGGTAAAATAGCATACCTTGAAATCATCTCTTATCTCTATGTGCATACGGAGGTCCTTATCCTCCAAGTCATGAAAATTTATTTTTCGATTATATGGAATGAGGCTCACTATCTAGATACCACACACTACCCATCATGGATGTCACCATGCATGCAATGAGGGTGAAATACAACTCAAATTATTAATCGATATCTTCACCTACGCTCCTCCGGAGAATGACATTAACCTTATTGTGTTGAAACTTCATGGCATAGTGTCCCATCTCATGATAGTGAAAAAAAATTAATTTTCGATAGTCCTTCTTGACTTTTGACCAAAATCTCATTTGGATTGGGATTTATTCCCTTTCCTTTATTTTCCTTTCCATCAAGGTACATTTCTCCTTATTATCATGCTTGGATGAGGTTCAATCTCTAGTGTTCCACCTTATCTCTTCGTGCATCAAGTGAGGCCACAAACGCTCCCACTCTAGTAGTTTCTCCTCCCATCTACTAAATCTGGTAGTTGTTCCAACTCTTGGGAAGGCTTAGAAGTGCTAAGTTTGGCCAAATCATTTTCAAAGAGCGTAATACCAACACTCCCCAAGCTCATCTTGACATTGGAGTGAACTTGCTCAAGTACTATGGTATTGTGTCACCCTTTTCCATCTTGATTTTACGAATACTATCCTCCAATGCGAGCTTCATATGGTCACGTTGTTATAAGAAACAAGTCTATCAAGGCTTTCCACATTACATATGGAGTCTCTTATGGAGGTTCGAACTATATGATCTCGAACTACTTCCAATAATGATCCTCCTCGCTTTTTTTGCAACACACTTCTTCCACTCCGCTACATCCTGAGTATTAGATGTTGGAGGTTCAGGAATATTAGTATCTACCAATTCCTTCAACCCATTATATTCCAATGGTTCCTAAATATTTTCCTTCCCAGTAATATAATTCAAACTACAATAAATATTCAAGTCTTAATCCTTAGAAGGTCATCCTGCTAGCTTTGAAGATTTGATTTTGAAAATTCAATCCTTCAAATATAACTTCAAATTCTTCTCTTCTATTTTGATTTCAGTTCTAATACCATGTAGAATACCTTTTAGATTCAAAATACTAATTGTAATTTACTAAAAAAATAGACTTGAATCTACTCTACCAAATGCAGAAAGAATGAAATGATCGTGAAATCATGAATCATACAAGAGAAATAATTCAATCAACACATTACACATTTCCTAGGGAAATCCATAGCTAAAAACCCACCCTATTTGTATATTTCATTAGTTAGAAAATATGAGAATATTACAATGTGTTGCTCAAGCTCAAGCAACCTATACACTATCTCTATCTATCTCACTACTTCCTAGACAAGCCTTGGACAATACTTAACCAAATTTCTTCTTTCCAAAGTCCCTATTTCCTTGCATTGTTTCCTTAGTAATTATCCCCTTTTATTTAGGGAAATTACTCATTCATAATTGCACAATCCATCATTGGCATTCCTCTGACTGCATGCACCACCTATACAATTTGGCTGATTATAAAACTAATAGTACATTTCCCTTGAACTCCAATATCAATTGGTTAACTCGTATATCACACATGCACGAGTTATTTATGGTTGATTTATCAGTTAATTGGTTGAACACTGAAATTTCACTCCATTTCTAGACCTCCTACTAGTTCCTCCAATAGTTGGAATGTTGTGAAACTAGCTCCAAAAAGAGAAGAAAAGAGATATCAACGCCTTAGAAATAAGCCACTTCGAGGGGACAACCTCCAATACATTACATGAATGAACAATTCTTGGATGATACAAATGAAAAGACCTCCTCTCTATATATAGGAGTCCATGGGGCCACAATGTAATCCTAGTGGGGCCATAATGTAATCCTAGCCTACCTAACAATAATAAAGTAAGGGCACTATAATAACAATATGGGGGTTACAGGGATACAATAATAACAATAAGTGGGTTACACTAACAACAATAAGGGACTATACTAGTAATATAAGGACCTAACATGCTCCTCTCCTTCAAAAAAGTGTTGTCCTCAATGCTTGAGTAGCTCCGGGTGCTTCTGTATAAAATTCTCATCCTCCCATGTAGAATCTTCAGTGGGTAAGTTCTTCCATTTGATGAGATACTCTAAAATTGATCGATTTCGTAGCTGTCAAGTTCTTATTTCCATGACTGCTTCAGGTTCCAATATGGTTTTTCCTTCCTCATCAAGTTCTGGAAATATTGTTTGAACTGGAATTTTTTTCCCTATAACCTTTTTTAAGCATGAAACATGGAAAACTGGATGCACTCATGAAGAAGTAGGAAGCTCCAATTTTTATGGCATAGTACCAATATTTTGCAACACCTTGTAAGGACCATAGTACTTTGGCAATAATTTATTATCCTTCTTAGCTTGCTTGAGGGACATTTATTTGTATTGTTGTAGCTGTAAAAATACCCAGTCTCCCACATCAAAACTTCTCTCACTGCGATGTTGATCTTCCTGTTGTTTCATTCGATTTTATGCCAAATTTAGGTTATCCTTTAAGAGTTGGAGAACTTCTTGTTGATGCTCAATGTGATCCTCCACTGCTTGAACCCTAGAATTTTCCCTTAAAGAAGATGTGATGGATGGTGGATGATATCCATAAAGTGCCATAAATGGGGTCATTTTTGCTGCAGTATGGAAGGAAGTGTTATACCACCATTCGGCAAGAGGTAACCACTTGACCCATTGTGTTTGTTTATCAGATACAAAACAACGAAGATATCCTTCCAAACATTTATTTACTATCTCAGTTTGACCATCGGATTGAAGATGATAAGATGAGCTATGAGCTAATTGAGTACCCAAACAAGAAAATAACTCCGTCCAAAAATTTCCAGTAAAAATGGGATCTCTGTCGCTCACAATAACCCTTGGGCTTCCATGTAGCTTTTGAATTCTGTCCATAAATGTAGTAGCAACTGTACTTGCTTTAAATGGATGAGATAATGCACAAAAGTGTGCATACTTGGTAAATCTATCAACTACCACCATGATGACACTCTTTCCTTCGGACTTAGGTAAACCTGTGATAAAATCCATTGAAATCTCCTCCCAACGTTGACTTGGAATGGATAAAGGTTGTAGAAGTCCCAAGGTCTTAATTGTCTCCACTTTATTCTGCTGGCAAACCAAACATTCCGCCACAAACTTTTGAATATCAGATTTAAGGCCATCCCAAAAAAATTCTTTCTTCACCCTGTGGTAAGTTTTTAAAAATCCTGAGTGTCCTCCTAAAGGAGAAGTGTGAAATTCCAAAAGAATATTTTGTTTTAGTTGGGAATTCTTGCAAATATATAAGCTATCTTTGTACCATAAAGAATAATTTTTCCAACTAAATGTATCATATGTACTAGGATATTGCTACAAATTTTGAATGAGTGTCCAAATTTCTTCATCCTTCTTCCATTCATCCCTTTCTTCCGTTATCCAATCTGGTTGGATAATAGAAATGGCACAAAGCAATGCTTCCACATCTTCATCATTTCTTGAGAGCGCATCTGCAATAACATTTAACTTCCCTTTTTTGTAGATGATATCTTTGTGACCCACTTTTGCTGCTCTTTCAAAGATATTCTTTGTTCCAAAAAGTGTTTAAGACTATCATGATCAGTTTTTACCTTGAAGTGTATTCCTATTAAGTAAGGTCTCCATTTATTTAGTGCATGTAGTATTACAAACATTTCCTTCTCATAAATAGCCTTTTGTAAATACTTTCCTTTGATTGAAAGACTTTCAAAAGAAATGGGTCTTCCTTCTTGCATTAAAACAACACCAATTCCATTTCCTGAGGCATCACATTCCACAATAAATGTTTTTGTGAAGTTTGGCGTAGCTAAGACCGGTGCTAGGCACATTGCCTCTTTAAGATGTTCAAAGGCCTTAGTTTCTTCAGGATTCCATGAAAATGCATCTTTCTTCAATAATGTTGTTAGAGGTGCTGTTATTCTCCCATAATTCTTAACAAACTTGCGATAATACCCTGTTAACCCGAGAAATCCTCGCAACTGCTTTATGGTTGTGGGGACTTTCCATTCCCTAATGGCTTTAATTTTGTTAGGGTCTACCTTAACACCCTCGTGAGATACAATATGACCCAGATATTCCACCTCTTGTACTCCAAAGAAACATTTGGATGTTTTTGCATATAATTGTTTCTCCTCCAATAGTTTGAGCACCCTCTCAACATGTTGAACATGATCCTTTCAAGACCTGTTGTAGATTAGTATATCATCAAAAAATACTATCACAAATTTTCTAAGGAAGGGTTTGAAAATGGAATTCATCAGCCCTTGAAACGTAGAAGGTGCATTGGTAAGGCCAAAAGGCATGAACAAACATTCATAATGACCCTCATGAGTTCGAAATGTTGTTTTTGGAATATCTTTAGTCTTCATTCTAATTTGATGATATCGTGAACGAAGATCCAACTTGGTAAAATAAATTGCTCCATGTGATTCATCCAATAATTGATCAATCACATGAATGATAAATTTATCTTTAATAATGAGCTTATTGAGCTCCCTATAATCCAGACACATGCGCCATGATCCATCCTTCTTGTGCACCAATACTACTGGAGCAGAGAAAGAACTTTGACTAGGTTGAATTATACCAGCCTCTAACATTTCTGAAATCATATGTTCAATTTCACTCTTTTGGACATAAGGATATCTGTAAGGCCAGATGTTTGGAGGAACACTTCCTGGAATCAAATGAATAGCATGATCATGATCACAAATAGGTGGGATTCCTTTGGGAGTATCAAACACCTTGGAATTATTGTCCAAGACTCTTTGGAGATCTGGAGAAATAGATGATTTTGATGTTGGAACTTCTAGTGAGCATAATTGTGAAATTACGCCTCATTGTTCTTTCTTCAGAAGCTTTATCATGAAATTAGGGCTTATTATCTTTCATGGCTTCCCTGTGATACCCTGTAATTTTATTTCCTTTCCTTCCGAAAAAAATTTCAAGAAAATTTCTTGAAAATTAAAAGCTACCATCCCCAAAGATTGTAACCATTGTACTCCTAGTACGACATCAGCACCTCCCATTGGGATGGAAAACATTGGACTATTCAATACATATTACCCCATGGATAGCTTGATATTATGGCATTTTCTAGAGAAATTTATAGTTCCTCCATTTTGCAACCATCACTTGACATTCTAGTGTTGGGTATAGGAAACGATTCAATTCCTTGTCTATCTTATAATGAATAAAATTATGGGTACTACCCGAATCAATCAACACTATTACCTTTTTCTTCTTGATATGTCCTTCTATCTTGAGAGTTTAAGGAGTGGTAATTCTTGCCACGTGTCAATTTTTCCTCCTTCAGCTTTAAAATTGATATAGCGAAAACTACAGTCCGTGTACTTGCGGCCACTTTTTACAGAATTCCAATCCTATGCTCAGAGAGAGAGTTATGAAGATTTTCCCACAATCACCTATTTGAGATGAAATTCGGGAGCCTGCAAAAGATCTAACTTCCACAGACCATATCTCTGAAACTATTGTGAACCAAGATCTGAAATTTTTCGAAGATCTTCCTCAAGATTTCTTCTTCGTTCCCTAAAAATTTCAGCATCTGAACCTTCATAGAAAAAACGTAATAGTGAAAATACCATGATAACCTGTTGAGGTTAAATTCAGGAGCCTACAAAAAGACCTAACTTTCACAAATCATATCTCCCAAAATATTGCGAACCAAGCTCTGAAATTTTTCTACGATATTCCTCAGGATTTTGGCTTCACACTTTAAATATTTCAGCTTTTGAACCTTCGTAGAAAAAACGTTATAGCGAAAATGCCCTGATGACCTATTTGGGGCAGGGAAACCCTAGAATCCAAAGCTCTGATACCAAATGTTGTGAAACCAGCTCCAAAAAGAGAAGAAAAGAGATATCAACACCTTAGAAATAAGCCACTTCGAGGGAGAAACCTCCAATACATTACATTAATGAACAATTCTTGTATGATACAAATGACAAAACCTCCTCTCTATATATAGGAGTCCATGGGGCCACAATGTAATCCTAGCTGACCTAACAATAATAATGTAAGGGCACAATAATAACACTATGGGGGTTACAGGGGTACAACAATAACAATAAGGGGGTTACACTAACAACAATAAGGGACTATACTAGTAATATAAGGACCTAACATGGAACTAGTTAACTAACTTTAACTCAGTTTAACTGAATTAATTAATTACAACTCAAAATAAACTCAAAAATGGGTCTTATAAAGTAGGAGCCACTCTACATGACTCTAGTTAGACCCTCAACTTGAATTAACTAAACCAACTAAGTCAAAATAACTTATTCAACTTGTACAAGCTGTCATGTGATGTGGCCTTCCAATTTTATTCTAATTTAATTCAACGAAAAATTAAATTAGAATTTTTCTTGGTTCCATTTTCAACACTAAGATGCTCCAATATAACAATTTTTCTATGTGTTATTTCAAATTCCTGCACGGGCTACATTAAAGGATGAAAATTAGCATTTGTAACTTATACTAGAAGATTTGTTCATCTATTTTGATATTTATGCATGTGTTGTCAAGCATAATTTTGGTTTTTTTATTGTAGTCTTGGTTGAAATGTTACCATAAAATGTCAATTTTAAGTGTTTGTTTACATGACATTGTCACGAAAATTTAAGATAATTGTTTCCTTTATATGTATTAAATCTTATTTTTTATGGTAGATATTATATTTGGTTTACATTATACAAAGGCCTATGTAGAAACACATATCATAGCCTATTTTATATCAGAATATGCTTCTGAAGACAAGGCTCAAGTTATCCTTTGAATCAATTATCTCATTTTCATTTTCATATAGTATCATTTGAAGTATATAGTTATGGCTTAACATTTATATCTATGGATAACATATAAATCCATATATTCTCTTTATTCTTGATATTGATGTGTACTCAAAACCCTCATAAAGGTTCTCATAATCCATGTTAATGACATAATATCAACCTCAATAGTGAGCTTCTATATGCATAGTATGGCCATACCTTACAATAGGAACAACAAAAACATGAACATAAAATATGAAAGAAAATTTCATAACTAAATTAATGAATGGAAGATAACAAAGAATGTTCAGGTAAAGGGTATATTAAGAAAAAAATCCATTAGAATGAGAATGATTTATAACCCTCGAGTAGAAGTGTGGAAGTATGAGATATCTTTCTAGCATAATGTATAACATAGTCTTGCAATAAATGGAACCTATTAAGTGGGTTTACCTAGCTTTCGTGAGTCATCACTACAAAAAAAAGGACATTGGTGAGGGGCAAAAAATGTCACCATAAGCTCATTGGTGAGGGTCAAAAGAGCATTCGTCACCAAAAACTAAACGCCACCAATGGTGGTGTCGCCGAAAGTATAGAGGTTGTGGTGACATTGAAGATCCGTCACCAATAATGACTTATAATGATGGATAGTGACCGTCACCATTTCATATGAGAAATGGTGATGGAAAATAGCCTCTGTCACCAAAAAAATGAACATCACCAAAGGTGGCGTTGCCAAAATTATGTGTTGTGGTGACATTCAAGGTATGTCACGAATAATGACTATAATGACAAAAAAATGACCCTCACCATTTCATATCAACAACAAAGATTTATAGTGACAAACCTTTATTGGTCATCACTATTGATGCATATATATGGTGGCATTCGTTGACTGTCATCATTTCGTTTTTTGGTGAGGGTGAAAAAATGTCATCATAATCTCATTAGTGACATCAAGGTCTATCACAAATAATGAATATAATGACAAACAATGACCCTCACCATTTCATATCAACAAAAACAATTTATGGTGACAAACCTTTCGTGGTCGTCACTATTGATGTGTATATATGGTGGTTTGTGTTGACTGTCACCATTTCATATTTTGGTGAGGGTCAAAAAATGTCACTATAAGCTCATTAGTGATGGTCAAAAGAGCCTCCATCACCAAAAATTGATTGTTGTCATTCCATATAAATATCAAGGCATGATGGAGTCGAACCACCAACCTCCTACCTGTAAAGCAGGTGCTCTTCCATTGAGCTAGCACCCTTTAAAGAATTATACTTTTAAAAATTATATCTTGAAACTTTATAGATTGTAAATTATACAACTTTCAATAAATTAAAGTCTCGACAATATTTTACTAAACAAACAAAACATCATCAAAGTTGCAAGTCTCTACCTAATGGTTATGCAAATTATGAAAAGTGGGTGGAGGGAAAGATAGTTACTTATAAGAGACTCAATATGTTTAATTGAATACTCAATTAGATTTGAAACTCTGAAGACATTTATAGCCTAAAAATGACCTATAACTCGCAAATGCATCAAATATTGCAAAGGAAATGTCATAAGTGGATAGCATATGGAAGAAGAGCATTGATGAAGAGAGATGCAATATATTACATGTTGAATGAAAGAAAAATCTCAATGTTGTTGTTGGGTGACCTTTTATAATTGGGACCTTTGTCTTTCCTTTATCACATAAATATTCAAATTAGAAATTCAAAATTTTAGATATCTGAATGATATCTAAACTTCTGTGCAAATGTAACACGGGTCTCCAGGGAACCACAGGGGAAAAAAATTTATATATATATATATATATATATATATATATATATATATATCCCCTTCACATAAAGTGACATGCGATTTGGAATTTCACAAGTCCGCACTCAAAACATGGCAGCAACCAACAAATAAAAAAAATTGAAACTTATAACAGTAAGAGTATCTATTTTCAGCAGTGAACACCAAACAATAATATAGTAATTAGTTCACTTTAAGACTACAAAACATTGAAAAAAACAATGTGCTCAATTATCTGCCAATACAAAATGGACTTAATTCTAATGAAGCAAAAGAGTTGATACTAAATCACAAATACAAATGACCAACAACAATGTAAATTTTTCTTTTTCAAGATCTTTCCAACAATCCAAACAGAAAATTCCCCCCATCAGTGTTTATAAGTGAATTTATGACCTGGAGAATTTAAGATTCTAGTTTAACCCCTGGATTATAAAAGACTAAATCATGTATTATTTGCAATGCAATGGTTTATGAGAATTGTGTCAATCCAAGAGGGTTGAATTGTAATGACCCCATACTGTAGAATGTGAACATGCTTTGCAAATTTTTTTAGCTCAAAGCCCAAGGAAAAGGCCCCAATATTGAATGGTCATGAGTCCAAATGGTAGGCAAGCTAGGTTTTGATGTTATGGTTAACTGTTATAAAACCAAAGTATAATAAATAATATAATAACCTCCAAAAATATTTCTTGAGGAGAAACACATGAGTTGAATCCAAGAATGGAAGAGTAAAGCGAGTCCTTGGGAAGGTAATATAGGTTACTTAATGTCCAAAAAATGACCAAAATTACATCAACAACACTGCTCAATTCATAAGTGGAAGTACAAAGTTGGATTTCAAAGGGCACCCCTATAAAATCTAGAATTGTTCCTACTTAAAAATATCTAAGCATGGCTATCACAATGATAAGAAGAAGAAATACAAAGCTTTGGAGCCAAGTACAGGGTAAGCCTCAATGCATCGAATGCCCACTGTCAAACAAAGGGTATTCCTCTCAAGTCGAAAGGGAAGCTATCTTACCATCTTAGGCTCTGGATAGAAAGCTGGGTAAAAGAGATGGATTTGGTCTGGGGGATGTCTCTCTGTATGGAAAATATGGCCCTCTACATGGAGCTGGTAGAAGGGAGTTGCTTACAATTCTAGGATGAGTTATCTTGAAACCCCATACAACAACATCACATGGGATTTCTTATCAAGGGTTGGGGTGCCTCTTATAACCCAATAAATCATTGTTGCCATGTGTTTCTTGCAGAGGTTCTATCTTCTAACCATGCTATATTAAAAGCTCTTTCACCTACCCTGTTGATCATATGTTCCAAGTCCAAACTCAAAATGTTATATGGAAGACAAATGATCCTCATGCATGGGAGACATAAGCTAATTTTTCTTAGAGAGGTTATGTCATTATCATTCTTACATTCTTCCTCATGTTGAGAGAACACATGCCTCCATAGATGAAATTCCATATAACCAACCCACGAAGCCAGTGAACTTGAAAGATGTGTGAGTTTGTGCCAAGCTAGAGGGGTTGTGGTAGAAGTGGAAGGAAGGCATTGTGTTTGAAGAGAGAGTTGTAGAGTAAGCAACATGGAATCTCATTACTCAATTGTTTAAATCAATGCTAACTAGAAATGAGCTAAGGTATCTTTGAAATCACATTATCCACTTGTCTGATTCATCATTGTAATGAGCCAAGGTATATGGATTTCAAGAATTCCCAAAGAGCAACCAGTAGCTCAAATTATTTATGCCAACATTGTGGAACTAGAGGGGATGGATTCAATGGAGATCATGACCTTGTGTTGTGTTTTTCTAAGTGGAAGAGGTTTGTCAATGTTCGAACGTTAGGGTGAGATACCTAAATAAGCTTTCAATGAGGGAAAGAATTGTTGGTGTCTGGTTGTGGCTATTCTTTTTAGTAGTGTGGGTTGGGATGGATGAGAAATAAATCCAGCAACCATCATTCATCCCTGTGGTCTCATAACCCAGTTTGGGGGTGGCATTTACATAAGATTATTGTGGTTGAGCAGTTGATCACTCATTTGTCACCAATTTGATGGGGATATTCATGGCAAAGATGAGGGATTATCATCATTTTCATGTCAAATTTTCAGCAAATAATACCACCAAGCCTCCACGAGGATATTTTTGTTTTTAGCATCATTGCCAAACACACCCATCCCTTTGCTTTTAAAAACATTAGATGCAACCATTATGAAGTAAAATAATAAGTGGTATCACTAGATGGTGTAAAAAGAAAAAAATGGAAACAATTGTAGAACCATAGTTTAGGACATTATATGGGTCAATGGTTCAATTCTATGTTATCCTTGAAGACTTGTGTTTCTATTTGCTAAAAAAATATATATCTCCTCGCACAAACTTCTAGCAAAATCCTATGAACATTTAACAAAAACCTAAGAGACTTGGAGATGGAATGAGTCCCTATTATGGATTCTCTAATGTCCCATAAATATACTCTTTTAAGGGGTGACCACCGGTGAACCACCAACTATCTCAAAACTTGGCATACGATTTGGCTTGAAATATTATTTTTCTTGTGGAATTATGATATCATTTTTTTTGAAACTAATGAACTAGTTTAGATCTGCATGTTGTCTCTTTCTAAGATTAATCTAAAGTTATAAACAAGTGACTTAAGTAAATATTCAAGACAGTGCATGAAATCGAGGATTTGTAAATCCATGGCTTCAAATGACATCATCAACATGAGATCCAAGTTTGATGAAGTCAATCTTGAGCTCAAGGGTCAAGTTTTGGCCAATCCTGCTTTTGATTACACTGAGGACACACATCAATGGGTCAAGAAGTCATTGTCATCATGCCTACAATAACAAACCCTAGATAAATGAACATGACAGCAAAAGGGGTCAATGACCAAGCCAAGGCCACATTAGGGCTAGTAGTTACAAATGTAACCATAGAGAGAATACCGTTACTGGCTATATCTGGCATTTCAGGCCAAATGAGGTGCCACCATAGCTTTTGAACAGTCTTCACTTGCCAAACACTAGGGCAAGAAAGCCTCTCAGCTCTAGTATGGTCTTTGTATCTCTTCTATAATTTGGTCTATCCGCATGAACATTATAAAAACAAGGGATCATAACATGCATATCTTTTAAGTCCACACATGAGATTTTGTTTCGGAGAGGAACCCTCTATATTAGCTCCCACGGTTATTGCCTGTCAAGTCACATTGAAATAATGAGGGGATTCTTCAATATTAAACATTGTTCTGCACAAGATTTGTGGTAACATTGCTTTTTTTCAACCCAAATATGATTTATTTTTTATGTTGTCTCTTTTTTTTGAGATTAAATATAAATTAACTAAAGATTTAAATAATATTCAGGCAGTTCATGAAATCAACGTTTATATGTGTAATTCAGTGCTGGGATTAGTTTGACAATTCTATCAGACAAAAACAGAAATTGGATGATCTTGCATTTGTACCGTAAACATGTCATGGATCAATGAACATTGAATGAGTTCTTTGTGCATCTAAACACAGTATTTGCTAATTAAATGTTACGAAATAATAAAAAGTCATGGATGACTAGGACCACATTAGTATTATAATTAAACTACTAGAAGAGAGCATGTGGTCATCGGCTATATCACAGCCATTTTAGATCAAATGTGTTTCTTATAGATTTTTAAATTAGCAACTTACAAAGCACTAGATAAGACTTAAGCTCAATGGTCTTTATTATTAATACCTTTACACTCTTATCTATGCAGAATCTTTTAAAAAAGCAAAGTCTGCAGATCTTTGATCTTCACTGAGGCCCCATTTGGGGGAATCATTCTATTTTCATATGAAATCATAGATTCTCTTTATATTGAATTCATGGATACAACAAAGAAGACTCCCTCAAAGCCCAGGCCAGAAGCCTGACTCTATAAAACTGCACTCCTTGAGTGTTTCTACACGTAGATTTTGGCATAAGCAAGAGGTGCTATTGCTTTTGAGTTAAGCCTTCTTGGAGGATCCTGCCAAAAACATGCCTCTTACTCCCAATCCACTCAGTTCAAGGATGAGTGAGCCTGAGCTTTGTTCCCTCAAAGATAAGAGACCCTCAATCTGCCCTCATGACTGGAAAATCAAAGGACATTCAGTGTGGGAACTTGGGTACTATGATCCCAGATACTAAATTTTGTGAAGGGATACCACTCTTTGTCATTTTAATGAGGCTTTTGTATCTACAGCAATACTTCTTGAGTGGAAAAAATACAAACCTAGTTACAAACAAATGACTCTTGCCTCCGTTTCAAGTGTTGCTTTAATTATAATTTTTAAGATATGAGTGGATAGAAAAAAATGTTTTAAACTGGAACTTATTGCTGAGAGAATGGTTCTCTCCTTTCATCCTGATTCTCAAGTTTTTTTATCAAACAACCTTCCATGTCTGTAGCTCGGTCTAGGTAGGGTTCCCAAGCACAACTTTCCTTACATTCTCCTAGTTTATATTTTCTTGAGACTCCCTAGATCCATTTATTAAGTTCATGGAGCTCTTCTTATCATAGACTCCTTATGCTGTTTACCCCTTATCATGTTATAGTACTCAACTAGTTTTGGGTTTTCCCAATAAGATGCTCATATAAGTAGATCGATCTCACTTTACTAAAATGTTAGCCAATTGGCTACAACATTTAGATGTAGATCATGCCAAAATTGTACACCTCAAAAAACCTATATTCACTTCTTCTCAACATCTTCTACATCCAATGGACCAGGAAAAAATCCAGGATGGGCCAGTAATAAGCGAAATATATATATTATCCAAAAAAGAAAATGGCTCATCTGAAAGCAAAGAGACAAATTTATGATAGTGGTGGGAGACACACTCAACATGGTGCCATCAAATATTTTGTTGGGTTTCAAACACCTTAGTGAATTGAAAAAGGAAAAACTTGGTCTTGTCACCACTTGTGTTCTGTGATTCCCTTTCACAAATCGTATCTGTGCCACTAGCATATCGATAGAATAGGGTCAATATTAGAAAGAAAAGAAACAAAGAAAAAGGCGAGATCCTCCTTGATAATCACAACTTCATGGTAAGCCAGAACAACCTTCCAGTCTCTCGATGATCAGTTTAATTTCTCTATGTACTCACGCCTGTCTGTTTCTGAATCTTAGCCTTGTCAACTAATAGCATTAGTTGGATGTTAACGAAACACAAATGAAAGAAAGAAAGAAAAATCACCAGCAGCATCATTTGACCGATGTGAGTACCCACCTAACACATCTTTTTAATAAGGAAAAAAACCAAAAACACAAGCCCTCTCTTCTAATTGGAAGTTCACAGTCTGTATTGGTTTTCTAAACCTATACCTGTTGAATGTATAAATACAGTGTGTAATTGTTTGTCTCTTTCATTTCACTTTCGGCGATTCTGAAAATACTTTCCCTATCTTCAGCCCAATGCAAGTCACAATCCCGAGTAGAATATTTGCACTTAGTAGGTGTATAATATTCATAATTGTTATGAGATGCGGTGGAACATCCCACGACAATCACCAGTAGAAATGGACTAGAACCCAATGGCATGTTAACTCATTCCTTCTGTTTGTAACTTTGTGAATAATGTTGCTATCAAAAAGATGAAACTGCTTATCCATCACACACTTGCATTTAAATGGAATATTAAAAACACCCAGCCTCAACTAAGAAAGTCGGCTCACAAAAAAATAGGATTACTCACACTAATATCAAATGAAATCCTTCCCACAACATGAGCACTTGTATAAATTGCTATACATTGCCACTTCAATGTTAAGCTCAAGTTGAATATCAATTTCAATATAAATACCTTAAGTCCATTTTTCAAAATTAGCGAGGATGCCATAAGTGTGACTTGGAATCCATCCAAATGTTATGTAAACTTCTGAGTTTTGAAGAAGCCTACAAGGAAGATATTTGGGTAGGCCATTCTTCTGTATCTTATATGGCAACTCTTTGACTAGGTTCATGTGCCAAATTCAATTACGTGAGAGTCATCCCAGCCCGGGCTGGTGCAGCACAGCAAGCTCTGTCAGGAGTTGTGCCATCCATATGTGAAAAAACACATTTTTATGCTGTTGTTTTCCCTTGCTTGCTGGGTTTATAATCCTGTAAACCTCAAACCTAGCTGAAATAACCACCAAACCTGCATGTCCATAGCTTGCAGTCTTGCCAGGTCAAATGGACGATTGCAGTGAATTGAATTTAGAACATCGGAGGAACATTTTCCTAGAATTTGCAAAGTAAACATGGCGTGTTCCACACCCGAAATTACCCCTGTTGACGAAATAGGGATCTTGACGGCCTATGAAAAATATCCCACAATTTTTAGAAACATGGAGGGGCAGCTGAGGCCTTAAAAACTTATAAATATAAAAATATAAGTATATCTTGTGAAGTGCTGATATTTATTAGATATAATTGTCTTTATCATTCTTATAATATAAACAACTTTGTGTGAGATATCTTGCTGTAAGTTTGTAGCCTTGATGTTAAATGAAGCCATAGCCTTATGTAAATAATAAAGAATAAGAAAGGAAGAAAAATACACTATATTCTTGAGAATTTTGGCTTAAATACATTTCTTTCTCAAAACTGCTGAAGTGAGAAAGAATTGCATCTGCTTACTCAGCAAAGCAGTTGTGCTACAGATCTAATAAAAAAATCTCATGAGAAATTTGTTGTAAAGGAACTGATTAAATGTTCTACTTTGCCTTACTATTGCCAGAAGGTGAAGTTAAATACCAATATTGAACTCTTTTTTATTCTTGCTGGTATTGTGGTCTTTATTGTTGGGTTAATTTCCAAGTCCATTATTTTTTGTGCTATACTAAATTTGGATTGATCTAACTTTACTTATACCACAATACAACACTAAATCTCTCGTCTTGGTATTAAACTTAGGCGCATCAATGAAATGTGAAATGAACAATGAAAACATTAAATAAATTTCGATTAACTCAAAACCTTAAAATTGTATTTTTCTTATTAAAAAAATTCGGAAATTTTTCATTAAAAAAAATTTGCCAATTTTTTTACTAGAAACAACCCCTCCATCTCCCCTTACGTCCCCTCTTCCCATGCACCCTAAACAGCCTCAGAGGATTTCCTCACTTGCCCTATTTTTGGGAGCCGGGAAATGGCCCAGTCGTCCCCAAATCCCAGACGTGAGGGCTAGAAGCTCGACCCCCAGTGGGGGGATGCGACCCGTGGACTCTATTATAAACCCTAGGTGAACCAAAGGCCCTAACATACAACCAAAGGCAAACATCCTAGACTTTTAACAAGGGACTTTTTACTCATATTTACTTTACATTTTCATAAAAACATCGTAACTCCCGAGGAGAGATAAATTTATCCATATTATTATTATTTAATTGTTTTTACTAGAACTTTCTTTAGTGTATTATGAAACACAAATGAGATGAAATGAATTTCTAATACATTTCCATAAACAAAATCCTTACAAAATGAGAGAAATAAAAAACTAGTAGAAATTTTTTTCAAATAAAATCCACATACAGTGTAAAGAAAAGGAAAGCAAGAACAAAAATTCTCTGGAGGATCTATGTTAGTGAAAAAAAATTACATATTTATGGATCATGTTAATAAACATTGAATGATGCAAGATGATGTGCTATATGTTTTTAAAAAAGTCAGCATCATTCAGTAGATTAAAAAATCCATGTCTTCTTATTGCCCTAAGATTTCACTTTACTAATAATCCAATCAGCATAATCTATAAACAACCATGCAAGAAGATAGATCAGTGGTGAGATAAGTGGACATAATTCCTACAAAGTCACTCATGCTGTTGGCTTATGGGGTATGGAGTTACGCCAAGGGCTGTGAAGCAGTGAGCAGAAAAATACAATTATTGACTACAATAATGAAATAATGGGAGTTAAGAGGAAATAAAAAATTTATGGAAACTAATACATATTTTATAGCCCTTGGAAGTTATGAGTGACGAGGAACTGAAATAGGTATTCGCTCCAGTCTTAGGACCGGGAATGTAGAATAACTTGATTGAAATTATATAGAATTTTATTGACTTAAGTAGAAAGATAAAATATTAATTTTACACACCATTTCCAAATGGGAAAACTTTCATTGAATATATTAAATGGACTTTGTGTAGGATTGTAGAGAACCAAGTAGGTGCAAAATTCATTTGTAGTCTCAATGATTGTCCAAACAACAAATATCCACTAATGATGCAGTTTTATCAAAAGATGAGAAATTTGACAAACCTAGATTTGAACAAAATTGCAAAAAAGACTTATTATGAGTTCTAAAAAATCTCATTCATCTTTCTAGTCTATCATTTCATAAATCACCATATAAACTTTTCTAAAAGATTATCTTGTATTATAAACAGTTGTTGTTCCCCAAGTACTATTCTTAAGTTGTTGTTCTTAGCATTCTGTTTTCTCATCTTTGCATTATTCTTATTGATCCTCAAAAGAAAACATCAAACAAAAAGAGACTATGCTCTGCCACTTTCATGACACTAAGCCAGTTCATTTCTTTTCCTTTCTATTTTTACCCTCATTTCCCTAAACTTCAAACCTTTAACCCCTTTATGGTTAGATCTGGCTCTCCCCAAACATCTGCACTCTGTGTTTTGATTTAAAACACCCCCACCTACCCCTATCGAACTTAATTTATTTAAAAATAATTTGGACTAAAAACAAATCTTTTATAAACAAAATTATAAGCCCAAAGATTAAACACCCAGCCACCTCCTCCACCTGCTGTCCAGACGCTGTGACCAACACCCAAACATCTCACGCAGAGAGATTCTCATGAAAGCTGCACATTTCCTTTATAAATTCTCCCTCAAACGATGCGAATTTCGCACCTGTAACCCTGGTCCACATATTCCCCCACGGGACCATGCCGTGTACAGTTCTTCTGGCACCCTCCATGCATTGGAATCCTTTTCTCCCACTCCCCCTTGTCTTTCTTATTTACCGTTTTCCCCGTATGATAAGCCTCTGCACAGCTCCCGATGCCTTATCCCCACAGGACCACTTCGTTTGTCTTTCCTTAACCCCTTTCTGCTTTCTTCTTCCCCCACCACTTAAGTATTAACTCTCGTGGATCTCACTTCATCCATCTGTATCGATGGTCCCGTCCTTCTATTGTCATCAGCCTCTGCCTTCTCCATGGTCTCAATCCATCTGTAGATCCTTAGATCCTCTGGTTCTATCATACCTATGACCCAACTCCAGGAGCCTACCATTCACTACCCAGCCCTCATCAATACATTCATTTTCCCTTAACTTCCACTATTTCCCGCTCCCGCACCTTCCATCACATGCCTCTGAGCAGTTGGATCACCCCTTCTCATCCAACGGTAGATATCACATGTCTGCGTGATTTTTCACATCCAGTTCATAAATGGCCATTTCATGAGACTAGATGGGCATTGTGTGAATATCTGCCCTTCATTCTAAATTGATTAACATTAAATTCAATGTGGAGCCATACATAATTTGTAGTAACCACAGTGGTTTTTTAAACATCTTTCTCAGAATTTCTATTTCCAGTAACATAAACTAGTTTCATAGTTTTTCTCCCTTATTATCTGCGCATTCATTTTCTCCTCTCCTCCTTAAGCAGCAGGCTCTCTGTAACAAGTTCCAACACACTGATGAAGAACTTATAAATGAACAAATAATCTCCAGGCACTCCGTCCAGGTCACCAATCAATGTTTTGGCAAATGTTTAATCTTCAAAATCAAACCCAAACATTAGGTCCTATCACCCAGCAGAGAAAAGGAAAAGCAATTGGAAAGAACAAGATTAAAAGCGAGAACCAAAAGGGAGTTAAAAGCAATTCCAAGTAGTGAGAAGTTTAATAATGAAACGGGGAGAAGATTGAAGATGAAGGATTGTACCTAAAAACAAAGAAAAGGTCTGAAAGTTGAAAAATCCAGCGGTCTTACTGATTAAAAGTACTTTAAGGTGATCTGAGTTACCAAGAGATAAATCTGAGGCCCTTTATGAAGTTAAAAGGTTAAAAATGGATGATGTTTAAAAACGATAAAGAAGGTCAATTTCATGGAGTGAGATAGAGGCCTTAAGAAACACAGTTTATGATTAAACGAAGACTTAGGATTATAAAAGATGACCTGAATATCAAAGACGATTCTTCACTTAGTAACTCAGTGGCACCATATTTTCCTCAAAGGAAAATTGTTGATTATTACTAAGGATATTTATAAAACATGGAACGATTCATTAAAAAAAGCGAAAGAACCCTAGAGAGTCAGTTTTTTTCAAATATTTTACCTCGAGAAGCCAAAAAGAATAGATTTATTACAAGGAAAGTGGACAGAAAACATTCTCCTTAAACTCACTTGTGGTTTTTAAGGATAGGGTGCATTTTACTATGTCATTAATAACATTTTTGAACCCTAGATAGTTTTCTGTCCTCATTTGCCGCATAATCTCCCCAATATTGAACCTCATTATGAAAGACCTTTGATAACTCTTTGAAGTATTTTTAGTTACTACATTGAGTTAGAGAGAAATTGTTTCTGGAACTTTGTGATGTTTTGAGCTGTTTTGTGTGCAGGATGGAAAACTCTATGTTGGGATCCATGAGCTTGTGTTTCATGTAATTAAATATTCATTGTTTAATTTTCCTATTTCCATTCATTTCATCATCTCTTGCTTGGTAGGTAAAATTTTTGAGCTAAAGAAGTATACATTACCTTGAGCTTCCATTTTTCTCTTACTATCTTCTATATTTCATCTCTTGGGATTTTATTGATGGTTTGATTACTTTCACTTATCATGTATTCTTTACCAAGCAATTCATCTGGTGGCTTCAAGGCAGTTTGGTTTACTTCTTACTTTCTTGCCTCTTAAAGCTTCATTTTTTGAAGTCACTTCAAAGTATGATGTCCAAAGTTTGTCAAAGAGTGCATTTGATCATACCCTTTTACTTGCACTCAAATAATTATTTTGAAAATTCTTATATTTTTATAAATATAGTTTTGGGAGTTCTCTTCTATGAATGTAGTTATTTGTGAATGATGAAATATTTTCTTATCCTTGAGAGTGGAAATATTGATGAAATAGAGCGTTCTAAACTCTGGAATTTAATTTAAAAATTTTATATGAAATTTATTTTTAAAGTGGTTGTAGAGCTCATGGTTATTGTCTATAAAATACTTCTATTGCAAATGATGCTTTAAATCTTCTTTGGAAGATACCCTTATAGTGTAAAGTTCTTAATTGCCCCTAGTTCACTACATTCAAACTAGCAATTTTCATTTCAACTTATCAAAACTTTTGTTGAGCTAATAGCCAAATTAAATTTTCCGGCTTCATTACACAATTCTTCAGAACTTGTTGCCATTTCCACTTAAGGCTCCATTACCCAACTAGCTTGAATGTTTCCCTTTCTATCTGCTCTTACAGGTCATCATCCACAAACAATCAACAAAGCTCAAGCTTAATAGCTAACCTCCCGTCAACCTTGCAGAAAACAAGTCATGTCTTTAAACATATTGAGATCCCTCTACAGAATGGAAAGGGATAATTATAGAATCTCTCATTGGTTTATCGTTTGCCCTACCTCATTTGATATGCCAATCATAAATCAGGATCCAACATTGGCAAATCAGTGATATACGAGTAAAAGTCCTAAAACCAGAATACCTCGTAATCTTATTTGGAAGTGAAAATATACTTCTTCATTCAAACTCATCATTAATCCACAGTGGGATCTTATGCAGGCTCGGTGGAAATCTAAATGAAAACCTTTAGGATTAAGAAGGCCATATAAACCACTTGAAGAATGACTAGATAAGCCATAGAGTAGGTCTCTGTTGTTTGACCACCTTAGATAAGTGTTGAATCAAGGTATGGACACTCTCATAACACAGATAACTACATAAAATCAGATCTTGAAGACCTTATCGCTTTGAAGAATCATCTAGATAAGCCATAGAGTAGCTCTTTGTTTGTTTCACCACCTTAAGCAAGTGTTGAATCGAGGTATAGGACACTCATAGCAGAGAACACATAAGCTTCAGAAAAAACTGAAATGTTCATATTGGTTTTCAATAAACCAATGTAGTGGTGGACATAGAAGCATTTTACCTCCAAAAAGCCCAGGAATTTCCACATTGACGACTCACGCGCCTGATGGGCCTATTGCCTCTCCAGTCCTAATTTCCTTAGCTATATTAACAGGCCTTGGAGAAGTTTTATAAGCCTAGTCTCATGTAAAATCAATGTGGGAGAAAAAGTTTTAGAGAAACAGTCTTGAAAAACCTTTTCCTATAAATTTTTGAAAAAGCGAAATGTGAAAACCCTTACCAGGAGTCACTCCCGGATCATCAGATCCTAATCCCCCATCCTGGGTGGAAAAATCCAGAGGAGAATTTTGCAGACACCCTAGACACACAGAGAAAACCAACTGCGTGGGACCATCTAGACAAATAGCCTTCCTAAAGATCTGCAGGTTTATGATCCTCGCGTATCTTTCACAGAGCCTGCTACAAAGAATCAAATTCAAGGCTAATTTAAATCAAGCTTGTTTTGAAACTATAGATTTGCTGTGAGCTTTCGGAGAGGCCCTCACCTTCCCTCCACCAGTTCTGCCAAATTTCCTCAATTTCAAGCTCCTTCTGTAATCTTCTCATCATTGGATTTGGTGGCCTTTGATGCTGTGCCACTCCTCTCCACACATCCCTATTCAAAACACTCCATTTCAACCCAATTTCCCTCTTGTAAACCCACCTCTTGTAAATCCCCCCGTGGCCCCAATCATGGCCGGCCTTAGTGGCGCTCCACTAGTGTTACCACAACCCATGGTTCCCTTACCAAATGATTACCAATCCAAAATTCCCATTTCATGGAAATGAACCTCTGCCTACCATGACACGTAAATAAATGAATGATGCCTTTGATTACATGCAAATAGAAAGAGACTGTTAAGATGAAATTTTGCTCATTTAGGAGGAGGAAGGAAATCTAAAAATGGTTTAAAAACTTACACTCCTCAACATAAATGATCTCCATTAACTTTATAAACATTCCTTAAAAAAATGGGAAATTATAAATAGCATTATAAATCACTTTGAATATAATCTCAAAAGCTTGAGTGGGAAAGTCATCATGATTACGCACTACGATTCAATGAATATAATGCTTCACTCCAGGACATGACCTCCACTGAGCTAATATGAAAATTCCAGAAGGTTTAGTCTCACAGAATGGCCTACAGCCTAGAAAAGTTGGAATACCTCAATAATTTGAAGAAGATCCTCCAGGAAAAGATAGCAAGTGTGAAGAAAAATGAATCTAAATTAGAGAAAAAAGCTGATTTGAAACAGAGAAAAGAGTTACATACGAGGATGATACAATTACATCAACCTCCATCATTAGATGCTAAAATTTAATCAAATTAGTGAGAGGGTAATGGAAGAATGTTTGAAAAAATGATCTTGAATGATGAAGTGCTCCTAGAAGAAAACCAAAACCAACCCCAAAACTAGAAGTAGAAATAAGATTTGGAAAGACTCAATCAAGATGAGCAAGGGTAACTGACCAAAATATTGACCTCACTGCTTAAAACTAAGCAGATAAAGAAGAAAGAGAGGTTGAAGGATTGGAAAGGAAATTGTCTTAACCTACGTGAGTTAGAAGTAGCAGAGACAGATGTTTTCACTAAAGAGAGAACAAGGTTCTTCTCTTGAGAATAGGTGTGAAAACAATCAGAAGATTAGAAAGATTATACAGTTGAGTTTGAAAAATGCAATCTTGGAGCTACCCTGACAAAGCCTGAAACTTAAAGCCAAGAGCCTATAGAACACTAATGGCAAGAACACTAGTATTGTTGTTAAGAAAAAATTAAAAATCAATACAAAGAAAAGGCAATGATAACATCAACACTTAGTGAAAAAACAAATAAAATAAGGACAAAAGACAATTCTCCAACAGCAGTGGGCTCGAAAAATTTGCCCTAAATGCCTGCATATTGGCCCTAACAATCTGCTCCCAAATAAAGTCCAATAAAGAATCAACAAATCGAGTGTCACAGAAAGAGTTGTAAATGACCAAAGCAGATGTAAATATGTCAAGAGCAATAGATCCTTTCAGACTTGAGGGGAAATTGTCAGAGATTAAGTCACATACCCTTATTTAGACTAGTAACTGGGGTTATAAAAAACAAGTTTTGACTTTGAATATGAGTGGTAACCAGTCACTTTAAACTTGCTTAGATGATAACCAGAAGTGTGTTGGTGCGGGGTTAAGATGAAATATAAGAGAAGAGGTTGTCCCTCCTTATATATTCTTGATAGACATGAAAAAATCTTTTATATTATATTGAGCCTAATTCTTCTTTTAATCTTGTACTCAGTAGTGATGGAAGAAACTGGGATTGAAAATTATAAACCTTACAAAATACCTATATTTTGGATTCAAGTAGAGTCAAATGCTTGGCTAATTAAGATTTTGTATTTAACTTATCTCAAATTCCTTCCATCTTCTAGTAATGGGACACAGGCGTGCTTTGTTAACCCTAAGTATTGCACACTTCTTTGGATCATGGAACGACTACGAAGCCTCAGCTGGACATATCTTTGCTGCCATCCAATATTTATTAAACTAAATTGTCTGAAGTCCAAAAGCAGATGTGGGTGAAAGCATAGATCAGACCAAAAACAAATTCTCTATCTATGTCCAATCAATTTGGATTTTGGTTATGTCTTATATAATGAATATGAAATCAACCCGAAAAAGAAACAAAGGAGAAAATTAGTCACGAACGGTCCGACTGCCATTACTCAGAAAATAGCAAATCCAGATTTTAGTAGCCTTACAATGAAAAAAAGGAAAATAGTGAAATATCTACAGAAAATAACTTTGGTAACTCTTATGAGAAATTAAGTGTAGGGTGGTTAATATGGATACAAGAGAAGAAAACACAGACAAGAGGATTTTCTATAAACTAGAATTTTCTGTGCACAAAATAACATTCTCTTTGAATAGAAGCCTCCATGTTAGCTTGCCTCAAAGAATTTAGGAGCTAAAATACTATAGGTCCAAGGGATTCCCAGACTCATTATCAGACAGATCAAGAGATATTCATAAAAACCAAAACTCTGCAGAATCCGAAAATATCAGCATAAGTCTAAAAACCTTGAAAAATGTGACTCATTTTCATCCAAGACAAATAATCTAGCGAATGAACTGCCTTTAACTGCTAGAAATTGCCAAATACAAAGACAAATGAACGAGTTCGTATAATTAAAAAAACGGACACCATAATACCTAACAATGAGATTGTAACTGAAGTATTTGAAGGAGACAAACACATAGATGATTTTCTTCAATCAAGAATGATTTTGCCATACCAACACCTTTTTCGAGCCATGAAGAAAAGCGTTTAATGAACAAAACCACAGAGAAACGGAAATTTTGTCTTTTGCCGCTGATATAAACCATGTTGAACATCCTTTTAGAGCGAGAAATGATAGACGCGCGGATCGAGAGGAACTGGAAGTTTTACAATGTAAAAATGATACAATTCCAAGAGGTCTTACACCATTAGAACAAATTTTCGATTTCAATGATAGCCAAAGAACCAAGGATGGAGCACAACAAGGAAACGAACATAGAAGAGCATAACATAGGCAACATAGCAAACCCAAAGATGATAAAACTATCAACACTCTTGACTCATATCAAACAACAATACATAGACATTTTCAAAGAATTTAAGATGTGTTTGCATGGGGATATAAGGATCTAAAATCATATGATACCGGCCATCATTCAACACAAAATTCCTCTTAAAGGAAAATTAGAAACCTTTCAAACAAAAACTCGAAGGATAAACCATGTTTTATTGCCTTTAGTTGAGGAAGAGATTAAGAAAATGTGTGAGGCTAGGATCATAGTTCCTATCGGGTATTACGAATGGGTTTCCAACTTAGTATTTGTTAGGAAAAGATTGGGGGAAATTAGAATTTGCATTGATTTCATAAATCTAAATAGAGCCTCCCTTAAAGATAATTATCCCTTGCCAAAAATGGATCATATACTTCAAAGGGTGGTTGGGTCTAAAAGATTTTCAACGTTGCTAGATGGGTTCTCGGGTTACAATCAGGTTTTAGTACTCCCCAGTGACAATATAAAGCAACTTTACTACACCTTGGGGTACATTCATGTATGCCAAAATTCCATTTGGCTTAATGAATGCGAGGGTCCACCTTCCAAAGGTCCATGGACATAGCCTTCTTAGAAGACATAAACTCTTTATAATCATTTACCTTGATGACATTATTGTTTTCTCTAAAATTGATAGAAGAACACTTGATTCATGCGAAAAGTTTTTGAAAAATGTAGGAGATATGGCTTATCTTTGAATCCCAAAAGACACTCTTTGGTCTCTAAGAAGGAAAACTTCTCGGCCACATTATTTCTGAAAAGATCAGTAGACCCTAAAAGGATTGATGGCATATTGAAGATCGACCATCCTGAAGCCTTAAAGAATTACAATCTTTCATTGGGAAAATAGTTTTTGAGAGTTGTACCCAACCTTTATTTCGAGCTATTAAGAAATATCACAAACATCTTTAAAGAAAGAGGTAGGTGTTAAATGGACAATATAGGCTAAACAATCATTTGAACTAGTGAAACAAGCTTTAACTCAAACACCGGTTCTCAGTAGTCGATTTCAGCCAGGATTTTTATATCTTTTCTTTTGCATACGAACATACAATAGTTGCGGTATTACTACAAAAAAATGACACGGGGCATGAAAAATCTATATCCTTTTTTAGTAGGGCTTTAGAGATGCTCCACTCAAGTATAATATCATGGAGAAACGAAGCCTTAGCCTTGGTAAAAGCATTGAAAGAATTTAGAGTCTACATTTTTCATTCTCACATCATTGCTTTTGTCCCATCTTTGTTGTCAAAGATATTCCAAGTCAAGACCATGATGGTTAAAGGGAAATGGATTGCTATTATTCTAGAATATGACTTAGAAATCAGGCCTACCAAACTAGTCGAAGGGAAGGAAGTTAGTAAACTCTGTGATTGGTCAAACTTCCAAGCACTTGATATGAATACTGGTCGATGTCTTAGAAGAAATAGAGAAATTCACAACTCATTCATTGAAGAAATGTTTGTAAATTCACCTTGGTATGCTAACATCATATATGTGTTGCTTTATACGAATACCCCCTTCTTTTTCTAAAACTAAGCTATATTTACGAAATGAAGGCTTTGAATTATTGCATATTAGATGGGGTTTTATATTGGAAATTTTGTTGTAATATTGCTTAAATGTCTACTTGGGGTTGATGCGAAAAAATCATGCATGAGCTGCATGAGGGAGAATATGAAGGACATGTTTGTACTAGAATACTACGGCAAATAAAATCCTCAAATCTGGTTACTATTCACCCACCCTTTTCCCCGGATACTCAAAAACTTGTCATGACTTGCCATAAGTGTCCAAATTTTTGATGGTAAGAAAACTCCTACCTTTACCCCTACATCCCATCGGTGTTGAGGCTCCTTTTCAACAATGGGGCTTGGACTTCAGCTGAGAAATTCACCCATATTCTTCGATGTAAGTGGATCCTCACTTCCATTGATTATTTTACCAAATGGATAGAAGCCGGACCCTCTAGGAATGCTACGGCTATGTCATTATGAAGTTCATGAAACCAATATACTATCTGATTTGGTTGTCCAAGAAAAATTTTCACAAAACAATGTTGTTGCCTTCAAATCTGAAAATGGTTGACTTTTGCTATAAATATCATATCACCTTGGGACATTCCACTATTATCCTCGAGAAAATGGATTGTTGAATCCTCCAACAAAAGCCTTATCAATATTGTCAAAAAATTATTGGAGTAGAATCGAGAAATCATGGCATAGTAAGCTTGTTCATACTTTGTAAATTTTGATAGATTAACCACCAAAAATTCAATAAATATGTCCCCTTATGTTTGTTTTATGGCATGGATGCAATCTTCCCAACCTCAACAGGGGTTCCGGTCATGAAGCTCCTCCAAGAAGTACAATATGGGGTAAATGATATGCGAGAGAAGGAAAAATCGGACCATTCATCTATAGCGAGGCCAAAGAGGAAGTGTACAATAGAACACAAACGAGTCCAGAGAGTATCAAGAAATTATTTGAAAAGAGAACTAAAGAAAATGATTTCCAAGTCGGAAATGTAGTTCTAAAGTGGGATTCTAGAAGAGAAGAAAATGGAAAACATGAAAAATTTGAAAATTTGTGGAAAGGGCCCTACATTATTCATTCTATTAGGGTCATAATGCATTCTTTAAAGGTGAATGGAGAAGATTTATTTGGGAGTCATGTCAATGGCGAGGATGCCCAGGCTTACTATTTCTGCCAAAAGTCCTAAATTTCAAAACTTTTATTTTTCACTGTATATAACATTGCTTCTAAAATTTAAAAAAAGAAAAAGAAAAAACACAAAAACAATAGAAAAAGAAAAGAGGGTAGATTCAAAAAAGGTACAGCCCATTACCCAAAAATAAAATTTTGAAAGTGAGCAAATCTAAGTGCCAGCAGTCGAAATGATATATTTTTTAGTCATCTAGCTAATCATGGTGGACATACTTTAAGTGTGATAAGTTAGTAGAAGCACGGATTGATAAGATTTTTTTCAAACTTGGCTTATCAATATAATAGATTAGGATATAAAGGAAATGGTTCTAAAGAGCTCAAAATATGAAATGAGAAAAGAAAAAGATAGATCTAAATAGATCAAAATTAGAGGTAGAAAGAATAGAAGGATGTTTATAATTTTCGGATCTTAAGCCTTCACAAATTTTGTTTTATTTTTTTACAAATAAAGTCTGTGCGACTTGTAAATACAACCATGGACACCATAGCGGTCCAGACGGAGTCTAATCACGATTTGATTGTGTTTTTTAAATTTCTGTTTTAGAAATAGAGAGGCAAAATCTATCAAACGCTTAATCTTGTGAGATAGTAGCTAGGTAGAAAATAACGAGTTCAACGGTTTAAGTACGGATGTGGAAGAAAAAAGGATAGGATTAAATAGTTTGTTTAAATTTAAAAAAATATATATTCAAAGAGTTTGCTGATTCAAATGCACTCAAAAAAAAAAGGAAGAAAAAAATGCTAGGACAAAGTAAGGTTGGGTAGGTAGAGATGTTTTTAGAAGGAAACGCTACATGTTGTAGATTGATAAAGGTTGTCCTTTTCAAGAAAGATCGTCGAGAAAAGAAGAAATGCGCGATGGATGAACGCGCGGTCTACTAAAAGCCGGTCTGTAAATTGAGGTTCTAGACACCTAAAAGAAGCTCTCCTCCCCAAATGGAGCCAACATTAGTCATCCATAATTACGATTTTATCCAAAGATGACTAAATTTGACAAACCCAGTTCTAGAACAAAGTTTCAAAAAAACATTATGAGTTCTAGAAATCTCACGACCTTCATCTTTCTATGTCATCATTTTACACCAAAATCTTCATCTATTTTTTCCTAAAAGATTATCTTGCTATTCCTTAGCGACATTTGTTCCCTAAAGTGTTGTTCCTTAAGTTGTTGTTCCTTAGCAGGTTCTTTGTTCCCTAGCGGCTATACATTTTGTTCTTTATTTAGAATCCTCGAGAAACACTGCGAACAAAATATGAGACGCATGTGAGCCATTTTTTCCATCATTGGCAAAGCCCGAGTTCATTATTTTCTTTCTCATTTACCCTCCATTTTTCCTAAAAAACCCCCAAACCTTCATAACCCCTTTATATGGTTAGAAAAGCCCTCTTTAAACTAATACACTCACTATTGTTTTGATTTAAAACACCCCTTTCACCTATCAAAACTTCGATTTGGCCTACAAACCCATTTTCGGGCCTAAAAAACGAGTTTTTATAAATAAAGGTATAAGCCCCCGAGGAATTAAAACCTTTGGCCCCTTTCCTCCATATGTCGGCGCTATGACCAAGTGCCCAAACCCCATTGCATTGGCAATTCCTGCATGAACCTACATTTCCTTTATAAAATTCTCCCCGTGATGCGGAGTGGTGCCATACCCTTAGCTGACACATATTCCCCCCACGGGACCATGCCCCGATTACTGGTTATTATCCCCTCCATTGCATCGAATCCCACTTTTTCTACCTCCCCCTTGTCTTTCTTCTTTCTTGATTGCCCAATGATAAGCCCTTCTCCACGGCTCCCCGTTGTATATTCCATAAGACCCACTTCCCGGTGCCTTTCCTTAAGCCCCTTTCTGCTTTCTTCTTCTTCCCGTGCCTATGTTGTTCTCGATGGATCTCCACCATCCATCCTAACCATACGATGGTCACCATCCTTCTCCTTCATCATCCAACTTCCACCCATTTATCCCCAACCCCAGTCAATCGTCGTCGATCCTATAAGATACGAGGTTGTCATCCTAACTTCGACAACTCACCGGGGCCTGCCATTCACTACACAAACCCCTCATCGTACGCTCACGGCCACTTGGCTTCCACTATTTCCCCACTGCGCACCTTCCCATCGTGTTGCTCTCCAGAAGCGGGTGGATCCACCACTTCTCATCCAATGGTCGATATCACATATCATCGTTTGCATCCAGGGTTTAACGACCAAAAGTCGCGCGAGATCGGTGAAGACGGCGGAGGATACATGGCGCGATATAATTGGATCGTGTTCGATTCGATACCAAACCACCCACCACCCGTTTTCGCATGAAAACCACCAATGGTTTCCTTAACCACTTTTTGAAACTTGTTCTTCACGGTTTCTCCATAAAACCCTTTGCGCATTCATTTTCTCTTCTTTGCTCCTTCGCTTCTTCGACCTACCTTAAAGTAGTTTGTCCAACACTCGCAAGTTTTATTAACATTTTTTGTCTTGTGCAAGTTTGATGCTAGTTGTAAAGGTAAGAAAACTTTTCCTTTACTGTAAAGAGACGGAGTCGAAGATCATCACCGTGTTGTTAAATGAAGAAAATAAATCTCCAAGGCATAAATCCGGATGCTTTTAATCAAATATTGCATGAATATTTGTTGTTAAAATCGACTTTGCGCATTAAGGTCCTTTTTCCACAACGAGCGAAAGGAAAAGCATGATGGAACGAAAAGGGTTAAAGAGCGAGAACGAAAGGGGATTAAAAACTAGTCCAAGTTAGCGGGGAAAGTGTAAAACAGCGAAGACGAGAAGATTGAAGATGAAGGATTGCACACAAAGAACAAAGATTAGAAAGTTTAATCCTGAGTTTCAAGGTTGAAAGCCGGTTTAAGGTGAATATAGTTAGCAAAAGGATAAGTACGAGGCCCAAGCAACGGAGGATTAAAAGGTTAAAAGAAACAGGATAGTGTTTAAAAGACATTAAAGAAGATTAATTTAAAAATGTAGATCGAGGCTAAAGGGCTTAAAAACACGGTTTATGATTAAACCCGAAGACTTAGGCTTAAAGGTAGCCTCGAATACATCAAGGAGCGATTATTCACTTAATAACTCAAAATTGACACCTTTCACTTAATTTTATACCTCAAAGGAAAATTGGCGGCTATTACACAAAAGGATGTTTTATAGTATTGAAGCGGTTATTGTAAAAGGCGAGAAAAGAGCCTCAAAGTCAATTTTTTTCGGTTGTTTTATCTTGAGGAAGCAAAGATAGATTTATTACACAATAAGTAGTTGAGAAACATTCCTACCTTATGCCTTGCATGGTTTTTAAGGATAGGAGTGCATTTAATGTATCATTAATAGCATTTTTTGAACCCTAGATAGTTCCACACTCTATCATTTCTTTGATAAATACTACATTTGAACTCATTGTAGAAGGGCATTTGATAACTCTTTGAAGTAATACATAGTTGCAGTGAGATTGAAGAGAAATTGATGTGCGGAACTGTGGATGTTTTGACCTATTTGTAGGATGGAGAAATCTGCATCGTTGGATCCTTGAGCTTGGGCATTGGTGAATTATTCTAAATTGTTTAATTTTTTCCTATTTCCATTTATTTTTCATCATCTCTTGATTGCGGTAGAGTAAAAGTTTTAGGCTAAGAAATGTCTCCTAGAAGCACCTTAGGCTTGTTTTCTCTTCAACGTCTTTATGTTTTCATCTATTTGAAGGTTTTATTAAGTAGTTTGACTACTTTTCAACCCTCATGTTTGTTTATTTCTTAAATAGTTCAATACGGTGGCCTCAAGAATGATTTATGTTTCTCCTGCTTGCTTGCTTTGCCCTCTTAAAAACTATTTTGAAGTCTCCCTTCAAAATACCATTGTCAGTACGCGAAGAGCTCTGTTTTGATCATACCCTTTGTACTTGCTCAAATAATTGTTTTGAAGGTCTTTATAGCTGTAATCACAGATATTTAGGAGTTCCCTCTTCTATGAATGCAATTATTTGTGAATATTGAATGTTTTCTTTATCCTTGAGAGTGAAATCTTTGATGAAATAGAGCATTCCTCAACTCTTAGATTTCATTTTGGTTGTCTTGAAATTGTTATTTGTTGAAGTGTGATTTGTAGAATTCATGGTTAGCCCTGTCTATAAAATATTTCTTCATGTTCAAATGATGCTTTAAGTCCCTTTGTTGAAGAGTACATATAATTAAGTGTACTTTGCCCCTAGTTCTACTTTTCATTCTAAAACCCTTAATGTTCATTTCATTTCACTGAAAACTTTGTTGATCTATGTGATTAGATTTTCCCTTTGATACCACTAATTCATCTACAAACTTTTTACCATTTCCACTTGACTCCATTACCCAATGACTTAGAGATTTCCCTTTTCTGTCCCCATGCTTCCTAGGTCATCATGTCCCACAAAACAATCAAACAAACTCCAAGCTTAATAAGCGGCTAAAATCAACCCTTTACAAGAACACAAAGTCATATCTTTGCAAACATATTGAGAGACCCCTCTACCGAGACTAGAGCTAGATCCTAGATCTGCGAAAGTAGTTTATAAGTTGCCTTGTCATTTAGTATGCCAATGTTGCTAAATCACAAAAATAACACATTTAATTCCTGGTAAGAAACGAGGATGTTGTGACATACATTGTTGTTTTGTTCTTTAAAGAGATTGTTTGTTTGTGGTTTGCCAGGAAAAATAATTTCAAAGAGATAGCAAGTTTATTGGTCATTTAAGGAACACATGGAATATACTTGACACAAAGAGTGCCGGTTTAGTGCACATATCATTTGCATACCTAATGAGAAAATTGAGACGAGTTAATAGAAGCCTTGGAAATCTATTAAGATGTTTAATTGGAGAGAAACGAGAATAGAGGATTTGGTATTGTCACATGCTAAATACGTAGCAGAAGAATTTTGGTGAACATGTCTACGAGGAATAGTACTTCCAATAATATGATGGTAGGTCATCAAGAGGAGTCAACTGGTTTGGCTTGCTTTCTTAAAGCAAGCAAGAGAAGTTTAAATGCGAGTCCATTCACTAAGCATATGAAGGAAATGCATGAGCGAGGTGTGGCAACAACGACAATAGCCCAATGTGAAATGGGGTGTGTGAATATTCGAAGAGGAATCTTATTTTAGCACGGTAGGGAAGGAAAGATTTTTGAAGAGCACCTATTACAAGTTGAAAAAGATGATAGGTCCTTGCAATATCTTGAAAATTATTTTGGACGGATTATGTTTTAGAGTTCCCTAGGGTTTGGACATCTCACCAACCGAACACGTTTGATTTGTGTGTTCACGAAAGGTATTGCGGATAGATCAATATGTCGAAAATTGGAAAAGTAGATTCAAACATAAGAGGATGAGATCACAAAGATCTTGAAACATAGGGTTGTGGAAAAAAGCTAGGGAACAATGAATTATTTCGTTCATTGGGAAGGAAAGGGCTTCAAAGAGATAACTTGGATTTTGAAAGCAGATTTGGAATGAGTCACTCGACGTTTACTGTTTTATCTACACACTTGTGAAAGGAGCTCACTTTTCTTCTTACTAGGAGTTTAATGCAAAAGTGTCCATCGGGGAAAGCGAGGAATGAGAGAAAATAGGGAAGTGGAAAATAGAATAGAAGGAAGAGGAGATGAAAAAGTAGATAGAGAAACAAAAGTACCGAGGTGAATTAAATTGGTTTTGGTATTCCTCTTTGGTTGTAGCTAGATAGAGGAGACTTACACCCGTGGTTTACTCCCAATAGTTATTTGCACACTCCCAACGGTTATTTCCTGTGAGTATATGAAGCCCATTGAAGCGTATTATGTAAATTTATGAAATATGTGGTGTAATATAAAAGTTGGTTGTGTAATTGGGGGTTCCTCCTTTGTGCACTTATTGATTTAAAACATTATGTGTCCTTCATTTTATTCATTATGTGCTCCTGTAATAATCTTGTGATTCTTAGTGTGAATGACCTTCATGTGGTATGAGGGTGCGATCACGGACCAATTTGTCCTTGCAAGTAATAGTGTAGGCCTGAAAGATACAAATGGAGATGCTGCAAACTGACTTCTAGAATGCATGATGAGTTGGAAACCACCCTAATAATCGCTATCCTAGTCCAAAAGTTACTTCAAGAGTGGCCACTACAATAGAAGAAAATAGTATAGAGAGAGAGGCAAAAAATGCATTCACTATGTCTCACACTTTCCTTGCCAATGAAAAATAGTTCTAACTTCTTCACTCTAGCCCTTGCTATCTGCGAGAATCCATCGCAAACCTAATATTGATGGTTGAGACCGGATCCTTTGATAAACCTTTTGTGATCAATTGTTGGGGCATTGCCCCGGATGATCATTACAAGTCACTTCCGATTGCATGCATTATTGTTGAGTATTATATGCATCAAGTTGCAATATTTGAGGCTACTTAGAGTTTGCTACTATGTCTATGTTGTTGGCGTTTGTATGCTCTTGAGTGATTACCCTGGTGAGCATTTTGAGTTTTTGATAAGCACTTGCGACCCACCTTTTTGTGTACATATATATAGTCCAAAGAAGCTTTAATGGTTAACAAAACCTAGCATTGTTGAAAGAAGCCTTCACAGAGGTTATGCACACAATGTTTTTATTTATAGTCGAGAAGCTTTGATGCCAAACAAAACCTAGTATTGTTGAAGAAGCCTTCACATTGTTTTGCAAGCTTTCACTCAACGAGAGAATGTTAGATCAATCCCATGTTGTCATGGTTATATGGCTCGGTGATCACTCTAATTAAGTGTGGGGACAAGGAGAATGATGATGAAACTTTAGTAGAATGGGAAGAAAACTCGAGTTGATAGGGCGATGACAGAAATGATGTCATTGTGATTATTAAATAAATGGACAAAATGGAAAGAATAGAAGAAAAGGAATTGAAACGACACAAAATGATTTCCTCACACGGTGACTAATCATCCATGACAAACTTGGTAAAAGAAGAAATAAGGATAGAAAAAATTTGGAATGCAGAAAAGCAATTTTTAACTAGATTCTCAAACGAAACAATAAAAGTTATACGCACAACGACATCGAGCTTGCAATTTATCACGGAGACATAAAACCCACTAAAAATTCGCTGGATGAGGAAATGAATGACCATATCGCAACATTTAATGGAATAATATTTAATGGAGGATGTCTAATATTTTCATAATATGTTCCTCCTAGGTGATTGGCAAAACATTGGGCAATTCCATTGCTTGAGAATAATGAAAATACCTTTCCCTTTCTTTGGCATCTATATTTCCTCCAGGTGGCCATAGGTGATTCACGAATTGGGTTTTCCATGACCATTCTTGAATTTAAGAGCGAGTTATCAATTAACACCTCTCGCTGAATCTTGCGAACAACATACGGTGCCATTAACGGAGAGACTTAGTTTGGGCTTCTTATTTTTGCATAAAATGCTGCTTTGCTTAAATATATAATTATCTTAAATATTGGGGTGTCTGGATTCATTGGGGGCTATAAATTTCCTGCGCAAATATTTCTCCACTCACATTCAGGGATAGTTAAAGACTTTCCATGGAATCGTCTCCTGACTTAATTTCAACATCCCGTTCGAGCTTTGCGGCCTCACGAACGTTGTGATAATTCGAGAGGGAAAATTTTCGGCGAACATTCCACATGATTGAAGGAAGGATGAATTAGAGTTCTATTCTAGTAGAGGAATGAAAGATTGTAGTATAAATTATTTGAGAAGAGTAGCATGAGAAGGCATGTGATAAGAATTACGAGTGTTTCGATTTCTTGCAATGAGGATGTAGCCTTTATCGAAAGTGTTCTTTGATTTTGTGAGAAAATCAAGGATATCAACGGTGGAATTGAATGTTGAAGAGCTCAAGCAAATGGTGATGTGGAAGAAGTGATAAGCACGGAACCGAGAGACTTTTCTATTATTCCCATAAAAAACAAAGATTTCCTATAGAGGTTCCCAAGCTCAAATTCAGATTCATCGACATTTACAAACATTCCTTATTGAGTTCCACGTCTTGTGAGAGTGAATAGATGATGGTCCGATTTCCGATTTCCATGACATAGCGGATACGTCATCATGAATAATTTCTTGAACCCTTATCTTCTCATAGGAATACTTGGTTAAACCCTTACCTTCTCATAGACACTCTCAATAGATGGAGGAGGGAGGAGGGGCGCCTTCTTCTTCTTGAAACTAAATAATCGATTCATCATCTTTGCTCGAAGTCGAGAACTCTGTGCACTGTGTTGATGACGGGGTATTAGGGCTCCTCCTCGCCTCTTGGTCTACTATTTTGGTAACTAAATGTTGAGCTGAGTTTATGTGCAAAACCGTTGTCCTCATAGAGTACTTGGCAGGTACACCGAAGAATATTTTACTAGTAAGAAGTACGTGTTTCTCATTTGAAGATTTTTGGCTCATCTATTTAAATTCATGTGACAAAGGACGCCGGAAGAAGCTAGAGCCCAATTGCGAGAAGTTGGGATATTTTTGGGGTACATGAAACACCCCATAGTTATCATGTGTATTTTCTGAACGGTCGAATGACTATGGTGCAACAAATATAAAATTCAATGAGTGAAGCCATGAAGTTGTTGCTTGAGAGGGAGCTACACTTACTGCGGAAGGAGGAAATTCTTGTTCCCAAGATGACCCTCTAGATGTGGATCAACCACGGGGAGGGAGATTCATGGAGTGGAGGGGTCATTTCATGCGAACCGAACATCGAGACAAGGCGAGAAGGTGTACCACAGTGAGAAGTGAAGATTGATGCGGTAGAGAATGTGATTCCCTACATCACGGCGTAGATAGAGATAGTCACACAGTGATTTACTAGATACATGGCTCTCATGAGCAAGTGTATTTGTGTGACCATATTCTTTTGAAGAAGTAGTGCGGGAGCCCACATGGGTAGATTTCATGGTGGAGGAGTATGAATCCATTGTCGGAAACGATTAGCAGAAATTGTTCCAAGGCTAGTGGGAAAATAAGTTGTAGGATCAGGATGGATCTGAGGTAAAACGAAAATTTATTGATGGGACGTGAGAAGTATAAGGAAGTATTTGTTGCCGGGGCTTCTCACGGATCGGGGATTGATTATGAAGAAAACTTTGCACTTGTCGCCACGGTGTTCTTCCTGGGACCATCCTTGCTCTCTCGGTGTAGATGAGTTGGCACATTCATCGGATGGATGTGAAGGGCCTGCCGTTCCTTAATGGGATCATTAAGGAAGAGGTGTACGTGTAGGCTTTGAAGGATTTGAGATCTTTAGCAATGAGTCGCATGTGTGCGAGCTCAAAGAGAAATTGTATGGGCTGGAAAACGAAGCACCTCGTGCTTGGTACACATGGATCGCTTCGGTTATTTCTTGGACTTGGCTTTACCAAGAGTGAGCGAGATGCAAACCTGTACCAAATTGTGGTGGAGGGTAAGCTTTTAATCATTGATCTTTATGTTGATGATTTAATACTAACGGGTGATGAGCGAGTTGATACACTCATGAAAGGCAGGATCTTGCAAAAGAGGTTTGAGATGAAGGATACGAAAGCCTCCTTCATTATTTCCTTGGATTGGAAATATGGCGGCGGGGAAGGTGAATTGTTTTGTCAGGAGGCAAGTATGACTAGGAGATGCGGAAGTTTCGTGAGGTTGCAGCCTATTAGTACTCCTCTTCCGGGGAAATTGGGAGGGATACTACATTGGTAGAGGTAATGGATGCCTTGTTTATCTACGGTTGGTGGGTTCGCTCATGTATTTAGTTAATACAAGACGAAATATGCTATGCGGTGAACCGGCTTTCACAAGCGATGGATTAAACCTACGAAGCTCTTTTGGAAGGCGGACAATCATGTCACGAGATATCTCGAGGCACATCGAGTATGGGTTATAGCACGGACAGATGGATGAGGGTGAAGTTGCATGGCTTCACGGATGCAAATTAGGCGAAAGCGACCCAACGGAAAAAAAAATCACATCGGGGAGGGGTTTCGGTATCAAATCTACAATAGTTTCTTAGTACGGTGGGAAAAAATATCCGTCGGCGCTCGGTTCATTGAAAGCGAGAATACATGAAATAGTCGAGCTACATGTGAGGCTATACGGATGAGGAAGATCTTGCTCGGTTTGTTCGACTCCTTTTAGATCCTACGGTGATACATTGTGATAATCGAGGTTGCATTAAACTCTCGATTAATCTTGTGTTTCATGATAGATCTAAACATGTTGATATCTTGGTATCATCATATCGGATATTGTGTGCGACGGAAGATCATGTTGCTTCGGTACATTCCTACGGAAGATCGAGGATGCGGATATTCTTGCGAGCGCTCACTAGGAGAAAATTTGAATACCATAGAGGCGGAAGGGATGGGGCGAAGGATAATCCCTATCTTGTTGAGAGGGAGTGTTGGGATTCAACGAAGATGATGAAGCTTAGTGAAAATCAGTCACCTTCAACTAAGTGGGCCCGCGAGGATATTTTTAGGTGTAAGTCTATTTTTAGACATGGTGATCATGTTTTAGAAGTTGCAAGACGCTATTTGTGGATGGTTGGTCGAGTTGGAAAAATATGTGAAATTCTATTTTTAGAATATTGGTAATTCTATTTATAGATCATCGATCTAAAAATAGAAGTGTTGATTATTAGCTCTTAATAATAATCGAACTCTAAATATCAACTTATTCTCTTGGAGCACTTAATTTGACATATGGATTTTCATTAATTGAAATTTGAAGGAATTACAAATTCCTAGGGTTTCTTTTGGTGGTTCATGCATGAGCTCATTTAGAGCGCGAAGTGGAAAAGTTATGACGGAGAGTTGGAAGGTAGTTCATGGAGTTGTTATTCGAGTTTAACTCGGTTAATGAGTTAAACTCGGTTGAAGCTAGTTGTATCTAGTGTAAGCTTGGATGATAGACTAGCGAGAGTGGAGTGAACTAATTAGTTAATTAATTCACAAATAATAACTCATTGTCCAATGAAAAAATAAAATAGTTAACTACGGTTCATGTCGATTTAGTGGAGACCCGGTGGAGAGATAGGTGAAAGGAGCAAGATGGACTATCGTTGTGACTATAGTGATGCATTGATTGCACCACACACACATTGGAGTTGCCAATGAGGATTACACGGTCTGAAAGGTAGCTTCGAATTCATTCGAGGGTCTTCTTCGGCGGGGATTGCGCGGTGGAGGCAAAATTTATCGGTGTGAGAAATTAGTGCATGGATTTGTGAATTTCTTCGATTAGTGTGTGACGATTGATTGTCTTGAGAGCTTGATGTGCTAAGCTTTGTAATATGAGATTTTTACATGATCTCCATGATACATAATATATGAGAGTTGTGGTTTTCATCTTCGAGGAGCTTTCACATTAAACAAGCACATGTTATGTGCGATTTTTTTTTTTATTGCTTCATGTGTTTGCAATTGAATTTTAAATTTCCATAAAGATTAACGGTGGAAGAGTTCTACATCTAGCAAGAAGATAAAATATTGTTAGATCAGGAGAATCTAGATATATACATGCATCTTGTACTTAATTTCTACAAATACATACCCGAGAAAAGTGCTAGTGTGTCTTAAGTACCAAATCATCCTTTATTACTTCTCTCTTAATTGTGATAATTGATGTCGAATAAATTTTATCTTAAACCATGCAAAGGAATTCGAGGCATCCAAACGCATGCCAATAATTGTGAAGTGCCACCAAGTTCAGCCAATACATGCGAGGAGTTATATGGCATGCTGTGGAGTTCTAGGTTTTCTAAGGAAGGGGGGGTGACGGGATATGCTATATAACTCCAAGGCATGTTAGAGTGTCAAGGAAGCACACCAAGATGTGCCAAGTGCCGATGTGTTGAGTGTTAGCGAGTTCTGAAACACAAGGGAGAACTATGTCAAAATGCACGGAAATGAATGAATAAGAGTGTGTGATGGGGAGTGTCGGTGAGTTCCGGGGTATTGGGGAGGGAGTGACATTGTATGTAGGAAGCGCTAAGTCATGCTAGTGTGCTAGAGTGGCATGTAGCCAAGATGTGCCAAGTGCCGGTGTGCCAACATGCTGAAGTATTAGGGAGTCCTAGGACACACAAGGAGCACTAGGTGAAAACAATACATTCAAATGAACGATTAAGATATTGTGATAGGAAGTGTCGTTGACTTTTGGGTGTGATAAGGAGGGAGTGACAGAATGTGTTCGGCGGTGCTAAAGCATGCTAGAGGCTAGGAAACATGCCAAGATGTGTCGAGTACTGAGGTGTGCCAATACATTCTGGGGAGTGTTATGGAGTGCCGAGGGGAATAACGAGGAGCACTACTTTAAAATGCATGAAGATGAGTGAACAAGAGTGTGTGAAGGTATTGTTAATGAGTTCTAGGTGTTAAGGAGGGAGTGACTTATGCATGGTCTGGTAGGTCTAAAGAGTTAGCAAGCATGGGATGCCAATTTGACCATTGCAACCCAATAGTACGTTGAAGCATAATAACCAAGAATTTATTAACTTCTTCAACTTGGCCATCGCACGAGGGTAGTACGGATGGGTTGAGCTATCATGACCTAGTGAGATATCAACTTGTCCATTATATAATGGAAGAAATGAGAGCCATGGTCGATGAAAATGGCTTGAGGGACTTAAAATCAAGTGATAACATGATTGAAGAGAAATTGAGCCGCAATTTTACGTAGTGACATATGTAGACATCACCTCGGCCCATTTGGTGAAATAATCGACATTAATGATAATATAAGCATTCCCCTCGGCCGAGTGCGGGTTACATGTCATGAAGTCAATTCCCCATTTAGCGAATGGGTCTACGGTAAATTGGGTGTAGGGGTGTGGGCGAGGGGAACACACACATCTTACGGTGGTAAATTTGGCAAGCATGGCATTTACGGATGGCAAGAATGCAATCCTTGAAAATAGAAGACGAAAAAAACCAACACGAAGGATTTGTTGAGAAATAGCATATCTAGACATGCAGTACGCCACAAGCCTAGGAGTGGTAGTCGTTGAGCACTCTCTCGGCCTCTTCGAAAGTCAAAAAGTGATGAAGATGATTCTACACCAATGTGGTATAAAAAGTATCCCCGATGATACGATATGGTTGACAATGATGTCGAATATGTCGATGATCAAACTTGTCCAACTCAAATAGAAAAGTTTGGGTTTGGAGATACACGATGATATCATCATACCATGGATCGATAGTGCTGATAAGAAAGAAAGTCTTGTACGGGATATGTTCATCAAAATCGGACGGGGTAGAAAGAAGAGGAAGGGAGCATATCAATTCCACGAAAAACAATGATTTTTTCGATTTGGCAGCAATGAATTCCAAATCAAACTCTTGTAAAAAGACAATCCATTTTGAATATTTCCCCCCAACAACTAATGGGTCAAAATATAAGTCATAGGAATGCGATCGAGAGATCATGGTAGTCGTGCGTAAAATATAATGCCGAAAACGTTGAACGACATGCTGCTATGACTAAAAAGCTAGTTTCTCGACATCGTATCGAGTCTCTGTATCCATAAGGTTATGGTTGAGTTAATAAATGACATGTTTGACACCATCGTCATCATCACGGACCAGCACCATACCAATGGTATAGGCGGAATGCACTAGTATAGGAAATAGTTACGATAATAATTGGGGGGTGAAGTAAAGGGGCATTAACAAGAACATTCTTTAAAAATAGAAGGAGCGTTGAGCAACCTCATCCCAAAGAAATGGGATCCCTTGGTTAATTAATCGTGTAAAGCCCTTAGCAAGCTCACATAGTTGGGAACAAAGCGACGAAGGAAATTAGATTTCCCTTATAGACTGCGAAATTGCGATAAAGAAGAGGGATGGGGTAGATTAATGATAGCCTCAAATTTCAAGGGATTGAGATGAATACCTTATTTAGAGATGACAAACCCAAGGAGTCTATCGGATTCAATGCAGAAAACACATTTTTTGCAGGTTCAAATGATTTTTATAGTGTCAGCAATGGAGAAAAACCTCTCGAAGGTGCGCGGGATGGTCTCGACATTTAGGGGAATGAGTGGGAAGATTATCCAGGTAAGGTTGTACGATGTGCTTAATATCATGAAAATCATATGACATCGCACTCTGAAAGGTGGCATTGACATTATTTAGACCAAAAGGGAGATTTTTATAAGAAAAAGTTCCCATGGAAAGATAAAGGCAGTCTTGTGTTGATCAGACGACAAGATTTTAATCTGGTTGTAGCTAGAAAAACCATCCATAAAGGAGAATATCTCGCTCCCAATGCATTCATCGATGATATGGTCAATAAACAGAGTGGGATAGTTATCCTTTAGGTAGACTCGATTGATATCTTGGTAATCAACACAAACGCAAATGGTACCCTACTTCTTATTGATAGGGACGATATTGGACACCCAATCTATTAGTGGAATAGGATAAATAAATCCAGCCTTAAGAATTTTTTCAATCTCTCGCTTTATGGTGGTTTCCTTTCTAGGGTGCATAGGGAAAATTCGTTGATGAACAAGCTTCGCGTTAGGGTAAGTTGGTATTTCATGCACCATTATACTTGGATCTATGCCAGGACTTTCCTCATAAGACCATGCAAAAGCATCTCAAAAAGGGCCGGTATGGGCTCGACCTCATACGGATAGTCACCCCCGATGTGAATGTTGTAGATAATTCTTGGCTTCACATAAATGTCAATAGGTGTTGTCTCGGTAATGTTTCCTATGTTCCCTCGAGAGGAAGACCTCGTGTGGCGACATGGGTGTCGGGAATGGGTCGCCGGAACATGGGAACGTAATTTCAAGACACGATGGAATTACTCCGGAGCTCGGGAGAAATGAAGAACAATGATGGGTATCATTATAGGGCATTTATTAAGAGACATGATTTCCACAATAATTTCATCGGAGAAATGTCTCATTCAAAGGATACGTGGTCTAAGGGACCAAGCTAGGGATATTGGGAGTACGCGTCCGAAATGCATTCTAGAAGTATCATGTTCATAATCATTAGCCGAAGCCAAGATTATTTCACAATAATTGACTTCTACGGGGCTTAATGGCATGACATCAATGAACAAATCAATCTGATCGGGGGAAGGGATGATCCAAGAATCGAGGTGATGTAGAATATATTGACTTAAGAAAAATTCGATAGATGAAGAAAATAGACCCATAAGGGTAGAATATTTGAAAATCCCTACCCCCACACTTTCATAAGGTGTGGTGGTATGATCACATATGGGACATTTCTTTCTAAGAGGTGGAATCGAAAAAGGACAGGCGATCAATATTGATAATATCTCCTTTGTGCATGAAACAAAACATGAAAGAGAGAGGAAAACACACACAACATGGTGTGAGTCCAAGTACGGCCAAGGTAGAAGATTATAATTGAGTTTTTCATCAACGAATTCTACTTCCACTTTGACCATTTTTCCTTCCGGCGTGATAGGAAAATCGGGGAGGATACCAAAAGGACGAGAGTCCCTTCCATCGAAAAGCTTCAAAATTATTTTGATACTATTTAAGAGTTGGATAACCAATGGCTTTCTAACACGAGACAAACATTATGGAAGTGGACGTAGCTTCATCCACGACTACACAGTGGATATTCTTTCCATTAATACCAACTTGGATAATCAAATCAAGTTGATGAGGGAGACACATAACAATATTTTCCAGATCAAAAGTAATGAGGCTCGAATTGGATGGATCGACTCCTCTGATAGCGGATAACAACGCTTTTCGTTGTGATGGGAAGCTCTGAAGGACCTCTAGCGCAGACATAGAGAAAGGTGCTTGAGCCAGATCCTCAAAAATATTGTAGTGTTGAGTGGCATGGGCATTCAGATTATATGAGGACTTGTGGAGCACGCCTTTAGAAGGTGGTTGTACAACGAGATTATAATTAGGCCTTTCAATATGAAGAGGGCTAGAAGGGGGCGGGGGAGGAGTAGGAGCATCAACGATTTCATTCTCCACCAACTAACATGATTTCGAATAATATTTAGATCTTGTAACTATAGATATGGGTGAAACACCATTGATCGTGAATACTTGAGAACCAAAAGAGGTGGAATATTGGGGATGTTCCACCATTTGAGTCTGCTATTATGGAAATGGATCCTTATGAACAACCAGAGTCCCTTGAGTACCTTTTAGTAATTGACTCACCTCGGCCCATCATGGAAAGTCCTTGGTGTAATGATCATCATCTCATATTAGGCAATGAAACTTCGGTTTATGTTTAGCTCCATCATCAATGTGAGGTTTGGAGGAATTTTTCTTTGGGGCATCAGGTTTAGATTTACCTTTTCCCTTCTGTTTTCATTTAGAGTATTTGTCGGTCGCAGAAGATTGAGCGACATTGACCTACGAATTTTTCGAGATTTGGAGGATTACGAGATCGAGAATCCAAGAAAAGACAATTTCGCAGAAGCGAGAGAAGAGCACTTCCAGAATTCTAAGAAATATAACCAATGACGTCATCGTGGTGGTGTCCAGCGGGAGATTTTGAGGTCACGGAGCGAGAGCTCGGAGCATGGAGCGTCGGGTGAAATATCATATAACATGTCATGTTAGGAGTAAACCAAATTGAGATGCGAGCATGACTATGGCTTTCTCTTTTGTGTGACTACTCATGGCATATCCTTAGTGATCTAATGACCGAATGACTTTGTCATCCATTGTGTCGACATTTTCATCATGAATATCAAACATGATCAAATGATGATGCCTTATCCATTCATGAATATGATCGAATATGCGTAGTAGTATCTTGCTTTAAGTATGTAAGAGGGGTGGGTTCCTATTTCATAACGAATGGACAAGCGAAAATGTGTAAGAAAATCCATGGCTAAGGAATTGAAATCTTGAAAAGTTCCATGCGGAAGTTCAATGTACCACTTTGCGGTGGCACCGGTCAACGTCCTTTGAAAGCGTAGACGGATGGAATTTTGACCAAGAAATTGGAGGGGCACCAGGTGTTGGTCTATATGTGCACAGGGGTATTCTCCGGACTTGCCTTCAAACTTGGGGTAATCGATCAGAATTTTGGTTGGAATCAGGAACTAATATAGATTATGAAGAATTGGATCATTGGTCAATCTTGACACATCAGGAAGTTCCAAAATTGCAATAAATGACAATTTTGGATTGAAAGGCATGGTGTTCAACCTTTGATACATGCCCATTTGTAGATTCCAACCAGGTTGGAAGAAATTTTCCCCAAAGGTTAAATGCGAAGGATTTTCCCACATGGATGCTGTCCATAAAGAATGTAACCTTGTGGATTCATAACATAACCGGTTGTTGACCCAAAAATGCATTCTAACCCATAGCAGGACCAGGGTCCAACGACCATAGTTTGTAGCAAATGGTTTTGCTTTGTTGAAATTTTGAATGGATTGCCACATGGTTGACCTACGAACCCGGGTTGCCTTGGGAACGAGGTTGGCCTTGTAAGCCCATGGGGCGACCGCGAGCCCCGAGGTTGACCTTGGGGCTTTTGGATGGTACCATGTGGTTGCTGAGGTTGGCTAGGTTTCCCCCTGAGGACCAGGTTGGCTTGGATGAACAAAGATATGACTTTGATGGAAGGAGGGTTGTCCTTGCTGGAAAAAAGTTTGTCCCTGATGAAATTGAGGTTGGCCTAGTTGACTATAAGGTTGTCCCTGCTGAAAATAGGAAAATTGACCTTGCTGGAGGGGAAGGTTAATTAGGTTGTACGTAAGGCATAGCCTGTTGCACATAAGGTTGACCTTGCGGCCCATAAGGTCGACTGGGACCATAGATAGGACCTTGTTGAAAAGTATAACCTCCTGACTGAATGCTAAAATGCCCTTGAAATTCTTGTGGATTTATAGGTCGGGTCTGAAACTATTGGGAACCATACGAGATGTAATGTTGTTGGTTAAGACTCTACAAAAATTGTTGGTATTGATAATATGTTAACCTTGTTGGACCAGATGATCCAGCACACATAAGAATGCTACCAATAGCTTGAGAGGAACCTCGAATGTGAACTTGAGTTCCACTCACTGATGGTCCAATGGAGGGTTGGGAAACATTCGACTGGGTAGGGCCTCCACAAGAAACCGAAGTCGATTGAATCGACATAAGGCAATGTTTTGGCTTCGAGGGAATATTTGAAAACGACCTGTAATAATTGGTTTTGTGGGAGTAGGTGTGATTATAGTTCAAGCGGGCATGGAAACAAATATGTTGGAAACACTCGGTTGGGGTAGATACTGCAGTGACCGCAATAGTATTGTAATACAAAGGTGTAGCACTCTACATACTCGAGATTAGGTAGCAGTGTAATCATGCGGAATATACGGTTGGGTGGAAGGGTGAGAGGTCTCCATGTAGGGAAAACACTTGGGGAGGGGGAATTGAGATCTCCCGAAACAAAGTCTCATCTACACCATTGATGGTGCTTGAAACCTCCGGGGGGGGATGAAACTTCTCCTTTAGAAGCCATAGGAATTAGCGGTGGGCGAAGTGCCGAGATGAGCACGATTGAATTCACAAAAATTAGAACGAGGTGTATCATATGGAATATATTGCCATTGAGGGGAAAGATTTCAATGGGATTGAATAATAGTTTACGAGGGTAGGAAACATAGCCCTCTTGGCACCGCGGGAGGAGATCGAGGCGCAAGAGGTTGGATACACGAAAAAAAGAGGCAAACTCATCGATCCAGAGTCCCGATTGAAGGCAAGAGTCGAAGAACGGTGACGATGTCTCTTTGGAAGAAGGGACGATGCGACGGAGGAAACTGAACTTGGTGGTTCAGCCACGATGATCTTGTCTCAAAGAAAAGTAAGAATATGATTAATTCAAGGCTTTAAACAATCTCTTTATAAGGAGTTGCTCAAGATGTGGTCGAAAAATGTTCTAACGGGTAAGCCATATAGTCATTTGACATTAATTTTAGAAAAAATGAAATAAATAAAAAGGGTAAGCTAAGGATGCCAAGTAGTCATGAACTGAAATATACAACTTGGTGATCAAATGAAAAGATAAATGACCAAGGACTTAACGTATGATAACCCAGTATCCTTTGAATGTTGTGTTCGATGTATCACGTCTACAAAGTCGTAGAGCTTGGTCCTATGGTAGGTTTTGACCTAATGGTGTCTCCTAAAATATATGTGATGCGTGGGAGTCCAAATATGTATTAGTGTTGTTTGATGTGTAATAGTTCAATGAGAGCATCCCAAAGTATGTTTTCATCCATCGATATACTTCCATACACGGATAGGATATCACTAGTTTATAATGCACCTAATTTGTTAGCGATAGGTCCTACACTTAACGATGTTGGAACAAATATCTAGCCTAGGCCTCTAAATGTGATTTGTTAGGTTACAAATGCTCTTTAGGTTGATTGAATAAATTTTAAGGTTGATCACGAATTATGTCTTGGTTTTAAAGTCCTACGAGTGTCACTGAACCCCTAAGATGTCTCTAAATGAGATAAGAAATCCTTCATTTCGATGAAAACTACGTTAATGAAGGAGAAGGAAACTCATGCCAATCAACGCGAGAAAACAAAATGCATAGAATAGAATTCACTTTTCTCTTCAAGTGCATGGTGATCTTAAAGAAAAACAAAAAATTTACAACTTTTTCCTTTCACTAAATGCACTTAGAGGCAACTCAAAATGAAACTTTCATTTTCTAAAGCGAAATGAAACAAAAATATTTTTGTATTTTTTTATAAGCACAATGCAAAATGTAAAGATACAAATCAATCCACATTTCTTTGAGTACTAATGAAATCTCTCAAAAATGCATACGAGGGCAAAGATTTGAAAACCAAAGAGAGAACCAAGACGATTTCCCCAAAACAAGACACTCTTCATTTACACTAATCAAACAGAAAGAAAAAAAACTCTAGTAAAAAAAAAGCAAGAAATTGTGATGTTTATGCTTTATAGAAAAAGAAACTAAAATGCACTCGAGTTGACACTTGAAAATTATACTCGTGAGAACCGATTGAAAGACAAACTCAATCAAATGAAAATTCTAAATGGTATGACAAGACTTGATTGAACAAGAGGTTTGAAAATAAACAAAGCAAGCATCTGCTGGATGACCCAAAGACACCTAGAAACGCTCGGGTGACAAGGATGCACTAGCTTTGCAAAAAAAAACAACTAAAGATGCAAAAATAAAATAAAAATTGTTGCTGAACAGAGAAGAACAAGAGCTATTCAAACAACAAAGAATAGTCAGAAGGATGAGACCCACCAAGCTAACCAAGTGGAAAACCTAAAAAATGACACACAAAAATCGGTGCGGATGTTAATGCGCAACATAACGGAAGAGTAAAAGCGCATACGTACGAACACATTAAAAAGGCGGTCGACACGATTCTCGGAAGAATACTAGTCTTGATCGGGGAGAAGACTAAAAAATAAAAAGGGTTTCCTAACATAAACTAGGCTTATCACTTCAAAGAGATAAATGTTTGTAACAAATTACGGAAGCTACGGAGACAAGAGATGGACACCCAACAAAAATTGATGACAAAACAAGAAATAAAAAATAAAAAAATAGGATATGGGCTAGCAATCCCTAACGGGTCACTAATTTGTTATGCGGGGAAAATCCTCACTCTGGATGAGACGGTCCCTCTAGCCCTATGATGGGTCTAGTAACAACAAGGAGCAATTATGACCTACTTTCCTAGATTGCAAATGTATGCGGATCGTCGATAGATCACCTACCTCGATCACAATGCTATTCCTCGTTTGAATCCTTTGATCCTTTGCGTTTGTGGTCGGATCCTGGTCATCGCTAGCGCTTGGTTACCTACACAAGGGGTCAAACAACAAAACATGAAATCATAACACATATCTTACGCATATACAATATACCTAGTTAATCGAGGAGAAATAATAATCCAATCACACATTAAAGACGAGAATGGAAAGCATGAATCAATTGTATTATATTAAAATAGAGAGGATTTACAACTTGTGCCTTGATTTCGCAACTCTCCTCGACGGGTCCGGATCCGGGCACGTATCCAAAGTGCTCGTTCCAACTTGATGTGAAAGGAAAAAGGTCTCAACTCTCGATCGAAACCTATAGCAACAAATGTATCTGCAATTTGTTCTTGTCTTTGTTATAACTAGCGAGCTATGGGAGAATGTCCATTATATAGCAAGGGAAGAGGGAACATGGATCCACTTAAGGTGGGGAAATGGGTTATCCCTTTGGGTGGTTCCATTTTTGTGGGGGAACGAAAGAACCCAAAGGGAGAATCTAGGCTACATCATCGGAACAAACAACCATCTCTCCACACGAAGCTTCACTTCATTTAAAAAAAAAAAATCCACGAAGAGGATCGACACGGTATGATCCTCAATCTAGCGTCGATCGACACTACTCTAAACCAAAAGAGGCATCGGCACGAGTAAGACACGTAAAGGGTGTGATGCTCCATATAACCATGTTTTCAAGGAGAGTACACTTCAACAATGGTCAACAAAGAGTTTACTCATTATGCGGAAGGATATGATGGCATATTTCGTGATGGAAAATAGACATAGGGGTCAACGTAGGGGTCTCCAGGATCATGAACAAGGAGTACAGGACGGTGAAAAATTTCTTCATAGCAGACACTAGGTCAAAATTCATGGAAGTTAATGAATATGAGGAACATGTGCAGGGGACTGAGTGTTAACGAGTGCTAGTTGGCATGCCCGAGGAGTGACAAGGCATGCTAAGCATTGGTAAGGCATGCTACGGAATATCAAGGCATGTCAAGAAGTTATAAATTATGCTTGGTAGTTCCGGTGTGTGTAATTATATGTTCCGAATAGTGCCAATATATGCCAATACATGCTAGTTGCTAAGGATGTACGAGTTCCGGGGGTATGTCAATATGTGTCGAAGTATCGGAACAGCAAAAGCGAGAACCAATAAGAGGGTTAATAATTCAAGACTTTATATTTTCCAAAGTGGCATGCTAGGCACACTATAATAGGTCCTAATACATGCCAAGTGGCATTCTGTGCCAAGTGCTAATGTATGTCAATGCATTCAACCAATGTGTTAGGGCATCTTAGGGAGCGCATGCATGCCAACACATGCTAGGAGAGTTCTTTGTTGTTTTAGCGCATGCCACCATGTGCTTGGGCATTAGTGCCATGACAAGATGTTCTGATGCAAATATGTTCCAAGAAATGCTGGGTGCTAAGAAATGTTGAGTGGTAATGAAGAATTTATTTAAGGTATGCCTAGATTTTTGAGGAGTGTTACGTATTTCTCATTAATAGAATTGACAAAGCTTGATTATGTATTAAATAATATATTTCCTACACACTAGTGGAACTTTATCTAAATATAATTTGTTAGATAATAAACTTAATATATATGAAGACTCATAGGAAAACTCTATTAGACTAGTCATTACTTGAGGGAAATGATACACACTAATTACTTCTTAAAAAATGAGCGCTCTAACCACTATGGCCTTGGACATATTATAAAAAAAAAACTCCCATGATAATGGTCTTCGTCGTTATCTTTTGACAAAAAATATGTTAACAAATACGGAGCATTATCAAAAACTCACATTGGAATGATCAATGATGATGAGCATTTTGTCACAAAAAGTAACAAAAAGGCATTGGTGAGGGTCATTTAAAGTCCTTCACTAGAGCTGTCTGAGAGAGAATTAGTGATGGGCCTTTAATGACCCTCACCATCGTGAAAATGGCTTTGGTGATGGACCTTAAAGGACCATCACTATATACACTTACAACAATGCTTTTTAAAGACCATCACCATATGTGATATTGTTGACGGACAGCAAGGTCCATCACAAGCATGATCCACACCAATGTCCCTTTTTCTTGTAGTGCATGATCTCTCATTTTCATAGGTCTCCTTCACTAATCATGCTATCAATTTTGTGATTGAACTATATCGTATCATATATGTAGTTATCGAATAATACACTAAAATATAGGTGGGGATGGGATCTTTTCTAATCCTATCAAATCTTGGATCCTCTAGATACACAAAAAAGAAATTTTACTAGATCTGCTTCCCTATCCATATACAATTTATGAAGCTGAGTGTAATAAAGTTAGATCTCTACCCACAACTTTATTTTCATCGAGGAGATTCTATTGAAACCTTATATTTTTTCCAAAGCACCACCAAATTCATGTATAAACATACAATTGGATTTATCTCAAGTGACTATAGTAATGATTATCATTCTCCCCCGGCTATGTTTTATTCCCACGGGGGACATGTTCGACTCATAGTGAGTATATTTATCTAATGGATTTCATCCTTGTGTTAATGGCCAGCCTTATTCGCTTAATAATCTAAGGTTTACTCTATGTATCATTTTAGAAATAAAAGAAATTATCCAGGAAGCTTTTCCCTAGGTATTGTATGGAATATATATATATATATATATATATATATATATATATTATATATATATATATATATATATCGGGGAAACCTTATGTGCTAGTAATTTTTGAAATTTAAAATAAAGTTGTCATACTAGTGTATCGATGGCGAGGAGAAGGTCATAAATTTTTCAATGTACGAGGTAAAACCCTTTTTAAATGTTATAGATTCAAACATACACCAACCTTTTGTGCCAATATAGATTCAACATACACTTTTACACATAGTACAATGCTAACATCACAATGTTTTCACTAATTGCAAACTAATTACTTGTTACTTGATTTATTAATATATTTTACATGTATATTAATCATGAAATAATTTTTATTACTTATAGTTATCTTGCATCATAAGGTAATTGTTACATTAAGCATTTTGATTTCTAAAATTGCATGAAATGGAAACATTAATTATGTGAGTAATGGACGCAAAAACCAAAATACATCTATCAATTTTTTTTCTTTCTTCCCCACCTTATGGAAATATATATGTATATTAGATATGAGGAAAATATAGGTTTTTCCTCTGGGTATTAGTCGGACTCAACTGACAAGGCTCAAATTCATTACAACAAACCTTGACACATGGCTTGTAAGAATTGAACCTAGGTGGGGAGGGTAAAAATTTCTCCCAAGCACACAAGATAAACCCAAATGAGAAAACACATATCTTATGTTATTTTAATAAAATGAATAAGTTAAGTTATTTTTCTATTATAAAAATAAAAAAAACAATTGTAACCATGCCAAGTTTATATATATATATCTATCGAAGAAAGCTTCTGACACCCTCATTGTGAGATGGTTATCTTGGAACAAAACATCGAATAATAAGGCTAAAAGGAATGGTAAATGGAATAATACCTCACATTAAAAGAGGAAATATATTAGTTAACCTACATAATTCACCTATTTATGTATACTTTTGCTTTAAAGATAATAAAAAAAGATTTTGAGTCCATTATGAATGGTTTTACCGTATGGAGAATGTTGATGCTTCAGTCTTAGTGTAACTTATCATTATGGAATTAAAATACCCTATATAATGCATCATATTTTATATTTTAATAATAATGTTCCTTTATGGGAGATGCGAAGTGAGGAATTATTTTTCCTCGACAAAAAAGTTGTGTCACAATTTTCATGGGAGTCCTGGTCATGTGACAAAAAACTAAGCGAGTGTTTCTTGCTCAGTGGAAGGTCAAATTTAACTTTAGAAATAAATGATAATAATTTTCTAGTCTTGATGATTAAATGATTATAATTTTCAAGTGGTTAAGGCTAAGATGGAGTCAAGCTCTAATTGTCCAAAGTTCTCTTACTTTCCTCTTAGTTCAAGTGTTTGTGGAAATTTTCCATGTTTAAATCCATTTGAATTTAGTGGTGGACACTTTGGAAAAAAAGTCTCCATGTTGGGCCAAGGAATATTAGAGTGGGATCAAGTGAATTTCAAAATTTCATATATAATCATGATGATAGTACTAAGGTGTATAGGTTTTCATTCAAATTTTGATACATGTAGGTTGTTTTGAAGTGAGGATGGGACATATTCCTCATAATAGAAATGGTCTCTATGTTGTGTTAAAATTCTAAGTGGTATCAAGATCTAGATGTTTATCAATTTCTGACATCAGTCTTTAATATTTTCATCCAGGTGTCACACACACTTTATTATGTGTCTCGAAATATTTCCTCTCCTCCACAAAATGAAGCATACGAAATTATTTCTTATTTTTTGGGAGGCAAGCTGACAATTCAATATAGATATGGAGATTATTTCTTTGAGTAGTGGGCTAGCTTTAATTTCACCATCCCACACTATCAATCTTTAGTCTATTCATCGTCCTTCATAGGATTTTGTTGGATAATGCGGAGACACCGTAATTATAACTTATTTTCGTAATTTTGATAAATACTTGTGATATTAGTTGGTATTTTGTTACTTCCTTAGTTTTTTTCATCGAGAAATCACAGAAAGCAACGAATATCACAAAGAGACAAAATACAAATAGGCTCCAAGCCGAGTCAAAACCTCGAGGGGAGAACCGAAAACCTTCTCTTCTTATATGTAGGAAATTTCTTAAAAAGAGACTTCCAAGATATAAATACCAAAGACAGCAAACCCTCAGACCTAAGTCAACCCCTAAAAATATATCTTCCAGGGAAGCCAAAACTTCAATAATACAACTCTATGATTTACCAACTTTGACCCTATGAGAACCTCCCTACGATTTTGGCCTCCGACAATGGCAACTTCAAAACCACGAGAGAAGAAAAGAATCTTTGGAAAACTTTGAATTCTGGTCCTCTTCTTCATCCTCCATCTACTCTTTCTCTTCTTCACTATTGTAGATTTAACTTTACTTAAGTGAATATCCAAATGAGGTTGAGATCCTTTGTGTTTATAACCTCTCTTAAGGGTCAAATAACCCTCCTTTAAGCCAACTTGATCTTGCTCTGAAGCACGACTTGATATTGGGATGAAAAAATAGTTTTTTCTTCATAAAATTTATTTATTTATTTATTACAAAAAGTATAAATAGGACTATGGCACATGACAAAAAGTATAAATAGGAATATGGTACATGAAAAATAATATTATGTATCTTAGAAAGACCTAGTAAACCTAAAATAACAAAGAACATGATTTGATTGAACCTTGAGTATGTGTAATATTCCTAAAATTTAGCTTTTAGCTAAATGGAATATTATAGATTATTTTGTCTCTAGGTAGGTGAATAAGTGGGTAGGGAGGACCATAAATCCCCTTAGAAACAATAAAAACACTTCAAGTGTGAAAGGAGACCTTTTAAGCAGCTAAATAAAGCACCTTTGAGTTTGAACAGGGGATGAAACATGTTGAATAGGTCAAATTTGACCAAATCAACAACTGCTTTGTTATGGAGGAGTGGACATTTAATGAGGAATAACGGTTTTGGAGGGAGATTGATTGCATGGAGGTAGTGACCTAATTGAGTGGGACGAGGGTAAGGAAGCTCACCAACTTATATAAGGAAGAGGATGGAAACCATATGGGGTTGGATTTTTCAATTATTATTTTGTATGTGGTATTTAGACTTCTTGCATTCTTCTCTTATTTAGTTGAGCTTGCAATGTTGTTTAGCACGGGGTGTTCCCGACGAATCATATATTTTCTTGAGAGGCTCTTGGAGGAGAATTGCACTACATTTCCACACTCGGGCTTAAGGCCAAGCTACATCTTTCTTCATCGGCCACCCGATTTCTGAGAATATTGTGTTGTATTACGAGGTGCAATTGTGGAGATCATTTTGGGTGTCTTGAGACCCTAGTTTTGCGATGGATGAAGGTTTCTTTCCATTGGAAGGCCTATAAAGTCCCCTTGGGCTTTATTGGAAATATTTGGCATCATGCAGGGAGTGCATTTATCCCCTACATCACATTTTTTTAGCCTAGATGCGCATTATTTTAGGGAGGAGTTGCAAGGGTGGTTGCGATGGTTGTTTTGAGGTGATTTCTTTAGTGAAGGAGTCATTCTTTCATCAGGAGGATCTATTGGAGAAGAGCTATGGGTTTCTACATCAGATTTACCCATTTATTCTCATTTATATTGTTGCGACATGCCTTCAGCCCTAGGGTTGTAGCTTGTTGGCACATTATGTGTATTTTTCAAAACCCTCTTGGGTTGTCTTCGAAAAGCTGATACGGGTACTGTAGATACGTATATCTAGAATCTATTGGAGCCTATATCGGTATTTTTATATCATTGTATCATCTCCAACTATAGTTTTACTTAATATTGTTGCGTTGTATCGACTCTACGACATTTTGTATGGCAATGATATCTCCTCTTGGTGTTTATGTATTCGAGCTTGTGTTATCACATTATATGATTTTACCTCATTATTTTGTACTTATTTGATGCATAAATGATCAATAATATGGCTCTATATTGGTCTCATGGTTTCATTCCCATGATCCTGACCTCTTTGCTTCTCCATGTGCTTCAATACCTACAACTCACTCAAGAAAAGTCACACAGACTAGTTGTACAACATATATATCCTAAATGTGAGTGGTTAGACCATATAAGATTATAAAATATTACATGAAATTAATAATTACGAGATCATTAACATGTATAAAAAGCATATAAGATCATGACATTGGTTACGGGACAAAGCTTATTTATTTATATATGTAAAACATGTGGAGAAATATCACTTGAAATCAACCAGCTAAAAAGCGAAATCATCCTTCGGATCCATCCGGCCCAAGCCTCAATAATATTCTTCCATAAAATGTGCACAAGGATGTCACATAAAGGAGGCGAAAATCTCAAAGAAGAACGAAATAAGGGTTTACGAACCTATGAAGTGCGGGAGGCATAGGGATAATCAGACTTGATCTTGGGCTATAACAAGCTATAGTATCAATACCTTTCACTCTCCTCCCTTGGGCCTTCGCCATGAGGTGTATTTATACTTCCTCAAAACGGTTTTTAGGCGGGAAACAATTTGGCCAAGGGCTCTTGTAGGTGGGATTCCGGTGTAACCCATAAACCCCCTTCAAATTATAGGGTGTTTTATATTTTTAATATTTTAAATTGTATATGTGGGTCAGATATGAATGGACCTACGAGCGCACACATTTTAGACGAGAGGGCGGTCGCGTATGGAATTCAAAATAATTTTTTTTAAGAAAATGACCAAGTTTAAATGGAAAGGGTTGGCTAAGGTCAATACATAAATCATCGAGTATATAAAGATGATGAATGATGTTATAACGAGATTCCCCCTAATATATGAGGTCGAAGGGGTACATGATGGCCGAAATGTATTATATGCATAAGAAAAGAATCTTGTGAGGACTTGAGAGGACTTCACTAGATTTACGGCCTATGAAAACGATGAACGAAATAAAAAAGAAAGCTCATGTTTGAGGTGGGCACACCACGCTCGGTGGAGAAGTAAAGCATGTCCACATAACAAGTATGGAGAAGATCCAATATGTATACAAGTATAGCATAAAATGTAAAGTACATAGTGAATAATATTATCAACTCGCATAAAGTACATATCAAATTCATGTAAAAGTATCACATATAGAAGATTGATCAATGATGTTGCAAAGGTATCTGATCATTGAAGTCGTGAATCTCCAAGTGCCAAATCATAAGTAGTGCAGAAAAATGGTATTGCACGCCTTTCGGTGCCAACATATAGAATGATGTTGTGATGGTGCAACATATAAGGGTGGATAGTGCCCTCCTGAGAAAATTGAAGGTGCTGACAAAGTGAACCAAAGCATGTTTATACAAACTCGCGAGGTCTTCATCGACCACTATGGTACAATTCTACACAATGGGAATAAATGAGTTGAGGTCGACCATGTGATAAATCATTTGATTACCAATCATTGATGTATATCGTTAACAAAATTGAGACAACTCATCGATGATGATGAGATTCAAGGTATCACAATACAACCTAATAAGTTAGAATGAATGATTTGAAGTTGAACACTTGATATAGTCTACCAATCATGTGACATTAATGTATTCTCACTGTCGATAGTGAAGAATACTTATGATGACTAAAAAACCCTAAAAAATGTTGTGAAAGGAATCTAGAATTTATTACTAGAGAGTAATGTGTCGGAAGTTGATGGGAAAAGATGTTGGAAGGAAGGCATTAAGGCATCCCACAACAATCCGGCGAGATTGTAACCGCCGATCCAAAATTTGGAAGGAATCGAGGATGAATAAAAGTGAAGCAACCAACTTGAAACATGTTTCCGACGCACAAAATGTGGCTTCAACACCTGGCAGAAACCCTCTAAACCAACGAATAATTAAAGTTGACAAAGACGAGAATCATGATAGGGTCAAATGGGCTCAAGTTACCGCAAGAATTTAAGGTCAGAGTAATTGAAACAAAAGTCAAACATATGGGGAACCACTCTATCAAAGACCCATGTTGTTGATCAGATGTTAAGCACAAGGTCACCTATCAATGATGTAAATAGGGTTAGGGTGTAGCTCTAGGTTTACTCTTAGAGAAATTTGTCGAAGTCGATAAGAGAAAAACCCACTTGTAAGAATTCAATGGAGACCTTCTCAAACTAGCATGAGAAAAGGACCAAATAGATGATGTGATAGAACAAGACTTTGATAGACCAAGGATGGCCAACTGAAAATGAGTCAAGAGACACCGCAGAAAGGCCAACTCAAGTTTACTTCCCTTGAAAAAAAGCATGACTCATTGTGATTATGGAAACATATGATAACTTTGTACAAGATTTCCATTCAGGAGGCATGAACAAACCCTCAATATTATTGGAAGAGATAACCAATCGAGGGATTACTAAATCGATAAAAAGGTTATGGCTCACCTAAGTAAAACTAAAGCCCATCCCAAATGGATAAAAGACATACATTTTTTGTGCTTTGTTCAAGGGTGACAAAAATGACTCTTAGCTGCCATAAAATATGGAAGTAATGTCCTGATCCCACTCTTTTTGGGATATTTTATTTTTTTGTCTTTTCATATTGAAAGCTTGGAAAATAATAAAATAATTCTTATAATACAGTGGATAGAACGAGTGTCGGTGAACATATGCATTAGTTCCTCGGATAAGAACAATCCAATGCTCAATGCAATGTGGTGAAACTGGTAAATGACACTCGGAGGAATGTTTTGTCCACAAGAAAAGGTGTCAAGTTGCAGATGCTAAGTGATTGCCAGGCTGACATTGCAGAAGGACATGGTAAAAAATTTGGCTTATACACAAGTCCAAGTGAATTCGGCTTAAGGCCAAGATATAAAAATGGTCAATATGTAATGCAACAAAACAACTCAACAACACAATGGGAGCCTCTAGGGTATAAAGCCAAAAATATAGTCAAGACAAATACGAATGAAGCTTCATCATATAATTCATGGTGGGACTAAAGAGGATTCCCGAGCATACATGATTTGCAGTATGGGCGACATATGCTAGTGAGGATCTAACTAGGAAGCCCATCTAAAGGATGGTTCTACCATCATATCATGATTTTATAAGTCGGCGAGTGAAAATTGTTTAATAATCATAGCATGATGGGGTCGACCCTATGGCAAGATTTCAGTATGGAGGCTAGTATGCATAAGTGCAATGGAAAGTGAATTCCCTAACCTATATTTCAGTTTTGAACACAATACCTTCAATGCCAGGTTAGCGGTCATGGAGTCAAAGCGGTCAAAATTATCTAGAAATTGTCAAATGGTCCTAAAAACAAGTTATCCCCGCACTTGCAAGTCAAAAAGTCATAAATTCTTGGACAAATTCAAAAATTAAACACAAAACTTTAGCCAAGTGGATTTTGAAAAAAAATTGAATTTTGGGCATAAATAGGCCTTTTGAACTCACATTTGGTCATTTGTGCATTGGTTAATTTGAGAAAAAGCTCTGGAGTAAAAAATCCCCAACTTCAATTAGGATGAATTCTCAACAGAATCAACTCAAATTTTCCAGGTAATCCTCTTAATCAACTTAGTAATAATTTTTTCTATCAATTCAAGTAATTTTAGGTTAATTTCTCCATACGAATTATTGTTTGAAGTTGCATATAGATGCGTCTGTGTAAAAACAAACTCGCGTATGCAGAGAGTAAAATTTCAAAATAAAAATCTAATGGATAATTTGTTGAACTGAATCAGGATGACCATCAGTTGGAGAGAGAGGGAGCATAGTGCAATTAATACTGAGGTAATGGAGGACCAATTGTCCTTATATATACTCCGAGGATGTGTATTGCTCAAATTTTTCAAAATTACCAATATGAAAACAAATGCAAAACTGTTGGAGATGCTTGTCAATTACTAGGACCCAAAGGAGGATTTCTTCATGATTGATCAAATGCCTTTGAGGATTGAAATCGATGACATATATTTTATTACTGGTATTTCTCGAAGAGGAGAGCCAATGAATTTGTAGGGCAAGCCAACAGGATGGTTGAATGTTGAGGATTACATTCACATATACTATGTTAAGGGTACTCAGAGGGTTGGGACCCAGATCCCAATTAGAGATGCGCAAGGATTACACATGAAAAACCTTCTTTTCACCATTTTCAAAGTATCCAAGTCAAATTCATTGTAGAAATTTTAATACAATTATGTATTTCCTGGATTCTCCTGATCTAAAAATTATATGCAACTGTTAAATAAAGAATCCTTCTACTTAAATCTTTTCGAAAATTTAATCGCTAATTGCAAACACACGAAGAAAGATCAATCACATATAACACATATGTTTTTACCAGGAAAGCATAAAGCTAAAAACCGCACTATCATATATTATGTATATATCATGGATCATGAAAAAATCTCATAAAAAACTCTAATCCAAGAGCTCTCAGTACAATATACAATCGTCTCACACTGTCATACAAAAATTGGCATATTCATGCACCAATTTACTGCCTCCTGACAGCATGCCTCCATTGTGCAATCCCTGATGGTCAAGAACCTCTGAATGGTTGATTCTAGCCTAACTTGATTTTTTAATACTCATAGGCATCTCCATGTGTGTTTGGTTGCAAGTGTGCACCCACTAATGTCACAACTGATAGTCAAACTGTCCCTTTCACCTATCTCTCAACTGGGTCTCCACTAGATCTGACATGCATGTAGTTAACAGTAGTAAATCTCCAATTTCATGTGATATCACTTCATGTGAATTAATTTAATATTTAATTCATTGATATCTCACTAGTGTATCTTTAGTTACAACTAGTTACAACTAGCACACCTGAGTTTAACTCACTTAATTGAGTTAAACTACTTTACAACTCACATAACTACACATCCAACTCTTTTACAAATTCAAATCACTTAGTTACAACTAAGTCTACTTGCATGGTCCACCAACCAACCACTTCAACTCGAAATCCACTTAGCTAATTGATTTTCCACTTCAGTTAACTAGTTCCAAGTGCTCATTGAAAATAGATAATTATTTATTGTCTAATTTTTGTTAACGGCTTAACAAAAATCGACATACATTCTAATTTTAGACATGCATTCCACGAAATAAATTCGCACATGCATTCCAAACTTAGGCACCCATCCATCCATATAATTTTCTCAACCATCTATAAATAGATTATTGCTAAAAATAGACTTTGATCCAAATTCTAAAAATAGACATATCACCTAAAAATAGCCTGTGTGGGCCACACCTAGTGTAGGTGCCAATTTCATTGTTTCTTATTGCAACCTTCAACATTCATTGCACCATGCCTCACGTGGGAGCATTATTTTGGCAGTTGAATGCCTGACTACTTTATATGATTGGTGCACTACATTGTTGACCAATTTGAAGAAACAATTAACCTCCATCGAGAAGAATAAAATCAAACATTTCGGGTATGGGACCATTTTGTGTACATTCTTCTTTGAGAGGATACATGGTCTTCCACCCAAGGTGATATCTACCATCAGTAGCCAACGGGATCCATGTATAGCATGATGGGCTTACTTGATGAAGATATTAGGGGGTGGGGAGGTCCCTAGGACTACCTGGGATGATGAGTTCTTCTTATGGTGGGGAGAACAAATGATCGCCGTAGAGGATTACCCCTATGATTTCATGGACTTTAGGGGAGATCCATATCTACCCTTACCACCTAGAGCTGCATGGGGAGCGATTGGTAAGGTTGCATTTAAATGATTTTTTGATTATTTGATTTTTTGGATTTTCGATAAAAATGTGAAAATGAAAAAAATTGTTTGATAGGACAATGTAATTACAAAATTATTTATCATGTTACAAATTTTGGACCAGTTAGACTTGAGGGTCTAATGAGGCACAAACATCATGGAAGAGAAGCAGAGAATGTCACAGACTACCCTGGGAGAGTCCTCCATGCCATATAGAGGAACATGGTGGGTTTGACCTGCCAGGTCCCTATGGCTGTAGTAGAGGACCTCTCTGAGGATATTCAGAGACGTGTGGCTGGTGTACCACATGATTGGGTGCAACTATTCTGCCTTGTGGCTACTGCCATAGCATTCTTCCACGATGCTTATCCAGGTCAGGGCCCACAAGCATATACTTTTAGGATGATTGGATGACTTCGATGTTTTTTATGATGGACATGATCAGGCATAAGCCCTAATTTTGTAGGACATAATTGTCCAAATTTTGTATATTTTTGAACATATGACTCTGATCTATATATACATTGATTTTATGATGTGACTATCTCATATATACAATGATTATTGATGATTTTTTATATTTAATGTAATGAATGATTGATATGCCAATTGATTGCCTCATTATCTAATGAATCATAAAATTCATTTTCTGATCGTGGAATGTGAATGTATGTAACATAATTAAATGATCTTTGCAACAAACACACTCTTAGAAATAAACGATATAAAAATGGATCTCTAACATGATAGATGTTATTCAACTGTGAAACCACCAGTTGCGAGTTCAAGTACACTACTAAGGAACCAATACCAAGAGACATTTCCTCTAAAATTAGATTGATCACAGTAGTATATTCTGAAACTTTGTTCAAAGCAGAACCAAGGCATACGCCCCTTGAGACTAACAATTGACCAGATGGATAATATATTACATGCTGGAGCAGGGTCCCCTAGCAGCAATTTTGATGCAATTTTGTAATATTTTATAGTAATTTATTATTGCGCAGGGGCTTTGGGGCGGGTCAAAGCCCCTAATGAATTGTAATGGGTCAAAGGGTAAACCAAGGGTCCGAAAACCATGGTTTGTGGACCATAGAGTAGTGCTGGCTAATATAGTATAAATAGATGAGTAGATCGAGTCTTGAAGGAAGTTATGATTAATTTTGATATGAATGTTGGATCTATGATACTTGTGTAGATTTTTCTAGGTAAGGGCTCCTACTAGCTGTGTGCACAGAGACCCTAAGTCCTGCTGTGTGCGGACCCCGCTAGCTATGTGCACGGTTGTATGAAGGAGTTTGTAAGTGGAATCTGAAGCATTAATGAATGAGAAGACATTTTGACGATAGTGGAATATCTCTATGTTCTGTTATGAGTTGCGCTATATGTTTATTTCCAAGTTATGTATGTTTACTAAATATTGTTAGTTAATTGATGCGCACGTGGATGTGATACTTAGAAGAGTAATGAATACATAGATCTGGTTATGTTTGGTCATATTGCTTTTGTTAACTTGTTATTTTATGCTTTACGGACTTTGCACAAGTTATTTAGTCAAGTATATTGTTAATGGTTTCTGGTTAGGGCTTCCTTGGTGCAGGCCTGTTCTAGATCCGAAGGTACCCCCTTCATTAAAATCTCTCTCTTTCTCAGGGTGTGGAAACCTAGTTCCAACACCCTCTCATAGTACCTCGGGTGAGACCTCAACTTGCGTAAGAAAGTCATTGCCAAAAGGGCCAGTAGTACAAGTGTTTATTGGTAAACTCAAGTTTGAACTTGGGTCAAGACCCCTCCAACCAACAAATGGTTCCGTTGTTGGGACCAGGAGAATTTTGAGAGAGAGATTGGGTAATGCCATGAGGTCATTGGTAGCCACTAAAGCCTAAACTTGAAGATTGTTTTGAAAATAAGATCCATGAATTTTCCCTAAAATAAAACAAGAGTAAGATGCTATCTACCGAGGAGTGGAAGAATAAGTATATTTTTACAAAAGTACACTAGATCTTCTTTGTAACCTTCGCACATGAACTGTAGGAGTGGCTGGAAAGGTTAGCAGGATTCCAAACTTGCTGGAAGGATGATCAGGTCATGTAGTGGACCCTTGAATTAATACGACGGGTGGAAAATGCAAATAACTCTATTACTCATCCTATAGACCACTGGGTTGGTAGTGTTTTGGGTGGATTTGTAACTGAGTTTGCACTCGATCATTTTGTTTCCTATTCTGAAGCTCAGCGAAGGTTTTTCAAAGGGTTTAGGGTAAATTATTGTAAACATTTCCGCTGCTGATTAAGATGCTATTGTGTTAAAAGGGTTTCCTATGCAGTCACACTGAGTGAATGAACTCTGATCAGAGCACAAGAAAAACGCGAAGCAGTAAATACTGCCGGGTTAATCAAGAAGGGGATAGATCAATATACATCCCTCTAAGGGGCCCACCTGATCTAAAAAAAGGTGAGACTGTGATGTAGAAAGCAGTCCCCTGGCTACACCACCATGAAACTCACGCAAGGGTAAAAACCCTCCCACCCACCTCCACCACCACCTATAGATGATATGGATGTGAACATGAAGTTACCCACCTTTAAGGGTGTAGGGGACAAGGATATGGATCGATTTTGGTTCGTGGCAGATTCAGTATCGACCACACAGAATTTTAATAACGATGTCATAAAATGAGCACACTATTAATAACTTTTGAAGGGTGGGCTATGGATTGGTTCATGGGGTACATTACTCAGCATGCGAACCCTAAAATCCAGGGGATAAAGGATGCCCTGAAGCAGCAATTCCGAAAACCCAAGTCCTATTCTTAATGCGTAATAGAGTTAAAGGATATTAAGAAAGGACCTACAGAGTATGTTTGGGAAGCTAACCAGCGGTTGAAGAAAGTCATTAGCTATAAAGGATTTGTTTATGAGGACAAACATTATAAAGAATGTTTCATCACCATGCTATTACCACATCTATGCGGACCTATGGGTCAGTAGAAGATTACTTCATAGGAAGAAGCCCTGGAGATTTCCATGAAGCTAGAAGCTATGGCACGGGACAATGCTCAATTTGGGGCACAACATATCTAGAGCCAGCTAGAGGCGATGCACTTATAAATTTAGAATTTGTGAAGGGATCGGGGTAAAGAAGCTAGCACATATGTTTGGTGCATACTCTGTAGGGTATCATGCCATACTAAGGATCAGTGTCCTCTGTTGTTATATTATATTCAGGCTGGGGGACCAAGTCCATTATGCCCAAGAGACATTTCTCAACCCAATACCCCCACATTATGGTGCGCTGATTTTTGGGTAGCAGGAAGGCATGATACAAACCACTGCCCACACTTAGGTGCCTATGTCCCAAAGTTGAAGCAACACTGGTGCAAATTTTTCTCGTCAGTGGGTCACGGTGAGCACAACTACCGAACGTATGACCTAATGATAGATAGAGGGAACCTATATAGGGTGCAGGTTGACCCTTTGTCACCAACATCTCCCTACGGGCGAGGAGGATCCCATACAAGAGGGCAGGGGGAAGGGAGAGGTGAAGGCATAGGCTGAGGACAAGAACAACTAATTTGCTACAATTGCGGAGATGCTGGAAATTATGCAAGAGACTGCCTGAACCCTACGAGCCAATCCTATAGGTATTGTAGATAGTTCGATCATGTAATGAAGACTATCATGTACTGATAGCTAAAATGCAGGAAAAGCAGTAGATGCCAATGAAAAATGTACAATAGGTGAAGGCTGAACCACACGCTGATGGGCCCAGTGTCAATGTAATTACGTGTCGTGGCATTTCCATTGGAGGAGCTGATGAAAACGCTCCGGCTAAACCGCTAATCAGGAATGCCTCTAACAAAAAGGAAAGCTTGGACCTGTAGAAAGTGAAAGAGACCTTCATCAAAGCTAGGAAGGATTTTTCTATGGAAAAAGCATCCACTTCAAGGACCTCTATGGATCTAAAAGTAGATGAATCAGTTAAGCCATTCCTTCAAGCTTGTATGAAGTTACTACTCAATCAAAAGGTGGTGAATAATCTCCAAGTATTAATTGTCATTTGCACAGAAAAGGAGGCCCCCCGAACGGAGGTTAAGGCTGTGAAAAAAATGTATACACTACAAGAAAAAAGGACATCAGTGAGGGGCAAAAAATGTCACCATAAGCTCATTGGTGATGGTCAAAAGAGTATTCGTCACCAAAAATTGAATGTCACCAAAGGTGGTGTGGCCGAAAGTATAGGTGTTGTGGTGACATTCAAGGTTCGTCACCAAAAATTATTTATAATGATGGATAGTGGTCGTCATCATTTCATATGAGCAATGGTGATGGACAATAGCCTTCGTCACCAAAAAATTGAACGTCACCAAAGGTGGTTTCATCGAAGGTATGTGTTGTGGTGACATTCAAGGTCTGTCATGAATATTAATTATAATGACGGATATTGACCGTCACCATTTCATATGAAAAACAACGATTTTTTGTGATGGACCTTTCATGGCTGTCAATATTAGTGCATATATGGTGACGTTCATTTACCATCACCATTTCATATTTGGTGAGGGTAAAAAAAATCCATGATAAGCTCATTGGTGACATGAAGGTCCATCATGAATAATGACTATAATGACAAACAGTGACCCTCACCATTTCATATCAACAACAACGATTTATGGTGACGGACCTTCCATGGTATTCACTATTGATGCGTATATATGGTGGCATCCATTGAGCGTCACCATTTCATATTTTGGTGAGGGTCGAAAAATGTCACCATAAGCTCATTAGTGATGGTTAAAGGAACACCTGTCACCATAAGCTCATTAGTGATGGTTAAAGGAACACCTGTCACCAAAAAATGATCGCCACCATTCCCTATGAATATTAGGGCATGATGGAATCGAACGACCAACCTCCTACTTGTAAAGTAGGCGCTTTTCCATTGAGCTAGCACTCTTTAAAGAATTCAACTTCAAACTAGAAGTTGCCCCTAAATGTGCAAAGATACACCAAAGGAATAGAAGATCTAGGAAGACCAAAAGTTGCTAGAAATAACATGCTCAATATACATAATAAAACGATACTAAGAATAAATACGATATTCGATATATATAATAAAAAGAAAATAACTCAATTGAGTAATTTCCTTTATGATACCAAAACTATTCTTGATTAAATACTTAATATTTACCAAAACTACCAATGATTAAATACGTTTATAATTTTAGGAAAGAACATGATTTTCCTGTTACAATTTTGTTGCCCTGTCATGTCATGATTTAATATGGAGAATGGTTAAATACATACTGATTGGGATTTAATACAAGGAGTGTTTATTGTGATTATCTCATTGCAACTATGAAGATATAGTTCTAAATTTAATCCAATGAGTTTTTATTGTGATTATTAGATTGCAACTATGAATATATTATTCTAAAATTTAAAAATTATAGCAATAAAATCCATCTTCAACATGACTTTTGTCTTGAAGATGGATCCCCATTGGGATTCAAAACATCGACCATTGTTTCTTAACGTTGTGGATAATCTAGAAATTTCTGCAAATGACTTAACATTTTATATCATATAAAACAAATTTTGAGTTAGGGAACAAGTACAAGGTTTAGAGTTAAAATATTTGTGTCAAGGTAAAGGAGATATCATATACAACTTTCTGAGTTGAAGTTATCACTAAAGAACATAGTCTTGAGTCTTAAACTAGTACTTAATAAGGGAATTCTAGAAACAAATGGGTACAAAATGTGAATTCATCCCTGATGAGTCATGGAAACCCGCAAACAACTCTTGAGGCTTTACAACCACTATAGCTACACCCATCACACTACCTTTTTAGGTTTAATTGTCCACACTTGAGGCTTTTAAAGTTGCAACCATTACAGTTGCACCCATCAAACTACCTTTTTAGGTTGAATCGTCCACATGTCCTAATCCACAAAAGATGTAGTTGAATAGTCTGTTGTGTTGAATTGCACATATTTTTCCCACAACTGACCATAAGTCCTTGCATGTGATGAGTGCACCAGACATGTATCATGGGAGCCAAAAAACATGCAAACACAATTATCCATGAAGTCCAAAATGGGGAGGATGTAACTAGAAAGAACAAATCTAGGAAAAATGCTCCCTTGCAATGAAATTCCAAATGTGACTCCTCATGAATAAAGAGCCATTCTTATCAAAATATTCTAAGAGAAACATGTTTTAAACCTAAATGGATACAATTCATTAACTGCCCTACAATCCTACTGTGTCATATCACCTTCAGCTCCCCCCAACACAGTAACTCCCTTGGTAGAAAAGGCCAAATAAATAAATAAGTTTGCTCAAAAATTTAAAAGCAACATCCAAATATGGGAAGAATACACCAATTCCCAACAGGCTTGGGATTAGCACTAAGTAGCGAGGAGTTCCACACCTTTGGTCAAGATTCCATTCTCACAGGCTTCACCCATGGGGGATAGGAAGGGATTGAACTTATGGCATTGGGATGTGATGAACCATGTGCATATATTGCAAACCCAAGCCTACCCTCATTCTCCTTAAGGAAAACACTTTTTACCAAGTTCAATTCGCATAGATTTTACCCAGCATGTGGAGGTAGTCATTGAAATTATGCCATCAGGAAGTGATTACACTTGTGTACATATTATGGACCCAGCACCACCCCATGTTCTCCTTTCGGCCTCCAAAAATATGTTTGTCAAGCAGGTTGTGATCAAGTGGTAAATCAAATGTGCTATCATTAAAGAGACTCAAGTGTAATCTCCCCTCAAGAACATGATGTCGTGATTTAATGATGTCAATTTGTATTATCGTTTGATATCTCATCCATAAGTAAGCCTAGGCAATTGGTCCTAGGAAATGTACTGCATAATTTTGATGAAATAGATACACCTTGGTCATGGCATTTAGGCCAAAGGTAGGCCCACTTTGTTAACAAGGGCTTATTCACTAATCAAAATATAGAGGATGAATATGTGAAGGAATAAATGAATAGGAGCAGGGATATTAACGTATGAAGCAGATTCAAATTTGGCACATATTGAAAAGTATATTTGTTAGGCCTAAAATCATGCAATCCATGCATAGAATGGTGTACCAAATAAAGCATTAGAATAGAATGCACATCATACCATGTTTAAACCTAGGCAAGTGTAGAAGCCTTCATGTTCTACTCTAATCAAGAGAGTCCACATCTTAAAGTGCTCCCCATTGATTTGTTAGATAATGTTATGCTAATGGGAGTGGATGTGAAGAAACTACCTTTAAAATAATTCCAACGAGAAGACATACACACGGCACAACAAACCCTAGCATTTGGTGAAATGAGCACATTCCATGGGAACATTTTTTCTAGGAGGATGAAAAAAGGTATCACACAGAATCTCTTTTAATTGTAAAGGCATGGATGGATTAATGGGAAATTCCCCTGTGAGCCTAGTTGAAGATATACTGGAGAAATAAATTTCAAGGATTTCTTTTGTAATATGAGGTTCATCATTGCATCCATATTGTTGTTTGTTTATTGCTGGAAATTCATTAAAATTTTCTCACAAAATTAGTCTTCATATTAGGGAAAATTTGGTCATTTGAAGAAGGGATTTGGTTGAGGTGTTCCTATGAATTTCCCTTGTCAATTACTATTAAGTTAGACAAATTACTGATGTAATTTCATTTCATGGTAGGACATATTTGAAATTCGTAGTACAATCACCCCTTTTCTTGCCATGAATGTGTATTAAGGAGCACCTTTGTAAGGGCCCTCTATGTAATTTCTGCAATATGGAAAAAAAAATTCATAGGTTTAATTTTTTTCATGTTGTAATAGCACTATCATGCCATCCACATTCAAAACTTCAAACCCTCTGAAGGTTGCCACTTGACTCCATTTTCCCTAATTGGATAGGCACTAATCCACAATAATCCCAATCTTCCATTACAATCTATTTCTAAAGATATCTCGTATTTTAATTAAGGAAACCCCCCTTGTTCCAGGCGATAGATAGCCGAAAGAAAGAGAGGACAATATTGTGGTGATAACAAACAAATGCTCTTAGTTCACCTAATTATTGTACATGTGTTTTAAGGCTTTACCACTTAAAGTGCAAGTTTGTGAGGTAAAAAGAATCATCATTGTATCTTAGTGTTTTTATAAATGTCAATGTTTCACATTGACCTATATAGAAACAAGAAACAAATTGTCTTTATGTTAGATGGAAAAACAACTTAGGATAGTAGTTGTGGATTCACCCCTTCAATATTTTAAAGTATTAGAGTCTTTGCTTTATTTTTGGTTTACAGTTTCATCATTACCATATGTCCAATTTAGCAATCTATTATACCAATTCTTTAATGGGGTAAATTCAAAGAAAATAGATGACCACACTGCATGGATGTGATCTTTCAAATCATATGACATCATTTTGAAAAGAAAGGGAAAAATAAGGACGGGTATGAGAAATGTCTTCTTTGTAATAGAATGGGTGAGACAGAATGATGACCCACAAAAGTAAAAAAATTAAAATAGTTGCAAGATGCTCTACTTACATTCGAGGAGATACACATTTTCCTTGAGAGGGATCTCTACAATGTGGTCCTTCAGGGGGAAATGACAGTTTGTAAGGAAAGGGGCTGCATTACAAGGGGTTCCAGGGTACATTCTCGACTATAGTGGATTTTTTAAGATGATGAGGGATCCAAATTCTAAAGCCTACTTTGACTGCTTGAAAAGAAAAGTGGTAGTTACAAGATTCTTGGTTTGCATCAATGGAATGGATCTCTTATAGAGGATCAAACAAAGCTCAAATGCATGATCTAATTTTATTTTCAAAAGATTTTCTCTTAATGCTTTTACGGATCATGTGGTGGCTGTAAGGAATTCTCATTGTAGAGTCATTCCATGCAAGATTTCTATCTATTAGCATAGTGATTGAGTCAAATTGGATAGTGACTTCTTCAAAGAGATGGGTTTTTTTAGCTCTTATTTCTATGAATAATAGTGAGTCATCGACAATGGATGGCATTTTTTGTGATTTTTTCATTAGGAATGGATGGCCTTCATTCTGATTTCTACAAGGCGATGTTGAACAAAATACAAGATTATTTTATATATTGTTTGACAACTGAAAATTTCTCTTCTAAAAGGCTATCTAAATATCTCAATCAAGGCATTAGTAAACACATTACCAAGAATGTTGCTAGGGGCACCATGGAGGTTGGAGCCTCGATACTTTCCTCAGTGTCTCATACAAGATCATGGCTAAAGAAATGGCTCTCAATTGCATGGAAGGTAGTTCAACAAGATGAGACAGGTTTTGTATAGGGTCCAATTATTCTAGACAAGTAATCTAGACTTGAGAGGCCTTGGAATGGGCTTTAGACAGTGGATAGTAGCCTTGTTTTCTACAGATTGGAGCTTCATCACATACATGTTGGTTTTTATTGTACTTTGGACCATGATGTGTGGCCATGGTGAACACACTAATCTCTAATGCATCAACATTTCTCCTTGTAAGTAACTCATTATCCCCTGAAATTGTGCTAAATCAATCTATTTTTCAATAGTGCCTCTTTGCCCCAGATTTGTATATTTGAAAATGGATGCCTTGCCTCCCCTATTTGAATTTGTTGGGAATCAGGGGCAAGTGAAGGACATATCACGTCTTTATGGGTCAAACATGGTTGACAATCATTTTGCTAATGGATCCTTTATTTCTATGATAAAAATTAAGAACAAAATTTTTTAATCTGAGTGCCATATGTAAAATAGGGCACCAATGCTCTATTTCATTATAGCGCACCAGTTATGTACTATTTGGAAAAAACATTTTTATTTATTTTGTGTAAATAGGTGCACCATGTAGATATAACGCACTGGGTCTCCTAGTTGAAATATAGCACCGTATGGTGGTCCCTTGTTTGCGTGGGGCATTTATAAGAATAGGTCGCACTGCCCCTTCCATGACACCATATGCTACAAAAAAATAACACTAGATTATTTTTATTAATTTTTCTGTTTTAATCAGTGCGGTGGTTAACATGTAACACACCAGTCCTCCTTGTTGACATGGAGTACCGTACGGTGTGTTTTATATTGTTTGGGCAGTGCATTTATAAGAACACGGTGCACTGGCATCAGTGCATACATCATTTAAAAGTGCACCAGTTTCTTGATGTATATTTTTTTCACCTGAAAAAGTTGATAATTTATTTATAAAATATATTAATGAATATGGTACATGTTTCATATTGATAAAGAAATGGCTGACAAGAGATCAAGTAACAAAAATACTGATAACAAATCAAGAAAAGAAAAAAAGGCAAGTTCTTTGTAAATTATTTACAAAAAATATTATTTTCGAACTATATGTAAGTTTAACTAATATGTATTATTTACTGTGTATCATGCAGAGCCACAAAATGACGAAGCTCAATAAGATTATTTCTGATCTAGGACCTAAATAGCATAAAATCTTGATAGAAAAATTGCAAAAGGATGAATCAGGTGAATTAAAAAATACTATCGATCCAATATGAGTTTATTTTTTAATTTTCATTAATAATATACTTAAAATTATTATATAACATGTTTCAAATAATCTATTAATTCACATCTGTTTAATGTTCTACAGGGACCAACAACTCATAAAAGGAATGTTGTTTTAAGAAAAGAAAAAAAATAGAACATGCAAATGAAATTGAATTTCTCATTAGCTCATTTGGAGTGGTGATGGAGGTTAACGAAAGGGGGAAAAAATTTTACAAAATTTTGAGGGATCTAGTGGAACGAATGTATAAAGTTTCTTTCCACTTACAATACAGAAATCAATCCAATGATTCCAAGAACCAAAATTTATCTAAACTACAGGAAGAGTTTCCAGAGAATTGGTCAATGAGAAATGTCAGAATTTTAATAGCAAAAATGTACAACAACAAAAAAGAAGGAATGAAAAAGTAATATTCCTTTAAATGTTTTTCTAGAATTATTTATAAATATCACTTTTTTAAAATTTAATTTTCATATATCAATATAAAAATTAAATAATTTATTGTCATGTTAAATTTTTAGGAAGATTATGAAAATCTCAAAAGATGAACAAGCTAATATCATAAATATGCCAATAGGAATGTACAAAAAGGTGTACAAGAAGATGGTCATAGAAATGGAAAAAATTGCATTGTAGGAGGAGCCATCTCAACAACAACGTGCTTCAAATGTAATATGTAATCATTGAATTTTTCTATCATTAGCTACAATAAATAAACAATTTAGCATTAAATATTAATTTTCAAGTATTTTCTTGCAGAAAAGAAAAGAAAATGGAACCCATTCAGCACATAAAACAGGATGACAAGGAGGAAAAGGGTTAATATCTAAGTTTGTGAGTAATTTTACTTCTTGATAACAACTTAACAAGATTTCATTTTTGTATATTTTAATTTTTTTTACAAAAATCATCATTGAATGTCTTAAAACAGGTGCTAACATACAAAGAACCATCAAACAAATTGATTGACATTGGGTTAAATATGGGTTGTGAGTATATGTTGGCATATCAAAAATTAATTGTGGAATTTGTAAGCATCTATCAATCTTGTTTTACTTAGCTCCATCTATAATTAATAGAACAAAAAAATATTTTATATTAAATATATGATTTGTTATGGGGTATAAAACTTGCAGGAAACAAAGCATGGAACTGTGCCAACAGATGAAATCTTGAAAGATGGCATAGTACATGGTTTTGAAAGAATGTGTATAGTTCATGAGTCAAATGTTTCTATGGTGCATCATTTATTTTCAATTTACATTGATGTATATTATTTAATATTACAATTTCATTATTCTCACTAATGTATATACACTCATTACAATTTATTTTTATGTTTGTAGATGGAAGGTGAAGAAGAAGAAAACAATCAACATTGTGAACAAAACATTCCTGAAAATAACCCAAGTCATTGTTACACAACATTTTGTCACCGTCCTTGCAATCTGCATCCCGCACATTGGAGGACCATTTATGTGACTTATACGTAGGGTCATGCCTTGCAAAAAGTGTCATTGCATCCCTTTCCATGAGAAGAAAATTTCCTCTGTTGACTTTTCTTGGAACAAACCTTCAAAAACACATGATTTTGGGTTGGCGCTGGTAGGAAGTTATGGCCTCGTGCCGATAAGGGAAATTAGCATTGGGCCTTGTGCCCATTGTCACTTTGTCTCAATGGATGCCCACATCGAGCTGTTTTTGGAAATTTTTTTAAATATAGAAGCAAAGTTTCCATTTCCAACCACTTCGTGAGCAAGTCAACATGTATGGTTCCACTAAATAACATCGAGCACCCTCCTTTGGCTTCTTGTTCCCTACTTTTGGGAAAAACTCCAAAAGGATAAGGCGTCCCTTCCACCATTTAATTAATCCCAACCTCATCCTCTCCTTATATAAATACATCTCTCTCACATAGATGAAACTAGCTGAATGGTTTGGATAGCTGAACATTTTGGAGAATAGCTGAAACAGTCTGATATAGCTGGTGTGAGATAGAGAAGAGAGAGAGACCCTTGTTGAGAGAGATCTTAGGCTTATTTCCTCACCATGTCCAAATTCCCCGACGAATGCTCGAGACACGTTTTGACTGGACCCACTGAAGGAGGCTGCGACGTTAAGGCTCATTTAGTTGTAATCTCTTTCTTTCTCTTAATATATACATGGTTGATGTTTTGGCTGTCGTCTTGTGTTGATGCGATTTATCTTACGCAATATGTTTAATTCTCCTTGACCAATTAGATATTTATGAATGCAAACTTTTTTTCGTATGTTGATTTCATTCTCTGACTGTAATATCCTAAAATAGGGAAAATCAACACTATTGGGAATATCTTAAGATATTCCAAAAGTGGAGCTACAACAATCCATGAACATAATAATGAAAGAGTAGTGATACATTAACTCAAAAAATGTAAGAAAAACATATAGCCATCTTATTAGTCTTATAGCAACAAATAGATACAAGATCTTGAGGAAAGAGTTACTCAAGATAGGCAAAATCAGCCTCAAGAGACATGTACATAGAATATGAAAAACACTGCTACACAAGGATACCCAAGGCTATGACAGCGCAGTTTTATAAGGAGCAACTGCTGCTAGAAAATGTCAATACATGGATATGCAAATGTATGTCTCATACAACATTGGGAGTGAATATCTAAGCTCCCAAAGATAATTTCAAGACAATCCTAGAAGGATTGGCTAAAATATTGGTTTAAATATGCAAAAGTGGAAAAATGTCGGAGTTGCAGTCTTAAGACTGAGTAGTAGCTGCAAATCAAGAACTGGATGGATATGGCTAAAGATGATGCATAAGATGAACAAGTATACCTCCTCCAATGGATCTTCCAAGTGAAAGGTTGATCCTATCACTGAAGATCTCACCCTCAAAACACTCTCTGCAACCCTCACTACAGATGCACACTGAAAATAACGCAGTCTAGGAAAGGGACTGCGCTGTAGGAGAAAGGGAATGTATTGGCCAAATTACAAGATCTGAAATAAGCTCTAGAATCTTCCTCACTGGTGTCCCAAAGGAAAGGAAGCTTCCTCTTTGAAAAAAAAAACCTCTAAAGTGGTGTTGTCAACCCTCCACTGCAACACCCTACAACACAACCCAGCTCTCAACAGAAACTGTGCTATATCTGAAGGATGTAGCTTGGCCTCAAGCCTAGATGTGGAGAAATGAAGTGAAAACTCATTCAATAGCCCTCTCTTGAAAGGAGAAGCAATTCCTAAACAAGAAATCCTTGTGCTAAGTAGCACTGCAACTCTACTAAATAGCAAGAGAATGCCAAATAGTCTTCCAGACCATAAAATCAATAATCAATAACATGAATAACAATGCCTGCCTTGCCCTCCTTTTAAAAAAATGGAAGCCCTCTCTCCATGGGTCCCACTCATTAGGGTTTCCTTCACCAAAGAACCCTCCTCCCATTCATACTGCGTTGTCTCTCAAAGTGTTCACCACCTCCTATCCCAGCACTGTTGACTTGGTCAAATTTGACCTTGTCTCCATGCAAATCTCCTCTTTCACACATAAGGGTGTGAAATCTTGCTCTTATGACTATCCCCTTTCACATTATGAGGGATTTTATTCATATTTTTAATATGCATGGGCTTCCTTACCCATTTATTCAGCTGCTAGGTGATAAAAATAAAAATGAATATTCCAATTAGATGCATGCTAAATTTGGAATATTACAGTCCTCCCCTCCCAAATGTTGCTTGCCCCCAAGCAACTGTAAGGATAGAACTGAAGAGACTCCTTTTCTCCCCCTGTATCATCCTCATATGATAAAATCCTCCAGGGATCAAGATTTTGTCTCATCAATATGTCTCCAAGATGTCCCTCCCAAGTATGCAGGCTAGCTTTTGGTGTGCATCCCAAATAGCTATCATCATGTAAATCATCCATGGAGGCAACAATGGGCTATCTAAGGGTCTATTTGAGACATGGAATCCGAAAGGTATTGGGAACTAACATTCCCATGTGGATCCTCCATTCCCAAGCTATCAACCATACAAAATGAGTCACCCTCCATAATGGTAACTCATACAAATCATCCTCCACCTTGAGCTCCTGCAATGTAGGTGGGCTGAAAATATGATCATGGTAGACAAGATAGCCTACCCCACGATGTCCTCATCTCCACTTACGATAAGTGTAGAGTGTTTTATGATCCTGGGTTGCAATAATGTTTCCCTTACGAGGCACGATGAAGACTATATCTTCAAAGATCTCTTCTCCAGTGTTGTGAATCAAGTTGGCCCAAATCATGATGAATAGGACATGATCATCATATGGCATCCAAATGATAATATTACTGAAGGTTCCATATATTGCTGGAAGGTACCAACAGTCTGTCAAGTGGTTATAGCATATTTTTTCTAAGTGTTGCTTCATAAAATGGCATGGCAAGATGTTTTTTGAGAAATAACTAGTTGTACATGTCAATACCTCTACTAGTGAATAGTAAAAGGCTTGGTGAATCAACTGAGCATACATAAAAGAATAATGAAACATTTTCCCAAGACTACATAAGAGATGGTTGTCTCCATCACAATAGTTGGCCAAACGATAACCATGGAGCCCAAAGAGAATATTTCCCTCTTGTGGATCAATGTACTGAATAGAAATGGTAAGATCGTACAAATATTGTGTTAGATAACTCATGTATGTAAAAGCAAAATTATTACCATGTGTTGGAAGTAAGATGATATATGGATCCAGGAATAAGTTCTCCATAGTGGTAGGACATATTCCTATGAAGGGAAATGTACCATGTGCTACATGAAGACCCTCCTTCTCATGCTTGGAAATCCAGGCTAAGAAGATCACACCTTAGTAATAAATGTCTCCATCCACTACTCCATCACTCTCATCTCCTCCTTTTCCACCAAGGGCATCATATGTGAAGTGATCTTGGGAACACCCCATCAATAAACCCCAGCTCCAAGGTGACAGCATTGTTGGCCTATGAACATAAGCTCCTGCCATCCCATAACTCCATTCTTTGACATGCCCATTGTCAAAGACATCTCCCACAATGCTGCCATATATAGGAAGTTGCTTCCAAAGTGGAAGCACCTCCTGATAATCTAAGGCTAAGGAGTAGCCCCTTTGCACCAAGATAGTGCCATCTCCTACTCCTACAACATCATGCAAAATGTGAGAGAAAATTTTCCCTTGCTCTCCCAAGATCCCCCAAAGCAACAAAAGTTTTTGCTGCCTCCTCATGCCTCCATCATACAAATCGTGTGGTGAAGACATAATGATCATATCATCATAATGCATCCACACTCCTTGCTGCCCAATGATGCAAGTATCTTGCCAAGTTCCTTCCTCCCTCATACCCTTTTAAAGAGGATATGTCTCAATATGGCCAAACTCTTTTAAGAGTAGCCAACATAGCCATGCCTCCTATTGCCCGGTGTCATAAATTTGCAAGTAGCTTACCAGATTCTTGCTTTCCATCCACCCCCATTCATCCCAATGTAGATGTCTCCTATCATGCTCCACCTTGGTACCCTTCCAATGAAGACTACCATCCTCCCAAATCAGATTTCTGTCTTTTCATTTCATGGGATATTGAAATGCAATCTCCTCAATGACCAAGTTTATCCCATAAGGATCCAAATAGGTGGTAGGAAAAAACCTCCCATCATGATGTGTAGGGCTCAAGAAGTATCCAACACAAACATGAGAGATGTTATCCATCCTAAGATGTCCTCCATCATCTATCTTCTCCCCCTTTGTTGTGTATATGGGAAGGTCATTGGAATATCCCAAAAATGGTTGGGCCCCCAACTCATCATTGCTGCTAAATGACAACATTGTTAATATTTTCAATGATGTACTTGTTGCCTCATGCTCCAACTCAAGGATGAACATATGGTTTTTTGTAAGTTTATTTGGAATAAGGTTCATCCTCTCCTCCAAGTTTTCAAACCCCAACCTCAAGTGTGGCATACAACTCTTCAATGGTATATGAGGATGATGGTCCCTCCCTTCCTTGCACAAGTCAAGGTGGCACAACACAGTGAAATTCTGTTGCTCTAAATAAGCAACATGCAATGGTATACTACCCTCCATAGAATTTGTTGAAACAATAAGAGATGAGAACTTAAGCATACCTTGGTGAAATTTGGAAGAATATTGTATGCATGCAAGAGTTTCTTCCTCTAATTTTTTGGCTCCCCCAACTACTGATGTGGAAGTATTATCCTCCAAGGTTGTGACAGCGCTGGTACAAGTCTCCTAAAATGGTGGTGAGGGCTTTTCCTCCTCTGTTTTCTCTTTGCCAAAATTTCTAATCAACCTTTAAGTAAATTTAGCAAAAGTATGCACTCTTGCATGACACAAATGGTTGAACCACCAAATATTGGCCCCACCCTCAAGGTGTAGCGCTATAATTTCTATAGCTTCTCTCTCTACCACTAGATGTAGTAGGAAGAATGCATCAAGTTTTCTTGCCCAAGCCCTTGCTGTAGAGGACCCAACAAAGGTAGAAAATAGAAACCTATTGCCCTTGATTCTTCTTGTGCTGCATGGTCTCTTCTCTTCCTCCAATTGAATGAACTGAGGGAAAGCTAGAGTCTCCCTAAAGGCTCTAGGTTGAGATATGTACTCAACAAGGTATTCACTTAGGATCTTGTGATCAAAGTGTCCTTCATATTTCTGCAATTTGTGCTCTTTTTCAAAAGGAAATGGCATAGTCTTTGTTAAGTCCCTATATTAATAGTGTAGTCCCTTATTATGTTAGTTAGCCCCCCTTATTTTTATTTTTGTTCCCCTGTAACCCCCATATTGTTATTATTGTGCCATTACATTATTATTGTTAGGTCGGCTAGGATTACATTGTGGCTCCATGGACTCTTCTATATAGAAAGGAGGTTTTGTAATTTGCATAATCCAAGAATTGTTCATTCATGTAATTTATTGGAGGTTGCCCCCTCGAAGTGGCTTATTTCTAAGGCATTGATATCTCTTTTCTTCTATTTTTGGAGTTTGTTTCACAACATTTGGTATCAAAGCTTTGGATTCTAGGGTTTCGCTGCTCCAAAGAGGTCATCGTGGAATGTTCACTATAACATTTTTTCTAACAAGGTTAAAAATCTGAAATTTTTAGAGTGCGAAGCCGAAATCTTGAGGAACATCTTTGTAAAATTTCAGAGCTTGGTTCGCAATATTTTCGGAGATATGATCTGTGGAAGTTAGGGAATTTTGTAGGCTCCTGAATTTCACTTAAAAAGGTCATCGTGGAATTTTCACTACAAAATTTTTTTCTACGAAGGTTCAGAAGCTGAAATTTTTAGAGTACGAAGCCAAAATCCTGAGGAACTGTGTCGCAAAATTTCAGAGCTTTGTATGCAATATTTTTGGAGATATGATCTGTGGAAGTTAGGTCATTTTCAGGCTCCCGAATTTCATCTCAAAGAAGTGATCGTGGGAAAATATTCATAACTCTCTCTCTCTGAGCATTGGATTGGAATTCTGTAAAAATAGGCTATAAGTACACGGACTATATTTTTGTTTCTATAAATTTCAGAGCCAAAGGAGAAAACAGTAACACGTGGCAAGTCGTAAAATTTCGCTCTACTGAACCAGTCCATAATTAGGTCATTGTGGGAGATTGGACATAGCTTTTCCTTGAAGAATCCAAATTAAGTCATACCTGTGGCATTTGAAAGAAGATTTAGAGGAATACTACAAGGCCAAACTTCAGATATTTAGGATTTGTAAGTATAGAGATAAGTCAATTTCAATATCGAGCTCCTCAAAAGCAAGAAAAAGGTGTGTATTTGGTTTTTAAAATTTCATAACGTCTATTTGTAAAAGCAGTTTGAAGTTATTCCAAGGGCATATTTTATAATTTTTATCAGTATTTGGTTCTATAATGCCTCAAAAAAATAATTTCATACCCATTACGCTCTCAAAAATCTATACTATGACACATGAAGAGGAATAATTGCAGTGTGAGATATCAAAATTACGGTACCAAGTGCAACAATTTTTGATCTTACGAAGAGCAACCGAAGATGACATAAATGGTTTAAAAGAAGAAATGGAGGCTAAGTTGGATGGTTTTAAGGATCAAATAATATCTAATATGGATGATAAATTAGTGGAAGGTCACATCGAGCATCAACAACAAGTTCTCCAACTCTCAAAGGATAACCTAACTTTGGTGCAGAATCTAATGAAACAACATGAAGATCAACATCACATCGAAAGAATTTCTGAAGTTGTCACGGAAACAAGAACTCAATAAGTACGATCAATTTCAGAGTATCTCAGCAAGTGGAAGAATTTTCCTGTAGAATATTCCACGTGGGAGGATGAGAATTTTATACAGAAGCATCAAGAAATAATCAAGCGTTGAGGACAACACTTGTTTGAAGGAGAGGGGCATGTTAAGTCCCTATATTAATAGTGTAGTCCCTTATTATGTTAGTGTAGCCCCCCTTATTTTTATTTTTGTACCCCTGTAACCCCCATATTGTTATTATTGTTCCCTTACATTATTATTGTTAGGTCGGCTAGGATTACATTGTGGCCCCACTAGGATTACATTGTGGCCCCATGGACTCCTATATATAGAAAGGAGGTTTTGTCATTTGTATAATCCAAGAATTTTTCATTCATGTAATGTATTGGAGGTTTTCCCCTCGAAGTGGCTTATTTCTAAGGCGTTGATATCTCTTTTCATCTATTTTTGGAGTTGGTTTCATGACAATCCCACTGCTTCTTCTTTGCTTGACCTCCTTGTTGAGGTCCTTCTTGATTCTGAAAAGAGATGAGAGAAGGCTCAGTCTCTCCAAAATTCTGATATTCTTCTTTTCTTTTGATAGAATAATGGTTTAAACTCACAGACTAAGCCAAAATTATGCTCTGATACCACTGTAATATCCCAAAATAGGGAAAATCAACACTATTGGGAATACCTTAAGATATTCCAAAAGTGGAGCTACAACAATCCATGAACATAATAATGAAAGAGAAGTGTTACATAAACTCAGAAAATGTAAGAAGAACATCTAGCCATATTATTAGTCTTATTGCAGTAAATAGATACAAGATCTTTAGGAAAGAGTTACTCAAGATAGGAAAAATCAACCTCAAGAAAAATGTACATAGAATATGAAAAACACTTCTACACAAGGATGGCCAAGGCTATGACAACGTAGTTTTATAAGGAGTAACTGTTGCTAGAAAATTTCAATACATGGATATATAAATGTATGGCTCATACAAAATTGGGAGTGAAGGTCTAAGCTCCCAAAGACAATTTCAAGACAATCCTGGAAGGATTGGCTAAAATATGCAAAAGTGGCAAAATTCCAGAGTTGCAGTCTCAAGACTAAGTAGCAGCTACAACTCAAGAACTATATGGAAATGGTTGAAGATGATGCATAAGCTAAAAAAGTATACCTCCTCCAATGGATCTTCCAAGTGAAAGGTTGATCCTATCACTGAAGATCTCACCCTCCAAACACTCTCTGCAACCCTCACTACAGATGCACACTGAAAATAACGTAGTCTAGGAAAGGGACTGCACTGTAGGAGAAAGGAAATTTATTGGCCAAGTGCCAAGATCTGCAATAAGCTCCAGAATCTTCCTCACTAGTGTCCCAAAGGAAAGGAAACTTCCTCCTTTGAAAAACAAGCCCTGGAAGTGGTGTTGTCAACCCCCCACTGCAACACCCTGCAACACAACCTAGCTCTCAACAGAAACTGCACTGTAGCTGAAGGATGTAGCTCGGCCTCAAGCCTGAATGTGGAGAAATGAAGTGAAAAATCCTTCAAGAGGCCTCTCTTAAAAGGATAATGAATTCCTAAACAATAAATCCTTGTGCTAAGCAAGACTACAACTCTGCTAAACAACAACAAAATGCCAACTAGTCTTCCAGACCATAAAATCAATAATCAATAACATGAATAAAAATGGCTACCTTGCCCTCCTTTTAAACAAATGGAAGCCCTCTCACCACGGGTCCCACTCATTAGGGTTTCCTTCACCAAAGAACCCTCCTCCCATTCATACTACATCGTCTCTCAAAGTGTTCTCCACCTCCTATCCTAACCCTTTTGACTTGGTCAAACTTGACCTCGTCTCCATGAAAATCTCCTATTTCACACATAAGGGTGTGAAATCCAGCCCTTATGACTATCCCCTTTCACATTATGAGGGATTTTATTCATATTTTTAATATGCATGAGCTTCCTTACCCATTTATTCAGTTGCTAGGTGATAAAAACAAAAATCTATATTCCAATTAGCTACATGCTAAATTTGGAATATTACACTGACCTTTGTGCAGGCACCTAAGTACCATAGCTGAAGGATTGCGATGTGTCGGGATGAATATCAGGAGACTGCCACCACATCTATGACAACTGCATTGGATCAAATGTAGGAAAATCTATCTCGACTTAGTTTCATTAATTAACTAGGAATCGACACATTATCATGTTCTCTTGCTGCTAGACCCACCCTAGGGCTAGAGGGATCGCCTCTATACGTAGAGGGGATTTACCTACACAACAAGTTGGCGAATTGTTTAGGGATAAATGTGTGTTTTTCATCTCATTGTTTGTTGAGAATTTGGCTTGTCGAGTAAAATTTGGTTGTTTAATCATTTTTCTTCTTTGCCTGACTTGCCTGATTGTTTTAAACAATCCTGTTCAGTTCTAGAGTGTCAAGTCTGACCTCTCCTCGGTGGTTTTATTTTTTCCCATGGTTTTATAGCTTGGTGCAGTTTTTCCTTGAACAGTCGTGCTGATTAGAAAATTTTTCTCTTGTCATAGGTGTGCCAACCCCTGTTGGGCGTGGATTACAGCCTAACAGTCACGCTGAATCATGTAGGATTTGATTTAACCTCTTTGTTGAGTTTTTGTTAGTAGTTCTTGGCTATAGATTGGTTTTTTACCTTGTAATTGGTCTTTTTGGATTGTTTTGACTCTGTAGTCTCGGTCTTTTCAACTGTTTGTCCATCATCTTATTAGTGGAGTTTGTAGCCTAGGGTTTCTAGGTGTCTTGTGATGTTTGTTCGACCCTCTCCTCACTGAACCTTCTGAGTTAAGTTCGAGTCACTTTGATATTTGTCATTTCAATTAATTGACAGATTATGTTTGTCTTTCTCTCAATTCGTTGTGTCTTTGGTTTGTTGGATGATCACTTTTGTCTTCGTTTGACTCTCCATTTTTTCACTTCAATCATAGATTACATTGCTCGTTGGATCGTTTTGAAAGCCCTTCGTTTTCTTGGAAGAGCGCATCCTTGTTTTGAGTGCGTTTTATGTTTGTATTGCATTTGAATTATTTGTTTTAAATCTTTACATTCGTAGCGCTCAAAACTTATACTTTTTTTTTTCATTTTTAGTGTAATAGTGCATTGTGTGCTTCATTCATCTAAAAAACAAAAAATTGCATTCTTTCACTTGAATTGGAAATGGAAAAGTTCTTTTGCATAACTAGCTCTTGGCGAACTAGGAAAGAGTTTTCATTTTCTCATTTGGTTGTATTAGATGCATTAGCGAAATTCTTCTTATGTTTTCATTGATTGCTACTTTTTCATGGATTCCTATCCTTCTCTTAGCTAGCATTCATTGAACGGAAATGATGTTCTTTTGCATGTAGTATGCATTTAGGAATTTGAGATCACATTCGGTAAGGCCTTGAAATCGAAACACTAATTCAAGATCAACCTTAAAATGAATTTAATCAACCTAAGGAAGCATTGAAACCTAACACACATATTTTAGAGGTCTAGGCTAGTGATGTGTTCTGGCATCATTAAACCTAGTAGTTGTCATTCACCACCTGGCATTAAAAAGCACTAGTATGGACTTGTACTCCCCATACAGTCGTGCATATAAAGGGAGACCCTCATAGGTTGCAATCTTTTATCTATAGGAAGCCGAGTCTGCCACCCTGTAACCATGATACACTGAACACAACATTCAGGGAGACAACCTGCATGTACATCAAGTCCTTGGTCATTTGTCTTTCATTTGATCACCAAGGTGTATATGGAAGTTCATAGAAACTTGGTACACCCTCTTGCTTAGCTTACCTGAGTAGTCATTTTTGTATTTTCGTGACTCTCTAAAAGTGAAAATATCATCGGGCACTTGTCCTTTCATGCTCGTTCCATCTAAAAGTGACTAGAGTCATCTTTTGCCTGCTTCTCTACTCTTAAAATATGAAACAACAAAGTTCCATTTCAATGTCATAAATTAACTTCCTACGATCACATGGATGTTAAATTTTTCTTCTTGGTTTGTTTTTTGTAGTTCCTTAGTGTTTGATATTGAAGCCTCAAATAGGCCATCTTGTTTTTTTCCTATTTTGGAATCATTGTCACAGTGGAAGAACCACCAGTTTCGTCATCTTCTTCATTGCCTCCTAGTGGTAGTCCTTTTCCTGACGTTTCTTTGGAAAGACCTCAATCCACTAGGTCTATCAAGTCTTCACAGCCTATCCTCCCGAGTGTCTTGCCTCTCAGTACTCGGTCTCCTCCTGAAGGGTCGGTTGATTTCAATTGGCCACCTCATAGTGCTTGGCCTGGTTTTGGGAGCAAGGAAGAATTCCCTCCTCTTACTTCGAGATCGCCATTATTAGTCGTTGCTTTACCTCCTAGTCCTCGTTTTCTTTTCAACGATCTTATGACTTCGTTAGATATGGATTCTTCCAGTCCTGTCGGCAGTGAAGAAATGCATGTTTCCACCGGGGAATATCAACTTTTCCTGAAATATTTCCTGTATTTCTCCAGTCAACCTTCCCCTCAATCGGTGTGTCTTCCACCTGGTTATCGTACTTTCAGTCAGATCATTTCTAGTGTTGCATCCATGGCACAGTCAAGTACATTGGCTCTCACTAGAAGCTGGATTTTTCCTACATTAGGAATGTCACCTTCGACACCCATCTCGTTGGCCATTGTTACATCTGTCCCGGTCTAAATTTCTGCACAGGTTGTTAGTACGACTTAGTATTTAGGGTCTATTGTTGTTCGCCGATCTATCTTTATCAATCCCACGATGCCTATTAGGACTGTCGTGACTAGATTACAACCTTGCACTGTGGAAACCCATCCTACATGCATTGCACCTATGGTTTCTACTTATACGTTCGATGACTATCTATTGGATATTCAACAACGATATACTCCCTCTCTAGATTATCAGCCGCAAAATTCCACACCTCAAGGTTCTCAACAGCCGCAAGCTCTTCGCAATCGTCCACATCATTATGATGCATATGGTAATCTTGTATATTTGCCTCCAATTGATCTCAATAAACCTGTTTATTTGCCTCCGTCTGATCCCTATCAGACCATTTCTCATAAAGGACCATTCTTACAGGGACAACCCTCGGGCCCTCAAGGACAACCCTTACAGGTGCAACCTTCGGTCCAATAGGGACAACCCTTTGGTCCACAGGGACAACCTTATGGTCCACAAGGACAACCCTTGCAGGGACAACCTTCGGTCCAACAAGGACAACCCTACGGTCTGTCTAGTCAATCTCAGTTTCAACCAGGAGAATTTTATGTTCATAGGATGGAAATGTATCCACCATAGGAACAACCTTTTGTGTAATAACAACAACCTTACGTTCAGCAAGGCCAAGATTTTGTACAACAAGGACAACCCTATGGTCTTTTGTCAGGTCAACTTGGTTTTCAGGGGCAACCTGGCCCATCCCAACCATCGAGAAAGCCTCGTCCATAAGGGCAACCCGATGGCTCTCATTATCTAGGCCAACTTGCTCCACAGGGATAGCCTGTCCAACCTCGGCAGGAAATTCAACTTGCTCAACCTGCTTGGCAGCTGGTTCAACTTGTTCAACCTACTCAGCAGCCCGTTCAACCTGCTCTAGAAGGACAACCTGCGCAACTTCAAGGTGCTACTTACCCTCCTCAAGGTCAATTTCAGGCAGTATATAGTGTGCCCCAAGGTTTCACTTATTACCCTCAAAGTCAATCCCAGATGGTGTATAATCCACCTCAAGGCAATGCTTACATTCTGCAGCAAAATCCATATGTTTCTCAGCAAGGACCTAAGTGGTATGCTCAGAATCAGTATCTCAGTCCTCAACCCTAGTATGGGCAGAACTATTAGGCTTATAACCCCTATGGACAGAATCCTCCAGGACAAAACATATGGGGGCATAATTTCTCTCAAATTGGGTGGAATGCTAACACTGGTATTTATCAATGGCCTGCAATTCGTTTTAATCCTCAATTATCATTTCTCGCAACGTTGGAACTACCTGATGTGTCAAAGTTGGTGAACGATCCGATCCTTCATAACCTATGTTTGCCTCCAGTTGCAACCAAAATTCCTGATGAATATCCCAAATTTCAGGGCAAGTCCGGAGAAGACCCCCAAGCACATGTTATGACCTACCGTCTTTGGTGTTCCTCTAACTCTTGGGTTGACGATTTTATCTGAATTCATCTTTTCCAACGGACTCTTACTGGTGCCACTGCCAAGTGGTACATCGAGTTATCTCGTGGCATATTTCAGGATTTCAATTCTTTATCCATGGTTTTTCTCATGCACTTTCAGTTATTGGTTCAGTATGAAACCGAGACGCACCTCCTCACATCCTTGAAGCAAGATCGAGCTAATCATATCTCGGATCATATTCATGAGTGGAGGCGTCATTTTTTCCTGATCAAGTTTGAGATTCCTGATTAGCTTCTAACTGATTGGTTCACTACCTCTTTCATCAGTCCTATTGCTAAGGACATTGCTATGGGGGAATGAGTTATTGAGGAACAATCCATTGCTTGTGCTGAGTACCTTGATCTTGTGTACTCTTAGTTTGGCACATTGTATGATCTCTTGCCTGATGCTCTTAGACCTAGAACTTCCAAAACACTGGAGACACCATCCGTCAACAATATCATTGGTTCTGTGTCTCAGACTTCTCAAAAGTCTTCTCCTTAGAATCTTGGGAAGAAAAAATCTACTCCTTCCAATGATACTACTTCTCAGCCAACCCCGAATTCTTGTAAAACCGTGGATGTGAATGTCATTCAGGCCAATCTAACAGATAAAACTTCCAAGGGTAAAAACAAGGGTAAAGGTAAGGCCAAATACGATACCCCAAAATAGGATTCTCACAAATATTGTGTTGATGATGGTTTAGAGGGTAAACTGAATTATCCTTGCTTGATTTATGATGAAGAGCACTACACCAAGGACTGTCCTCGATGGGCTAAAGTGAGTCGATTGCTCAAAGTCACCCAAGGAACTCTAGATGTTCTAAAAGAACCGTTTCCATCATAGCAGACTCAGTTGGTAGAGTAACCTCAGTCCTCTACCCCATTTGGCTCTCAGGTTTTCATGATGAACAGTCTTGCATCTGTTTACATAGCTACCCAGTCGAAATATTATACCGAACCACGTCAAGCAGCGGGGAAAGAGGTCGTTGATAGTCCTAATCCTCCATATCCCTCTGGCCCTCTTTAGATTGAAAGGCCCAGTACTGAGCTCGTTGTACAACCACCTTCCAAAGGTGTAATTCGTAAGTATTCTTACAATACTAACGCTTGTGTTTCTCAACATTATAGTATTGTTAAGGATTTAGCTTAGGCGCCATCTGCGGTGTCCACACTAGAAGCACTTCAAAGTTGACCGTCTCAATAGAAGGCTTTCCTATTTGCCATTGGTGGGGTTGATCCTGCTGATTTGATCCTTATCACTTTTGACTTGGATAATTTCGTCCCACGTCTCCCTCACTAGCTTGTGCTCATCATCCAAGTTGGCATTAATGGAATGAATATCCAATGAGCAGTCTTGGACGAGGGTGCGTCTACATGCATCATGTCATCTGCCTTCTGGAAAGCTATTGGTTCTCCAACTCTGAATTCATATCCAAATGCTCTAGAATCATTTTATGGAAGGGAATCTAAACCTCTTGTTATTCTTGCTAGTTTTACTGATTACTCTAGAAGGGAAAACAATCAACATCAAGGTTGAAGTAGTTGACGCCAAGCTCAATTACAATATTCTCCTTGGTCGTAGTTGGACCCATGCCATGTTGTGTGTTCTGTCCACTCTCTTTCGTGTTTTGCAATTTTCGCACGAAGGAAAGATCATTACTGTTGATCAGTTGTCGTTCTTCAATTCTTCTTCCGAGAACAATGTTTCATACGTAGATCAAATTCCTACGCCTTACGAGAGCATAGGGCTGGGTCTCTTCAAAGATCCTACCCTCATGGGTATTTTTCCTCTTCCTCCACCTAACACCGTTTAGGTTAATATGATCCCTAGGTCTGACGATCCGTGGATCATCCCTTCACCCAAGTAGATTGATTCATTTAGAGATTCGATGTTGTTAAGTCCGATCGATATTGATTATTGTGAACTTATTACAGCTTTGGGTCTTCCACCTCCTGATCATGCTCCTTTGGGCATGTCTATTGATACTTATTCTCAATCCCCCTGGCTCAGTGATTCAGATTCGCCTGATCCCTTGAGAGAGATATTTCCTTCCGATGAGGCCATTTTGGAAACTATGTCTCTCGAGGATCCTTCTTGGGATGATAGTCATCATCGTTCCTCATTCATGCCTACACTTGGGGCCATGTCTACGTGTATTAAGAGGTTTGCTTCTCAGGTTCCTTCTCCTCCACTTAAAATGCCTATTTTAAAACACGAAATCTTTATAGAAGGTAACTTGAGCAACATCACACAAACGATTCCTATCGACATTTTCGTCAAACTGGGAATTGTCAAGAACATCCATATTGGGGTGACTTGTTCTCCCGATGAGGTTTAGGTCCATACTAGTCGCACAAGTTTCACAACGTTTTCGTGTGGTATTACGAAGAGATGCCCAACATCGATACAAGTATAGTGGTGCATGAGATTCCTACCTATCCTGGTGCGAAGCCTGTTCGCCAGTGTCTTCATCCTGTGCACCCTAGAAAGGCTGCCACTATTAAGGGAGAAGTCAAAAAATTTCTTAAAGCTGGTTTTATCTATCCAATTCCCTTAACAGAATGGGTTTCCAATATTGTTCTTGTAGATAAGAAATAAGGTACCATTTGTGTTTGTGTTGATTACCGTGACATTAACCGTGATTTCCCTAAGGATAATTATCCTACTCCTTTTATTGATCAAATCATTGATGACCATGCTGGGAGTGAAATTTTTTCCCTTATGGACTAGTTTTCTGGGTATAACCGGATTATAATTCTTCTAAATGATCAACATAAGACCACCTTTATCTATCCTTGGGTACTTTTTGTTATAAAAGGCTCCCTTTTGGTCTGAAAAATGTCGGGGCTACATTTCAGCAAGAAATGTTATATTCTTTCCACGATATCAAGCACATTGTTCAGCCTTATCTGGATGACCTTCTGGCTCATTTGGCTAAGCATAAAGACCATCCTGATCATCTCCATCATGTTTTTCTTCGCTTTTGATGCTATAACGTCTGGTTGAATCCACATAATTGTGTCTTCTACATTGACTCCAGTAGACTCTTAAGGTTTATCATTTCCAAATACGGGATTCGTCTTGATCAACTCAAAGTTGAAACTATCATTAATCTCCCCTCTCCTTCCTCCTTACATTAGCTACAGAGTCTGTATGGGAAATCTAACTTCCTACGGCGTTTACACGATTACTGAAGCAAGGCGTCCTGTTCCTCTGGGATGAGATCACCCAAAAGTCCTTCGATGCACTAAAGACGTTGCTCATCAATGCTCCTCTGTTGCATCCTCTGAATTATCATCACGATTACTCCCTCTATTTGGCTACCACATTTAGCATGATTGCCATGGTTTTGGTACAAGACAATGATGATGGTGATGAGCATGTCATTTACTATCTATCTCGTAACCTTCTCGATACTGAAACACAATATGCACATGTCGAGAAGTTAGCGTTGGATGTTGTTCAAGTTGTTCAACATTTTCATCACTATATTATGTTGCGTACAGTGACTGTGATTTCTGATTGCAACCCTATGAATTACATATTGACTCATCAATTGCGGGGGGGCATGTACTCGAAGTGGATTTTCATTCTCCAAGTGTTCGATTTGGAGTTCACTACTGCCAATTTGATGAAGTCATTAGTCTTCGTATATTTGATCTGCTCTCTCTCTCCAATTCTGCCCCGTTTGGTTTCGAGGAATGCATTCCAAACGACACACTTTTTTTTATTAGCACCCTCGATCATTGGTACGGTGATATCATCATATATCTTTAGACTTCTACCTTTCGATTTGAGTTGATGAAGGATGCTCGTTGACGCATCCATCATCAATTGTAACCTTATCGCATAGTCGGAGATACACTCTACCGCATCGGAGTTGATTCCATTCTCCGCCAGTGTTTAAATCTCGAGGAGGCTAAAAATGCCTTGAATGATTGTCACAGTGGTGCCTGTGGTGGTCACATGTCTGTTTATGATACTGCACATAAATTCTTCGTGTTGGGTATTTCTAGCCCACCATTTTTAAAAACTGCATTATTGTTGTCCATAGGTTCCATGATTGCCAGATCTATTAGCACAAGATATGCGCGCCACCTTCCCATCTCCACCCTATCATTACCATTGGTCCCTTTGCAAAGTGGGACATCGATTTTATGACATGTAACCCTCACTCATCCGGAAGGAATTCTTATATCATCGTATTCATTGACTACTTCACCAAATGGGCCGAAGAAATGCCTACACTTATAGCTAACGGTAAGACAACACACAATTTCTATTCAATCATGTCATTTATAGGTTTGGTGTCCCTCAAGCCATTGTTACCGATCATGGTTCCCATTTTCTGCATTACATGGTGGTGGAGTTAACTTCGAAGTTGGGTCTACATCACAAAAACTCAACGTCGTACTATCCTCAGGCCAATGGCTAGGTTGAAGCCGTGAACAAAGTTATCGTCACTATGCTTCAACGTACGATTGGGATGCATAAATCAAGCTGACATCTCATGTTGTTTTCAACTCTTTGGGCGTACCGAACCTCAGTGAAGGATGCAACCAGATTCACTCCATTCCAGCTTATCTATGGTCTGGAAGTTACCCTTCCGATTGAATGTGAAATACCTTCGCTCAAACTAGTTGTTGAATTGTTGCCGAATACTTCACCATAAGAAGAGTGTCTTCTCTATTTAGAAAGGCTGGATGAAACTCGCTTCTTTGCTTCTCTGTTTATTGAAGCACAAAAAAAGTGGGCCAAAGCTCATTTTGACTAGTTGATTTCCCCTTGCTCCTTTATAGAAGGAGACCTCGTCCTTTTGTACAACCAAGCTCGCGATAAGCTAGAGGCAGGAAAATTTCAACCCATGTGGCATCGGCCCTACATTGTTAAACATGTTTTGTAGAATGGGGCTTATGAGCTTATTGATTATGAAGGTCATGCTTTGGATTAACTCAGAAATGGGTTGTATCTTAAAAAGTACTATTCATGAGTCATTCATGCATGTTTTTGTACATAGGTGATTTTCATTTTTGTACATTTTTGGCTTGGTGTGATTTGCGAGCACTTTCCTGCTTGTTGGATCATTGCTTATTATGCATATGTCTATTACCCCTTATGTCAGTTTCATGGATGGTGCTTCTCACAGTACCCAGAACTTGTCTTCAGCAGCTTGGGTGATTTATGATCCTGCTGGTGAGTTGATAGACCTTATGAACTACAAAAAATTTCGTTGAATATAGTACTATTATTGAACTATTAACTAAGGCCATTACCCTCGAAATTCGTGCATTGATTGTTAACCTGGACTCACAGCTTGTTGTTCTTCAACTTAATGGACATTATTCTATTAGAAACCCTCACATCTTAAGGTTGTATTTTCGTGTTCATTTACTGGAAAGAAATTTTTATTACATTACATATAAACATATTCCTAGATGAATGAATGCATTAACTGATATAGTATCTAACATTGTATTAGATAGACATTTGCGTAATTTGTAAAAAATCATCATCACATGACAAGATCCATATAGGAAAATAGATGTATACATATATATCGAATTTTTGCATCCATGTGCATCATAAGTTCAAAAAATATGTATGTTTCGGTTACATCCTGAGACATCATCTCTCTCAAAAAATATGCGGAAATAAAACCTAGGTGTTTACTCGGCGTGACGCTCATGATAACATGGCACTGCCCGTACAAGCTACCTCAAAAAGCGATGAACACGATTTGACACCCCTATAGTGCGAGGAACATCATTGAATCACACATAGTTCGGGATCCCACAGGAGATTCCCTCTAGGTTGCAAATGATTTCATCCTCCTCACCTCCCTCACCATGAGGGGCCACATAAAAGTTGCGAGGAATCCATCGTGCTATCGGGGACATACCTGCAGGTCTCTCTGGGTCAACATCTACAATTACAAGGATTAATGTCAGAACATGCATAACAAAAAATCATAATACTCAAAATTAAAAATGAGTCTTACCTAGTACTTCATCCCAATCCTCTCCTTCTGGGAGTAGGAGATCTTCATCACCAGTGAAATCTGTGCTAGAGTAGGGCTAGTCCTCCACGACAATCAACTGTTAGCGGAGCCACTCAAAGAACTCTGGTCTCCAGGACATATGTTGACTGCCCCCTGACCTTGGCATCAAATCTTCACAATGGGCCATCCGTGTCTTCTAGGTTGGTGGTGTCGGAACTATTACCTCCTGACGTTGGAATATTGGTAACCATTCCAAGATGAACAATACTAATATGGACCCATATCCGAACTGCTTCAGCTTGGTTTTCTTGCATTTTGTCAATTGATGCTTCATGTTAATTATTATTGCCTCTGCCCAGTTGTAGAGGTTCAGTGTCATGCAATCTACAGCAAGATGTAACTGTGTTTTTGTAGCCTCATGTGGAGCCTACAATCTAGCAACTCGTGTGGTGATGTGCAACACTACCCTTAGTGCTAACTCCGGAATAGTTTGGATATCCACTTTTCCACTTCCCAATCCTTTCCTTGCCCCTGGGAACACCCTATCAATAACCAGAATCATGTGCTCCATTATGGGCCCAGTGTAATATTCCTAAATTATCCTAAAGCTCATTGGAATATTAAAGTTTTGTTTTGTCACTTAGATAGGTGAATAAGTGGGTAGGGAGACCCATAAATCTCTTTATTGTGAATAAAACCACTTCTAATGTGAAATTGGATCATCTTTCCAGCTCAATAAAGCACCCTATGGTGTGAACAGGGGATAAAACATGTATATTGGGTCAACTTTGATCAAATCAACATCGTTGTCATGGAGGAGTGGACATTAATCAAGGGACAACGCAGTTTTAGATGGAGACACATTTCATGGAAGTAGTGTCATTAATGGATCGGTCTTAGGGTTTGGAAGATCATGTCTTATAAAAGGAAGAGGATGGAAGCCATATTATTCATCTTGATGTATTTGATATTTCGATATATGGTATGTTTAGACATATAACTTCCATTAGTTGTTTAGCTAAGATTCCATGTGTTGTTTAGCACAGGGTGTTCCTGATCGGGAATCCCACCTCTTCCATTGAGAAGCTATTGGAACATTTTGCACTATATTTCCACAATCAAGAATTTTTCCAAGCTTCAGTCTCATGTACAACGTAGTTCTGTTTAGAGTTGGGTTGTGTTGCAGGGGTGTAGCAGTGGAGGAGAGAAATCTCCAATTTCTGAGCTTATTTTCTAGTGAGGGGACCAACCCTTCACCTATTGAGTTTATTGGGTTTTTTTGTAGCTGATAGATCATTCCTTCAGCCCCATATCAGCAGTCATTCCCAGGGAGTGGGTAAGTCAGGCAACATAAATGCAGCGGGCAACTCAAAAAAGGCCAAAATTCTAAACTTAAAATATGGCCAAACCATTTCTGGGTTTTTCTAGGTTTGTTGAGTTGAATCCATGGTTAAAAGCACAGATCATTCTGAGCACTCTAACATCCTTCCGTACATGTTTCTGCTCCTTAGTAGCAATAGTTTCTAACAGTAGTAGCAGTAGCAGCACAACGTTTCTAGTGCTTGGTTTCTTTAGTGTATTTCAGCCATCTTGTGGCTTGAGTGCATTCCTTTTGGAGCAATGTGTAATTTCATTTGCTGTTATATATAATGATATGGCTCCATTTTTTTTTCTCATAGATTATGATATCTTAATGTAATTTCGAGTTGCAACATATTTCCGACATTTTCCAGATTTTAGTGCTATGTTTATGTTTTGATTTATTTGGAATGTTGCATATGTTCTATATTCCTGTCTTTTCCATTTTGGAATATTACAATGGTAACAAAGCATAATCTTGTCTCATCCTATGTACTTCATCCATTATGTCATCTAGGGAGGCTTCTCATAGGAAGGGAAAGATCTACAGAAGAGATGAAGGCAAACCCTCATTTACAAGAGGAAATGAGTTCTCAAAACTTCTTCTTCAAACTATGAAGTGCATTAGCAAAGACATCAAAGAGATTAGAATGGAGAGGTGGAGAGATTCTACAATAGGGCTTGCACATGAAGAAAGCTCTATATTTTCACATTATGGGTGTGAGCATTCAGCTACACTATCAGATCTACAATGTGGCACCATGAATAGGTGTAATGTTCCCACTTAGCCTTAGCTAAGAGGAACATTAAATTTTGTCTTAATTTCTATTTCATGAATAAATGAATAAAGGAGGACATGTAAAACTCCTAAAAAGTCTGAATAAATCAATGCCCATGTGAACAAAGACAAATTAGGGCCATGTAAATAATCACTTGCAGGTGTGAAAGAGGTTTGAGCTAAAGACTGGGTCAACCTTGACCAAATCAACAGCATTGCCTAGGTTCATTGCATCTCCAAAAGGGACAACACAGTTCTAGAAGGAAGCCTCTCATGTGAAAAGGGATAACTCATTAATATGGTTTAGGGTTTTCAAAATCTTTCTGATCTTATAAAAGGAGAGGGAGGGAAGCAAGAGAAGGTTGTTGATTGATCATATTTCTAAGTATTTTTCTACTTAGACAAATACCATTCTCTGTTGTTTAGTAGAGGATTGTATCTGGAATTCCTATGCAGGGATTTCACCTCTTCCTTTGAGGATTCAAGGAGGAAATTTTGCTGAATTGAACCACTATTAGGCTTGAGGCCAAGCTCCATCTTACATTACAATGCTTATCATCTTGACGGCTGAGTTGTCTTATGAGCTGCAGCAAGTGGGAATCTAGATCTGCAGAGATCTAGTGTATTTTTGGGAGCCTCTTCTCATGGAAGGTGTTATTTAACCTCCTAAAAGAGTGTGTCTACTTCTTGTACTCCAGATCTACAATTTTACAATATTTTTCTGTCATTTGAGCTACAACGTTGTCCCATTGAGTAAACTGTGTTATTTCTGTATGAGGGTTTACATGGTGTCTTTCTCATAGTTTAGATCAAAGATATCTTGTGTTGGGCTTTGCTTTCCACTTGGTGATCCATGGATTAGCTTGCTAATATATGTTCTGTTCAGATCTGATCCCATGTAATGAAATGTTATATTTAGAAATTTACTGCAGCAGTTTCCATATTTGCAACTTGTTTCTCAGATATATTCTTATTCATGCATGCTTTTGTCAAAATTCCAAGTGGATCTTGAAGAGAAAACTATATAGTTTCCAGATATGATATAGATCTGATGTTTTATCCACATATCTATCCTAGATCTGAGTTTTAACTTCCAGCTGCTGAAGCTCCTCAAAAATAACGTTGTTGAAGCATTTTTGCAAATATACATGTGTTCCTGCTCTCTTTTTTGAAGATTTATTGCTATATTGACTCATGCATTCTACTGTATAATGAAAGGGCTTTATCATAATGATGATTTGATGTTGTATGACTGAAATATAAGTCTCCTTGCTGATCTCCTCTAAACATCTGCTAAAACTACGCAATTCCTAAAGCAGTGCTTGCATTTTGTTGCAGCGTTCCTCTTTAGGTGCTTTTTAGCTAGTCAAGTTTTTGGGAGATTTGTTTAATGAGTCTAAAATGATTTGTTTTTGATGAAACTCCATATATAAGTCTCATACAACATAAATAAGAGGGAACAAGTCCTTATCTATGTTATTGTTTCACAATTTTACTTATACAACGTTTTTTTTGAGCACCTTATTTAATTTCCTGAAAAGGGATCATTACAATGGAATCAGAGCTCCACTCTTGGCACAGCCTGTGCTTGCCATTGGAGAACCAATCATGATGCACTCTGAAGAAGAAGATCCTCCCACTGAGAGGGAGAGGAGGTACCAAATTAGAAGTCATAAAAAGTATGACCCCACCACTGATTGCCCTGATAAGGGTCAAGACAAGGGGAAAGCCCTTGAATCTATGAATGATAAGGATAAGAAAGCATAGGATTTTGAAAAAAATCTCTTGGAGAATATGCAAGATCTTTCCAAGGAGATAAAAGAGATGAGGGTGGATATAATGATGGAGTCCCTTGGGAGATTCCATCAAGGATAGAGTTCTGAAATATCTCATTATGGAACTGGTCAACCTGTGAGCTTGCCACAAGTCTTACAGGCCTCCCAATGCTCTAGTATGCCTACCTTCTTGGCTATAGATAATGATGGACCACAATAACCAACCTCCCTGGAAGGTTACTTTGTGGAATATGACTCACAAAGTCAGAGGTTCAAGGATAACCTGAGCTTTCAAGACTTTGCCATCTCAAGGACCGGAGGAGGCCATGGCAGCAGTACAGAGATGGAGGTTTCTTCCAAGGGAGACACCATACTATGGGCAAGTTATTTTTTCCCAAATTTGATGAGTCATCCTCTTGTTCTGCCAAAGCATGGGTGGAAAATTTGAACATCTATTTCTAGTTGAATAAAGTCCCCGAAGTAGAAGCCATTAAGATTGTTGCGTTTCATTTTTAGGGTGAAGCCCACAACTGGTAGTTTCATGGACTATCTACATTGGGACATAGAAATGTGTCTACATATGCTGAGTTCACTAGAATACTAGTGGAGAGATTTGATTGGAAAGATCCCGAGGCACCTTTTATAAGCCTGGAAAAGCTGGAGCAGACAGGAGATGCAGAGGCCTATATATCTGAATTCTTGAGATTATAAGTAATGGTCCCTGATTTATCTGTAGCAAGGAGATTCTACATGTTCATTGATGGCCAGGAGGAACCTTTGCATGGGTTGGTTAAGTCTACCAAGCCCATCACTTTGCATGATGCCATTGAGAGAGCTAGACATCTCCAAGATGCCTTGCCAAGAGCAAAGGCAACTTTCCAAAGAAAAGCCCCTCATTCTTCTAAGGGGAAAGAAGGGAAATTTGCTCCACCCAAGGAGAGCTCACTAAAGAATCCTCTTGACCTTGATCTCTAGAGGGATTTGAGGAAGAAGAGATTTTGTTTCACTTGTTAGGAGCCATGGGTACCAAGACATAGATGTGCTACTGGAAGGGCACACTATATAGAAGTCTTCTATAATTTTGAGGAGGAATATGGGAATGAAGGACCTAGGAGGGGCACAGTGCTGGTGATGATGAGGAGGAAGATCAATCACCATCCAGAGGTGAAGAGGGATCCTTTGCTCCAACAAGTGGGACTCTTGCCTCTTTGAGAGGAGTGCCTAAGTACTTGACCCTGAGAGTACAAGGCTCAGTCATGAAATAGAGAGTGTCTATTCTGATTGACAGTGGGGCTACCCACAACTTTATTGATGCTCACCTTGTGCAGAGGAGAGGAATCCCCACTGACACTTTTGATGGGTTTCCTATTTTGGTCCCAGGAGATAGAACCATGCAATGCATGAGATATGTCCCATCACTTTCTGTCACTATGGGATCCTACACCTTGGTGGATCATGTCTTTGTAGTTTACATACTAGTCACCAATATCATCTTGGGTGTCCAGTGGTTGATTACCTTGGGGAAGGTTACCACTGATTGGAAGGCCTTGCAAATGGAGTGGGTGGAATTGAAGAGTGAGAAACCACAAATAATTCAAGGCATGCACACTTATCTTGCACCTGATGTTTCCACACAAACAACAAAGATGGATTTGCGTAGTGGAAGCAAGGATCTCACAGTTCCTTCTCTCATGTTTATGAGGATGCTGAAAGGAACATTTATACCTCATGGCAAGCCATTTGGAATTCCATTAGATTCTGATCATGTGGGGGAAGCCTCACAAAATACTGCTCCAAGAATAGACCAAGCAAGGATTAGAGAAATGAAAGAGAAAGCCACAGTGCTGTGGGAGGAAGGAAAGGGGAGGATCCGCCTCCCAACAAACAAATTTGGCATGCATAATGTCAAAGAAGTAATTAGCAACAAGGAAAGCACCACCATAGATGTATCATCAGTGCTGTCATTGTTGAGTTATGTGGATCCATATTGGAGATATCAACTCCTTGTGGAGTACTCCAAAGATCTTCACACCGGGATGAAATTAGATGGCATGAAGCAAGGGGGAGGCTATGTGATCCATGAAGGGGTCATCTATCATCTTGGTAAAGTATTCTTGTCTCAAGCATCCAAGCTTAAGCAAGAGATACTACAGAGAGCACACAAATAGTTCCTTTCCAGCTGTATGCAGTCAGCAAAGATCTACACCCTAAACATGAGGAGTTTTGATTGGGAGGGTATGAAGGAGGAACTACATCAACACTATGATTGGGAGGAAATACATCAACACTTACAAGAGTGAAATTGTTATGAGGAGATGGAGTAGCCAAGGGACTCTATGCAAGAGTCATTTCAGCCATCTCTTCCTTCTCTTAGAAGAGGAGAAATGCCCATGCCCAAATCCATGTGTGTGGGAGACTTGAATGGTAAAGAATCTGATCTTATGGAGCATGTTTATTTTTCTAATTTGACATATTATCTTACCATATGTATGTAGGCCATGGCCCCTACAAGGAGTGATATTACATGCAGATCTCATGGCATTGATGAGGCCAATAAAAATTCTAAATCTGGCCACTCCCTTGAGGTGCAAAGGGAGATTCTCTATCATGATGGGTGCTTCCCAAAGGCACCTAACTTGGGTATCACTTTCAGCCATGTCAAAGTGACCCATGCAGCCAAGATGTGGTGGGATTACCACTTACCACACTCATATCTACTCAACCAAAGGAGTGCATTGCATTGGTATCTTATGTGGGATTGTGACCCACCTCCTCAAGTGAAAATTTCAGTTTGCATATATGTGATTTTGCTTCCATACATAGATGATATATTGGTATTGTTTATGGGTTTTTATGGGCAAAGAGTTGGTAGTTTATATGTACCCCATGGGATGGAACTTCATCTTGCACTTCTTGATACATGTTTTATATGTGATATTACTTCACCCATGTTTATTTCTGTTGAGTTTTACACTCCTGAAGGGATGGCCTATGCCCCTATCATGTTAGCCTTGGAGGAGAAATTTTTTATGTATTGGCTTAATGAGCACTTGGCCCATGATGAAATCTTGATCCTTGATGGTACCATCAATGGAGGAGGACAAGAACTATAGCTCTTACCCTATCAGTTGCTTGAGGACAAGCAACATTTTGAAGGCGAGGACAGTAATGTTCCCACTTAGCCTTAGCTAAGAGGAACATTCAATTTTGTTTTAATTTATGTTTCATGAATAAATGAATAAAGGAGGACATGTAAAACTCCTAAAAAGTCTGAATAAATCAATTCCCATGTGAACAAAGACAAAGCAGGGCCATGTAAATAATCACTTGTAGGTGTGAAAGAGGTTTGAGCTAAAGACTGGGTCAACCTTGACCAAATCAACAACGTTGTCTAGGTTCATTGCATCTCCAAAAGGGATAGCGCAGTTCTAGAAGGAAGCCTATCATGTGAAAAGGGCTAAATAATCAAGATGGTTTAGGGTTTGCAAAAGATTTCTCATCTTCTAAAAAGGAGAGGGAGGGTAGCAAGAGAAGGTTGTTGATTAATCATATTTCTAAGTATTTGTCTGCTTAGACAAATACCATTCTCTATTGTTTAGTGGAGAATTGTATTTAGAATTCCTATTCAGGGATTTCATCTCTTCCTTTGAGGATTCAAGGAGGAAATTTTGTTGAATTGAAGCACTATCAGGCTTGAGGCCAAGCTCCATCTTACATTACAACGCTTATCATCTTGAGGGCTGAGTTGTCTTGTGAGCTGCAGCAAGTGGGAGTCTAGATTTGCAGAGATCTAGTGTATTTTTGGGAGCCTCTTCTCATGGAAGGTGTTCTTTAACCTCCTGAAAGAGTGTCTCTGATTCTTATACTCCAGATCTACAATTTTATAGTATTTTTCTATGTCATTTGAGCTACAACACTGTCCCATTGAGTAAACCGTGTTATTTTTGTATGAGGGTTTACATGGTGTCTTGCTCATAGTTTAGATTAGAGATCTCTTGTGCTGGGCTTTGCTTTCCACTTGGTGATCCATAGATTAGCTTGCTGATATATGTTTTGTTCAGATCTGATCTAATGTAATGAAAATTTATATTCAGAAATTTACTGCAGCAGTTTCCAGATCTGCAACTTGTTTCTCAGATCTACTCTTATTCATGCATGCTTTTGTCAAAATTCCAAGTGGATCTTGAAGAGAAAACTATATAGTTTCTAGATCTGATATAGATCTGATTTTTTATCCACAGATCTATCCTAGATCTTAGTTGTAACATCTAGCTGCTGAAGCTCCTCAAAAATAATGCCGTTGAAGCATTTATGCAAATATACATGTGTTCCTGCTCTCTTTTCTGAAGATTTATTACTGTATTGACTCATGCATTCTACTGTATAATGAAATGGCTTTATCATAATGCTAATTTTCTGCTGTATGAATGAAATATAAGTCTCCTTGCTGATATCCTCTGAAAATCTGCTAAAACTGCGCAATCCCTGAAGCAGTGCTTGCATTTTGCTGCAGCCTTCCTCTTTGCGTGCTTTTTACTAGTCAAGTTTTTGGGAGATCTGTTTAATGAGCCTAAAATATTTTTATTTTTATGAAACTCCATATATAAGTCTCATAAAACATAAATAAGAGGAAACAAGTCCTTATCTACGTTATTTTTTCACAATTTTACTTATATAGCATTTCTGTTGAGCACCTTGTTGGATTTCCTAAAAAAGGATCATTACACTAGGGTCATAACAATAGATATGGAGGAAAGAGATGTACCAAAGGAGGAGAGTCTTGGTGACTATCTTCAAGAGTATGAATCTCAAACTCATAGATTTAGATATCATATAAACTTCCAAGGGTTTTGTAAGATCAAGGAGAATAGAAGACCTAACAACCATGATAGAAGAAAGTAGCATGATGTGGGTAGATTATTTCTATCTGTTACACTAAAATTTGTCACCATGATATTTCAGTGTCTATATGAGTTCATCATTATTCATATATTACTACCTTAGAAGCCTACAACATCAAAGTTCCTAAAATCAAGCCTTGAAATTGAGAGAAAAGGTCATAAAAGTCTTAAAAACACTTGTACCGCACTTTCTCTTAACATTTCCTGCAATGCCGCACCTATTTGTTCTAAAGCATGTGAAACTAAACGCACTTTTTCTTCATTAAAAGTGAAGACCCCTATAAAACATAAAATGAAGGCGGAAAGTAACATTTAGAAGCCCAACAGTCAAATCTGGAAGCTTCTAGAAGCAATTATTCGGTCGAAGGTTCGCTCCTATCATGTATGTTCATTCCTCCATTATGGGAGCCTACCCCTTGGTTTATGGAGCTTAATCCCTTTAAAATAGGATTCTATCCCCTCTTATGTGGAGCTGTAACCTCTTCTCTTTTCCTATAAATTGAAGCCATAGTGCAGCCTCAAAGGGAGTTAGACTTGGGGAATTTTTGAGGAGAAATGTTGTAGAAACTCAGACTCTCTTAACTAATAATTATGTGGGAATGATTACACACCCATGTGCATTTTAGCTCAGAGAGTGAAAAGCTTGTTAGTGTAAAGGAAATGCCTATTTCGGACCCCAGGAAGGCCTATACAACATCAAGGCAGACACGGTTGTAAGGCTCTTTCTTCATTAAAGTTAATACAAATAAAACTCGTTTTCTCAATGAGTTCTTTAATTAAGTAGGTTGTTTATCATGTTTTATCAATGAATTATTTAATTAATTATCTTGTTTCTTGAATTCCTTGATCATCTTGATAGATATATAATTTGTGAATTAGTTTATACTATGCAGGTGCTATTGATTTTTTCCATGTTTGTGATTGCAGATATTTGAAGACGACTCTTTCAAGCAACTGAAAAGAAGATCATTACAAACATCACTGGATCACAGGTAGGTCTTTAAAACCTTTGTTGTAGCTAATTTTGAATCGAATATTATCTAGAGAAAATAGTTTTTGTTTGTCTGTTTGTTGCTAGTTGTCCGTAGGACACTTGGGAGGTCTGTCTTTTCATCAAGAATGACTTATCCATCCAACAAAATGGTGACTCCACTGGGGAATGGATCTTGAACTTTGATTTCTTTTATTTTTGACTTGTGAATTTATTTTTTCTAATTTTTATTGGTTTATACTGGCTTGGGTAGTTTATCCTTGTAGAATCCCTGACACATGTTTTAGTGTTTTTTATTTTTTCTTTTAGTTTTCTGGTATCCGCATTTTTCTTTTAGAAACAATGCAGGCATCTCTTCTTTTTTCTTGTATAAACAGTGTAGGACCACACCTGTATACACTAAAACCTGTGGACCCTGTGAATTTTTTTAGAAAACCTTAAAATTCTCTTTTCTAGATCAGTTTGTTAGATTCTGAGTGTATACCAAGACTTGTATTTTATGTCAAAAAGCTTTGGTTGAGAGTTTGCTTCATCATTTTTAAGTTTTGAATGATTTTCTAAAATATCTTCATGTTATAGTGATTTTTTCTTTGCCTTTATCCCACTCAAATATTATAAGCCTTGGTATACCTTTAGATCGCTGGTATTTCCTTGCTTTCTTGTTGAGTTTGACTTCATAGCAGAAATTGTTTTATGAGATTTAGATCCCATTTTCTCATTTTCAAATCTTTAAAAAAAAAATTGTTGATAAGTTTGGAATTTCACTTAAAAAACCATAATTGGATGTTTTTTGAGTTCTTAATGATCTAAGCAAAGAATTTTTTAGTTAGATAATAAGCTAAGAAAAACATCCTCAAAATATTTAAAGTTTTAATTCAGATTTAGTCTTTAGAATTTTTAGATCTCAAAACTAGTGATTTTTAGTTTTGAGTGTTATTTCTAGAAATTGTAGTTTTTTAGAGAAAATTTTGTTTTTAGTTTCGATCTTGAATGATAAAGGGATTCCTTATTGAGAAATTGATCATTTTGAGTTCTCATGAAATTATATTTCGTTTCATTTATTCTTGTTTGAAGGAAAGAATTGTTTTAAAAGATTGCATTTCTCAACTCTTTTTTTTAGATAGAATTCATCAAAAGGAAAGGAATTGTTTCTCATAATAGATGAATTTTTAGTGTGTTTTGAGTCGGGTCACTACATATCATCAGTTTCATTTTCGCACCTATTGTCCTAAGAAACAACCTATTAAAAACAACGCTTAAATTAAAATCAATCTAATAATTTTTATTTTCTAGGGCTCTTTTTCACCAACTTAGCTTAGGCTAGTGTCTTGGGGTAGGGAGTAGTTAACTCTCCAATACAATTAAAACAAACAAGTAGTCGATCTTGCAGTAGGAAAAATCCAATAGTCACTTATATGCTCTGGGAAAATCCTCTTAAAGGAGTCAAGCACGAGGTCATACCCGAACCAGTGGGATAATCAATTCTATCTCATTGGGAACGATAGAAGATGTGCACGTATTAACAATGGTAAACCTCGGATAGACCATTGTTGAGGAGCCCAGGGTCACTTGTCGGTATACCTTGGATTATGTCAAGGAGCCTTTAAGGGGATTGAGCTTTGTTACCCTGCCCTTGCGCGTATGTTGGTGTTTCGGGGAATTAACACCCTGGAGGTTGGTTGGGATACAACCTCCACAGAGCAGGGGCGTACTACTTAATAGAGACTCACACAAACATGCACGTTCAGAAAAACTAAATAGAGCAGAATGAGAGATTTACCCGTTGGTCCTATGTTTGAAGTAGATCCACGTGGGGTCCAAACCCCCAGCAACCGTCCTTCCTTCTTAACCTGAAATATCAGAAGAAACCAGCACAAAGGACAAGTTGTACAGCATATATCTACTCTAAATGTCAGTGAGATTCATATAAAACATTAAATAAATCATAATGAATGCTTGTATAACAAATATTCTCATACATAAAATCATACACTAACACGTTTATTTCGGGAACAGCATGATACTTCTGTATTATAAATAGTATGTACAAAAGTAATCAAGTGGAGAGATCACCTGATCCTTCCAAGGCCTTCGCAGACCGTCGTCCGGATCCGTCCAGCCCTTGCCTCGCTAAGACTCCTTCCAAATAAGTGCATACGAGATAACATATATAAAGGGATGTGTATCTCAAGGAAACAAGGGTTTCCTGAAATGAACTGGGAAAGTGCAGGAGGCACGGGGAATCAGACTTGGATAGGGAACCAACAGAGTATAATAATAATAATTCTCTCTCTCCCTTAGGCCATACATATGAGGTCTTTTTATAGTCCCTCCAAGTAGTTTTAGCAGTTGGAAACAGTTGGCCACGGGCTGGGGTGGTTGAACTACCTGAGTAACCATCAACCCAGCGCGAAATTAGGGAATTTTTATATATTTTTTAATCATTTTAATGGCATACGCGGAAAAGTCTAGCTGAACTCGCATATACACGCGGAAAAACATGGGCATAGTCGCGTATGGAGGATTTTACACTGTTTTTAAGTGAATTTGTCCAAGTCTGTAGGAATGGGTGCCCATAAAGCCATAAAACAATCATGAATCATGTCAAGGTGAGAAATGATGCTATAACAGATGCCCCCTAATATATGAGGTCAGAAGGGGTACATGATGGCCGAAATGTATTATGCACATAGAAAGAACTTCGCAAGGACAAGAGAGGACTTCACCAGATTTCAGCCTGCCAAAAACCAATGAAAGAAACCCGAGAGTCAACTCATGCTGAGGCGGGCATACCCATGCTCAGTCAAAAATACATCATATGGAAAGTACTGAAATAGATCCAACATGTATACAAGTATAGCTGAACTGAAAGTACACAATGAATCATCTGAGCATGGCCCAGAAATACAAGTCTGAATCAATGTCCAAGTATCACATATAGAAAGCTGATCAAAGATGGTGCAACTGGATGTCTGATCAAATAAGTAACTGAATCTCCAAGTACCGGATCATAAGAGGTGGATAAAACGGTACAATCACGCAACTCGGGGACCAACATATAAGATGCTGCTGTGCTGAACTGCAACATATAAGGGTGGACGACATCACTGGCAGATACTGAAAGGACTGTCAAAAGTGAAGCGAAACATGCTGATGCAACCCGAGGTCTTCACCGATCACTATGGCACAATTCTACACAATGGGAATAAATGAGCTGAAGTCGACCATGTGAGAAATCGTTGGATTACCGGTCAATGATGTATACCGTTAACCAACGCGAGACAACCCACCAATAATGATAATGAGTGTCAAGGTGCCCCAGTACAATCTAACAAGTGTGAATGAATGAGTTGAAGTCGAACACTTGAAAGAATCTACCAATCCGGAGGCAATGATGAATCCCCACTGTCGATAGCGAAGAGTCTGCCACTGATGACTGCAAACCCTAAGGTACTGACAAAAAGACTCTAGACCTTATTCCCAGAGCAATGAGTCGGAGTCGATGGGAAAAGATCTGCTGGAAGGAAGGCATTAAGGCATCCCACATCAGTCCAGCGCGAGTGTAACCCGCAGGCCAAGATTTGGAAGGAATCGGGCGAAGTAGAGTGATGGAACCAAAACCGAAGTACGTTTCCGACGTGCACAAGATGAAGCTAGCGCACGGAAGAAACCCTCTGAACCAACCAATAATGAAAGCTGACACAGAGGCGAGAAATCCACCGATGGGGTCAAATGGAAATCCAGGTACTGCACGAATCCCAAGTGTGATAATGTGTGCTGACGTCGAACACAGGGGAAACCACTCAGTCAAAGACCCATGATGATGATCAAATGCTGAGCACAAGGTCACCTATCAATGATGGAAATAGGCCCAAGGTGCGGCTCTAGGTTTGCTCTTAGAGCAATGTGTCGTAGTCGATAAGAGACAAACCCGCCGGCAAGAAGTCAATGGGGACCTTCTCAAACCAGCACGAGCAGAAGACCAAAAAATTTGATGTGATAGAACATGATACTGACAAGACCGGGAAGGCCGACTGAATAATGAGTCAAGAGACACCGCAGAATGGCCGACTCAGGCTAGACTTCCCTTGAACAAAAGCACGACTCATGATGACCATGGCAGTAAAAAATGACACTGTATAAGTCTGTTATGCAGGAGGCACAACAAACTCTCCATATGATTGGAAGAGATAACCAACCGGGGGAGAACTGACAAGTGAAACATGGTAAAGGCTGAACCTAGGTCAAAACTAGAACCATCCCAAATGGAGGAAATATATATAAGTATATGTGCTTTGTTCAAGGGCGACAAACTGACTCTGTACTGCCATCAAAATAACGAAGATACATCCCGTTCTCGCTCTTTTTGTTATATTTGATTTTTTTGTCTTTTTCATAATAAGCCTGAAAAAGAATAAAAGAATGCTATGGTACAATGGATAGAACGAGTATCAAGAAAGCAGATGCACTAGTTCCTAGGATTGGAACAATCCTATGCTCAATGCAAGGTGGCGAAAACTGGTCAGTGATACTCAGAGGAACGTTCCATCCATGGGTACAAAGGTGTCAAGTCGTGATAGCTAGGTGCATGCAATGGTTAACTTGTACAGAAAGTCAAGGTCAAAAGTTGGCTTAAACATCGAGTCCAAATGAAGCCGGCTAAAGGCCAGGATAAACAAGTAGCCAATATGCAATGCAGTAATACAACTTAACGACACCAGGGAGCCTCTAGGGTATAAGCGAGAAAAATGATAAGTGATGAAGGAGAAGAATGAAGCTTCAACACAGAAGACATGGCGGGACTAAAGAGGACTCCCGAGCCTACATAAAAAGCAGCATGGGCAACAAGTGATAGCGAGGAACTAACTAGGAAGCCCATGTAAAGGAAGGCTCTACCATCGAGTCATGATTAAATAATCGGCGAGTGAAATGGGTGTAATACTCATGACCTGATGGGATCGACCCTAAGGCAAGTGATCAGTATGGAGGCTAGTATGCAAGATGCAACGAAGAGTGATTTCCCTAACCTATATGCCAGTGAAGATCATATACCTGCCGTGAAGAGTCGGAAATCATGGATCAAAAACCGGGAAAAATCTCAAAATCGTCAAAATGTACCTGAAAACATACCAAACTGGGCACTTCCAAGCAATCGAGTTATACAGCATAAGATAGATCGAAAAATAAGCATAAGGAATTTTTGCGAAAATTTTCAACTTTTTAGCCATAAATAGACAAATTACCTGTCATTTGGTTCATTATTGCATAGCTGATTTGGAAAAAGAGCTCTGGAGCTAAAAACTTGTTTCGTCAAATCAGGAACAACCGACCGTCGGAATTCAGCAAAACTTCAGGTAGGCTCCTTAATCATCCTGTTTATTCATTTTGTCCATTTGAAAATTAAAATTAAATGATTTTTTTCTTAGAAACCCTTGCTAAAAATTGCGTACCTGCGCATATGCGGGTTCAATGAAGGAAACCCGCGTATACACGCGACTGTGTACAGGGAAAACCGCGTATGCGCAGGGCCGTAACCAAAAAAGCGTGGCTAATGCAAATTTTATTGAAATTTCTCAGGATGACCATCTCATGGAGGGAACGTGAGCATAGCGCAGTAGACCAAGAGGTCATGCAGGACCGCGCAGCGCAAAACATCCTCCGAAATTGCGGATTGTTGAAATTCTTTAAAATGCCCAATATGAAAAGTAATGTGTGATTGCTTGAAATGCTCGTAAATTACTGGGAACCAGATCAGGATTGCTTCATAATTGATCAGATGCCACTACGCATAGAAGTGGAGGATATATATTTCATCACTGGACTCTCTAGGAGGGGAGACCCAGTAGACCTTCACGGAAAACCCCTGGGAGGGTTAACTGTGGAAGATTATGTCCACTTATATTGTGTAGATAATTCCAAAAAGGTTGGAACGCAGATCACAATTAGAGATATCAGGGATTTTCACATGAAGATCCTCCTTTTCACCATCGGCAGAGTGGCAGGATCTGCCTCTCTACATCAGGCGTCCAGGACGCAAATGAGTATAGCTGTAGAGTGTTTGATTCACGTCTACGATTGGTGCACAGCCCTGCTACAGAACATGAAACAACAGTTGACCTCTATTCGCCAGGTAAAAACTAAACACTTTGGCTATGGTACCATTTTGACAACATTCTTCTTCGAGAGGGCTCCAGCTTTGAGACCCAGAGTCATCTCGACTATCAGCAGCCCACGAGACCCAAGAATTGCCAGTTGGGCAGACATGATGAAGAGACTGGGGGGCAGCGAGGTACCCCGGACCACGTGGGACGATGAGTTCTTCCTGTGGTGGGGAGAACAGATCATCGCAGTGGATGACTATCCCTATGTTGGGATGGACTTCCGAGGAGATCCAGATCTAGTACTTCCACCCGGCGCAGCATGGGGAGCAGTCGGTAAGTTTTTTGCAAAAATTTTTGACTTATATGATTTTTTGGATTTTTCAATTATGTATGAAAAATGAAAAACAAACATGTTTTTTGATTGGATTCATAATGACTAACAATTAAAAATGATCATGTTTCAGATGTTGGACCAGTTCGTCCTGAGGGCCTACCGCGCCACAAGCGTCGCAGAGGTGAGGCAGAGACAGTGGATTCCGACAGGACTCTCCAGGCCGTTCAGAGAAACTTGGAGGGACTGACTCGCCAAATCCCTATGGCTGCCGTGGAGGACTTGCCAGAAGCCATCTAGAGACGGGTTGTAGGAGTACCCCGTGACTGGGTTAGACTATTCCGCCGTGTGGCCACTGCAGTTATGTTCTATAGGAACACGACTTCTGGGCAGGGTCCTCAGGAGTAGACAGATTTTATATGTTAGATGACTGTATATTCTTTTTTGATACTGAACATGATGGGGCATAAGCCCAAGTTTTTTACGGCATTTATGGATCCAAATTTTGTAAAGTTTTTTGACACTCCGATGATATATACAACGATATTTGATGTGATGTGATGAATGTATCAAATGTATGATGTTTTTGATGATTAAAATTTATTGTATTGAATGATTAATATGCCAATCTAAAGCTTGATTAGCTAATGAGTCAGCAAACCAATTGTCAGCTCGAGGAATATGAATGAATTTTAAAAATTGAAATGACCTTTGTAACAAACGTACCCTCAAGAACAATCGTAATAAAAATGGGTCTCGTACCCGATAAGTGTTGTTCAACTGCGACACCACCAGCTGGGAGTCCAAGAAAACTACCAACGAATCAACACCCAAGGATATTGCCTCCGAGAGTAGATGAATGACTGCAGTGTATTCTGCTACGTTATTGGAAGCAGGACCAATGCAGACTCCTCTTGATACCAACAGCTGACCAGAAGGATAATGAAGCACCCAAGCCGCGGAAGCTAAGTTCCGGGTGTGTCTACTAGCACCATCAGTGAAACCAAAATGACTCATGACATCCAACACAACCTGCCAAAGCAGATCAAAAAACATCACCACCTCATCAAAAATAAAAAATCAATCAGATATGTACAAAAGCAAAAAACTACTATATACAAAGCAAAATGCCAGGCCAAAGCCTAGGCATAATACTTCTTCAAATAGAGCCCATTTCGGGGCTCCGGCAACTCGTTCCCTTCAAAGTCAACCAAGGTATACGCTCCTTTCTTAAGGACCTTTTTGACGATATAGGGGCCATACCACATCGACTTAAACTTTCCTGCCCCCAAGGCATCTTTTTCTTGGGCATAGACAAAAACAAGGTCACCTTCGGAAAAGACCCTAGGCTTAACCGCCTTATCGTACTGAACTTTGACTCGGTTTTTATGCGCTTCATTCAACGTGGCGGCATCTCGACGCTGCTCATCAAGATGTTCCAGATGAAGAAGCCGCTCTGCCAGACTAGAAGTGTCAGGAAGAAGCTCAACAGCCAGTTTAAGGGAAGGGATCTCGCATTCAATGGGAAATACGGATTCCACCCCGTGGACTAACTGAAACGGAGTAAAGCCAGTTGCAGTTTTAACTGACGTCCTGTATGCCCAAAGTGCAGGATATAGCATAATATTCCAGTTGGATCTATGTTTATCAATTTTCCTTTGAAGAATTGTCTTCAAGGATTTATTCACGGCTTCCACTTGCCCATTGGCCTGAGGATAATATGGAGATGAATGCTCCTGCCGGAAACCCAATTTAAGAGCCAATTCAGCCATCATACTATTCTGAAAGTGACTGCCATGGTCAGTGACAATCTCTCTAGGTATACCGAAACGGGCGATAACTTGGTTGAAGAAGAAAAGAGCTGCAGTCTCACCATCGTTCCCAAAAGTAGGCATAGCTTCGACCCACTTCGTAAAGTAGTCTACTGCTACGATAATGTACTTGTGACCTTTTACCGAAGGCGGGTTACAAGTAGTATAATCCATACCCCACTTTGTGAAGGGTCCGACAGTAACGACTGGAAAAAGCGGAGCTGGATGAGCGCGCATTTTTCGAGTATACACCTGACAAGGATGACACTTCTTGACCGATTCAATACAATCTTTGAAAATCGAGGGCCAGAAGTAGCCAGCACGCAAAATCTTCTCGGCTGTAGCAAGCCCTGATAAATGACCCCCACAAGCTCCACTGTGAGAATCATTGAGCATAGCCTCAGCTTCTTCGAAAGTTAAGCAGCGTCTTAGGATTGAATCAACCCCTCGACGGTACAAAGCATCACCAATAATCAGATAATTCTTGGCTAAGTGACGCAGCTTACGACGCTCATCTTTCGAAAAAGAAGAGGGAAACTTCGCAGTCTGGAGATACACAATGATATCCCAATACCAAGGATCCTGTGGAGAGATCAGAAACAAGTGTTCGTCCGAAAAGGACTCATCATAGATCATCTCCTCTCCACAAGGCAACTCAGAGATCAATTCCGCAAAGACTAATGACTTCTTGGATTTGGCAGACATGAACTCGAGATCAAATTCTTGTAAAATCACAATCCATCTATTATATTTGCCCCCAATCACTCGCCTGCTGAGGACAAACTAAAATGGATTGGCAGCTGCCAAGACATAAGTTTTGCGAAGAATAATATAATGCCGGAGTCGCTGCACAGCATGGACTACTGCTAAGGCTAATTTTTCTATCGGGGTGTATCGAAGTTCAGGTCCTACTAGTCCTCGACTAAGGTAGTAAATAACATGCTCAACAAGAGCATCATCCTCCTGAACCAGAACCATACCAATGGTAGATTCTGCTGTAGCCAGATACAAAAGAAAATCTCTGCTATAATCGGGTGGACTCAGTAAAGGAGCAGAGGTCAATGCCTTTTTCAAGGCATCGAATGAGCGTTGAGCATAGTCGTCCCAAAGAAAAGGAACTCCTTTCTTCAACAATCTCATATATCCCTTTGTAATCTCAGCATAGTTGACGATAAACCTCCGAATAAAATTAGACTTCCCTTGGAGACTTTGAAGCTGACGGATTGAAGACGGGGGAGGCAACCGAAGTATTGCCTCAACCTTGAAGGGATCTACCCTTATCCCTCCCCTAGACACGATAAATCCCAACAGCCGAATCTTTGGGATGTTACAGCGAAAAAGCTGGGAAGTGGACTAAGCGAATTTTATAAAAATAGCATCTGATAAAATATTTTGGGAGGTGACAGGATCCATCCTCTTTAGAATGAAATATTAGATCATCTATAGGCAATAGCACCGATAATCTTCTTGATGTCATGGAAGGCGTAAGACATGGCCCGCTGAAAGGTAGCTCCAGCATTTTTAAGACCAAAAGGCATTTTCTTATATGCAAACGTACCCCAGGGACAAATAAATGCAGTCTTATGTTGATCTTCAGGACGGATAGTAATTTGATTATATCCAGAGAAACCGTCCATGAAGGAGAAAATCTCGTTACCGGCACACTCGTCAATGATCTGATCGATGAATGGTGTGGGGTAATTGTCTTTAGGACATGCCTTATTTAGGTCCCTGAAATCGATGCACACTCGAATCGTTCCTTGCTTTTTATCTACCGGAACGGGGTTTGAAACCCATTCAGTCAGAGGAACTGGGAAAATGAATCCCGCCTTGAGCAGCTTTTCAACTTCAGCTTTGATAGCTGCTGCCTTCCTAGGATTAACCGGACGAAGTTTTTTCCTGACCGACTTAGCGTTTTCATACGTCTTGATCTCATGCTGGACGATAGATGGGTCTATGCCAGGCATTTCCTCATAAGACCAAGCAAAAACATCCCTATATTCTTTGAAGAGCTCGGTATAGATTTGAACCTCTTCATGGGAACATTCAGCTCCAATGAAGACATTCTCAATAATGTTGGGATTCCTAGAGATGTTCACCGGGATAGTAGGAGAGATCACAGCCATGTTCCCTTCAGCATACACCTGTGCTGGTGCCAAAGGGCTCAAGACTGGGTGAACAAGACCAGGAGACTGAGGACTTGGAAAACTTTTTTCGACTTCGCTCAAGTCAGGTAGGAAGTAAGACCGATGATGCAAATCATCCCACGGTCTATCTATACCTGTCATCACTTCCAGGATGGCCTCTTCAGATGGAAGAGTGGTATCTAGACAATCCTGGGCAGAAGAAGAAGTAAGCGTCCAAGCCGGAGCCACATCACCATCCAACTCTTCCGGTGAAAGAGGAGCTGGATCAGATTCTGCAGTGTCAACAATAGAATGATATGCAATCTCAGCTGCAGAAATCGGGAATGCCATTCCACCCACTTGCCCTTCCTCCAATGTGGAAGTAGGGGAAGGTAAGGTCCAAGGGTCCGAAAAATAATGAGTTCGAAAGAACTCTCTTCGAAGGGGAGCCCTGGAGGATGAAATAGCATTAATAGACACCTTAGGAGGAGGAAGATCAAAAGAACCCATCAGGGAAGAATACATTCCAACTCCTAGATTCTCAACAGGCGCCTTAGTATTATCCAACTTAGGAACAGATGAGTCAGAAGGCGCATCCAGGTCTACAGGAGGACAGTCCAGTTGATCCACTGTGACAATCCTCCCTTCATGGGGGAAACATACAATTCGAAATAGTGAGGATGCAATGGCATCCATCTCATAAATCCAATTCCTCCCCAACAGAAGGTTGTAGTCCAAGGCTGCATCCACTACCTCAACCTCTATGTTAACGGTTTTGCCCCCAACACAGATGGGCAAAGCCGGGACAATACCATGGGGTCTGTGAGAATGGCCATCGAATGCAGTAAGAACAGTGCTAGATGGAACAGCTTTGGGAGATCCAAGTGTCTTCCAACATGCGAGAGACATCACGCAAGTAGAAGCACCCTCATCAACAACCGTTCAAAAGATATTAGTCTTTCGATACGACGATCTAATGTGAAATGCCATGTGATGAGGAAGTCTCTTCTTAAAGTTAGTCATATCGAAAGTAATCAGAAGAGAATTTTTCGGATCAACAGCCCCAATGGCAGTGAGCAAAGCACTGCGCTGAGCCGGACAAGACTGGAGTACCTCTAAAGCTGACATAGTACAAGGACTTTGCACCAGATCTTCTACAATCGAGTAGTTCTGGGCAGCCCTCATGTTCGGATTAATCGTTGACCGCTTAGAAGATGCTTTCGGCATCCGAGGCATAGACTCAACAGTTGGCTTCGTGATGTGAAGCGGCTCAATAGCATCAGGAACTTCCTTAGCTTTCGAAGATTCCTCTCCGCCATAATCACGGGATCTCGTAGCGACATCCACGTGAGCACTCATCATAAAGATATTCGATGGAATTTCCTCTTCCTGAGCACCTCCAGAGGAAGCCCCAGGATTTTGGTTCGCGCCAGCAATTAATTGCTGCCCTTGGGGAAAAGGGTTTGTTAGCATAGCCTGGGAACTAGAAGAACCCTGCTGAGATAACAGGCGCTGAGCATCCTGAATTTTCGGGCAAAGGTGCGTGAGATGGTCTCCAGCACAAAGCTTGCATGGAAACTTCACTTTCTTTTTCTCCTTTTGATCCTCACCAACACGCTCGTTGGTTTTATTTGCATTTCCCTTCCCATTCTTGCCCTTCTTCTTGTTATTACGTCCCTTCTTCTTCCCATCGGATTGTTGATTTCCTTTGGGATCAGAAGCTTGGACATCATTTATGGACAAAGACTGGGAAGGTGATGAATCAGCAGGCACAGCATGACTAGAAGGAGCAGATTGTAAAGACAACTGCTGCAATTGAGAAAGCAGGCTGGCTGCACTACTATTGACCGATCCGACAAGCCCGTCACCATGCGGACCAGGTTTGGGTTTCGATAAATCCAATTTGGAGCGAGGAGCATTGGGAAAATACTTATAAAGTACCCCAGACTGAGAATAGATCAGTTCTAACTGCTGGGCCCTAAAAATGGCCTGCTCCTCGGAAAATACCCCAGATAGGGATACATCCTTTGAAATGTCCGACTGCAGAGATTTCAAAAACCACTCGAGAAGGAATTCACCTGGAATATGAGCTTTGATAAGCCTCTTCCTTCTCCTCCATTCCTGAATGTGATCAGAAATGTGAGTTGCCTCATCCTGCTTAAAATTAGCCAGGAGTTCGGTCCCGGCCTCATATCTGACAGGCAACTGAAAATGGTTAAGAAATGTGACAGCCAGTTCTCCAAATGTGGCGAAACTGCCCCCAGTGAGCTCTATATACCATTTGGCAGCATTTCCAGTTAGGGTGCGTTGAAATAATCTCAACCTGATCGAGTCATCGATCAGGGAGTTCGACGAGCACCATAAGTGGAAAGTGGTGATGTGGTCTGCCCAATCCTCCCCATTCTTACCTTCAAACTTTGGAATGTCTGAAGGAAGTTTGGTCGGGACCGGAGGCCACCCCGGACTGTAACGAATCGGGTCATTAGTTAACTTCGACAAATCTGGCAAGTTTAACGTTGCCAGAAATGGTAATCGAGGCGGAGCCTGAGAATTCCATCCTTGATGGGATGGATTCCCAACATTCTGAAAAGAATAGCCTGGATTTGATGAGGCACCAGGCTGCCAGAAAGGACTCGTAGAAAACGGAGAAGAACCTCCTCCCCACGCCGAGTTCCCAAAACCCAGACCAGTTCCCCCCGCTAAAGTATTGACTAAAGAGGAAAGCCCCTAGTAGGGGTTCCACGCATTAGACAGAGGAGAAAAAGACTGATAAGCACTCGATGAAGGGAAAGAAGCATTCCCTTGATGACCCGTGAAGAACTGATTCCTTGCCCCAGCCGTTGTAAACACAGGATTCCATCCCGTAAAAGTAGTCGAACTTTGCCCCCCAGACCAAGGGTTGAAACTCTGGGTCTGGGATGTAAACGGAAACGACCCTAAAGAAGGATTGGAACTGGGAATATGCCCAGTCCCAAAGGGGAAACCCTGAAACGAAGCTGGTCCACTAGCCATGTTAGACATGGGCATAGATCCAGCTGCATCGGCGGAAAAGGAAAAAGAAGGATTTCCACTAATGGACATCCCTGAACAGAAGGGACCAGAATGAGAAGCATATGCTTGGGTGAACCCAGAGCCAAACATAGCAGTGCTAGAAGCAATCAAAGATGAAGCAATAGTGCCCCCTGCCTCCACAGAAGCAGGGGTCTGAATGCCTGCAGCACTCACGGTAGAAGCCGCGTTCCCAGTCGTGGCCATCGAAAGATTAGAATGATATGGAAGATCCGGCGGTCTCTCAGACTCCGGTCCGATGTACTGAATAACAAACGGATGATCAGGAGGAAGAGGAGATGGACCTGTAGCAGGAGGCTTAGGTACATCTTCGACTTGAAAATCTTCTTCCTGAGGAAACAAAACTCACGAGGTGAGCGGAACGCTCCTCTCGGGACCGACACCAGAATTAGGTACGAAACCTTCAGACCTTGGTGGAGGATCTCTCTCCACAGCGTTAGACTCCACAGGGTGGTAACCACCTGCTAAATCGCTCCTACGCCTTCTCGAAGAAGGCTCTGCACTCTCGGGAGATAACCCCCAGATTCTCCTCGAACGTCGAGGCGCTTGATCAGCCACTTTTATAAATTTATTAAATTAGACTCAAAAAAGTGAAAAGCTAGGCAAGCTAGGAGCAAAGAGCACTCACTAAAATAAAAATCCCTGAGAAACAGCAAGCAAACAGCCTCCAAGTATTTCTGCTCCGGGTGATGAGGACCGGACACCAAAATACAGGAAAGCGAAGTATAGGACCTTCCGAAAGTAGTCTGGGATGATTAGGGCCCAGAACAACTAGCGAAGGTATCAGAAACAGTTATGCCGACCTCCTAACGACAGCCTTTGCCGGCTCAAGCACCCAAGCTTCGCAAGGGCACCCCCCAGAAGTACTGCTGAAAGTGATGCGACGTCTGCCTCAAGTACCACGGGTATTCCCCCCCGCAGTCACCTGTGTGGAACCTAGGAGAGGCAACTATGGACACCAATCCGTATCAGAAGCTGGGCGGAACGGTCTTGAGGTCAGATTCGGCTAATCGGAGGGGGGGTATCCCTCTTCTCAACCTTCACTTCCCCTCGCGCTTGACTCTCGGATGAGAGCTTTCCCAGTCCACCTCACGGAGTTGGATTTCGCTCAATTAATCAGCTTCTATGTTTGTTTGAGCGGCCTTGGAGAGTTAACTCTCCACTCACCTATTCCAAGGCCCTACAACCTAGCTAGTTGGTGATTGACACTTAGTAAAACTTGCTAGTTGATTTTAAATTAAATCGCTTATTTTAAGGGCTGTTGTATTAAGTCACAAGGATATGGAGATGAAACCAATGGTGTTTTGACGCAAAAGAAATTAATAAAAACTTAACTACATGCACATGCAGTTCTTTGTCTTTCGATGAAAAGTAATTTCTATACAGGTTCTACGAGACTAAAAATTGTATTTTTCTTTTCGAATTGCAAACTCACACTCACAAAAACTAAGAAGCTAACTAAATGCTGAAATGCACCTAATGCAAATCACTACAAGCATGTAAATCCTAAGATGAAAAAATCTCTTAAAACAAGGTGAAATTTCCCAAAAGCTCCTTCAGTTTTAACTCCCTTTTGATGGCTCAAAAAGCTAGTTCTCGAAAAACAAGAGCTCTTAATATAAGACACCAAAAACACTTAACAACAAGAAGAAGAAATCAAATGACACTTCCTCCTCAAAATCAAGCCAAAAACTAGAAGCAAGAAACTTCACAAAAGCTTCAAAAGATATGGCCAAACGAAAATGAAAATGCAACAACAAAAACAAAAACAAGCGACAATGTTTTTTGAGTTTTTGAGATGCAAAAAACAAAAAGCAAAACAAATGTTTTTTGGGCTTTTTAGTTTTATAAAACAAGCGCTCGAAAATACCAAGCACAACTATCAAAATCCAAACCAAAACGAGACCGAATTTCAAGCACAAACTTCAAAAATGCTCCCAAACCTTATAAAGCTGACAGTAGCAAGATCAATAAGAGCAACGGAAGACCGAAAACTCAGCCAATCAGCCTAGACAAATAGTGCAAACTCGCTGCAACAAAAAAATCCAAAGAAGCAAGAAAAGTTCTTCGAAAATTGCAACAAAACCCTAGCCTATGGAACTCAACGAAAACCAATCAAAAACGAAGCAAAAGTCGCAATGCAAAGCACCACACAAAGATAGGAGCGAGTCAGTGAGCAGAAGCTCTCTATTCTGATAAAGCAGAACAACCAAGAATGCTCAGAAAGAAATCTTGGAACTCAATCCAGAAGTGCCAGCACTAGAAACAACACTTTTGCCAAAAGACTAGTTTCCACTCAAACGAAAGAGAGAAAAGACATGAAACCACTTCCTTCACACTCCAGTAAGTGCAGAGACTCTGTAGAAACAAGCCTCCATAGCTAGAAAGGACCAAAAATTCAAGAATCCCAAAAATTCAAAATCTGCCTAGGTATACGCGGCTTCACAGCTGTGCAACCAGCGTGCATACGCGTCTGTTCTAAGGGAAACTAGCGTATACGCGGTTTCCTTCAGACAAACTAGCGTGTATACGCAACTGTGTGCAAAAGAAGGTGCACATGCAAAGGTAAATAATGAAAAAAACAAAAGAACAAGCCTGGAAAAGACACCAAGACTTCAGACTGACTGCAAGAAAATAAACTGGACTGCAAATGATAGATAAAACTGTTGGCAACCTACCAAACAGCTGAAACAACCTAACAGAAGAATCACAAGAATGTGATCCCCAACGGAGTCGCCAGTTCTGTTTCGGGTAAATAACAGCCTAGAGGTTGGTTGGGATACAACCTCCACAGAGCAGTGGCATGCTACTTAACAGAGACTCACACAACCATGAACGTTCAGAAAAACTAAATAGAGCAGAATGAGAGATTTACCCGTTGGTCCTACGTTTGAAGTAGATCCACGTGGGGTCCAAACCCCCAGCAACCGTCCTTCCTTCTTAACTTGAAATACAAGAAGAAACCAGCACAAAGGACAGGTTGTACAGCATATATCTACTCTAAATGTCAGTGAGATTCATATAAAACATTAAATAAATCATAATGAATGCTTGTATAACAAATATTCTCATACATAAAAGCATACACTAACCCGTTTATTTCGGGAACAGCATGATACTTCTGTATTATAAATAGTACGTACAAAAGTAATCAAGTGGAGAGATCACCTGATCCTTCCAAGGCCTTCGCAGACCGTCATCCGGATCCGTCCAGCCCTTGCCTCGCTAAGACTCCTTCCAAACTGGTGCATAGAGATAACATATAAAGGGATGTATATCTCAAGGAAACAAGGGTTTCCTATAATGAACTGGGAAAGTGCAGGAGGCACGGGGAATCAGACTTGGATAGGGAATACCAACAGAGTATAATATCAATAATTCTCTCTCTCCCCTTAGGCCATACACATGAGGGCTTTTTATAGTCCCTCCAAGTAGTTTCAGCAGTTGGAAACAGTTGGCCACGGGCTGGGGTGGTTGAACTACCTGAGTAACCATCGACCCAGCGTGAAATTAGGGATTTTTTATATATTTTTTAATCATTTAAATGGCATACGCGGAAAAGTCTAGCTGGACTCACGTATACACGCGGAAAAGTACGGGCATAGTCGCGTATGGGGGATTTTACACTGTTTTTAAGTGAATTTGTCCAAGTCTGTAGGAATGGGTGCCCAAAAGCCATAAAGCAATCATGAATCATGTCAAGGTGAGAAATGATGCTATAACAGTTGGATCGTAGACTGTTCCCCCAGGTATATTAGTTCATTTTGGTAACCTTAGTGGCCATAATCTTTACGATTATTTCCTAAGGTGACAGTGGAGGAAATATCCCACTGTACTTGGAGTAAACATCAACTAGAATCACTTGGAGACTCTAGAGGGTCATCTTCACTCGAGATGTTTTAAGTGGATAAACTTGCACCGGTATGTTTCATTAAGCAGGTTGTCAGGGTAACTATTCCAACCACCATTTCTACATTAAAAACTATGATGTTGGATTTCATCACCAACTAGTGTTTTTAGTGTGGGAATTTACTGTTTTGTGTGGTTTGATCTCCTAGATTTTTAGGCATGTGATTCATTTGTTTGTTTCCTTAGCGACTTTAGGAGTTTTCATTGAAATTTTCTTTGATTGCATGTGATTAATAAATTTTAATCATGGCTGAATTACCAAGAAAATCGCGTAGACCCTAGGGGAAACCCCCTGAGTATATACCAAACCAACTTGAAGGAATAAAAGCTTTAGTCCCTCAGACTACAAGTGGAATTAGATCAACAGAACTAGGAGAATCATCCATAATTACTCATCCTGATTATCAATCACAAACAACAGAATATATTCAAGAGCCAATTTCAATTTTTGAAGTCACTGATATTGCTTCTCCAACTAGTCAATTAGCTGAAGAACCTGAAATTTTTTAGCCCGATATTGAACCTGCTGTGTTGGAACCATCTTCAGGATTTGTTACTCCAACTTCTAGTGATCCTAATTCACCTAGGGTAAGATATCGCATTACTGAAAACCTTCCTTCTGATCTCATATGTATTAAAGAACTTGTTGGTCCAGACAAAGACGTAGTTCTTCCCGAAACCCAAGAAAATTTGAATCTTAGGGAGTGTGAATCAATATTCTACAGTCCTTTTAGAACTAATGCTTGGTATTTATCATTGACATATTTTTTACAAAACGCAGGTCTTACTTATTCACCACCCTGAATTCCTTTTTACACTACACTGAGAGGTTCTCAACCTTCATTAGCTATGTCGAGTGAGTCATCTATGTTTTCTCCATCTCTAGAAACGTTTTTATACAGTGGTTCATTTGTTCCTTCGGGATACTAGTCGCTCTCTGGTACTTTCTCGGGGGAAACTCCTCAACCAATTGAACAAGTGTTATCATCTAGTCCAAATGGAACAAACACTGAAACGTTGAAAACAGAACATATTTTAATGATGTCTGGAAATATTCCAAATCCTCAACCTCAAGGAAGTCAGTTACTGCCTGGGGGGAAACCTCAAGGTATTCAGTTACTGCCCAGAGGGAAACCTCAGGGTAATTTTTTATCAGGTCAAACTGTGGGACAATATTTCCTGCTTGGGGAGCAACCTCAAGGACAATACATACCTCAAGGTCAATATCAAACCCAAGGACAATACATACCTCAAGGTCAACCCTAAGGAAAGTACATACCACAAGGTCAACCCCAAGGACAATACATACCTCAGGGTCAATATCAATCCCAAGGACAGTACATACCTCAGGGTCAATACCAACCCTAGATTCTGTACATGCCTCAGAGTCAATATCAACCTCAGGGTCAATACTCAACACAAGGTTTTCAACCTCCTTCAGGTCAACCATTATTACAAGGAGCTAGAAATTTTCTAGTTAATTATCAAACTTACGTTCAACCCGGTTATGGTCCTTCATATGCATAACCTTCTATGGGTAAATATCCTGAAATTAATATGGTGTGGGATCCATCTCAATTTCAACAGACTTTACAACCAAATGTGTGGTTACCTAATCAACTTGGACAGCCCATAGGTTCTGGTCCAACCCAACAACCTATCCAACCTACCATTCAAGTTCCTGCACCTGGTTCTGTTCAGCAGCCTCGGCCTAGTACACCTCAAACTCTGCCTCAAACTTCTGCTACTGCTGCAACTTCTGTTCAACCTACCACACCTATTTCTAGAGTCTTTTTAGCTCCTGTTTCTACTACCCCTGTATCAGTGAAAATTTCTCAAGTATTTGTGCCACAATCAAGACCAACAATTCAGACTACGGTCCAGATGGCTATAAGACAAGCTGGTACAAGTACGATTCTCACTAGTCAACCACAATTTACTTATCAACCGTATCAGGGGAAGTATCAATTTGGATAAGATACACAAAATCAAACATATCAGTATCAGCCATACCCTAGGTATACTTATCAAGTACCTCAACAACCCCAGTATGGTCTGGTTAATCCTGGTTATCCAGGAGGTTTCATGATTCCCAATGAGCATCCAATTCTAGGATATCTTGGATATCCTCCTCCTGGTACTGGTTTGATCACACAAGATTATCAAGACCCTAGCCATAGGTTACCATTTATAGCAACTTTAGATTTACCTGATCTATTGTGCCTTATGAACGATCCTATATTTTATCTTCTGTATTGGCCACCGATGCCTAATAAGTTGCCTAGTGATATTCCAAATTTTGAGGGTAAGTCAGGAGAGGACCCATCTAATCATGTTATGACTTATCACCTCTGGTGTTCATCCAATTCACTAATCGATGATTCGATTTGATTGCATCTTTTTCAGAGAACTCTCATTGGTCTAGCTGCCAAATGGTACATTGAGTTACCACGAGGCTCATTTAATAATTTTAATGCACTAGCTACTGCTTTCTTAACCCATTTTCAGTTTCCTGTCAGATATGACAATGACATAGAATTTTTGACTTCATTAAAACAATCTACGTCTACATACATATCCAATCACATTCATGAATGGAGACGTAGGAGGTGTTTAGTGAAGGTCTATTCTGGATCAAATTTTGGCTGAATGGTTTATTAAATTTTTATTGCCCAAAATTATTGAATATGTGGCCAAAGGAGGTGTTGTTACAAAAGAGAAAGTCATTTCTTAGACTCAATACCTTGACATTGTATATACACAGTCAAGTACTCTGTATGATAAAATCCTCGATTTACCAAGACCTGGTCAATTAACTACAACTCCTTCTGGCTCTCATACCGCTGATGGTGTAATTGGTTCTGTTAGCACTAGTAAGAGTAAGAAGAAATCTTCCAAGACGAATTCTCCTATTATCACTGTACCCGATTCACCGAAAGGAGATTCTTCTGTTGAAACTTTCGCTGATATTCATGTTGTAGAATCATCTACAACCAAACCTAAAACTGGTGGTAAGAAGAAAGGTAAGAATAAAAACAAAAAAATATTCAAAAGATAAAAACGATAAAACTAAACCAACTGATGATAAACGAAAACCTCGCTATCCTTGTTTGATCTGTGATGAGGATCATTTTACAAAAGAGTGCTCGCATAAAGATGAGGTATCGAAATTCGTTAAGGGTTCACCCATACCTACTGTCTTGAAGGATCCCTTTCCTACTCAAGATAGTAACATGATTAAATATTCCTCAAATACGCTAGAGAATATCTTAATGGTTGCGACACGATTGCAAGATTATGATAGTAAAAATCCTGGTAAATAAGCAGAAACATACAATTCAGCATCAACTACATCTCCCTCAATTTCTGATCCGCTGCAGATCGAGAAACAAAATCTTGACTTAGTAAACAAACTGCTTGCTAAAGGTGTACTTCATAAATCAGCTTTCAATCCACATGCGAGATCTGCTCAGAATTACATGTTGAAGACTTGGAAATTTTGCTTCAGCAATGTTGGCTTTGGAAGTGCTGCAATCATGCCCAACACAAAGAAAATTACTATTGTTAGCCTTAGGAGTTGTAGACCTCCAGGATTCGAACCTAATGATCTTTGATTTAGAGAATTTTACACCCCGCCTACCTCATCAAATGGCTTTTCAAATTCTGGTAATAGTCAATAACAAATGTATCTTTTGTACTGTTGTTGATGAAGGGGCTTGTACGTGTATTATGCCATTAAAATGTTGGAAATCACTTGGTTCTCCGAAAATTAACCAATCACTGACTATCCTCAAAATTTTTGATGGAAGAGGTTTTCATCCGTATAGTATTTTACAGGATCTACCAATAGAGGTCGAAGGAAAAACCATTAATCTAGATGTCGAAGTGGTTGATGCCCCTCTGGATTACAACCTTCTCCTGGGTCGCAGTTGGTCTTACGCCATGACTGTTGTTGTATCATCGGTCTTTTGTCTCATTATGTTTCCACATAAAGGAAATATTGTTAAAATAGATTATCTCTCATTTTATTCATCCGACCCAGCCTCTACTGATAGTATCCAGCATATCAGAAAATCGGCTATCCCTTATAAGGATGTTGGGGTAGGGTTAATTAAATATTTTGCTTTATTGGGAACTTTTTCCCTACCTGATCCCAACATACAACCTCCTATTGCTAATATCAATATGATTTCATCAATTACTATTTCCTTTGATGATCCTTGGATAGTACCTTTAGAATAAGAACTGGATTCTTTTAATGGAGTGATGCCTTTGAGTCCTTTTGAGTTAGCATATCAGGCAATACAGTCATTTTCTGATACTCCTTAAACTGAATCTGATCCAGTGAATGTGATCACTAAGGAGTCACTTTCAATATCAAGCTTAGCTTCAAAATAAAATCTGGATCTTGGTTAACAAGCATTCAATACTAATGAACAAATTCCTGAATTTTTGTCTGTCGATGAATTACCATGGGAAGATCTGCATCATAGGTATTTGTTTTTACCCGATCTCAATCATTTTGAGAATGATTTTTCCTCCATTTTTACTACTGATTACGTCAAAGAACCTCATAATCCTCTTTCATCTTCTGATTCTGAATTGAATTTAGAAAACATCTCTACAATAGTTCCCATTGACATTTCAGTAAAACCCAGAATTGTTGAAAACATTCATATAGGTGCTTTTTGTACGATTGATGAAATCCAAGCATATAAAGCCCTATTTCAGGAATTCTGCAACATTTTCGCCTGGTCATATTAATAAATGCCAGGAATCGATCCATCGATTGTTGTTCATGAAATTAAAACATATCTGGATGCTAAACTCGTCAGACAGATATTACGTCAGATACATCCGCAAAAAGATGTCGCTATTAAAGCAGAAGTTGAAAAATTACTTCGTGTAGGTTTTATTTATCCAATTCTGTCAATGGATTGGGTATCTAATATCGTTCCTGTCAATAATAAACAAGGAAAAATACAAGTATGCATCAATTATAGGGATATAAATTGAGCTTGTCCAAAAGATAATTATCCAACCCCTTATATCAATCAAATTATTGACGATTGTGCTGGAAGTGAAATGTTTTCATTTATGGATGCATTTTTCAGCTATAATCAAATCAACATACTCCCTGCAGATCAACCTAAAACAGCTTTCATTTTTCCATAGGGGACTTTTGCTTATCGCAAATTACCTTTTGGACTTAAGAATGCTTGCACCACTTTCCAAAGGGCAATGTCTTATGCATTTCATGACATTAAACACATGGTGCAACCCTACCTTGATGATTTTCCTACTCATTCCTCACACAGAGCAGATCATATCACTCATTTACGAGCCATTTTTATACGATGTAGGCATTATAAGATTCGTCTAAATCCTCAAAAATGTGTTTTTTGTGTATAATCTGGAAAATATTTGGGATTTATTGTCTCAAAGGCAGGCATTCGTGTCGATCAATCGAAGGTTGAGGCTATCACCAATTTACCTCCTTCTTCTACTCTTCGCCAACTCTAAAGTTTGCAAGGGAAAGAAAACTTTTTACGTTGATTCATTCGTAACTACGTCGAGTTAATGAAAGGTTTCACCAGGTTGTTAAAACATAATATTCCTTTCTTTTGGGATGAGATCGCTGATCGATCTTTTGATGCTCTGAAAAACGCATTGACCCATGCACCGTTACTGCATCCTCCCAATTACAACCAGGATTATTTTTTGTACCTCACCACTTCCGATTCCACGATAGGAATGGTTTTAGTTCAGGAAGATGAATTCCATGGTGAACATGTGATTTACTATCTTAGTCATAATTTGCATTCAACTGAAATCAAATATTCACATGTGGAGAAATTAGCCTTGGCAACCGTTCAAGCTGTCCAACATTTTCGTCATTATATACTTTTACTCAAAAACAAAAATGATTTTTGATTGTAACCCTATGATGTATATTTTGACCAAAAATTTGCTATGGGGAAAATACTCCAAATGGATTGTTATCCTACAGGAGTTTGACTTGGAATTTGAAAAATCCAAATCAAAGAAATCATTGATATTTGTTGAACTTATGTGTGATTTCCCACGTATTGATACAAAAACTGTGGCGGAACAACCAATTGCGGACGAATCCTTGTTTCTTATTAGTACCATTAATCCTTGGTATGGAGATATCATTGTTTATCTTCAGACCCAATCTTTTCGGCCCAAAATCTCATGGTCACAATGACGTAAACTCCATTTCCAATCTCAACAATATCATATTGCTAGTGACACATTATACCGTCGTGGTGCATACTCTGTTTTTTGATGTTGTCTCACCCATGAAGAAGCTAAAAAGGTTCTAAATGACTGTCACTTTGGAGCATGTGGCAGTCATATGTCTAGGTATGCCACAACCCAAAATATATTGCGCGCTGGTTATTTTTGGCCATCCTTATTTAAAGATTGTATTTATGCGGTCCGAAAATGCCATAATTTCCATATCTTCAATCGAAATATGTGTTTACCACCTGCTCCTCTTCACCCTATAATTGTTGTCGGTCCTTTTGCAAAATGGGGCATTGACTTCATTACATGTAACCCTCACTTGGTCGGGGGGCATGGGTATATTATTCTCACAGTAGATTATTTTAACAAATGGGCCGAGGCAATGCCTACATTTTTGGCAGATGGAAAAACTGCAGCTACTTTCGTGTTCAATCATGTGATTGTTCATTTCAGTGTACCCCAAGTGATAATTACTGACCATGGGAGTCATTTTCGAAACATCATGATGACCGAGCTAACTGACCAACTTGGCCTACGCCATGATTGTTCTACACCATATTATCCACAGGCTAATGGTCTGGTTGAAGCGATTAATAAATTTTTAGTCACCATGATCAAATGAATCATTGGAATTCATAAATTGAATTGGCATACCATGCTTTTTTCAGCACTTTGGGCATATCGGACCTCAGCAAAAACATCAACAGGTTTTACCCCTTTTTCAACTGGTTTACGATTTACAAGTGGTATTACCGATTGAATGCGAGATACCATCACTCCAACTAGCCATAGAGTTACTACTAGCTACCTCTGAGGAGGAAAAACACTTTTTGTACTTAGCTCAATTAGATGAGAATCGGTGCACTGTTGCATTTGCTACCGAAGCTCATGCGAAACGAATGAAAGCTCAGTATGATAGAAGTGTACACCTTGTATTTTTTCAGAAGGAGACCTAGTTTTGGTATATGATCAAGCTAATGATAAGCTAGGGGCTGGGAACTTCGAGCCCATGTGGCATGGTCCTTATCTTCTCAAGCGACCGCTTGCAAAAGGGGCCTATGAATTGATTGATTTTGACAGGGTCTCTTTAGAAAAACTCAAAAATGGGCTTTATCTGAAGAGATATTATGCTTAATTCTTGTGTGGAGATATTTCCTGTATATTAATTATTTTTTATCTAGTGTGTTGTAGATTTGAAACGTGTGCCTAGCTTAAGTGTGCTTTTACTACTATTCCTGCTTATCTGGATTACTCTTGATATTGCAGATGTTGACGTATTTTCAAACATACATTGTTTTTGTTGATGGTGCTTGTCATAGTACACAAAACATTTCTTCCATAGCTTGGGTTATTTATTCACCCACTGACGAGTTAGTATCTATGCATGGGGTAAGCCTCAGTCAAATGACGAATAATATTACAGAATATAGTGTAGTTATTGAGTTATTGTCTGAATCCATTTCATTTGGAATTCGGAGTTTGATCGTTAGGTTAGATTCTGGGAACGTTGTATTACAGTTAAATCGAGTTTATGCAATTAGAAACCCAGTGTTGTTAAGATTATTTTTGAAAGTTTGTCTCTTGGAATGAGAATTTGATTATATTTAGTATCAACACATTCCAAGAAATTTAAACACATTAGCAGATGCAATATCTTTTAGTGTTATAAACGGAAATTTGCGATAATGAAAGCAGTAAATCAAAATAACATTTGATAACATGTTGGATAGATAACTGAAAATAATAGTATATCATAGCATAGAGTAGTGTTTCAAAAAATAGTACATCATCCTCGATCATAGGTTCAAAACGCCTTATGATCGGGAAAAAAGTGATACAAAAAATGATATGAGTCTATACAGTCGATCATCCACTATCTGTGGTAATGATCATGATATTATACTACAACCCGTGCCACCCTGCTCAGAAATCTCCTGAACGGTCTAGAAACCCCAATGACATATCTTTACAAGCAAAGTGGAATGTCATCTATGGTAGTCTCTGGGATGTCCATAGTCAGTTGCTCTATATGGTGTTCCAAATTAGTAAGGATCTCTGCTGTCTGATCCTATGGCAGTGGTGCTACTACAGCTGCATCCCTTTTCCTCCTCTCGAAGGGGCGGAGAGTGATTGGTCGGCATGGACCCACATCTACATTTGAAATTTTTGTTATCAGTTTTGGACAATTTAAAAAACAAAATAAAAATTAGAATTTAGAACATGTCAAAAATGGTTCTTACCTGAGTTATCCCACTGAGCTCCTAGAGGAAGTGGCATATCCTGATCATCACGGTAATCCATCTCGACATAAGGGAAATATTCTATCACGAAGAGTTGGTTCTCTAACCAACGGAAATAGGCTAGGGGAAATCAAACAATATTTGTACCCTCGCTGTGATGGGCCATCAAAGCAACCCATCAAACCATCCGAGGCTCTCGGACTCTACCATGATCAACTGGAATATGTTGTTGCGCCAGTAAAGGAATCCTCTCTAGAGAAAAATTAACCACAATCAATCCATATCTGAAGTTATTCAACTTCCCATTCTTTGCTCTAGTTAGTTGGCCTTTGATATTAGCCAACATTGCCTCGCACCAACTGAATATGGTGCCTCGAAAATAGTCCACTGCAATCCGCATTTGAGATCCAGTAGCAACGTGTAAAGCTACACTTCCACATAACCTGGTTACGGTAAATGCAACTACTTTCAACTAAATACGGATGATTGTTTTGATATCAATCCGTTTGACTTTAGGATCGGCCTCATCATTGCAAAACTCTAGTTGCAGGCTAGCGACAGACTAGCCACCTGGCCTAGCCCCAAATAGAGAAAGTGGTTCGCCTCTTTTAGACAAACCAGTCAGAAAATATATGTCCTCCAACTCGATTTCGAGCCGGTTGCCTCTAATCAGAAAACACTGGTCATGTACATTGTTAAACACCATGTTAAACACACACATAGTGTATGAGAAGAATAAACACACACACACAAGATACTCAACACACAATGAAGGATAAGCGTGAGGCTTTCTTATTTTTCCATTATACATGATGTACATTTATAATACAATGGTGTGACTCTTGGTTTTACATTCCAAGGTCACTTGGACTCCATTGTGACTTTTCGCATTCCACACCTACCCATAGAGGATTAGGTGTTCCAACATCCCCCCTTAATCCGAAGGGGTATGTGTGAGTCCAAGAAGAGAGTTGTAATACAAATCTGCAAAGTATATATGGCAGCACTTGGGCTGAATCAACTCTCTGAAATGTTGGAAAAAAGAGGTGGTTTAAGGATGACCACCAACACTGGAATGCAAAACTTGTTGCAGTTCCCGGAACTCTTCCAAAACTGGCAAGAAGCTGAAAGCTTCTGCTAGAGGAATTGTCCCTCATAAAAAAGGGAGACCTTCAACCTAAAATAAGGGAGGCCTACTACCTGTGATGGTTTTAGGATTAACAACAACTTTGGAATTCTTGAAGCATTTCCTGGAACTCAACCAAATATGGCAAGAAGCTGAAGGCTTCTGCTAGAGGAAGTGTTCCTCATATATGAAAGGGAGACCTTCGACCTAAAATAAGGGAGGTCTACTACCTGTGATGGTTTTAGGATTACCAAAAACTCTAGAATGCTTACAACATTTCCTGGAACTCAACCAAAGATGGCAAGAAGCTGAAGGCTTCTGCTAGAGGAAGTGTTCCTCATATATGAAAGGGAGACCTTCAACCTAAAGTGGTTCTTTTTATCCACCAACCAAAGATGACGGTTTAAGGTTGTCCACCAACCGACGGCATGCTCATGGTGTTGGAAATATGATGCAGAGTGTTGTCCTTGATGGCAACCCACTGAATGAAGATGAAGACATGCGACTGTTGACATGTATTGTCCTTGATGGCAATCCACCTGATGAAGTTATTCTTGACTTGATGGACTTGGTAAATGATGTAAATCTGATGTGATATGATGTTTATATGATGCTGAGTGTTGTCCTTGAAAGGCAACCCACTTGATGAAGATGATGACAACTTACTTGATGAAGTTGTGCTTGATAGCATATGTCCTTGATGAAGGAAATCTGATGTATCTATAGTGTGAACAAAAGGCAATGAAGAAAGGAATTCAGAATGTACTCAAAGTATGATGAAAAAGAGTATGTCTCTTGGTATACGCGGATTGGACTAGGGGTAATCGCGTATGCACGCGGAAAAGAACGTGCCAAGTCGCGTATGGGCTAAAGCGCTCAAAAAGTGAAAATCTAGGGGCCCGTGGTATTGAAGGCTCATGGTATTGAAGAAGGCGCCCGTGCTATTGAAGGCTCATGGTATTGGTGCCCGTGGTATTGAAAAAGGGGCTCATGGTATTGACAAAGGATAAACATATATAAGGAGAAGAAATTCATTGTGCAAATTATGAGTGTGGGTGCAAGATGTCTGAGCTTGAATGAATACTTCTCTCTGAAGTAGATCTGATTGGAAAGGGTTACACTTGAAGATAAATATGAGTGGATGATGCACCAATGATGAAGAAGGGGATCTAGATCTGAAATGCACTTGTATTTACTAGATCTGCTTATGGAAGGCCTAGATCTGTGATGAGGCGAACATCTAGGCGAACATCCGTCTCAAGTGAAAGGGTAAATCAATCGAATATCCGATCATCAAGAAGCATGGTCAGCTTATTCCGGAATGATTGAAGATCTATACGCTACTTCGCCGCAGAAGAAGCGCGTATATACGCGGCTTCACTGAAGAGAAAGCGCGTATGCGCAATAAAATATACACTGAGGTATACGCTGGTTTGTGTGGACGGAAGCGCGTATATACGCGACATCAGTGAAGTGAAAGCGCGTATGCAAACTAGGGTTTGCTGAAGCAAGGGGTATGAAATATCTGATCTGTTCTGCTGTGTTTCTGCTATCTGATCCGTGTTGATAAGCATCTGTTGGTGATGTATGTTTGTGCTTAAAAGTATGGAAAGGGTTTAGTATGAAAATATGATGAAACGTGGCCTGCAAGTGTTGTTCTATTGAAGTTGTTGGATCCAGTGTGAAAATTGATGAAACGTGGTCCAAGTTGGTGCTGAGGGTTGGGGTTGTAGCCTTCTACTTCGGGGTTGTAGCTCCTCTCCGTGAGGCCGGTAAACGAGTCGTGGGGTTGGAGCTCCCTTCCAGGAGAGGCTGGTAAACGAGCGCAGGTGGGTGCCTGCGTGCGGGTCAAGTCTGCGCCAGCACATATGTTGTAAGATGTTTTCTCTATAATAAAATATTGAAGGCTGAGCAACTGCAGCGGTGGTTTTCTCCCGACTTGGGTTTCCACCTAAAAATCCTGGTGTTCATGTGTGATGCTTTGTGTGATGGTTATTCTGTTCTTACTGCACATGTTTACTACTTATTGAATATCTGATAAATAAATGATGGAATGGTTTAAGTGAAGATTTAATGACTTATCTAAATCTCCGTGTATACGCTAGTTTCATAAAGGGGATCCGCGTATATACGCAAGTCTGGTTCAGGAAAGTAGCGTATGCCTTTTAGAAGCAGGAAAAAGTGAAAGTTTTGATTATGCAGTAAATACTGATTCACCCCCCCCTCTCAGTATTTTTCCCAACAATTGGTATCAGAGCATGGTCCTTCTGCAGAAGCTTGATCGCTTGAAGGAGATCCGTCGCAATGGGAAAGAAGCAAAAGAAGAAGCCTATTCGAAGAAAGGAGATATTTCAGAGAACATGGATACCATAAATCAAAGGAGATGAATCTGATAGTGATTGGGATCATCCTTTGAAAGATCTTAGTGGTACAAACAATAGTGAAGAATATGCTATCAACCTAGAAGAAGCCGAAAAATATTCTGACCAAGCTCTACAAGTACTCATGGCAAAGAAGCAAAATACTCAAGGTAAGGAGATGTCTCAGAAAACCGGTACAGCAGAAGTTGACAAAGATGAATCTGATTGTGATCCTTGTAATCTTATCTGTGCAAGCAATGATGTTGATGATTTAAAAGAAGTTATCAAAGATCAACAAAGAATATTTAATGAGAAGGACGCTGCCTCCAAAGCTTTGTGCTTTAAACTGAAAAGGATGTTCGATGATGTATACAATCGAAGTAAAGGATATCAAGCTGGAATCATCTCTCTGCAAGCAAAACTTGAAGAATCAAATGAGAAGAATGAAGGACTTGAAGGAGAAAACGTTTCTCTAAAAACGGATCTGGAAAAATCAAAAAGGAAGAATGAAGGTCTTGAAGCTGGAATCATCTCTCTACAAGCAAAACTTGAAGCATCAAGTAAGAAGAGTGAGGAACATCTACCATCATTTGATAAGGAAGGACTTGAAGCAGAAATCGTTTCCCTCAAAGAAGACTTGGATAAATCAAATAAGAAGAATGCAAGACTTGAAGCAGAAATTGTCTCCCCCAAAGAAGATCTCATAGCATCAAACAAGAAGAATGAAGAGCTGCAGCAAACATGTGAAGACAACGGAAATTGGTTGAAAGAAGAAATCCTAAATCTGAAGGATCAAGTAGAAGATGGAATAAGGAAAGAAGAAAGCATGACCAAGCAATGCCAAGGCTTGGAGGATGAGGTAAACATTGTCAAAAGTAAATTAGAAGAAAAGATTAAACTTTTGAGGTTTCATGATAGTACTAAAATCTTGGACAATATTCTGAGTAATCAAAGGTCTCCTGCTATCAAACATGGTCTTGGTTTCCATGAAACCATTAAAGGTGAATCTAGTTCACAAGGGAATGCTAATGATTCAAAGGAAGACAATGCAAAACCTGAAGTGTTGAAAGAAACAAAAGGTCAACCAATAGTCATGAATACTCAAAGGAAATCATTCAATAATGTTGAATGCTTTAGATGTCATAACTATGGGCATGTTGCAACAAATTGCAGAAGTAGATTGTTTCAGCCACAAACAAACAGATCCTACTCAGAAAGGTACTCTAGTCTCTTCAGAGGATATTGTTGCTCATGTAACATGTATGGACATAAAGCAGCTGATTGCAAAAGGAGGAAGATTAGAAATACTCTTTATGATTCTTATGCTTATTTTTCTGACCACATGAGATGTTATGCTTGTAATAAGTATGGACATGTAGAAAAGGAATGCAGGATGAACAGATCTGGGAAAGTGGATAACTTCCAGCACTCAAATAGAAAGTTCAAGAAAATTTGGAAAAAGAAGGAGGACCGATCAGAAACGTAGAGAATTCAGACCCTACTGCAGTCATCCGCTTCTGGAAGCTTACTTCTCTGATTGACTGCAGGAATGATGTGGGATACATTAGGAGATTTAGTAATGTATCGTCATAGGGGGAGCAATGCATGATGACTCTCATGGTTGATTTGATTATTCTGGTTAGATGTATTTCTGACAGTGTATCTGGTGTGAAGAAAAGACAGGAACAGAAGGTAAATTTGCAGAAGAAGATGAAGGTGTAAAATTTTCTATATTACACTTTCCATACGCGAGTTATATTCACAAAAGTCGCGTATACACGCGAGTTTCAGCAGACACAGTCGCGTATGCATTGATGATAAAATAATTTATCTGATAACTGAAGATCTGGAGCAGAGGTCCAGGGGGAGCATCAGTCTGACTGCTGATGATTGCACTGTTAGCATTATTCTGGTTATACTCATAATAATGAAATGATGCATGGGTTCTTGTGTTGAACATTATGGATGAAGCCTGGTTTCTTTATGATGAAGAGCACTCATTGTTGAGATGAAAGTCTTATAATTCAGAGATGAGGACAGATCATGCAGAGATTGTTGCTGATGACGTGCTATTGAAAGGTGCTTCAGATTGCAAGCTAAGGAAGAGCATTGGTTTAGGGGGAGCAGCAGGTTGAATACTAATGATTGTATTGTTGGCAATATGACTGTTTGTTCTTTGGTTTTTGTGATACTCATGCTCAAATGATGATGTCTTGGTACATGATTTATTATGATGAGTTTTTGAGCCCTGGTTGCTGATAAGTATCCTTTGTACTCACACATGGATGAGTTGGATGTCATTTGATTCAGAAATAAATCATGCAGAGTGTGTTCTATGGTTGAGAGATCTTTTTCCTACATATGTTACTTCATGTCAAATCTTGAAGATCTTGATGATGTTGGACCACATGGATGATTGCTTGATGTTGTTCTGATATGAGAATCTCTCTTCGAAAGATTGTATTGATGCTGCATAGAATATGAAGGCTTGGTTACTATTGTACTGATGCCACAACCGTTGGATAACGCTTGAAGACACAACTACATCGTTCTATCTATCTGTAGTCCAGGGAAGCATTCAAATGTCTCAGAAAGAAGGTGAACACTGTCTTTGCCTCACAGAGAATCAGATCTGGTTGAAATTTTGAAGATGTCTTGGGATACGCGGGTTTCCTGAAACACAGTCGCGTATGTACGCGAGTTACTGCACATAAAACCGCGTATGGTTGGTTTCTGACAATTCTTGGTTGGTTCAGCTCTCTTCAGCACAGCTGCAGTGCTGTTTGGTATCTCTGGTGGTGTTCCAGTTCTCATAAATCTGTTTCTAATGTTTTGATGAAGATGCCTTGATGATTTGTTGGTGAAAATGTTCGGGTTGCACAAACTAAGGGGGAGCCTTAGTCATATGAAAAGGATGCTTGGATGCACAGATTCAGGGGGAGCATTAGCGTTGCTGAGTATAATGCATTGTTGGCATTATAATGGTTATGTTATATGATCTCTCTTGAGGTCTTCTTGGTGTTGGTCATAAATGGTCATATTTATATTTTGGTGAAAAGGTCTTGTTGAGACCCATGTTGTAAAATTGTAATATTCAGTCATGTAAGGACTTGTCAATTTGTAAACCCACTTGGTTGGGTAGCTGAGTCATGTTTGTAAACCCACTTGGTTGGGTAGCTGAGTCAAATTTGTAAACCCACCTGGTTGGGTACTTGAGTCGCATATGTAAATCCACTTGGTTGGATATTTGATGTAAGTATGAGTCATTGGTGATAGGAACTTCATAAAGTCATGTACTTCATTGAAAATATTTTTGAAGATTCAGCATGAACTCAGGGGGAGCTTGGTCACTTCAGTATACATCAGATCTGCAGAACGCTTCTTCTACATGAGGAGAAAGGGGGTGAGTGTGTTGGTTTTGATCTGCTAGTTTTGTCCGTTGCCCTTGATGTCAAAGGGGGAGAGTGACATGGTGTGTGAATGAAGATAATGATGTGCCCTTTGCCCTTGATGTCAAAGGGGGAGAGTGTCATGGTGTTTGAATGATGCCAAAAATGGAGAGAGTGACATGGAAAATAAGGAGAATGACATGGTGTCATTGTATTCTTAATGTATCTATCTGTTGTGGTAACCAAACACCATCATGGTTGCCATCAAGTCCAAAGGGGGAGATTGTTGGAAATATGATGCAGAGTGTTGTCCTTGATGGCAACCCACCGAATGAAGATGAAGACATGCGACTGTTGACATGTGTTGTCCTTGATGGCAAACCACCTGATGAAGTTATGCTTGACTTGATGGACTTAGTAAATGATGTAAATCTGATATGATATAATGTGTGTTGATCTTGAAAGGCAACCCACTTGATGAAGATGATGACAACTTACTTGATGAAGTTGTGCTTGATAGCATATGTCCTTGATGAAGGAAATCTGATGTATCTATAGTGTGAACAAAAGGCAATGAAGAAAGGAATTCATAATGTACTCAAAGTATGATGAAAAAGAGTATGTCTCTTGGTATACGCGGATTGGCCTAGGGGAAATCGCGTATGCACGCGGAAAAGAACGTGCCAAGTCGCGTATGGGCTAAAGCGCTCAAAAAGTGAAAATCTAGGGGCCCGTGGTATTCAAGGCTCATGGTATTGAAGAAGGCGCCCGTGGTATTGAAGGCTCATGGTATTGGTGCCCGTGGTATTGAAAAAGGGGCTCATGGTATTGACAAAGGGTAATCATATATAAGGAGAAGAAATTCATTGTGCAAATGATGAGGGTGGGTGCAAGATGTCTCAGCTTGAATGAATACTTCTCTCTGAAGTAGATCTGATTGGAAAGGGTTACACTTGAAGATAAATATGAGTGTATGATGCACCAATGATGAAGAAGGGGATCTAGATCTGAAATGCACTTGTATTTACTAGATCTGCTTATGGAAGGCCTAGATCTGTGATGAGGCGAACATCTAGGCGAACATCTGTCTGAAGTGAAAGGGTAAATCTGAACTGAATATCTGATCCGAAGAAGTATGCTGCTCTGGAATAATTGAAGATCTATACGCTACTTCGACGCGGAGGAAGCGCGTATATACGCAGCTTCAGCGAAGAGAAAGCGCGTATGCGCAATAAAATATACACTGAGGTATACGCCGGTTTGTGTGGACGGAAGCGCGTATATACGCGAAATCAGTGAAGTAAAAGAGCGTATGCAAACTAGGGTTTGCTGAAGCAAGGGGTATGAAATATCTGATCTGTTCTGCTGTGTTTCTGCTATCTGATCTGTGTTGATATGTATCCGTTGATGATGTATGTTCGTGCTTAAAAATATGGAAAGGGTTCCGTCTGGAAATATGATGAATTGCGGTCTGCAAGTTGTGTTCTATTGAAGTTGTTGGATCCAGTGTGAAAATTGATGAAACGTGGTCCAAGGTGGTGCCGAGGGTTGTAGCCTTCAGTCAGGGGGTTGTAGCTCCCTTCCAGGTGAGGCTGGTAAACGAGATCGGGGGGTCGTAGCCTTCCTGTGAGAGGTCGGTAAACGGTGCTTGTGTGGGTGCCTCCGTGCCGGGCCGAAGTCCGCGCTCAAAGACATATGTTGTAAGATGTTTTCTCTATAATAAAATATCAAGGCCGAGTAACTCAGCTGGTGGTTTTCCCGACTTGGGTTTCCACTTAAAACTCGGTGTTCATGTGTGATGCTTGTGTGATGGTTATTCTCGTTTACCGCACATGATTAATGCTATTGAATATCCGATAAATAAATGATGGAATGGTTTAGTGAAGATTTAATGACTTATCTAAACTCCGTGTATACGCTAGTTTCATAAAGGGGATCCGCATATACGCAAGTCTGGTTCGGAAAGTAGCTATGCCTTTAGAAGCAAGAAAAAAGTGAAAGTTTCGATTACAAGAAATTCCGATTCACCCCCCCCCTCTCGCATTTTTCCCTGCTCATGGGCATTCGTGTCTCTGGCTACATCTCTGAATCTGGAATGAAAAATTGTAGCTCAGGCTTGCTTGAACTGCTGTGTCTCTGGCTACACATCTGAACATGGAATGAGAGATTGTGGCTCAGGCTCGCTTGATCTAACGTCGAAGCTTGTACATGACCACCATTTCCCCCCCTGTCAGGGAAAAGGTGAGATGATGGCAAAAACTCAACTGCAAGTTTGCTCAATATTCGAGAATAATTTTTGACATGTGTCTTAAACATCTTCTTAGCTACTGATGTCCATTGCCAACAAGCGATCCATCCAAGATGAATCTTTGTTGTTGCAAGAGGTTTGTGTCTGAAGCATCTGTCTGAAGAATGAGTGTGCCGACCGCAGTGCTTGCATGGATGAAGATCAAAACAATGATCTTTCATATGGCCAACTCAATCACAGTGTTGGCATTTTACAATCTGCTATTGTTGTGGAAGTGGAACAAGATCTGGAATAGTTGTAGGTGAACTGTCATACAGAAATCCGGCACTCTGAAATATGATGGGCTTGGTGTAGTCTGGAATATGAAAGGACACATTCTTATCATATCCAAGACCAGTTCAGTGCTTGTTGTGGACAAGCTCTTCCCAAGGTCTAATGATGGGCTTGAGAAGTGCAGGCTGAGCTGCTGCATCTGCATGTACATCTGCTCTAGTACAAGGCACTGAATGTGGATCAACTGTAACTTTATCTTGATGCTGATGGGAGTCCTTCTCAATATTTTGAACAAAAACAGGTTCAGAATGGTGACTCTTTTGCTGAAGTTCATCTTGTTGGAGCTGAGATTCCAACTACAAAAACTCAATCTTTTCTTGTGAATCTTGTAAACAAGTTTGAATGTTACAAAGAGAATTCTTGCTCATTTTTACCATATCATCAAAATTGGAATGAATGAGGTTATTCAACAACTCTAATACCTCATTGATTTTAGCCATTTTTCTCAACAACTTAGACTCAAAAATAAAGGGTGTCGGCTTCAACCAAAAATGCACTCGTTTACAATGTGATGCAACTTGCTTTAAAAAATTACAAATGACTCCAAGGAATTCTCAAAGCACAAAATCTGCTCCTCAAATGATGGAGGAAAATCAACAATTTTTCCAACAACTCAAATTTACACTTCAAGTCTTGAATGCAACTATGAATGAAGAAGAAATACAATGTCAGCTCAATACAATATGCAGCAAAAATGTGCAGCAAAACACTTGTGCAAGAGGCCTTTAAGGAAACTGATTTTTCTTCTTCAAAGAGTTGTTTTTAAAATGATGTCAAACTTGTCTTCACATCACCCTTCAAATCACAATGCCAATTTCATTTTTATCTTCTATGTTTACTCTCCATTTACTGATATGTCATTTCTACTGTTCATCTACTGTTTACATCCTCTCTTCCTCTCTCTCTGCTGTTTTTTTTTTTTAATTAATTATTAAAAAAAAAAATTAATTTAAAGTGGGGAGGGAAATTAATAATTTAAAAAAGAGGGATTTAAAAATGCATAAGGAAAAAAGGCAGAATAGGGAGGGAATTAAATAGAAAATTTTAAATATTGAATTTTATTAAAAATAATAATTAATTAAAAAAAATTGAAAGGGAAAGGGGGGGGGTTAATTAAAATGGGAGGGAAAGGCCGAATTAAAAATTAAAACAGGAAAAATTTATGGGAGTTGACTGATAAGTGAGGAAGGGCTGAGGGGAAGGGCCGAGGGAATAAGTGAGGAAGGGCGGGTAGAGGCATAGGAATGGGTAGTGCTGGGAGGGACAGTTAGCAGGAGGGGGGGGGGGGGGGGGGGGTCTGAGCATTGGGTGGAGAAGAGCGCAGGGAGAGGAGGGCGGAGATGGTAAATGGGGAGTGAGAGCTGAGTTGCGAAGGGGAAGCGCATGCAGGGAGTAGGGTTGAGGGAGCATTGGAAGAGGTGAGGAGAGGGTGAGGTTGCAGGTGTGAGGGGGCGATCGTAAGGGTAGAGGGGAGGAAGGCCGTAAGGGCCGGAGGGGGGAGAGCAAGGGGGCGGGGCAGGGAAGGGGTGAGGGTATGAGCGTTTGAGAGGGCGGTTGGGTGGAATGGGTAGTCGAGGGGTAGGGCGGAGGGACGGTTAACGGGGGAGTGGATAGGAGGTGTGTGAGCCGTTGGGAAGGGCATTTGCAGGTGAGAGGGAGCTCGTGGTTAGGACGGCTGTGTGGCAGAGTGCGCAGGGTGGGTAGATTGGAGAGGGGGGTTGAGCGAAGGTTAGGGGTTGCGTAAGGTAGGAGCAGTGGCGTATATGCGCAGGGTGGGAGATATAGCGAGCAGGTAAGAGGGCAGAGGAGTGTATGGATGCAGGTGTGTGTGGGATGTGGTCGAGAGAGCTGTGTATAGAAGCCGTTGTAAGGAGTATGCAAATAAGTGTGTAGGAGTATGAAAATGCAGGAAGCAGAGTTGGGTAGTGTAGGGTGTGAGGTATGAGAGGAGGGCACTGTTGAGAACTAAGCGGCGGGTAGGAGAGTGAGGGTGTGTAAGTATGACTGCAGTAAAAAAAATGCAGGTTGGGAAAAGGGAGGGGGGGCGAAAGGCCTGAACCATAAAATTTTTTTTTTTTTAAATTTTTTTAAATTTTTTTTTTTTTTCAAATAGCAAAGAGTAGAGAAATGTAAGAATTTTCAGCAGGAATTTCAACTTTAAAAACAGTAGAATTTTTTCTTCTAGGCAATGCATGAAATTTCAGCAAAGAAAATGCAGAGATTGAAGAATTTTTTAGCAGAAAAACTCAGATTTCTTTTACAGTAAAAACCAGAAATTTCTTCTTCAGAAACCCAATTTAAACAGTTTTCAGCAGCTCTCCAAATTGCAGAATAAAGGCAGAAATTGCAGGAAAAATAAGCAGTGAGAAAACCCTCAGATGCACAAGGCTGCGTTTCTCCAAACCAATTTCTGAATGCTGCCAAGGATTTTGAATGCTGCTCCTTCTCAAAACCAATGCTACTCTTCTTCAAAACAAATTTATAAATGCTGCCAATTTTTGAATGTGGAAAAATGTCTACTGCAGAAACTCTGAGTGCTGCAAAAATGCCAAGAATTTTTGCAGATATGTACAGGCCATAAACACAAATGGCTCACTCAAGGTTGAGCTGGTTATGGACTTCTCAGCTCTGATATCATGTTAAAAACCATGTTAAACACACACATGGTGTATGAGAAGAATAAACACACACACACAAGAGACTCAACACACAATGAAGGATAAGCGTGAGGCTTTCTTATTTTTCCATTATACATGATGTACATTTATAATACAATGGTGTGACTCTTGGTTTCACATTCCAAGGTCACTTGGACTCCATTGTGACTTTTCGCATTCCACACCTACCCATAGAGGATTAGGTGTCTGTTGCAGGCTAGCGACAGACTGGCCACCTGGCCTAGCCCCAAATAGAGAAACTGGTTCGCCTCTTTTAGACAAAACAGTCAGAAAATATATGTCCTCCAGCTCGATTTCGAGCTGGTTGCCTCCAATCACAAAACAATGGTCCTGTACATCCCACTTGTTTACCAACCAAGTGAGTAGATCTACCTGGGCTCTCATGCCGCTAATAGCCTGGAATTTAAATAACCTGCATGCTCTCAAAACTTGTAATGTAGGTAGATGAATCATTGTAGCTTCATCCACCTGCTCATGTTCACGTTCCTGCTAGATAAGCATTGTAAATATCCTACAATGAACAAAATGAAAGATTAGAATCATTTTAAAAAGAAAATTTTGGGTAATTTGGAGAGAAAATGAGTTTTTATATTCTTGAAGGTGACCCCGCACTTTTTTTTCAGAGACAGTGCGTAGCTATGCACGGGCTCTGTACTAAAAGTTCAAGAACATGACATTTTTCTTTGTAAGAAAATGTCGGGGTCCGTAGGTGCCGTGTGTCTTACCCACGGACCCCCGTGAGCAGAATTTTGAACCTATTTCTTCCTCAAAAAATAATTTTAAACCCTAAATTAAGGAAATGAATGGATAAAAAACAAGGAAAAGAGAATGTGGATTACCTCAAGTAAACGATTTTCGATTTGAACAGTCAGTTTGTCTGGAATCTTCTCTGGACCATTTTTTGCCAAAAGCTCTCAAATTTTCACTCTAAACTCAAATGGTAAAATTATTTTTGAAAACTCTTTTTTATAAGTTTTTTTGAATAAATGAAATTCAATTTTGTTTATTTTTCACTTTAAAGAGATGATTTTTCAAAATATTTTTATTTTATTAAAAGCAGGTACATTTAATTTTTCGAGTTTTTGTGCAGAATACCAGATTTTTCGGTCAAAATGGTCATTTTTTGATGAAGAGTATACTTTCATCACTTTTTCGGGCTCTTAAAAACTTACAAAAAGGTGAAACCATGGAGTCCTCTTTTTGGCCCTTTTCAGGCTCTCTAAAAATGAAAATATTGCCAAGTACTTTGTTGGGAAAAATACTGAAGGGGGGGGGGGGGGGGGTGAAACAGTATTTAGAGCTTATATCTTGACTTTAACTTTTTCTTTTGCATAATTTCATACATGTATTTTATGAACTGAACTCACGTATACACGTGGATATGCCAAAAGAAACTCGCGTATACTAATATAAATTTATAGTTTATAAAGTATCTCAGAAACAGACTTTAAAACAGATTTACCAGTTATGCATCAGGTTAGATAAACAGGAAATATGTGCAGTAACAACAGTATGAAACATCACATAGCTGGAACACACATGAACACCGGTATTTAAGGTGGAAACCCAATTCAGGAGAAAACCACCGCTGCTATCGTCTCTATCTTCAATATTTATTATATGGAAAAAAATTTACAACATTGTACTGATGCAGACTCATATCAGTACACAGGCTTCTACCTGCAGAAGGCTACAACCTTCACTCATTTACCAGCTGCTACTGGAAGGGAGCTCCAACCCCTTGATCTCGTTTACCAGCCACTCCTGGAAGGGAGCTTCAACCCCCTGAACATAACACCAGCTTCTACTGGCAGGAAGCTTCTACTTCCATACTAAAGGATTCAACCCTCAGACCCACTGCAGACCACATTTCATCAATTTTCATACTAGATCAAACAACTTCAACACAACCCTTTTTCAACAATCATAAAATTTTCTCAACACTTCAATTAGAACAGTGGAAACAATGTGACCAGAACTTTAGAAATAACCCAGACTTCAGAATAGATATGCAAATACAAAATCAACCCTGAACAGTCATTGATTCAAATAGCATACGCTATTTTGCTTCACTGAAGCCGCGTACATATGCCCTTTCGTGCACATCAACCCATGCATGCTTCTGTGTAATTTATTCTTCAGAAAACCCTAACTGCCATACACACTTTTCATGAAGCAAACCCGTGTATATACACACTTTTGTTGAAACCAACTAGTGTATAGATCTGTAAAAAATAAATTTTGCAGAACGGACTAGATCTATAAAACTTACCCAGATTTATTCATTTTCTTCATCAGACTTGCGCTAGTTCTTCATAATTCCTTCAGTAGGTCATTCTAGAGATTCATCATCATCATATTTAGAGATCATTATATCCATGGGTGCATCATAGATTCAGATCTATCAATTAAGAACAGAGTTCATCCATGCAGATATTCCTTAGAGAAATTTATTCATAAACAACCCTTACACATTCACACCTAGCACTATGATCTTCTTCTCCTTATATAGATTTAGCTTTTACCAATACCATGAGTCAAAAGCACTCAACTGCTAATGGTATTCTTGAATGGAATCAAATAGACAATACAACTCTCAATATTGTGGGCTAATACAATGGTAATGCCTCTTGGTGTTATAATTTTAGAGCGTAAAAGGCATACGTGACTTGGAGCGTTCGTTTCTGCGTGAATACGCAACTTCTCTTCATAAAATTTCTGTATATGCTAACCCTGAATGTATACGCAGGTTGCATTCACAAAATTAGTGTATACATTGCATCCATATGCGGGTTGCATTCACAAAAGTAGTGTATACATTGAGACATATTATATTTATTATTTCTCTAGCACTTACTGGAATTATTTTCTTTGTCACATCTGAACTAATCTATAGCTACATCATTCTTACATATTTAACACCTAGGTTGCTTATCATAGGCAACTCATCAAGTAGGTTTCCATCAAGGACAACACATTACAACATATTGCCAACAATCTCCCCCTTTGGACTTGATGGAAACCACGATGGTGTTTGATCACCACAACAGATAGATACATTAATCATAACCATTAATTAAACACAATGATACTCTCCCCCTTTGACATCAAGGGCAAAGGACTAATCAAAACCAAAACAAGGTTTCTCTTCCCTTGTAGAGAGATGAGCTCTGTAGATTTGCAGTGCACTGAATTTACCATTCTCCCCCTGAGTTCATGCTGAATCTTTAGACATATTTTTAAATGAAGTACATGACTCTATAACTCAACCAAGCATGACCATTCTTATCAACAAGGACTCATACTTACATCAATGATCCAACCAAGTGGAATTACATATTTGACTAAACTACCTAACTAAGTGGGTTTACAAATTTTGACTCAACTACTCAACCAAGTGGGTTTACAATTTTTACCAAGTCCTTACATGACTGAATATAACAATTTTACAGCATAGGTCTCAACATGACCTTTTCGTCAAATGAATTTTTATAAACAAGACCAATGAATCTCAATCATGAGATCAGACCATAGTAAACACTTAGAATGCCAACAATGCACCCTTTCCCATAGGTCAAGTTCTCCCCCTTAGCTTGTGCGTCCTGAACAATTTCAACAGAAAATCATCAAGGCATATTTATCAACAATATATTAGAGAATGAAACAGAAATGTAAGAACTGGAACATCACCAGAGATATGCAACAGCACCGCAATTGTTCTGAAAATGCTAACCTAGAAAATTATGCTAGAAAAAATCCATACATGGCTTTCTGTATATAAACTCACGTATATACGTGACTATCCTTTATGAAATCTGTGTATCTAATTTAATCTTCTGAATTTAAGCGGATCTGATCTTCTGAGCGGCAGAGACAATTCCCAGCTTTTTTCTGAGATATTCGAAGGCTTCCCTAGGTAGAGGTTTAGTAAATATATCAGCAACTTGTTCTTTGGAGGGTACATACTCCAATTTCACCTTTTGTTCAAGCACCTGTTCACGTAAGAAGTGATACTTGATAGGGATGTGCTTGGTCTTGGAATGCATAACAAGATTCTTTGAGATACTGATGGCACTTGTATTATCACACATAATGGATATGGGAGGTGAACATGTTATTTGAATGTCTTGTAAGGCCTACATCATCCAAAGAAGTTGTGTGCAACATGATGCGGCAACCACAATTTCTGCTTCTGCTATAGATAAGGAAAGAGAGCTTTTCTTCTTGCTGAACCAAGATACTAATCGGGGCCCCATATAGAATGCACCACCACTAGTGCTCTTCTGATCATCAACATTTCCAACCCAATTTTCATCTGTGTAAGCATGAAGAGTGAGATCAACATTCTTTGGATATCATAGTCCAAAGTCTTCAGTTCCTTGTAGATATTTGAATATTCTTTTGACGACCTGAAGGTGAGACTCTTTTGGATTAGCTTGGAATCATCCAACAATCCCAACTACATGCATAATGTCTGGTCTTGTCCCGGTTAGATAAAGTAGACTTCCAATCATGGATCTATATTTTGGTTGATTCACTACGGGATAATCATCATGAGAACTGAGGTTACACCCAGTTATCATTGGTGTACTTACAGGTTTGCAGTCTTCCATCCCATACTTCTTCAAAATTTTCTTGAGGTATTTTTCTTGAGATAAAAATATACCATCGGTTGCTTGTTGTACTTGTAAGCCAAGAAAAAATGTTAGTTCCCCAAGTAAATAGATTTCAAATTTTTGTTGCATAACAGAAGAAAATTTTTTACTCATGGAATCTTCATTACAGCTTCCAAAAATGATATCATCAACATATACAACCACAATCAATAGTTTATCATTTTCAGTTTTTGTGTATAAGTTGCTATTATCATAACCCTTTTAAAATCCTTGTTGATGAAGATATTTGTCAAGAAGATAATACCATGCCCTTGGAGCTTGTTTGAGACCATATAAATCCTTTTTGTAATATTTCTTTTTCAGGATTGCTCATAAATCATGCATCAAAAATGCATTTCCAGCAACAAATGTAATAAAACAATTAAATGGACTCTTGGATCCCATATATTAGTCAATATAAATTCTAAATCTAGGAATAGAGATGAAACAAATCAAACTAGGTGGGCTAAACAGACCTCCCACACTAGTGTAGATAAAAATGGTGAAAAACCCCAAGACTGCAAAATGCCAGAGAAGCTGCTCAAGGGACTGTGCAGTCTAAGAGAGGGTTTACACATAAAATTATAGGAGAATCATAGATCTACTCATATATTGATAAATAATGCTAAAGTACAAATATCTAATATCCTATACAAAATACAAGCTAACCCGACAAGGGTTTCTTGTCAAACACTCTATATATAAAATGTGATATTCAGAAAATGATTTAATAATCACTGAAACACTGAAATAAATTAGCAAGAAAGGCTTAAATATGTATGATCTGATGTAGAACCCTTAGGGGATTCCTCCCATGAAAGGACGAACCTCTCAATCACAAGGAAACGTTGCAACAGAGCCACCGAACCATGCAATGAACACTGCCTCCAAAATAACGCACTCCCTAGCAAAAAAAACGTTGAGAGGGTATGAGAAATGTGTGGTCTGATAACACAGATCTGAAATATTCTCTATAGCTCTTCGAACAGATCTCTCAAGTGAAGAAAAGCTTCCTCTAATGAGAAACTAGCTCAGAAGCCGAGATTCCAATCCCTTCCACTGCTGCACCTAGCAATATTGCACAATCTCTGGCAAAGATGTGCTGATGTAGATGGATGAAACTTGGTCTGAAAAAATGATGTGGAATGATGAATAAAAAATCTCCCAATGATCTCCTCAAAGGAAAGAGGTGGGATTCCCACCTGGGAACACCCAGTGCTAAACAACACTGCAGCTTTACTAAGCAGCAAAGCAACAACAACTCTTGGTAGCCAAGAATAATAATATAAAAAATAATGAATAACGCTGCCATCCTCTTCCTTATATAATATGTGAGTTTTCTTGCCCTTGGCCACACTCACTTAGGTTACTTCTAACCCAAGTTACATTTCCCTCCAAAATTGCATTATCCATCCTAGGATTCCTCCTCCACTAAAACTGCGTTGTTGACTTGGTCAAAGCAGCTCCATTTTATCTTTGTTCACACATGGAGGTGTTTTATTAAGCTACAAATAATGTCTCCTTTCACACTTGGAGTGTTTTTATCCTTCTTAGGATACTTATGGGCTTTTCTACCCATTTATTTACCGACTATAGCTGCTGCTAACTCTAATGTTCCATTTAGCTTGGAAGCTAAAATTTTGGAACATTACAATCCTCCCCTCCAAAATATGTGCTTGTCCTCAAGAAAATGCACAAGGAGAACAAAATTTCTCCCCTCTTCCTCATGTCTCCTCCATAAATAGCCTCCATCACTATATCAAGAGAATCTGCAAATAAATTGTCATCCAATGCTTCCTCCCAAGTGTGCAAAACCAAGGTGTCTGCATCAATCAAAGGTGGAAAGTGTGAATGGAAACATGCTATTTGTCTCATGGCCTCCACAAAGTGGGAGTGATGACCAACATGGTGAATGAGTGTCTCCCTCACCCATGCTATCATCCAAATGAAGTGTGTCACCCTCCAACATGGTAACTCATGAAAAGTCTCCTCCACCTTGTGCTCCTGAAATGAAGGTGGGCTAAATGAATGTACATGATAGAAAAGAAGGCCTATCCAATGTTGTCCTCTTCTCCACTTATGATAAGTGTAGAAGGTATGTTGATCTTGGGCTACAATATGATTGCCCTCCAATGGCAAGAAGAAGATGGAGTCTCCAAGGACTCTTCCTCCAAAATCATGAGTCATGCCAACCCAACACATTCCATTCAAGATGAATGGCACATCATCACCACATGGCACCCAAATCAAAAAATGGCTGAAGGTTATGTGCAAGTTTGGATGATACATAGGGTCTCTCTGGTGGATACAGTGTAGTTCTCCCAACTGTTGCTTGAGAATGTCATATGGCAAGTGTTCCTGCAAGAAGTTACAAGCTGGATATGTATGTTCTCCCAACATGGGAAAGTAAGAATCAATGTCTATCAGTTGTACATATATAAAATAACAATACACTTGCCCAATTTCATGTATATATGGGCTACTATCATCATAAACATTGGCCCTAAAGTGACCATGAAACCCAAAAATACTCTTGCTCTCATATGGAGCAATGCACTGTTTACATATGGTGAGAAAGTACAAATACTCAATAGAGTAATCAACAAGTACAAAAATGCATTCTCTACTAAACATAGTGAGTGGAATGAAAATGACATCCTCCAATAAGTCCTCCCATGAGAATCTACTCATAAAAATATGCAAGAAGAAGGGATACCTCCTCCCTTTGGAATATCTCATCCATAAGAACATGCTCCTATGTGACAGTGCTGTAGGCCTTTGTAAAAAGGCTCCATGACTTCTCCATTTGACATTCCATATTCTAAAACCATCCACCATAATGCTACTATGTGAGAAGATCATCTTCCGACATGGAAGTCTCTCATGATCTTCCAATACTGAAGGGTAGCCTCCTTGCACCATGAATGTGCCTTTCTTCTCTTCAGAAATATCATGAAAAGTATGGGAAGAATTTTGCCCATACTCTCCCAAGTGCAACCATAGCAACAACAACTTTTTTTGCTGCCTCATCTCTCCCTCATACAAGCTTCCTTTGAACAAGAACACATCAACAATACATGGAACCAAGATAAAATAAAAACAAGTTGCCAATTGACAACTAGAGAGTGAATCTTGGTCCCTCTCAAGGAACCAGCGTAGTGCATCCTCGGCCTGCATCAAAATAAGAATCAACAAGTGCTTTAATAGCCACTTGTTTGCTGCCATAGTAATCTCATAAAATGAGAACATGAAGTCACAATATGGTGTCATTGGTCCACACCAAGAGATATATGGCTTCCCCCATAGCTCATCAAAAAGATAGCCAAGATCAATGCTACAAGTAGTTGCAAGTACATCATCATATAAAATGCAAGGAGAAATATTTTTTCTTGTTACATCATGTTGCTCAAATAAAGGAAAGAAGTAAAATAAAAAACATGAAATGATACCTCCTCCATTATGTACTTGAGGTCTTGACCTGAAATGGCTCAACTGGAAATTCTCCCTCACTCCCAATGAGTAGGAAGGTAGCTGTGACATCCTCTCTATCACCATCTGAGCTATCAATCTCTCCATATGCTGATATATGTTATGCTGGATGCCCTCCCAAGTGAACTCCTCCATCAACTAGAAATATGCACCAAAGTGCATAGAAGAGAAGTCCTCATGTGCTGCATGTAGCAGCTTCTCCTTGATACTAGAAGATCTAGTCAAGAAGATCCTGCCATAGGAATAGATGACCACATCATCCACCATGTATCTATCATCTCCATTTGGGTCATCAAGAATCATGCATGCACCAAGATCCTTGGAGTACTCTATAAAAAGCTGAGATCTCCAATAAGGATCAATCCTCCTCAGTGACAACGCTAGTGATCTGGCACGTGAAACTCCACTCATGCTGCTGCCTACTACTTTGACATCCCCCATGCCAAAGTCTTCCTTGAAACTCTTCACCTCTCCAAAATCCAAGAGTGGTGAACCCAAATACAAGATATCTCTCATCAATTGTAGATCTAGTGGCCTCCCTGGTGGAATGCCTCTATGTAGTGAGACATCAATGTTAAGAGTAGACTGTACATATGATTGGGCAACCTTGCCCTTGCCCTTACAATGCAAATCAGTCTGCCTCTTTCTTGCACTAGCTCTCTGAAATAGAGAAGGGTGTGTACCTCTCATCAAATGATGGTGCTCTTCCTCCCTTCCTCCTCCTTCAAGCTGCAATGCTGCATAATCATGCTGCTCACTGATCGTGCTTGGACCTCTATGTATGAGATCCTGTGGAACATCTTACAAAGATACAATAATCCCTCTCTTTGGAGCATGTGATCCTCTTCCCTCTGCATGAGGCACTGGAGGTGCTCTAGATGTGACAACATTGTTGCCCTCTTCTTCATCAATGTGTATGCGCAACATCTCAAAAATTGGATCCCTTTGTGAGAAAGTGATCCACATGCCTTCTTGTTCAAGAATATGAACTGGAGGTTTTGCTTCAGGAAATGTGTAATGCAAGACATCAGCTTCTGTCATGGTTTTCTGAAATGGAGTTTCTTCCATCACATGCAAGGGTTTTGTTTTCTCAGGTTTTCCTTGCTCATGTGTCTTAGGAAGTTTTTCACCAAACCTCTCCATCAATTTTTTTATGAATCTTGCATAAGAGAAAGTATTGGCATTCTTTAAGGAATAAGATTCAAAAATCCACCATGCATGAGCCTTACCTATGAAATGCAGTGCCGCAACTCTGATAGCTTCATCTTCGGAAATATGGTGTAGCTGCAAATAGGAGTTTAGTTCCTTCTCCCAAGCTCCAACTGAACATGTAGGTGATCCAGAAAAAGTAGATAGAAGAAATCTATCTGCATCCTGTTGCTGGCTCTTCTCCATATGGATTTTGCAAAACTCTTTGAAATGAATATGATCTCTAAACCTCTCATTTTGAGATTCATACTCCTGCAACAAATCACTAAGAGTTCTCCTCTTAGGCATTATTCCTCCTCCCATCCATCTCAGGATAGCTATGGGCATTTGACTGTGCTATGCATCATGGAGTGCAGCTGCATGCTCACACTCACCATGTGAAAATCTAGATTCAGCTCTAGAATCAACATCCTTTGGATATTTTATCTCCAATCTCATTTTCTTCAACTCTCCTTGAAATCTCTTCGTAGATTTTGGAAGAAGCTCTATGAAATTGTATTCCTTTCTCTCTGCCCATACTGAATATTTCTATATTTTTTCCATCTCGCCTTCTTTTGATAGCTGGATCTCACAGGCTGGGCCAGAGATCATGCTTTGATACCACTGTAATATTCTTTTTTCAGGATTTCTCATAAATCATGCATCAAAAATTAATTTCCAGCAACAAATGTAATAAGATAGTGAAATTGAACCTTGGATCCCATATATTAGTCAATATACATTCCAAATCCAAGAATAGAGCTGAAAAAAATCAAACTAGGTGGGCTAAATATACCTCCCACACTAGTGTAGCTAAAAATGGTGAAAAACCCCAAGACTGCAAAATGCCAGAGCAGCTGCTCAAGGGAATGCATAGTCTAAGAGAGGTTTTATGCATAAAATGATAGGAGAATCATAGATCTACTCATATATTGATAAATAACACTGAAGTACAAATATATAATCTCCTATACAAAATACAAGATAACCGGGCAAGGGTTTCTTGTCAAACACTCTATATATAAAATGTGATAGTTAGAAAATTATTGAATAATCAATGCAACACTGAAGTACATGAGTGAGAAAGGCTGAAATATTAATGATCTGATGTATAACCCTCAAGGGATTCCTCCCATGAAAGGATGAACCTTCCAATCACAAGGAAACACTGCAACAGAGCCACCAAACCATGCAATGTACATTGCCTCCAAAATAACGCACTCCCTAGCAGAAACAACGCTGGGAGGGTATGCGAAATGTGTGGTTTGATACCATAGATATGAAATATGCTCTGTAGCTCTCCAAATAGATCTCTCAAGTGAAGGAAAGCTTCCTCCAATGAGAAACTAGCACAGAATCCGGGATTCCAATCCCTTCCACTGGTGCACCCAGCAACATTGCACAATCTCTGAAAAAATTGTGCTGATGTATATGGCTGAAGCTTGGCCTGAAAACCTGATTTGTATTGATGAATACAAACTCTCCCAATGATCTCATCAACAGAAAAAGGTGGGATTCCCGCTCGGGAACACCCAGTGCTAAACAACACTGCAACTTTACTATGCAGCAAAGAAGCAACAATTCTTGGTAGCCAAGAATAATAATCTACAACATAATGAATAATGCTTCCATCCTCTTCCTTATATAAGATGTGAGTTTTCTTTCCCTTGGCCCCACTCACTTGGGTTACTTCTGACCCAAGTAACATTTCCCTCCAAAATTGCGTTATCCATCCTAGGATTCCTCCTCCACTAAAACTATGTTGTTGACTTAGTCAAAGCAGCTCCATTTTATCTTTGTTCGCACATGGAGGTGTTTTATTAAGCTAGAAAGAATGTCTCCTTTCACACTTGGAGTTTTTTTATCCTCCTTAGGAGACTTATGGGCTTTTCTACCCATTTATTCACCAGCTATAGTTGTTGTTAACTCTAATGTTCCATTTAGCTTGGAAGCTAAAATTTTGGAACATTACACTTTTTAAGTTGACAAACAAGTTTTTCATCATTGCCCAAAATGAATCCTTTTGGTTGTTCTATATAAACTTCTTCTTCTAGATCACCATTGAGGAAAGAAGATTTAACATCCATTTGATAAAATTTGATTTGTTGAAAGCTTGAAAAAGCAAGAAACATTCTGATGGCTTGAAGTATAGCTACAGAAGCAAATGTTTCTTCAAATTATATACCTTCTTGTTGAGCATACCATTTACAAACAAGTCTAGCCTTTTTTCTAATAACATCTCCATTTTCATTTAACTTGATCTTGAATATCCATTTTGTTCCAATAACATTTTTATCATGAGGTCTTGGAACTAGTTCCCAAGTATGATTCTTTTCAATTTGATCAAGTTCTTCATTCATCACTTGAGCCCAACATTCATCTTTGCTAGCTTGATTGAAATTCTATGGTTCAATAGTGGATAAAAATTCTAGATAGCTAGTAGACCCTACAAGAGTTCTTCTTGTTTGGACACCTGATCCCTTTTCTCCCAAAATTTGAGATTCTGGATTATTATTTTGAATATACCTGGATGGAGCCTTTTCAGATAGATCTTCTTCTGCGGCTTCATTTGGTTCACCTTCTATATTATCTCTATTAGATGCAGGAAGATATACATCATCATCATCTTCATGTTTTTTTTGAATTTCTCCTTTTCGAGCTGAGAGGGATTCATCAATTACAACATCAATGCATTCAACAATCTTTTGAAGTCTTTTATTATAACTTTTATATGCTTTACTTCTAGAAGAGTAGCCAAGAAATATTCCTTCATCTGCTCTAGGTTCAAATGTGCCAAGATTTTCATCATTGTTCTTGATAAAACATTTGTTTCCAAAAACTTTAAAATGCTTTACAATGGGAAGATTACCATACCAGAGCTCATATGGAGTTTTATCACTTTTTACACGAACATGTGCTTTGTTAAGAATATTTACCACAGTATGTGTTGCTTCTCCCAAAATGTGTCATGCGTTCCTGAATCATCAAGCATAGCCTGAGCCATATGTTGAACTATTCTATTCATTTTTCCTTCTACTCCATTTTGTTGTGGGGTACCAGCTACATAAAATTGTCTTTTTATGCCATGTTGTTCACAAAAATCAAGGAATTCATCTGATATATATTCACCTCCATGATTAGATCTAAGACACTTGATTTTTAGATCTAATTCATTTTCAACCAATGCTTTCAAGATCTGAATTTTTTCGAATGCTTCATCTTTGTGCTTTAGCAACCCAATCCAATACATTCTAGAGAAATCATCAATAAATAGAATATAGTATTGTTCTCCATGGGGTGACATTTTTCCCATGGGTCCACATATATCAATATTAATGAGTTCAAGAGGCTTACTTGCTAATCCTTCCTTGGCATTAAATTGCACTCTGGTTTGTTTACCGAATTGGCAAGATTTGCATATGGTACTTTCAGGTAGAGTAATATTGTGAAGATCACGAACAACTTTGAGTCTGCTAGATTTGTTGATTTGAGACAAGCTCAAATGCCCCAATCTTCTATGCCATAACCAATTTTCTGAAGATTTACCCTAGTAGCATTGTTCTTTACGGCTTTTCAATACATACAAATTTCTTGGTGTTCTATTTCCTTTTATGATTGTTTTTCCTGTATCCAGATCATGTGCAACACATTATTTTGAGCTAAAGACAACTTAAGTTCCTTGATCACACATTTGACTTACACTTAACAGGTTATGCTTCAATCCATCCACATACATAACATTGTTAGCTTTCACCTTTTATTTTAGAAAAATAGAATCTTTTCCCTTAATGACAGCAGGAGTATCATTTCCAAAAGTAATATTCTTTTCACTTTCTAGAGCATTGTATGCTAGAAGATTATTTCTGTCATTTGTTATGTGTTTTGAGCATCCACTATCAATGTACCATTGATTTTCTTCTCCTTTTGCAAATAAAGCTATGCCACAGTTCTCAACCTGTAATTCCTTCTTTCTCCATACTTTGGAAGTTGATAGTACATGCTCTTTTGGCTGAAGTTTACTCCTGCATTCAGATTCTTCATGACCAAATTTATTGCAATAAGCACATTCAATTTCATTTTGAAGAGGAGAAAAGTTGTTATATTTATTCTTATTTATTCTAGTATCAATTCTTTTCTTTCTTTCTTCTCTAGTCATGATGGTTTTTTACGCAACACATTGAACAGCTTTATGACCAAAATTATGACATGAGAAACATTGTCTATTGAAGAAGAAATTTCTACGATCATTGAACCTTCTATTTGTGTTTACCTGTTGGTTGGTATTTCTCTGAAAGGTATTCTTGATAGTGTTATTTGTTTTGAGGTAGTCATGCTTTACCTGTAATGTTTCTTTTCTTCCTTGCTAAGTGATAGAATGCTGTAGGCTGGCTGTAGCTGCTTTTAGATAGTTTGGTGCTAAAGACTGAGAAGATTTTCTGACATATCCAAGACCTGTCATTATAAGAGGAGAGAGTTGTACCTTGATAATTTCATCTAAGGTTTCAGATCCTTTAGGAAATCTAAGATTCAAAGTCTTTACTTTCTCAATTTCTTTTCATAGACTTACTACTTCACATTCTAATTTCTCATTATGTTTCTCCTTTTCTTCAAGTTGATTTTTCAGAGTTTCTATGGATATTTTGTTTTCTTCCAAACATATTTTGAGCTAATTGATTTCTTCAAGGAAATCATTGTCTTCTAGAGCATCCATAAAATTATCCTTTTCTTCTCTAGACTCCTTTTCAAATGCCATGAGAAGTCTAAGATCTTGATCAGATTCTTCCTCACTATTTGATAACCAATCACTATCTTCATGAGTATAATAACTTTTTCTAGTGCTAAATCGATTCTTATTTATTCTTGCAACTTCTTTTCCTTATTCATGTGTTTCTTTATGAGGACACTTAGCAGCATAATGACCAACTCTTCCACAAGAAAAAAATTTGAAAGGAAGCTTACCTCTGAATCTTCCAGTGCGAAGTTGGAGCTTCTTTACAAAATTTACCTCATCTTCTTCTGAAATATACCCTGATCCTTCTGTTTCTTGTACTTATTTTCCTTTTGTAGATGCTCTAAAGATATATTCTTTGACTTCAGATGATCCTCCTTTTCTCATTTCACATGCAGTTAGAATGCCATGAAGTTGAACAATAGTAAGACTTTGAAGATACTGCTTCTCTTCAATAGTAGACACTTTTGACTCAAATTTTGAAGTTAGAGATCTTAAATTTTTTTCAAATAGAGTAGTATCAGTTATGGTTTCACCCAAATTTCTCATACGATTTACAATATCATCTAGATGTAAAAGGAAACTGGCAATGCTCTCTTCTTTATGCATCCTTAGATTTTCATATTGAATTCTGAGGGTTTGGAGTTTAGCACTTTTTACCTTTGTATCACCTTCATAGCTTAGAATGATTTTGTCCCATATTTCCTTTGTTGTATTCAACTGCATGACCTTGAAAAATTATAATTCCATTACTAGACTCCCCAATAGTGCATTAAATGTCTTTGCATTTGTTTCATAGTTCTTTCTTGCCGTTGCATCTATTGGAACTGAGGCTAGATATTGATAACCTCCTTCAACAATAGCCCATACATCTGCTCCAAGAGACTGAAGATAGGATCTTGTCCATGTTTTCCATAAGATTAAATTGTTTCCATTGAAGAGTGGAGGCCTAATAGATGTTGTCCCATCTTGATTGCTCATCTTGGTTGATCTTCCTTCTAGCGACTAAGCTTCTTTAGAAGGACCTGCTTTGATACCAATTGTTGGGAAAAATACTGAGAGGGGGGGGGGGGGCGGTGAATCAATATTTAGAGCTTATATCTTGACTTTAACTTTTTCTTTTGCAGAATTTCATATGCGCCTTTTATGAACTAAACTAGCGTATACACACAGATATGCTAAAAGAAACTTGCGTATAATGATATAAATTTCTAGTTTATAAAGTATCTCAGAAACAAACTTTAAAATAGATTTGCCAGTTATGCATCGGGTTAGATAAACATGAAATATTTGTAGTAACAACAGTATGAAACATCAGACAAGTGGAACACACATGAACACCAGTATTTAAGGTGGAAACCCAATTTGGGAGAAAACCACTGCTGTTGTTGTCTCTGTCTTCAATATTTATTATATGGAAAACTGTTTACAACATTGTACTGATGAAGACTCATATCTGTCCACGGGCTTCTACCTGCAGAAGGCTACAACCTTCACTCGTTTACCAGCTGCTACTGGAAGGGAGCTCCAGCCCCCTGATCTCGTTTACTAGCCACTCCTGGAAGGGAGCTTCAACCCCATGAACATAACACCAGCTTCTACTAGTAGGAAGCTTCTACTTCCATACTTAAGGCTTCAACCCTCAGACCCACTACAGACCACGTTTCATCAATTTTCATTCTAGATCAAACAGCTTCAACAAAACCCTTTGTCAAAAATCATAAACTTTGCTCAACACTTCAATTAGAACAGTGAAAACACTGTGACCAAAACTTCATAAATAACCCAGACTTCAGAATAGATATGGAGATAAAAACTCAACAAATACATTAGGGGCTGCCTAGCACACCTACAAGGAAAAAAAATGCAGAAAATGGGGAGAAAAAACTCTCTCTACAATTTGCAGGCAAAAACCCCTGACAGGTGCGATTTCCTGCCTGCAAGTCACTCCTGAATGCGCGCAATGTGCCTCCGTTTAAAAAAATGTGCGCAAAAATCTTGCAAGTAAAATATTAGGAGTTGCCTTCTTCAATTTGTCACCTTAGTGAGTTTAAGGACTGCAAGATGGGTCAGAGGACTATCAACTCCACTCCAGCATAAACTAAGTGTCTCCTGCAAAATATGGCACAACCACATAAACTTGAAACACGTCAGTGGAGTCGCCAATACTGTTGTGCTGGATTCGACACATGGGTGTACAAAATCACACAAGCTTAGAGAGTGTGGTATACTCTCTAAACTATTGGTAACAGCCAGTATGTGGGGGGAGCTCAAAAGCATAAAACTTAAATGAAATAATATGTTGAATTATGCTTTGGTTGAAAAAACTAAAACTAAAAACACAAAAGAAGCTATATAGAGAGTTCCAAATATTAATAATGAAAACGATGGCTCGATGGCCTCTTCTTATTGAATTCTTGGAATAAAAGAAAATCTTACCCACTTGCCAAAAGGCCCCTAGGCAATGGCTCTAGGTCCCGATGCAAGGATTTTTGCCTTTCAAGTTCTGCCTTCTGACGCAGTCTAACTTTCTCTCTCTGCTGTGGTGGACTAAGATGTCGGGTGTCTAAACATCGAGTCCTCTTTAGCTTTAGCTCCTTGGGTCACACACAATTCTAGTGTTGCTTGGGCAACTTTGGCCAGCATAACCTTGTGATCACCCTTTGTTCATCTCTTGGTGGGTTTATATAGGTGAGCTTCAAATCCTCCTTCCCTCCCTTGGTACATGATGGATGGTGACCCAAGGGAGAGGTGTGATTCCATTGTGTGCTCACATAATGTCTAAGGAGGCATTGGTGTTGTCCTTAGATGGATTTCACATTAGGATAAATTGTCCTTTGCTTGCTTGTGGTCCTAGAAAGTGACTTTTTTCTACTTCCGAGAATGTGCGCTTATCGAGCTCCAGTGCACACAGAAGGTGCTCTTTTCGAAGGATAAAGTGCGCATTTGAGCATTTATGACTAGTTTAGATCTTATTTCCTCAAAAAATTAGAGATTTTAAATACTTCTTGATTCCATAATGTATCCCTGTCCTGTAAATCCTTAGGCTTGACATTAATTGATGTTGTCATCTGCTGTACGATTTTCCAGTGTTAACACTTCTAAAACTAGAAAATTAGCTACCAATAGGACTATTCACAAAGCAATCTCTATACCTGAACATCTTACATCTTTAAAAAACCCACAGTTTGACTTGTGTCCCGCAAAAAGCCTTTTTAGAAACAAGTCACAAAGTAGAATCAACCTTGCCGATCTTGAACCCTTAGACTTATAGCAGAGTCCTAGCAGAGAGGTCTCCCCCACTACAGCACCTGATTTTTAGCTTCTCCACCACTTTGGCTCTTTTCATCCCTAGTCTGCTCAAAATCTGTTTACAAGTCCAAGTACTTCCACCACACCCATTCAAACCACCACTGTGAAAATCACCTCATCCCACACTGAAAATCCTCCCACTGTAAATGCACCATTAGCTCCCATTATGGCAGCATGGTATGCGCCCTTAGTGCTACCACAGCCTTTGGCACCTTCGCCAAATGATTACCAATCCAGAATCTCGCACTTCACCAGGGTTGAATCCACTACCACCCAACAACATGTAGATAGAATCAATGATGCCTTTGACTACATGGAACTCGAATAAGAAACCATGAAGATGAGGATGTTCACCCAAAGCCTAGGAGGAGAAGCCAAAAAATGGTTTAAAAACTTGACTCCTAATAGTATACATGATCTCCTGTCCCTTTATCAAACTTTTGTAAACAGATGGGAAATCAAGAAAAATCCCCTTCAAATTCTTTTTGAATATAACAATCTTAAAACGAACACATGGGAAAGTAATCAAGACTATTTCACTAGGTTCAACAGTGTCTATAACACCCTCCCACCTCACATGAAACCTCCACCTGGCCTAGCACTAGTAAAATTTCTAGAAGGTTTTGATCCAGACATGACATATCATTTAAGAGAAAGAGACCCCACAACTTTAGAAGAAATGAAAAAGGGAGCTATTAGTGTTGAATCCAACCTCATTGAAAAGAGGGCTAGGATGAGATCAGAAAAGAAAGTCACTTACCAAGATGAAACCATGCCTTCCACTTCCTCTTCAGATTCCAAAATAGATAACCTAGTTAGGACCATGGGGAGAATGATGGAAAGAATAAATCTAAGTGAAAGACCACCTCCTAGGGACAACTGACCAAACCCCCAAAAAAGGAACCAGAATTAGAACTTTAGAAGAGACCTGCCTCAAATCAAACCAAGAGAAAATGATCAACAGATCAGACCACCCTTCCAAGATAACTATGTTGATGAAGGGGAAAGGGATATTGAACAACCAGATGAAAATCATCTAAACTTGAGAGGCTCTGATAACGAGGGTGAGGTTTTTCTCACAGAAGAAGAACAGGGTTTTTTCTCCTCAAACCAAGGTGAAACAAATTACGAGGATCTCGAAGATCTTTAAATAGGATTACAAAACACCATAATGGAATTCTATAGGAAATATGATCTTAAGAGTGAGAGAAACCAATACAACCCTAGGAAAAACAACTCAGACACTACTGTTAAGAAAGCTTTCGAAACCATTATTAAAGGAACAATAAACAGTAACAATTTTTTGGCTAAGAAAACCGATCAAAACAAAGACAAAACTAGCCAAACAAACCTTGACCCAAGCTATCCTAGTACCTCTACTAGGGCCCCTGAGAAAACTTTGTTGAAAAAAGCCCCAAATCAAATTCAATAAGAAAAGTTGATAGAAAAGGTTATGGCTGAGAAAATTGAAGCAAATATATCTAAAATACAAGTACCTTTTATTTTTGAAGGGGAAATTGCCAAAATTAAGATCACCATGCCACTCACTAAACTGATTGCCCAAAGCTCATACAAATCACAGGTTCTGAAGGTCCTAAACATAGGAAATGATGCAGACACTTTACACCTGGCTGATGACACTCCTGAGTTGTTATTTGGACCAAAAATAGAAGGAAAATATCAAGAAGGAACCATTCCTCCTTTTTACATTAGCCTGAATGTACATGACCAATTCCTACATAATGCCATGCTAGATTCAGGGGCTTCTCACAATCTCATGCCAAAATTAGTGATGGAAAGATTAGGCCTAGAAATAAAAAAGTCTTACAAAGACTTGTACTCATTTGATTCAAGCAGAGTCAAGTGTTTAGGCATAATAAAATATCTTTGTGTCAATCTGGCACAAGTACCCACCAAACACTTGGTCATGGACATAGTGGTAGCAAACATCCCTCCCAAGTATGGAATGCTTTTATCCGGGTCTTAGGGGGCCAAGCTTCATGGAAATATTCAACTAGACATGTCTTATGCCACCATCCCTGTGTTTAATCAGACAAGAATATTATATCGAGAATCACACATGAAGTATATGGTTAGCAGTCAAGAAATACCAGACAACATACCTCTCTATTCTGTACATTTAGACCTTAACTCTTTCATTTTACATACCAATGAGGACATTGATGAACATCCAGGTAAAGTTGAAAAAAATATAGGTACACTGCATGAGGCACACCAGTCTCTCTATGATGAGTTGGACACTCAGAACTATCATGACCCAGAACATTTTCATCTTGATGAAAACCAACTTGATCTTAAAAAACTAGAACTAAAACTTCAAAAATAGAAAATAGTTTAAATTCTCAAGAAAGTTTTTCAAACCAAGGACAAAAATCAAAAGTACAATCGCCCCATTTTTCCTATACAGAAGTACTAAAAAACTTGCATGAGACAAAAATATTTGCAAATCAGGGTCAAGAAAGTCTCATGTTTTTACCTTACCTAAGAACCTCGCCATCCAAAGACTCTACTCCTGCAAATGAAAATTTAACTATTGTAAGCACTTCTGCAAATCCAAAAAAGGTGTCTGATAAATTTAATATTGAGGGATTTGATGAAAACAGTCTTGAGATACTCGAGCTGATTGAGTTTTCTAAAATCTTGTCATTACACAAAAAACTAAGAAATGCAAGAATATGCAAAAAATTTCAGAACAATAGTATATGTCGAGAAACTAGTTTCAAACAACTTGACACCACCACTTTTCCAAGAAATCACCTTTTCAAAAGGGAACACAAAAGCTCTGATCAGGCATTATTATTTAAAAAGAAAAAGGTTGGACATAGGATGTATTTAGACTTTAGAAACCTAGATAAACCCTCCCTAAACAACACTCACCTCCTTCCAAAAATAGATCATACTACCCAAAAGCTAGGGGTTTCTAACCATGTGTCCTTGCATGATAGTATTTCAGGTTACCATCAGATGACACCACTTCAAAACAATCAGCTCAAATATTTTTTCAAATTCACAGGAAGCAGTTTCAAGTTCAAACCAACTTTTTCCAATCTAAAGGACACCAGAGACACTTTCCAGAGAGCTATGTTTCCAGTCCTAAATTTCTTCACTATGGTCTACCTTGATGATATCATCATTTGTTTTAAAAATGATAAAGAATACTTGTTCTAGCTAAAGAAGAGGTATAATAGAAGCAGGAATGGAGATAAAGAGTATAAGGAAAAACATCAAGCAGTACACGAGTTTTTTAAAGATCCTTGGAAAAATCCTTATGCTATGTTTACAAGTGAGAATAGCCCTGAGTTTTATTTTCAAAAACTAAATGTACCAAGAGTATTTGGAGATCCTTTTGAAGATAGGATGCTCAAGTACCACTGCTGCAGAAATCCCTAGTTTTTAAAATTTTCACTCATTGTACATATCACTGTTTGAAGAAAAATTCAAAATTCAGAAAATACAAAAACAATAGAAAAAGTAGAAAAAGAGGGCATATTCTAAAAAATGGTATAGCCCCATACCCAAAAAATAGTCATACTGAAAGTGCACAAGTCTAAATGCCACTACTAGTGCTAAAAAGATGTCTTGCTCAGTTATCTAGCCTAATCATTGTTGAGCATGTTTTAAATTGATTGCTAATAAGTTAGTGAAAAGAATGATGGTTAAATGATGAAAGCTTGACTTATCAAAGAAATTAGATTAGGAAGGAAAGGTATTGGTTCCACACGCTCAAAACAAAACCAAAGAGGAAAATAGGGATGAAAAGAAAACTATGTATCCTAGCCCTGATTTTTCTGAATCTCATTTTGTACAAAAATAACATTTGTGTGCAGCTTGCTGTTATGCCACAAACACATGATAAACCAGACTGTCTAATCCTGATTTGATCACGTTTTCAATTTCATGTTTTTAGTCTAGTAAATGAAATCCTGTCAAACAGCTTAAGCTTGACAGTTGAGTAGTATAGGTAGAGAATCAAAAGGATTTCATTAGATTAATCTAATCTCCTGGAGGATATAAGTGTAGAAGTAGATAGTTGGTTTTCTTTTTCAAAAATATGATGTCAAGGGGTTTGCCAATTCAAGTGCACCCAAAGAAGAAAAAATGTTAGGCAAAGTAGGTGGGTAGGTAAAAGTGAAATTAAACTGATCATGCCTTCAGTCTTTCAAAGCACCATCTTAGAAAAGTAGTAATGAAAGAGAAAATTGCGCCAATGGATGAGACACTGGTCTTCACAAGCCAAAGATCTGCAATTCTGGACACCTCCTGAAAAGGAGATGCCCTCCCCAAATGGAGCCACTGTTAGTCATCGGTATTTTTCAGCTGTTTAGATGACTATATGCTTTACCTCGGCTTTCTAAGAAACCAAATTAAAAGAGTCTTCGTGTTTCTAGAAATCTCCTCAGAGAAATTTTTTCACTCTCCCTCCTCTCTTTTCTTCTATGATTAGCTTGGTCATCCTGTCAAGACCCCATCCTGGACTAATAAGCCTCACTCTATCCACGATTTTTTACTTTTGTCTATAGCATTCTACATCTGATGCATAAGCCTTCTTACTTCACAATTTTTCTGGCCAAATTAAGCCAAGTTTTCCCTTTTACTCTCCTAACTACCCAAGTCACTATTGATGACAAAATTGTGTCTAGAAAACTCTGCATAGTAATGAAAAAGTGTCTAGGTTTATAGGTGATGGTGCTTAGGTAAGAAATCTAAAAGGCCCCGTGTCTGGTTAAAAACTATGTTCTTAACCATTAAGTCAAGAACCCTCTCCTAAAAATCCATGCTAACAAATCTGTTTAGTCTTCCTTAAGTCATGCACCATCATGCCTCATACATTTATATTTCAACAAAGCTCAAAAGAAAAATCAAGAGAAGCAGAGCTGACATGGTCATTTTTTAAAAAGAAGGCACTTCAAACAATCTCCAAGGTGTCCCCTCCTGAACCAACAGTCAAAACTGCCAAGACTAAGTCACCCTATCAAATACATATCTTCAGGGATGTCTTGATGTTTGGCCTAAATCGAAACAGGGCAAAGGAGAGGCACCAAAGAAAATCTTCAGTCAAGACAGTTGGCAACTGCACAGAGGTACAGTAAGCTAAAAATACAGGAAAAACAAGTTTTTCACTACAAAATCAGGGATACCTAGAAGACTTTAGAACATCATCCATAAGGGCTAAAAACACAACAAACTTGAGGCTACTACAGAGGTTTTGATGTCACTATAAGAGGAAACATACTTCTCATTCAATTCCTTTCCCAAAGTCTTAGAAACAATCAGTGATATGTGAACAACATGGCACTTTTTGACAAAGATGCCCTTGAGATAGTTTATGTGCTTCAAGACATGAATGAGAGAGGGACAACTGCCCTTTTTCCATGCCCCTACAAAAAAGGCAAAAAAAAATCATTAGAGGTGCCATCAAAGGAAAATACTAAGACTACTACATAAGGACAGTCACACTAAAGAAAAGAACAGCAGGTATGTTTTGTTCAAAAACACAAAATCTATTTGTTGACCCCAAAGTGGAAAGTTTGCTCAGACATTTTCAGAAATTGGGAGAGATAAGAAAACAGGCATTGACACCTCCTTCATCAACAACAGAAGGTGTAAAAGATTTCCTGGTATTATCATTCTAAAGATAAGGAAAAAGATACAAAACTCCATTCAAATCAAATAAGTGTTTTTGAAGTTCAAAAGGTGAATAAATTTGATGTTTTAAGGCTCTAGGTGCCTTTTGCACTAAAAAGTGACAATAAAAGTTTGTTAATTAAAAAATGTCACCCAAAATATAGTCACAATCTTATTTAAAGCATGGATGAATTATAGTTCTTAATTCACCCAAAAATGATAAAGACTGGCTCCCAAAAGGCTATCATAGTGAAAAAAACGGCCAAAAAGGAGCAAATAAGGATTATCTTTTTTGAACTAAAGAGGAGGAGATTTTACCTCTTAAGACACTTAAAAAGGGATATAATACTCCCAACGTCCTTCTTCGTTATTTTCATATTTAGCAAAAAGGAGGAAGGTTTTTTATTTTTCGAAGAAGCAGTCTCGGGCAGAAAACCAGAGACGTTGCGCGCCTGTAGAATGGTGTTGCACGCCTGTAGGTGCGCCCAGTGTATTTTGTAACGGGACATTGTGTGCTTGAAAATTAGTGATGCACATTCTGTTGACTGCCTAGCATGCAGACCTTGCCACTCGACAGCGCCTAGGCCACCGCCTGACACTGCGTTCAGAGTCCACTTGGCCCGACGGTGTTGCGCGCCCAACACTGCAATCGTCGCAAATGCTGCATGCAGAGGCTGCTCAGGCTCGATGGTGCTGTGCGCCCACCATTCCTCCCATCACAAAAGTTGCGTGCAAAGGCCACCCAAGCCGAGGGTGTTGCGTGCCCAGCATAGTGCCTGTCGCACACACTACGTGCAAAGGCCACCTGGGCAGATGTTGCGCACCTGAAGGAGAAAGCACAACACCACCCTGAAATTCACAGAAAAGGCCAAATTTACTTGTTTTCACCCAGAATTGGTTTCTCATCATGGGGAAGAGCTTCTAAAGGTATTTTCCATCAATTTATATCTCCTCATCTAGTTTTTGAGCTATGAAAGCGCCATTTAAGGCTAAGATTGTGTCCAAAATAGTTTGAGGGAAAAATTTGAATACAAGTGTAACCTATTCTCTATCAAGCATCTAGCCTTGTCTCAAGGTCCTAAATCTCCTGAAAAGCCTTCTTACTCTACACTTCATCTACAAAAAGGTTTTTTGTTTAAAATATTGAAAGAAAGGGAAAAGTAGTCATTATGTCTCAAGAAGACAATGATGAGCCTCAAAGACCAAGAAGACAAGCGAAAAAAGGAGGCAGGCCCAATAGATTCGAACCTACAGACACCAAAGAGATAATTGCATCACCTTCTGTCTTGTCTTATTTCCAAGAATTAGGATGTTTTGAGTTCTCCAACACGGTACAAGAAATCAAAAGCCATCCTAAATTGACTGAGTTATCTGCCTTAAGACTTCACGGGCATAATGTTCATCTGGCAGGGATAAATTTTGAGTTGACCCCTAAAGCTGTCTCTAAAGCCACTAGGATCACTTGCATAGGGGAGAGATGGTTTAAACAAACAAATCTTGACATGATCCATTATCATCCTTTTCTAAAGCCTAGTTGTCAAGCTGCTTGTAAGGCCATTTTTCCTTTTTCCCATCTACTGGACAGGTATGCCCTCCTTATGAAGATTGTCATGAAATACTTTACCTGTGAGGGTCACTTCTCCCGAATATACTCCTACCATATTAGACTCCTCATGCACTTCAACAGGACCAAGCTTCTAAATTTTCCTTATTTCCTATGCAAAAGCATTGAAAAAATTTCCACCATCATAAAAAAGAAGCCTCCAGCTCAGCAGATGGCAAGACTTTTTCATCACTCTCTTGTCGAAATCATTATAACTCACCAACTAGAGCAACAAGGCATTCCTTGGGAAGCTTTTATCGCCCATGATGACTTTACCTCTTCATCCTCCATCCCATTGCAAAATTTTCCACCCTGTTCTCAAAATCTCCCTCATACTCCTTCATTGCCCTCCACTGACTATGTTTCACCTTCCTCCCATGAATCACTCTCCCAAGAAAACATTCTTCAAAAACCCTCTCCAAACAGAAGTGATCCTAACAAAAGCAATAGTGAACTTAAAGAAAGTAATGCTAATCCTGAAGAAAGCACTACTGAAATTAATGAAGACAACAAAGAGGAAACTGATAAAGACAGTGAAAAGGAAATTCATGAAAATAAGGGACAATAGGAAGAAGAGGAAATCAATGAAGAAGAGGTAATTGATGAAGAAGAGGAAATAAAGAAAGAAGAGGAAAATTATGAAGATGAGGCAAAGAATGAAGAAGATGAAAGTAGACAAGAGGAGGGAAGTCAAAACATCAATAGCTCTAAAAAAACTGATAAGGAAGAAGATAATCAAAGTGAGGCGAAATGTGAGAAAGATAAGAGTGAGGAAGATGATGCAAACAGCAAGGGAAAAAATGATGAAGGCCTTAAGGAGAAAGGTGTTGATCACGTTACAAACAGTGAGGAAGATGATGCAAACAGCAAGGGAAAAAATGATGAAGGCCTTAAGGAGAAAGGTGCTGATCATGTTACAAACAACGAGGAAGATGATGTAAATAGCCAAGGGGAAAAATGATGAAGGCCTTAAGGAGAAAGGTGCTGATCATGTTACAAACAACGAGGAAGATGATGTAAATAGCCAAGGGGAAGATGACCAAAACAACAGGGAAAATGAAGGTAGAAAATAGCAGCACAGCAAAAATAGCAATGACACTGGCAGCCAAGGACCAAACAATAGAAATAATAGCACATATAAGAAGCAAGAGGAAGATAGTCTTCACAAAGAGGAAATTGATGAGGATAGTTCAAAGATAGTTTTCATAGTGGTCTTAAATACACAAGGAAATGATGGAAAAAGTCCTAATGATGTAGACAATCAAATCAGCAGTAAAAAGAGTAAAGGCATGGACAGTCATGAAGATGAAATAGTATCAGACTTGGGCGCTTCCCACCATGTAGAAACAAAGCTTAACCCTTTTGAAGGTACTCTTAGTGATAAGAGCATACAAAATGTTGAAATTGTTAATCAAGAGGATTTCCCAAAACAAAGTGACAAATAAATGCACACAGAAAACATTCTTGAAGGACAAGACAGTCCTAGGGCTATAAGTGTCCAAATTGAACAAGCCCAGTTTGTAACACCCCTCATCACTCCTTATCAGAAAGGTAGGAGGCATATGTTTGCTGCCTCCAAAAGGCAAGGGGCCATGCGCTCCTCCTCAAAGAAAGTAAAAGATAAAGTCACCAAAACAGTGAGAGGTAGAGTCACTCAAGTAGTGAAAAGCAATGTCACCAGGGCATTGAGGAGTAGAGGTAAACTGCCAAAGAAAGGCAAGAGTGGATTGCCCAAGAAAGACAAGGGTAAGACGCCCATGAAGGACGAAGGCAAGAAGGCCATGGAAGAACAAGAAAGCAGCCATGAAAAAGAGAGGGAATTTGAACTCATCCACATTAACAGAGATGAGGACAATGAAACAAGGATTCTTAATTCCCTCTTACAAGACCAGGATGCACAAGTTAGAGATTTGGTGTTTGATTTGGAAAGATAAAAACATATCATTCATTTCCTACAAAAACAACTTTCCATTTATGAAGCCTGGGCACTCAAGTACAAAAGAGAGGCTCAGAAATCAAAATTGAAACTAGAAGATTACATGGGTGACTATGAAGAAGATGATGAAGAAGGAGGGCCAACTAGGAAGAGGCCTAAGGCTATAGGTCTTAGGAGAGCATTAGAAAAACAGAGAGAGGAAGAATTAGCTCGAGTACAGCAATTCCCTCTCACTGAGCTCCTAGCCTTGGAAATTGAAAATGACAAAGAATCATGGATAGAAATGGAAAACCTGCATTTAGAGGCCAAATTGGAGAAAGCAAACAAGGATGTAGGCTTACAAAGGAAGATGACTCAGCATTACAAAAAGCTAAATCAGTTTGCTAGAAAAAAACTCAAAGCTACCCAAAGGAGGTGCCCGGTGCTAAAATATGAAAAATACCAAGCTGGGATTGGAATCTTGGCTCAAGCTTCATTACAGGTCTCTAGGGACCCTTGAGGGATCCACTCACCAAATTTGGGAAAATTTGGACACCATTTCGTTTTTTGTGAATTTTTTAGCCTAGGAGCACAGCACCCCAGACTCTACACCTTTTATCAGAGCATTTTCAGCAGGAAAACTTTACATTTCTGGATTCCTTGGCACTAGGGGAGTATTCTCATAAATTTTTAGCTCATTTGGAGCTATTTTGGTCCCTCAAAAGGTCCAAAAATAACCATTTTTTCACCATTCTGCCACTGTTTCTAAGCAGGTGCTGCGCCCCTGGGTTTTTTCACCATTTCCACTTTTTAAGCAGCTTCTAGAGATCTGATTTGAAAAAATCAAGTATATTTGGAAGGTATACATCCATATCTTTCTAGCACGCGATCATAGATCCTTTTTTGGTGCTCCGCGCCTGGAAATTCTACTAAAAAAGAGACAGTTTTCTCCATTCCTGTGTGAGGACAGAGAAAATGTGCGTTAGGCAAGTTATATCATGTATGTCAGAGTCTAAAAGTCAATATTTTTTCTATTTTGGTCCGAAAAGGATATTTTGAAGAGATATTTTGTGCCTTGGACCTTGTAAGGCTTCAAAGGAAGTTTTAGATATTTTGCTTTGGCCAATGGCCTTCTAGCTGCTCTAGTGAGCTTTTTCTCCTCTTTGCTTATATAAACCATAAGGATTCATTGTAAAAATAGGGAGAACTTGACATGTTAAGAGCAATACATAGTTTTATGAGCTTAGAGAAAATATTGGTTTTATGAAGTGGATGAATGTCTTGTTTGGCTTGATGGTGGAGGAGCATAGTGTGTAGGATTCCATAGCATGGTGAATGGTGATGTTTCCCTGATTTGTTTATGTCTTCTTGTTTTCATGAATGTTTCATTCTTCTTATTTGTTGTAGATCAAAAAAGTATATGTTGAGATATGCTCATGGAAGCACCTCAAACCTCCTGTTTACTACAGCTTTGATGTTTTCTTCTTCTTGGTCATTATAAGAAATTCTTAACTGCTCCTTAGGTATACCAAGAAATTGTTATTTGTTTCATTAATGGTTAGTATGCTAGCTATCAAATTTGATTCAATGTATGACCTGCTTATTAGAAGTTCTCAAAACTCTATTTTTTAAACCTTTCTATGAAATATTGATTGCTTAGGTTAAGTCAAAGAGGTCTCGTTCGATCTTGCCCTTTGTCCATTCTTACCAACTTGTTTCAGAGTTCCCTATAGTTTGATATATGTTTTTTAGGAGTTCCCTTCTCATATATTAAGTTATTTTTCTATCTTATATGTTTTCCCAACAGCTGAAGGTGAATTTCTAAAGTTAGGAGATCTTATTCCCCTATGTCTCACTTGAATGTTTATCTTTCATGTTTATCAGTTTGAGTATTGTTCATAGAGATTAATGGTTTGCCCTACCTCATGAGTATTTTCTTTCAAACTATATATGTTTAAGACTTCTTCATTTTTCATAAACTTAATGTTCATTTCACCTCATACCTCACCTGAAGAATCCATTGACCTTGCTAAATCAGCCATGCAGTACACCTTATCCATCATTTAGGCATCCTTGACTTTATCTGACCACATAGCCTTGTTGATTTGATGAAATCTCTTTCAATTTGTCTTACTTAATTAGTTTTACCTCAAAACCAAAACAAACCAAAATATACTTAACAACTAGCCTAAAATCAAAACATACAAAGCGAACAAGTTCACATCCTTCGCATAATAGAGAGAGCCCTCTCTAAGTCTAGGAAGGCTAGGTCCTAGGACTCCAAAGTTTGGTTTGATGTTGCCCTACCATTTGGTTTACCAATCTGCCAAATTACGAGACTCCAACAACATCCACATGTACATGAAATTCCTTTGACCAATTAGGAAATATTAGTATGGGTGCAGAGATCATCTTCTCCTTGAGTAGCTCAAAACTCTTGTAACATTCATCATTCCAAAAAAAGGAAACGTCCTTTTTAAGCAGTTTTTCCATGGGTGTTGTGATAAGTGCGTACCCCTGAATGAATTTCCTGTAATAGCCCATTTGTCCAATATAACATATTTGTTTCTCCTTTGTTGGGACTACAAGGTTTATAATTACAGCTACCTTCGCAGGATCAACCATCAGCCCTTGCTGGAAAACTATGTGCCTGAGCAGGATTCTGAAAGGCACGCAGAAGATACACTTCTTGATATTCAAGGAAATTTGGTGCTTTCAGCATGCATCCAACATTAATTGTAGGTTAGAGACATGCTCCTTTACCAAGCCGAATACAGTCCAGTCATCAAAATAAACCTCCAGGAACTTATGGATAAACTCCTTGAATACAACAACTACTACCCTAGAGAAGATAGCGGGTGCGTTCTTGAGACCAAAGGGCATGACTGTATACTGAAAGTACCCCCATTCTATTGCGAATGTAGTCTTACTGCGATCTCCAGGTGCAATTCAGATGTGATGGTACCCTGAGAACCCATCAGTGAATGAATAGGCTTCCTGCCTGCCCACGCTATCAAATATTTCATTCGAGAAGAGCATAGGGAAGGGGTCATGGACACACGCATTGTTTAACTTGCGTAGATCCACGTAGATGCGTATCTCCCCCTTTGTTTTATTTTCCTGAATAACCATCGAGCTTACCCAATTCGAATGTTCCACCGGTTCAATTATACCTGCCACAAGCATCTTGTCCAGTTCTTCTTTGAACTTTTGCTTGTATTTAGGGTTCAGATGGTAAGGCCGCTGCTTTACGGGGAGCGCCTCTAGTTTTAGAGTGATGTGCATAACACCTAGGTCCTCTGTGATTCCTTTGATCTTGGAAAACTTTGTTGGAAATAAGTCCTGATATTACGTAGGTAGCTCTCAAATTTTACCAACAGTTCCTTCGTCCCAATAGTCCCCAATTTTAGCCAACTTAGGATGTTCTTTTGTCCTGATATTAGCTTCGTGTAGCTTGAGAGGTTGATTCACATCAATATTCTGCAGCGGGGGTCTAATGACGATGTGTTCCCCCTTAGATTCTGGGATAGAGACGTTCTGAGGATTGTCTTCCTCTTATTCTATTGCCAAGCTCCCGCAGTTGACTATGTCTTGCATCTATGCTTCCCATTTCAGGACCACTGGTGTGGCGTGATGGTGTGAGTCATTAAATAAAAAAGCATCGATGTCCTACAAAGCTTCATCGAGCGCCTCCATCTCCCCAATTAGTCATATTTTAGTATTTCCTAGTGGCGGGTGCGCCGATGTAGCTCCGCATCTAAATACCATGCGATGGGGATAGGTCCCAAGGCATGAAATAATAGATGAATGCACTCTTCTGTAGTCCGATTGGACCATCTGTCTATCCAGGTGAGAAAATGTGCACAAGGATCTCCAGGTCCGAGGAATATCTTGGTACATATGTCAGCCGGGGGTGCAAACCGCAGGATCATCATATCCTGACATGTTTCCCAGTCCTGGAATGCTTCTTTGTGAGTGTCCCACCATTGTGCAGGAGTCCCACACATACCTAGATTAAGGGCCCAGAGCCATTATTCTCATGGAACCGTAGCTTCTAGCGTTCTTAGGAATTCTTCGATGCTACTAGACTCATCAAAATGGAGTAGATCTATTACCTCTGAAGAAATATAGTAGAGGTTCCTCGCGACCCGAGGGCATCGTGGTGCCGAGACATCATGCAACCTGTTTTTCCAATTCTCCATTTCCTCGTTAGAGTCAGAGAAGTATTCACTGTTTTCTTCCTAGCAGAGTACCCCCTCTGTTGTGGTATTTATCCAATCCTCATTTTGCACAGTCAACTTGTAAATGTGATCTACTTCTTTGTTATCACGTACTGGCTCTGTGTAGCATTCTCCTTCTGTAGGATCTAATGGTACTGTCACCCTTGTTCCCTTATTTTCAAATACCATGCTTCTTTTCCTGAGGTTGAAGATACCACCCATATCTATGGCCCATTCAAGTCCTAAAAGCGTAGGGTATGGGTCTCCATCTTCAACAATCTAAATTACTTTGAAATCAGCATGGGCCTTGACCCCAACGATATTTACCATGATTTTTGATAGTCTTCCCAGAGGTATAATCTTCTGTTGGTTGGCCATACACAGTTGAATATTGTACCACTCCAACTTGGATTCTCCCATTCGCTGCCAAGTTTGATTAGGTAGCACGTTTGCATCTAACCCTAAGTCTAAGACAACGTGATCCATTTCATAATTACCGATTTGGGCCGTTAATCTCATCTCCCTACCAGTACGTTTCCTATATCTTCCTAACTTATGTATGTCCCGAACTTCTGGAGATAGGGGGGACTGCCTTGCATAGCTATCTATTACTACCTGAAGGTTTTCTTCAGCCCGCGGGTGGCATAATAGATTTATACACGCCTGCAAGAAGGGTCTCACCTCGTCATCCGCTCCTAGGTGCGCAGGTGTCTGCATAGTCTGCAAAGTAGAGTTTCTTGTCTTAGTGCTATCTTGGTGGATTGTTTCTTGTCCTGGTTCATGGTCCAATCCTTCTTGGTTGTCAGATGCTTGTTGGCTCAGAGGACCCCATGCATCCCCCTTCGTGGCCATCGTACTGGGTTGTGCACTTGAATTTCTGTCTCGTATTTCGACCTTAATTATTTGTACATTCTACGTTGGTGTTGTCTGTTTCTCTAGCATTTTTTTTTATCAAGATTGGGCAGTCCTCAATCTCATGGTCCAGCTACCGAAAATATTTACAGGATTTCCTGGTAGGGTTTGGGCAGTCTCTTGCAAAGTGTCCTACCTCCCCACAGTTATAACAGATTAGCTGCCCACGTCTTCGTCCTGCGCTTCCCCCCAAACCTCCCCTGCTCCTTGCTGGGGAGCCACCGAAGCTCGTGGGGTATCTAGGTGACGCAGGGTCTGACTCTACCCTATACAAGCTTCCTCGATCTATCACCAGCTTGTAAGTGTGACAGTTCTACTCGTCATGTCCTACTAACCGGTAGAATATACACCATTGTTGCTTTATTTCGCCCATACTTAGCCGAGGGCACTGGGCTGTATCGTGTAGTCCTGCTACCTGGCAGTCATCGCACCATAACGCAGACTTGCTTGAGCCTAGACGTAGCGGACTAGGGCCTCCTACCTGCATGTAATCTACTAGTAGTGGGAATTGATCCTTCGTATGTCCAGACGTCTGACATCGTATGCACCATAGGTCTGCACTATCTCCTTTTCCCTGTTCCTTCCGGAGGTTCTGGTTCTCCATGTGCATAGCCTCGAGCTGCTCCTGAATTTGCTGTACTCCTCCTGAATTGTCTTCTCTGGGCGTAGCTTCTAGTTTCATGGCGGCTTCCAAGGCTTTTTCCTATGATTCGAAGGTCTGGTGGCCCATAGGTATATGAAAGTGAGGTAGCAGCATAGCGATGAACCATTCGGTATGCTATCTGTCATCATACTTCAATTCTCCCTCTCTAATTTCTTTCTTCCATCATTGATCAACCTCCCATATAGACTCATACACACCTTGCTTGAAGTCCTTCACTTCTACTACCAACTGAGAGTAAGATTTTGGCTTCCGAAATTGTCTCTTTAGAGCATCCTTAATATCTTGAATAGATGCGCTTCCGTTCTGAGAGATGTATCGCATGTACCAGTCCAATGCTATTTCTTCAAATACCAAGGACAACTGCGCCCTTTTCACAGTATCACTCACCACACCTTGCACAGTTCATATCGAGTCTGCAACAAACCAAAACCGGTCCATGTCCTCATCTCCCGCATCTTTAAAGGTAGTTAATTTCAAGTGCACTTCCATGTCTCCTTCTAGCGGGGTTTTGGGTGAGTTTGTATTCTTTGGGGTAACTGGCGGGCTTTGCACAACTATTTCTTTCTGCAATCTATAGCTAGATTTATCCCCTTCTCGATTGGTTCGATAGCACTTACTGCTCCACATTGTACTTTCATACAGAAGGGATCTCATTCACTTACACCTGCTCTTCTTCTTTTTCAAGTTCCCAGTACTCTCTTGTCATTACCCAATCCCTTTCTCAAAATGCTCCAAGTCCCAAAAACGAAACCATTTGTTGTCTTGAGGGGTCCTGACCCAGGTTCGGAGTTCAAGGTTTGCCAAAAAACCCCTATAATACTGGCCCTTTCTGTAGTGACCTACTTGCGTAGGTCAAAGTCTCACCCGAAGTAGTATGGGTGGGTGCTAGAACCAAGTTTCCACACCCTGAGAAAGGATAGGTAATGCAAGCAAAGTTGTGCCCTGCCTCGACATGTCCAGATCTTTTCGAGGAGGGCTAATAGGTTTATTTTCGCATCCATGTGCACATGGTCAATTATGATATGGTGTTGAACAATCATATACTTCCAATACAGTAGCTCAATATTGCATAAAACTGAACAAACCAGATCTAGATGCAGTAAAACACTTACATAGAACTTTCACAGCTAAATACAGAATACGCATAATACAGCAATTACCAATGATTCACATAAATAGTACACATAGATTCAATTCTCAATAGCCTTTATTATTCATCAATTCATCAATTCCCTCTTACAATACCCATCTCAGCCTACGCACACAGTAGCAGGGTCCGCACACAGAAGGACTCTAGATCTCCGCGCACACAACCAGCAGGAGTCCTTCCCCAAAAACCCAAACAGATTTCCTAAACCATAATTCGCATCAATGTCTCCTCATTTTTCTCTACCTTACAATTCAAAATGTTCCTCTATTTATAACAATCTAGCTTAAAATTTCCTATGGTCTGCAAACCATGGTTTTCAGACCCCAGGTTTACCCTTTTGCCCATTAGAATGATTTTGGGGCTTTGACCCACCCCAAAACCCCTGCACTAGACTAAATATAATAAAAAATATACAAAATTGGACACGTTTCGTAGCTCGTAGGAGACCCTGTTCCAACACTCCCTCTCTCTCCAACTGATGGTCATCCTGATTCAGTTCAACAAATTATCCATTAGATTCTTATTTTGAAATTTTACTCTTGCATACGCAAGTTTTTTTTTACATAGACGCGTCTATATGCAACTTCAAAATTTTCAAACTGCGTATACGTAGAGGGCTAATCTAAAAAAATAATTCGTATGGAGAAATTAACCTAAAATTACTTGAATTGATAGAAAAATTGATTACTAAGTTGATTGAGAGGATTACCTAGAAAATTTGAGCTGATTCTGCTAAGAATTCATCCTAATTGAAGTTGGAGATTTTTTACTCCAGAGGTTTTTCTCAAATTCACCAATGCGCAAATGACCAAATGTAAGTTCAAAAGGCCTATTTATGTCCAAAATTCAATTTTTTTTTAAAATCCAGTTGTCTAAAGTTTTGTGTTTAATTTTTTAAATTGTCCAAGAATTTATGACCTTTTGACTTGTAAGTGCGGGGATAACTTGTTTTTAGGAACATTTGATGATTTCAAGATAATTTTGACTGCTTTGAATCCATGACCACTAACTTGGCATGCAAGGTATTATGTTCAAAACTGATATATAGGTTAGGGAATTCAATTTCCATTGCACTTATGCATACTAGCCTCCATACTGAAATCTTGCCATAGGGTCTGTTAGCCACCTATAATTTTTTTTTCAAGCAAACAGGTGGCTAAATATTTTCTGAGCCTTTAAGAGATACATTTCCTTTGGAAATCTCTCATTCTTGAAGCCTCTGTGTGCCCTTTGCTTTTGAAAAATATCTTCACTACTATTTCCATCAAGAAATCCTCACTATCTGTAAAACAATTGTGCTCAAGGAAAACCCACATCTGCTCCTTTTTACCCCTGCAAAATTCCCATTTTGACCCCTTTTTCCCTTCTCAAAATTTCCCCTTTAACCCCCAAAATCCTTTCCCAAGTCCTCTAATTCATTAAATTCCCCCTTTTAAAAACCATGTGAGATCCCTTCATTTGATTTTAAAACCCCTCTTTTCCCCTACCGGAACCTCTGTTCAGCCTTAAAAAACTCTGTTTTTAGGGCCAAAACCCACATTTTATCATTAATAGGTGTAAGCCCCTTTCGGCCTAGCCCCAACCCCTTCTTCGCATATAACCGGCGCCGAGACCATGCACTAAGTCTTCGGATGCTAATCGCAATTGGAGTTTGTTATGAGTGCATTCCCTTTGTAAATCGAAATTCTCCGATGCGATTGCATTACGTTCCGCAGACCTCCACTGTGATCCCAGCCCTTGATATGTATAGATTCAATGGCCAGCACTAATCGCATCATGCCCATCAACACCTCTCTCCATTACCCCCCGATTGAGTTTTTATCGTCGATCTGATTCCAGATTGGACGGCTAGCGCTTAGTCGCATCGCAAAAAGTATTAACGCACCATCCTTTGGCCCCTCTGATTGTGACCTTCCGATTCAATCATGGCCATTGAATCCACAAGAACCAACGGCTAGGGTTCGATCACTCTCCGCCTCTTGTACCCTCCGTCATTCCCCTCCAATCAATTCTCCACCGTTGATCTCTTTGCTGATCCAACGGTCTACGCGTAATTGAAACTTCAACCATCAGAGTTTTGGCCTCCTGCCATTCTCCGATGCGATTAAATCGTAGCCGTCCATTCCATTTGATCCAACGACCCTCCTTTCTCCCGCCCATTCGTTTGATCCTTTTGCCTCTGCTTCCTCTTTTAATCTCTGTTGTTCATCCTATAGATCGAACGACCCACATTAAAACCACCGCTGACTTGGCTCCCTGCTTCCGACCATGCACTTTCCCATATCACACTCCATCTCCCACCGTCAGATCTCACAGTCCCAGATCCAACAACGAGCATCCATATCGCGTAACTTTGGTGTTCGAGCTTTAACAGTTTGAAATCACGCGATATGGGTAGATGACCATATCGCGTTATTTTGGGAAAATTTCAAAACCATTCTTTTGCAATGCGAAAACAATTGTTTGCCCCTTGGAAACTATTCCCCCTTTCTACCTTCGAAAGTCCATCATCCAATCTCGACCGTTGATCTGATCTCGATCAACAACCCACACTGCATCGCGTTCCCAGTCATATTTTTCCATCGGGCTCCCAGAGAGTTTCTTCGGAGTGATCTTAGCCATTGATCTCCTCCTGGGATCTAATGGTCCTTATTCTAAATTTGCCTCCGCCCATACCGGTCCCACCATCTAAAGCCATGATTTCATGAGTTTTCATCATTTTCCTTTGTAATCTGCTCACATTAAAACTTTTATGTTTTACATTAAAAGTTTATTTCATTCTGCCTAACCTCTAAAGCCATTCCATCAATGAAATCCAACCGTCTATTACCACCACCAGATCTAATCAGACGGTCTAGAAGTATTTCTTCACCAAACCCATCTGATCATGTTTCCACCATTAAACAGTTATTTCCACCATTTTCCCACTGCAACCACTGCTTTCGCTACTGCGCCTCCATTTTTCATAGGCCTCCACAACATCCAAACCTCCACCCCAATGGATTTTTTTTAACATGTTTGTGTGTTTTGCAGGGTTGCAGATGGTGAAAACCATTACTGCTCACAGTCACTGTCATAGTGACACAGAGCACAGAGAAGGCCATCTTCCGAGCCAGAGATTGTAGAGAAAATGCTTGGGAAGATTTTTGGGTGAAACATTTCATTAAAGGACCAGTGTTTAACTCTATAGAACCATCCAACGCCATTAAAACTCCATTTCCATAGACAGAGACAGTCAATGAGGCAGCAAATAGTATCAGTGAAGAATTAAAAGTAGTTAATGCCCATTATTGAAGATTTTAAGCTTTAATTCAATGTTTAAAGGGCGAATGTACCAGATTGAAGACCTTATGATTAACACAGATGGCCTAATGAGGCTTATAGCACAAAAAACAATCTTATCAGTGTCTCACATCTGCAGAAGGTTCTTTCTCGTGAAAGGACAAGTTCCCATATTGTTTTTTATTCTACATCGAGCTCCTAAGAAGACCTCCACCCTGATAGAAAGTCCTAATGTTGCCAGAGCATTTGTTATGCAATATGGAAGGCCTGAAAGTCATTTATCTACCTTTTCTCACCACCAGAGTACTACAGAGTACTACAGCCAAAAAGTACATCAAAGAACATACCTAGAGTTACTATCAACCTGTCAAAGACCACTCTTCCATCTAAAGAGTACTGAAGACCAATGCATAGATATTAAGACAGAATGGGCCTCGAACCTCTTTTTCTACTTCTGTTTTAATGTTTCATTTAAAGTTTCATCTACCTCCTCTGCCTTTCTTTCAACTATAAAACTCATGAAAAAACACATTATAAAGGTTGTTGATCGGATAACTGTGAAATGTAAGTTGTTTCTCTTGAGATATAGTTCTATGTGAAAAGTTGTAAAATAGGCAGAGGAAGATGTTGTCAGACTGAATATCAAGTTGTTGGACAATGTTGTATATGACTGGTTTTTCTCTTTGATATGACAAGCAATTTCTTTGGATCCTGATTTAAAGCAGTGGTGATGTGTTCAACCTTTGTCTCTGGTTTCCTCCTGTAATTCATTACATTTCATTTCGCTGGTCAGAATCATAAATCTGGCTTAGGATATACCCTTGCATGGTACCCTAATGCTCGTGATCTTCTTATCTTTAATGTTTTCTACTATATGTGCTATCTGAGAACTAATTCAAGATAATTTAACCAATGAAGTAGTTGTTATTCACTGCTAACTGATGTATGAATTTACGATTCTGTTCTTAGATGTTCTTGTCTGATTTAATTGAAATAATTGGGATAATGGGAGTTTAGAATGATAATTATGTCTCACTAGGGTCCTATTCTAACTATTAAACCTTTCTAAGTTCCCTTAAGTTGAATGTCAAAGCATTGAAATTTCAAAGCTTTTCTCTGATCTCAGGCTTCACCTTTGTGTTAAAGCTTAAGTGTTCCTTGTTGTCTGAACAGTTAGCCCCTTTTAGGAGTTGGTCATAGGTTTTTAAGGCATACCCTGTCCCTAGATTTACTCTCTAAGTGGTCACCTTGGAGGATCCCTTGTAATCCACCTTCATTCTTTACCATTTCATGCCACACTATCAACTTTGAAAGATCCTCTGTTTTAGATGACTAGCCCATTTGAAAGCCTTGGGTACTGAATAGCAAGTAAACCCTTTTATGAATCCATTTCCCAATGGTCTCGAGTATTGTCATTGCCAAAATCCTCTTTGCTCACCCTTTGTCTTATATTGAACCCTTATTTCAGGTTTCCCAACAACCAAACAAACAAACAAACCAAAACAACAACCCTAGTTCCATATAACTAGCCTAATACCTTTAAATCGAGCTTCAAAGACATATATATCTTAGCCTTTATAGAGAGATCCCTCTCTGGATCAAGGAGGGCTAGATCCTAAGGTCCCAAAGTGGTTCTGATGTTGTCTTGTCTTTTGGTAGAGCCAAACTTGCCAAAACACAAGAACCCCAACATAATGGCGACTCTGCTGGGGAAACAAATTTGAGTGCCCTTAACTACTATGCCTGGTCTTGTGTCCCATTTTCGTCACCAACATAATGGCGACTCCACTGGGGAACTTTTTGAGTGTTTTCCATCTTATGCATCCTTAGGACGTCAGAAATCCAAAATCTCTGGTTTGATTTGGTAGTTAATCACTGTGGTGGACAGTAAATCTCCTTGAACATCTTAAAAAAAAAAATCCACCTGGCAACTCCACATTTCCTTAATGACTAAAGACTCCACTGATGATCAGTAGGCCTGCTGATTATCTTGGTTTTCACAAGACTCCACTGGGAGACTAGATTGCATTACAACATCAGCCATACTAATGGAAAACTCTAAGCTAAGTCCCCTTGAAGAGTTTAGTTGTGGAATATCAAATATATTGGCAAAATTCAGAAGCAAGGACCTCCCAGAGGTTTTCCTTTCCAACTCAAGATTCAATAATCAACCTGATCTTAAGAAAATCTTCTTAGAATTGGTGGTTGAAAGATATGAAGTTGAGATTGAAATATTGAATTCACAAGAAAAATCATATCAGTTCGGAGACCCAAGAGCCTTTTTGGAAAGTCTCCCTCCCCCTAAGAAAGAAGAGATTCCACTACCTTTTGATGTGCAGGAAGAAGATGATCGGGCTGTCAGGAGCCCCACTGAAGTTGCAGTGGAAGATACAGTGATCAAATATGTCTAGGATGCAGATAGCCTACCAGTCATGGAAGGCCTAAAAGAAGAAAGTGTACATCATATGTTCATCAATCCTGTGGTAGAGTATATGGAGGCCTTCATTAGCTCAAATTATCTAACATTGATCCTTCGCAGGGGCCAAATTCATCAAGAGTGGTCACCATTGATGGTGGCCTTGGCTTTGAAGATCCACATGCAGAGTACCCTATGGTTTTCTCTGATGAGCAGTTAGTTCTTCTATCCTTTTTTGTTACTGCTTGACTGGTTGCACTGGCATTATTGTATAACTTAGAGCATCAGAGATTTCTGAGTAGAGTAGGGTAGGTAGGAAACTTAAATAAAGCTCATCTTGTAAGCATTTAGTTAGGTGTTTTTAATTTTTGTGAAGTCCAGCAAGCTAGACAGTCTAATCCTGGCTTGGTTATTTTTCAATTTCTGTCTTAGAATGTAGAGAAGAAATCTACTAGACAATTTAATCCTAGCAAATAGTAGCGTAGGTAGAGAAGCTATGAGACCAACTGTCTAATCTAGTCTCATGGAGTAATAAGGGTAGAAATAGAATAGGTTTATTTTCCTGTTTGTAAAAATTTATGATGTAAAGGGTCTGTAAGTCCAAGTGCATGTAGAAGAAAAAATGTTAGGACAATAGTATGGGTAGGTAGTTGTTTGGGGGAATATTACTGCTGATATGATGTCTTCATGATTTGTGGCAGTTGAATCAAAGAAGAAAATATGGTTCAAAGATCAGGCATCTGGCCTACTTCCCAAAGAATATTTCTAAAGTTCTTTACATCTTCAAGAAGATGTCATCCCCATGTGGAGCCACTATAAGCCACCTATAAATTTTTTATCAAGAAAACATGTGGGTAATATTTTTCTGAGCCTTCAAGAGATACATTTCCTTTGGAAATATCTCATTCTGGAAGCCTCTGTGTGCCCTTTGCTTTTGAAAAATATATTCACTATTGTCTCCATCAAGAAATCCTCGCTGTCTGTAAAAAAGTTGTGCTAAAGGAAAACCCACATCTGCTCCTTTTTACCCCTACAAAATTCCCCATTTTGACCCCTTTTTCCCTTCTCAAAATTTCCCCTTTAACCCCCAAAATCCTTTCCCAAGTCCTCTAATTCATCAAATTCCCCCTTTTAAAAACCATGTGAGATCCCTTCATTTGACTTTAAAACCCCTCTTTTCCCCTACTAGAACCTCTGTTCAGCCTTAAAAAACTCGGTTTTTGGGCCTAAACCCCACTTTTTATCATATAATAGGCCTAAGCCCATTTCGGCCCAGCCCCAGCCCCTTCTCCGCATATAACCGATGCCAAGACCATGCGCTAAGTCTTCGGGTGCTAATCGCAATTGAAGTTTGTTATGAGCGCATTCCCTTTGTAAATCAAAATTCTCAGATGCGATTGCATTACGTTCTGCAGACCTCCGTTGTGATCCCAGCCATTGATCTGTATAGATCCGACGGCTACCACTAATCACATCACACCTGTCAACACCTCTCTCCATTACCCCCGATTGAGTTTTGACCATCGATCTGATTCCAGATCGGACCGCTGGCACATAGTCGCATCTTAAAAAGTCTTAACGCGCCATCCTTTGGCCCCTCTGATTGCGACCTTCCAATTCAATCCTGGCCATTGAATCCACAAGAACCAATGGCCAGGGTTCGATCTCTCTCCACCTCTTGTACCCTCCATCATTCCCCTCCGATAAATTCTCCACCGTTGATCGCTCTACTGATCCAACGGTCCACTCGTAATCGCAACTTCAACCATCGGAAATTTGGCCTCCTGCCATTCTCCGATGCGATTAGATCATAGATATCCATCCCATTTGATCAGATGGCCCTCCTTTCTCCCACCCATTCATTTGATCCTTTTTCCTCCGCTTCCTCTTTTAATCTCTGCCGTTCATCCCGTAGATCGGACGACACACATTAAAACCACCCCTAACTTGGCCCCAACCGTGCACTTTCCCATATCGTGCTCCATCTCCCACCATCAGATTTCACAGTCCCAGATCCAATGGCCATCATCCATATCACGTAACTTTGGTGTCCGAGCTTTAACAGTTTGAAATCATGCGATATGGGTGGTTTTATTTTTCCATGTGTCACGCGGCAAACCATATCGCGTTATTTTGGGCAAATTTCAAAACCGTTCTTTTGCAATGCGCAATTTTTTTTTTGCCCCTTGGAAACCACTTCCCCCTTTCTACCTCCGAAAGTCCATCATCCAATCTCGACCATTGATTTGATCCCAATCAATGGCCCATACTGCATTGCGTTCCCATTCATATTTTTCCATCAGGCTCCCATAGAGTTTATTCAAAGTGATCTTAGCCATTGATCTCCTCCTAAGATCTAACGGTCCTTATTCTAAATCGCCCTCCACCCATACTGGTCCCACCATCTAAAGCCATGATTTCATGAGTTTTTCATCATTTTCCTTTGTAATTTGCTTACATTAAAAATTTTATGTTTTACATTAAAAGTTTATTTCATTCTGCCTTAACCTCTAAAGCCATTCTATCAATGAAATCCGACCATCTATTACCACCACTAGATCTAATCGGACGGTCCAGAAGTATTGCTTCACCAAACCTTCATCTGATCATGTTTTCACCATTACATAGTTATTTCCACCGTTTTCCCACTACAACCACCACTTTTGTTACTACGCCTCCATTTTTCACAAGCCTCCACAACGTCTGAACCTCCACCCCCATGGATTTTTTTTAACATGTTTGTGCATTTTGTAAGGTTGCAGATGATGAAAACCGTTGCTTCTCATAGTCACTGTCATAGTGACACAGAGCACAGAGAAGGCCATCTTCCGAGCTAGAGATTGCAGAGAAAACACCTGGGAAGATTTTTGGGCCAAAAATTTCATTAAAGGACCAGTGTTTAACTCTGTAGAACCATCCAGTGCCATTAAAACTCCATTTCCACAGACAGAGACAGTCAATGAGGCGGAAAAGAGTATCAATGAAGAATTAAATGGAGTTAATCCCCATTATCAAAGATTTTAAGCTTTAATTCAATGTTTAAAGGGTGAATATACTAGATTGAAGACCTTATGATTAACACAGAAGGCCTAATGAGGCCTATAGCACAAAAAAAAATCTTATCAGTGTCTCACATCAGCAGAAGGTTCTTTCCCGTGAAAGGACAAATTCCCATACTGTTTTTTATTCTACATCGAGCTCCTGAGAAGACCTCCACCCTGACAGAAAGTCCTAATGTTGCCAGAGCATTTGTTATGTAGTATGGCAGGCCTGAAAATCATTTATCTGCCTTTTCTCACCACCAAAGTACTACAAAGTACTACAGCCAAAAATTACATCAAAGAACATACCTGGAGTTACTATCAGCCTGTCAAAGACCACTCTTCCATCCAAAGAGTACTGAAGACCAATGCATATATATTAAGACAGAATGGGCCTCAAACCTCTTTTTCTACTTCTGTTTTAATGTTTCATTTAAAGTGTCATCTACCTCCTCTGCCTTTCTTTCAACTATAAAACTCATGAAAAAACACATTGTAAAGGTTGTTGATCAGATAACTGTGAAACGTAAGCTATTTCTCTTGAGATATAGTTCAGTGTGAAAAGTTGTAAAATAGGTAGAGGAAGATGTTTTCAGACTGAATATCAAGCTATTGGACAATATTGTATATGACTGGTGTTGCTCTTTGATATGACAAGAAATTTCTTTGGATCCTGATTTAAAGCAGTGGTGATGTGTTCTACCTTTGTCTCTGTTTTCCTCCTGTAATTCATTACATTTCATTTTGCTGTTAAGAATAAAAAATCTGGCTTAGGATATACACTTGCATGGTACCCTAATTCTCTTGCTCTTCTTATCTTTAATCTTTTCTACTATATGTGCTATCTGAGAACTAATTCAAGATAATTTAACCAGTGTAGTAGTTGTTATTCACTACTAACTGATGTATGAATTTACGAGTTTGTTCTTAGATGTTCTTCTCTGGTTTAATTGAAAGAATTGGGATACTGGGAGTTTATAATGCTAATTATATCTCACTAGGGTCCTTTTCTAACTGTTAAACCTTTCTAAGTTCCCTTAAGTTGAATGTCAAAGCATTGAAATTTCAAAGCCTTTCTCTGATCTCAGGCTTCACCTTTGTGTTAAAGCTTAAGTGTTCCTTGTTGTCTAAAGAGTTAGCCCCTTTAGGAGTTGTTCATAGGTGTTTAAGGCATGCCTTGTCCCTAGATTTACTCTCTAAGTGGTCACCTTGGAGGATCCCTTGTCATCCACCTTCATTCTTTACCATTTTATGCCACACTATCATCTTTGAAAGATCCTCTGTTTTAGATGACTAACCCATTTGAAAGCCTTGGATACTGAATAGCAAGTAAACCCTTTTATGACTCCATTGCCCAATGGTCTCGAGTATTCTCTGAATTATACCCTCATTTCCAAATTCCTCTTTGCTCACCCTTTGTCTTATATTGAACCCTTCTTTCAGGTTTCCCAACAACGAAACAAACAAACAAACCAAAACAACAACCCTAGTGCCATATAACTAGCCTAATACCTTCAAATAGAGCTTCAAAGACATATATATCTTAGCATTTATAGAGAGATCCCTCTCTAGATCTAGGAGGGCTAGATCCTGAGGTCCCAAAGTGGTTCTGATGTTGTCTTGTCTTTTGGTAGAGCCAAACCTACCAAAACATAGGAACCCCAACAGGGTCGACCCCATCATGTTATGATTATTAAACAGTTTTCACTCGCTGACTTATAAAATCATGATATGATGGTAGAGCCATCCTTTAAATGGGCTTCCTAGTTAGATCCTCGCTAACATATGTCGCCCATGCTGCAAATTGTGTACGCTCGGGAAACCTCTTTAGTCCTGCCATGAATTATGCGATGAAGCTTCATTCGTCTTCATCTTCACTATATTTTTGGCTTTATACCCTAGATGCTCCATTTTTCTGTTGAGTTTTCTGTTGCATTATATATTGACCATTTTAATATCTTGGCCTTAAGCTAACTTCACTTGGAATCATGTATAAGCCAAATTTTTTACCATGTCCTTCTGCAATGTCAGCATTGCAAGCACTTAGCATCTGCAACTTGACACCTTTTCCTGTGGACAGAACATTCCTCCAAGTGTTATTTACCAGTTTTACCACATTGCATTGAGCATAGGATTGTTCTTATCCTAGGAGCTAGTGCATATGTTCATCAACACTCATTCTATCACCTGCATTATAAGCATTATTTTATTCTTTTCTAGGCTTTCAATATGAAAAAGACAAAAAAAAAAAAAAAACCCAAAAAGAGTGGGTTCGGGACATTACTTCCATATTTTATGGCAGCTAAGAGTCATTTGTGTCGCCCTTGAACAAAGCACAAAAAATCTATGTCTTTTATCCATTTGGGATGGGCTTTAGTTTGACTTAGGTGAGCCATAACCTTTTTATCGATTTAGTACTCCCTCAGTTGGTTATCTCTTCCAATAATATGGAGGGTTTGTTGTGCCTCCTGAATGGAAAACTTGTACAAAGTTATCGTATATTTCCATAGTAACAATGAATCATGCTTTTGTTCAAGGGAAGTAAACCTGATTTGACCTTTCTGCAGTGTCTCTTGACTCATTTTCATTCGGCCATCCTCGGTTTGTGAAAGTCTTGTTCTATCACATCAGCTATTTGGTCCTTTTCTCATGCTGGTTTGAGAATTTCTCCATTGAATTCTTACCAGTGGGTTTTTCTCTTATCGACTTCGACAAATTTCTCTGAGAGTAAAACTAGAGTTGCACCCTAACCCTATTTACATCATTGATAGGTGACCTTGTGCTTAACATCTGATCAACAACATGGGTCTTTGATTGAGTGGTTTCCCTTGTGTTCGAATTTTGTTTCATTATCACACCTTATATTCTTTCAGTACCTTGGTTTCCATTTGAGCCTATTAGTGGATTCCTCACCTCTTTGTCAAAATTAATTATTCGTTGGTTTAGAGGGTTTTTGTCGTGCACTAGCTACATTTTGTGCATGTCGGAAATGTGCTTCGGTTTGGTTACTTCACTTTTCTTCATCTGATTCCTTCCAAATTTTGGACTACGGGTTACACTTTCGCTGGATTGATGTGGGATGCCTTAATGCCTTCCTTCCAACAGATCTTTTCCCATCAACTCTGACACATTGCTCCAAGAATAAGGTCTAGATTCCTTTTGTCAGTACCTTAGGGTTTTTGGTCATCATTGGTAGATTCCTTCACTATCGACAGTGAGAATACATTAATGTCTCATGATCGGTAGATTCTATCAAGTGTTCAACTTCAACTCATTCATTTGAACTTGTTAGGTTGTATTGTGATACCTTGACTCTCATCATCATCGATGAGTTGTCTCACGTTTGTTAATGATATACATAAATGATCGGTAATAAAATGATTTCTCACATGGTCTACCTCAGCTCATTTATTCCCGTTCTGTAGAATTGTACCATAGTGATCGGTGAAGACCTTGAGTTTGTATCAACATGCTTTGGTTCACTTTGTCAACACCTTCAATTTTCTGTGAGTGGCACTATCCACCCTTAAATGTTGTAATGCATCACAACATCATTCTATATGTTGGCACCTGAGTTGCGTGCAATACCACTTTTCCACCACTTATGATTTGGCACTTGGAGATTCAGTTGTGACTTCAATGATCAGATACCTTTGCAATATTATTGATCAGTCTTCTAGATGTGATACTTTGACATGAATTTTTTATGTACTTTCGGTCAGTGATAATATTATTCAATATGTACTTTACATTTTATGCTATACTTGTATACATATTGGATATTCTCCATACTTGTTATACATACATGCTTTACTTTCATTGAGCATGGGTATGCCCACCTCAAACATGATATTTCTTTCTAATTTCGTTCATTGTTTTTTGGTAGGATGAAATCTGGTGAAGTCCTCTTAGGTCCTCACAAGATTCTTTCTTATGCATATAATACATTTCGGCCATCATGTACCCCTTATGACCTCATATATTAGGGGGAATCTATTATAACATCATTCATCACCTTTATATACTTGATGATTTATGTATTGACCTTAGCCAACCCTTTCCATTCAGACTTGGTCATTTTCTTAAAAAAAAATATTTTGAATTCCATACGTGACTCTGCCCAGTCTAAAACGTGTGCAGTCGTAGGTCCATTCACATCTGACCCACGTATACAATTTAAAATATTAAAAAATATGAAACACCCTATAATTTGGGTGAGTTTTATGGGTTACACTAGAATCCCACCTACAAGAGCCCTTGGCCAAATTGTTTCCCAGCTGAAAAAACTATTTTGAGGAAGTATAAATACACCTCATGGCAAAGGCCTAAGGGAGGAGAGTGAAAGGTATTGATACTATAGCCTGTTATAGCCCAGATAAAATCTGATTATCCCTATGTCTCCTGCACTTCATAGGTTTGGGAAACCCTTCTTTCCTTCTTTGATATTTTCACCTCCTTTATGTGACATCCTTGTGCACATTTTATGGAAGAATATTTTTTAGGCTTTGGCTGGATGGATCCGAAGGACAATTTCGCTTGGAGCCATGGTTGATTTCAGGTGATATTTCTCCACATATTTTACATATATCAATAAATAAGCTTTGTCCCGTAACCAATGTCATTATCTTATATGCTTTTTATACATGTTAATGATCTCGTAATTATTAATTTCATGTAATATTTTATAAGCTTATATGGTCTAACCACTCACATTTAGGATATATATGTAGTCTATGTGACTTTTCTCGAGTGTGTTGTAGGTATTGAAGCACATGGAGAAGTAGAGGGCTTGCACCCTGCGGGAATGAAACCATGAGACAAATATATACCCATCTTATTGATCATTTATGCATCAAATGAGTGCAAATAAATGAGGTACAAATCATAGAATGTAATAACACAAGCCTCCAATACATAAACACTCTCAAAAGTGAGATATTGCTGCTATAAAAAATGTCGTAGAGTTGCTACAGCACAGTCATATTAAGTATAAATACAGCTAGAGATGATATAATGATATAAAAATACTGATATAGGCTCCAATAGATTATAGACATACAGATTTGGGCACTAGATCGGCTTTTCAAGACAACTCAAGAGGGTTTCCAGAAAATACACACAATGTGCCAATGTAAGCTACAACCCTAGGGCTGAAGGTATGCTGCAACAATATAAATGAGAAGATATGGCTGAAGCTGATGTAGAAACCTAAAAATCTTCTCCAATAGATCCTCCAGACAAAAGAATGACTCCTCCACTAAAGAAATCACCTCCCAAAACAACCACTACAACCACCCCTACAACTCCTCCCTAAAATAATGCAGATCTGGGCTGAAACTACGATGTAGGGGATAAATGCACCTTGGCATGATGCCAAATATGTCAACAAATCCCAAGTGGCTTCTTTATAGGCCTTCCAATGGAAATAAACCTTCATCCACTGCAAAAATAGCTCTGAAGACACCCAAAATGATCCTCCACTGCTGCACCCTGCAATACAACACAATATTCTGCAGAAATTGCACTGATGAAGAAATATGTAGCTTGGCCTTAAGCCTGAGTGTGAAAATGTAGTGCAATACTCCTCCAATAACCTCTAAAGAAAAGAGATGGGATTCCCACTCAAGAACACCTTGCGCTAAACAACACTGCAAGCTCAACTAAACAACAGAAGAATGAAAGAAGTCTAAATAAACCACATACAAAATAATAATTGAAAAACCTAACCCCATATGGTTTCCATCCTCTTCCTTATATAATTTATGAGCTTCCTTACCCTTGGCCCCACTCAATTATTTCATTGCATCCATGCAATCAATCTCCCTCCAAAACTGTGTTATTCCCCATTAAATGTCCACTCCTCCATAACAGTGTTGTTGATTTGGTCAAAGTTGACCTATTCAACAAGTTTCATCCCCTGTTCACACTCAAAAGTGCTTTATTTAGCTGCTTATTGAAGTGTTTTATTGTTTCTAAGGAGATTTATGGGCCTCCCTACCCACTTATTCACCTACCTAGAGACAAAATACTCTATAATATTCCATTTAGCTAAAAGCTAAATTTCAGGAATATTACACATACTCATGTTTCAATCAAATCATGTTCTTTGTTATTTTAGGTTTACTAGGTCTTTCTAAGTTACATAATATTATTGTTCATGTACCATATTCCTATTTATAATTTTGGTCATGTGCCATAGTCCTATTTATACTTTTTGTAATAAATAAATAAATAAATTTTATGAAGAAAAAACCATTTTTTTCATCCCAATATAAAGTCGGCTTAAAGGAGGGTTATTTGACCCTTAAGAGATGCTATAAATACAAATGATCTCAACATCATTTGGATATTCACTTAAGTAAAGTTAAATCTATAGTACTGAAGAAGAGAAAGAGTAGATGGAGGATGAAGAAGAGGATGAGAATTCAAGGTTTTCCAAAGATTCTCTTTTCTTCTCTCCCTGGGGCTTTTGAAGTTACCAGTTGCAGGAGGCCAAAATTGTAAGGATAACATTTTCTTGTAGGGGTCAAAGTTGTAATCATAGGGTTGCATTATTAAAGTTTTGGAAGCTTCCTTGGAAGATATGTTTTTGGGAATTGACTTAGGTCTTGGAGGGTTTGTTGTCTTTGGTATTTATATATTGGAAATCTCTTTTTAAGAAATTTCTACATATAAGAAGAGAATAATTTTTCGGGGTTCTCCCCTTGGAGGGGTTTTGACCTGGCTTGGAGCCTATATTCTGTGTACTTTGTCTCTTTGTGATATTCATTGTTTTTGGTAGTTTCTTGATGAAAAAAACTAAGGAAGTAACAAAATACCAACTAATATCACAAGTAGTTATCAAGATTATGAAAATAAGTTATAATTTACAGGTCTTCAGATTATCCAACAAAATCCTCTGAAGGACGATGAATAGACTAAAGATTGATAGTGCGGGATGGTGAAATTAAATATATCCCACTACTCAAAGAAATATTCTCCATATCTGTATTGAAATACAGTCGCTCCCAACAAATAAGAAATAAATTCGTATGCTTCATTTTGTGGAGGAGAGGAAATATTTTTAGACACATAATAAGGTGCATGTGACATCTCGATGAAAATATTAAAGACCGATGTCAGAAATTGATAAATATATAGATCTTGATACCACTTAGAATTTTAACAAAACATAGAGACCATTTCGATGAGGAGGAATATGTCTCATCCTCACTTCAAAACAATTTTCCATATGTAACAAAATTTGAATGAAAACCTATACACCTTAATACTATCATCATGATTATGCTATATGGGAAATTTTGAAATTCACTTGATCCCACTCTAATATTCCTTGGCCCAATATGGATAATTTTTTTTCTGAAGTGTCCACCACTAAATTCAAATGGATTTAAACATGGAAAATTTCCTAACACTTTAACTAAGAGGCAAGAGAATCCTTTGGACACTTATAGCTTGACTCCATCTTAGCCTTAACCACTTGACAAATTATAATCATTTAATCATTGAAGACTAGAAAATTATTAACATTTATTTCTAAAGAAGTTTTTGGACCCTTCCATTGAGCAAGAAACACTGCTTGGTTTTTTGTCACATGACCAAGACCCCATGAAAATTGTGACACAAATTTTTCGTCGAGGAAAAATAATTCCCTTCTTACTCTTCCATCTCCCATAAAGGAACATTATTATTAAAATATAAAATATGATGCATTATATAGGGTATTTTAATTCCATAATGATAAGTTACACTACACTGGAAGCATCAACATTCTCCACAATGGAAACCGTTCATAATTGACTCAAAAATATTTTTATTATCTTTAAAACAAAAGTATGCATAAATAGGTGAATTATTTAGGTTAAATAATATATTTCCTTTAATGTGAGGTATATGATTCCACTTACCATTGCTTTTAGCCTTATTATTTTATTCTATTTTCCAGGATAACCATCTCATACTATGAGGGTGCTGGTGAAGCTTCTCTTGGATATATATATATATATATATATATATATATATATATATATATATATATATATATATATATATATATATATATATATATAAACTTGGCATGGTTACAATTGTTTTTTTATTTTTATAATAGAAAAATAACTTAACTTATGCATTTTATTAAAATAACATAAGATATGTGTTTTTCCATTTGGGTTTATCTTAGGTGCTTGGGAGAAATTATTATTGTCCTCCCCACCTAGGTTCAATTCTTACAAGCCATGTGTCGAGGTTTGTCGTAATGAATTTGAGCCTTTTTGTTGAGTCTGACTAGTGCCTAGAGGAAAAAAACATGTATGTTCCTCATATATAATATAAATATATTTCTCATAAGGTGGGGAGGAAAGAAAAACTTTATAGATGTATCTTGGTTTTTGCAGTCCATTACTCACATAATTAATGTTTCCATTTCATGCAATTTTAGAAATCAAAATGCTTAATGTAACACCATCATATGATGTAAGAAAACTATAAGTAATAAGAATTTGTTTCATGATTAATATACATGTAAAATATATTAATAAATCAAGTAATGAGTAATTAGTTTACAATTAGTGAAAACATTATCTTGTTAGCATTGTACTATGTGTAAAAGTGTATGTTGAATCTATATTGGCACAAAAGGTTGGTGTATGTTTAAATATATAACATTAAAAAGGGTTTTACCTTGCATACATTGAAAAATGTATGACCTTCTGCCACACTGACACTAGTATGAAAACTTTATTTTAAATTTCAAAATTACTAGCACATAAGGTTTCCCTAATATATATATTTTTTCCATGTTACAAAATCTAGGGAAAACCCTTGGATAATTTCCCTTATTTCTAAACTGATACATAGGGTAAACCTTGGATTATTAAGAGAATAATGTCAGTCATTAATAAGGATGAAATCCATTAGATAAATATACTCACTATGAGCTAAACATGTCCCTTGTGGGAATCAAACATAGGTGGGGAGAATGATAATCATTACTATAGCTGCTTGAGATAAATCCAATTGTATGTTTATACATGAATTTGGTGGTGCTTTGGAAAAACTATACAGTGTCAATAGAATCCTTGATGACAATAAAGTTGTGGGTAGAGATCTAACTTTATTACACTTAGTTTCATAAATTGTGTATGGATAGGGAAATAGATCTAGTGTAAAAATTCCCTTGAATCCTTGATGACAATAAATTTGTGGGTAGAGATCTAACTTATTACACTTAGTTTCATAAATTGTGTATGGATAGGGAAATAGATCTACTGTAAAAATTCCCTCTTTGTTTTGTATCTAGAGGATCCAAGATTTGATAGGATGAGAAAATATCCCATCCCCACTTGTATTTTAGTGTATCATTATATAACTACATATATGATATGATATAGTTCAATTTCAAAATTGATAGCATGATTATTCAAGGAGACCTATGAAAATGAGAGATCATGACTCATGAAAGCTAGGTAAACCCACTTAATAGGTTCCATTTATTGCAGGACTATGTTATACATTATGCTAGAAATATATCTCATACATCCACTTCTACTCGAGTGTTATAAATCATTCTCATTCTAATGGATATTTTGTCTTAATATACCCTTTACCTGAACATTCTTTGTTATCTTCCATTCATTAATTTACTTATGAAATTTTCTTTCATATTTTATGTTCATGTTTTTGTTGTTCCTATTGTAAGGTATGGGCATACTATGCATATAGAAGCTAACGATTGAGGTTAATATTATGTCATTAGCATAGATTATGAGAGCCTTTATGAGGGTTTTGAGTACACATCAATATCACTAATAAAGAGAATATATTGATTTATATGTTATCCATAGAGATAAATTTTAAGCCATAACTATATACTTCAAATGATACTATATGAAAATGAAAATGAGATAATTGATTCAAAGGATAACTTGAGCCTTGTCTTGAGAATCATATTGTGATATAAAATAGGCTATGATATGTTTTTCTACATAGGCCTTTGTATAATGTAAACCAAATATAATATCTATCATAAACAATAAGATTCAATACATATAAAGGAAACAATTATCTTAAATTTTTGTGACAATGTCATGTAAACAAACACTTAAAATTGACATTTTATGGTAACATTCCAACCAAGACTACAATAAAAAACCACCATTATGCTTGACAACACATGCATAAATATCGAAATAGATGAACAAATCTTTTAATATAAGTTACAAATGCTAATTTTCATCCTTTAATGTATCCCATGCAGGATTTTGAAATAACACGTAGCAAAATTGTTATATTGGAGCATCTTAGTGTTGAAAATGGAACCAAGATTACATTCTAGCCCCACTAGGATTACATTGTGGCCCCATGGACTCCTATATATAGAAAGGAGGTTTTCTCATTTGTATCATCCAAGAATTGTTCATTCATGTAATGTATTGGAGGTTGCCCCCTCAAAGTGGCTTATTTCTAAGGCGTTGATATCTCTTTTCTTCTCTTTTTGGAGCTAGTTTCACAACATTTCGTATTAGAGCTTTGGATTCTAGGGTTTCACTGCCCCAAACAGGTCATCGTGGATTTTTTTCTATAAATTTTTTTCTATGAAGGTTTAGAAACTGAAATATTTAGAGTTTGAAGCAGAAATCGTGAGGAACATCATAGAAAAATTTCAGAGCTTGGTTCACAATATTTTCGGAGATATGATCTGTGGAAGTTAGGTCTTTTTGTAGGCTCTTGAATTTAACCTAAATAGGTCATCATGGAATTTTCACTATAACTTTTTTTATACGAAGGTTCAAACATTGAACTTTTTAGGGAGCGAAGAAGAAATCCTAAGGAAGATCTTCGCAAAGTTTCAGATCTTGGTTCGCAACAGTTTCGGAGATATGGTCTGTGGAAGTTAGATCTTTTGCAAGCTCCCAAATTTCATCTCAAAGAGGTGATTGTGGGAAAATATTCATAACTCTCTCTCTGAGCATCGGATTGGAATTCTGTAAAAAGTGGCTGTAAGTACACGAACTGTAGTTTTCTCTATGTAAATTTCAAAGCCGAAGGAGGAAGCAGTGACACGTGGCAGGAATTACCACTCAAACTCTCAAGATAGAAGGACATATCAAGAAGAAAAAGGTAATAGTGTTGATTGATTTGGGTAGTACCCATAATCTTATTCATTTTAAGGTAGCCAATGAATTGAATTTTTTCCTATACCCAGCACCAGAATGTCAAGTGATGGTTGCAAATGGAGGAACTATAATTTGCTCTGGAAAATGCCATAATATCAAGCTATCCATGGGGGAATATGTATTGAATAGTCCAATTCTTTCCGTTCCAATGGGAGGTGTTGATGTCGTACTAAGAGTACAATGGTTAGAATCTTTGGGGATGGTAGATTTTAATTTTCAAAAACTTTACTTGAAATTTTTTTCGGAAGGAAAGGAAATTGAATTACGGGGTATCACAGGGAAGCCAGGAAAGGTAATAAGGTCTAATGTCATAACAAAGCTTCTGAAGAAATAACAACAAGGTTTAATTACACAATTATGCTCACTAGAAGTTCCAACATCAAAATCATCTATTTCAATCATTTCAAGGTGTTTGATACTCCCAAAGGACTCCCACCTATTCGTGATCATAATCATGATATTAATTTGATTCCAGGAAGTGTTCCTCCAATCATCCAGCCTTACAGATATCCTTATGTCCAAAAGAGTGAAATTGAACGTATGATTGCAGAAATGTTAGAGGCTGGTATAATTCAACCTAGTCAAAGTTCTTTCTCTGCTCTAGTAGTATTGGTGCACAAGAAGGATGGATCATGGCGCATGTGTCTAGATTATAGGGAGCTCAATAAGCTCACCATTAAAGACAAATTTCCCATTCCTGTGATTGATGAATTATTGGATGAATTACATGGAGCAATTTATTTACCAAGTTGGATCTTCGTTCAGGATATCATCAAATTAGAATGAAGACTGAAGATATTCCAAAAACAGCATTTCGAACTCATGAGGGTCATTATGAATTCTTGGTCATGCCTTTTGGCCTTACCAATGCACCTTCTACATTTCAAGGGTTGATGAATTCCATTTTCAAACCCTTCCTTAGAAAATTTATGCTAGTATTTTTTGATGATATACTAATCTACAACAGGTCTTGGAAGGATCATGTTCAACATGTTGACAGGGTGCTCAAACTATTGGAGGAGAAACAATTATATGCAAAAACATCCAAATGTTTCTTTGGAGTACAAGAGGTGGAATATATGGGTCATATTGTATCTCACGAGGGTGTTAAGATAGACCCTAACAAAATTAAAGCCATTAAGGAATGGAAAGTCCCCACAAACATAAAGAAGTTGCACAGATTTCTCAGGTTAACAGGGTATTATCGCAAGTTTGTTAAGAATTATGGGAGAATAGCAGCACCTATAACAACTTTATTGAAGAAAGATGCATTTTCATGGACTCCTGAAGCAACTAAGGCATTTGAACATCTTAAAGAGGCAATGTGCCTAGCACCAGTCTTAGCTATTCCAGACTTCACAAAAACCTTTATTGTGGAATGTGATGCCTCAGGAAATGGAATTGATGATGTTTTAATGCAAGAAGGAAGACCCATTTCTTTTGAAATTCATTAAATCAAAGGAAAGTATTTACAAAAGGTTATTTATGAGAAGGAAATGTTAGCAATACTACATGCACTAAAGAAATGGAGACCTTACCTAATGGGAAGACACTTCAAGGTAAAAACTGATCATGATAGTCTTAAAATCTTTTTTGAAAAATACTATCTTCAGAAGAGCAACAAAAGTGGGTCACAAAGATGTTGGGTTATGACTTTGAAATCATATATAAAAAAGGGAAGCTAAATGTTGTTGCAGATGCACTCTCAAGAAAGGATGAAGATGTGGAAGCATTGCTTTGTGCCATTTCTATTATCCAACTAAATTGGATAACCGAAGCAAGGGATGAATGGAAGAAGGACCAAGAAGTTTGGACACTCATTCAAAAGTTGCAGCAAGATCCTAGTACAACTGATACATTTAGCTGGAAAAATGATTCCTTATGGTACAAAGATCACTTATATATTTGCAATAATTCCCAACTAAAACAAAATATTCTATTAGAATTGCACACTTATCCTTTGGGAGGACACTCGTGATTTTTAAAAACTTACCACAAGGTGAAGAAAGAATTTTTTTGGGATGGCCTTAAATATGATATTCAAAAGTTTGTGGCAGAATGTTTGCTTTGCCAGAAAAATAAAGTTGAGACAATTAATACCCCGGGTCTTCTACAACCTTTATCCATTCCAAGTCAATGTTGGGAGGAGATTTCAATGGATTTTATCACAGGTTTACCTAAGTCTAAAGGAAGGAATGTCATCATGGTGGTAGTTGATATACTTACCAAATATGCACAATTTGGTGCATTATCTCATCCATTTAAAGCAAGTACAGTTGCTACTGCATTTATGGAAACAATTCAGAAGGTACATGGAAACCTGAAGATTATTGTAAGTGACAGAGATCCCATTTTTACAGGAAATTTTTGGACAAAATTATTTTCTTGTTTGGGTACTCAACTAGCTCATAGCTCATCTTATCATCTTCAATCCGATGGTCAAACAGAGATATTGAATAAATGTTTGGAAGGCTATATTCGTTGTTTTGTTTCTGATAAGCAAGCAAAATGGGTCAAGTGGTTACCTCTCACTGAATGGTGGTATAACACTTCCTTCCATACTGCAGCAAAAATGACCCTATTTATGGCACTTTATGGATATCATCACCATCCATCACATATTCTTTAAGGGAAAATTCTAGGGTTCAAGCAGTGGAGGATCACATTGAGCATCAACATGAAGTTCTCCAACTCTTAAAGGATAACCTAAATTTGGCACAAAATCAAATGAAACAACAGGAAGATAAACATCACAGTGAGAGAATTTTTAATGTGGGAGACTGGATATTTTTATGGCTACAACCATACAAACAAATGTCCCTCAATCAAGCTAATAAGGATAATAAATTATCGCCAAATTACTATTGTCCTTACAAGATGTTGCAAAATACTGGTACTATGGCATACAAATTGGAGCTTCCTACTTCTTCGCGAGTGCATCCAGTTTTCCATGTTTCATGCTTAAAAAAGGTTATAGGGGATAAAATTCCAGTTCAAAGAATATTGCCAGAACTTGATGAGGAAGGAAAAACCATATTGGAACCTGAAGCAGTCACAGAAATAAGAACTCGATAGCTACGAAATCGATCAATTTCAGAGTATCTCATCAAATGGAAGAACTTACCCACTGAAGATTCTACATGACAGGATGAGAATTTTATACAGAAGCACTCGGAGCTACTCAAGCATTGAGGACAACACTTTTTTGAAGGAGAGGAGCAGGTTAGGTCCTTATATTACTAGTATAGTCCCTTATTGTTGTTAGTGTAACCCTCTTATTGTTATTTTTGTACCCGTGTAACCCCCATATTGTTATTATTGTGACCTTACATTATTATTGTTAGGTCAGCTAGGATTACATTGTGGCCCCATGGACTCCTATATATAGAGAGGGGTTTTTTTCATTTTTATCATCCAAGAATATTTCATTCATGTAATGTATTGGAGGTTTCCCCCTCAAAGTGACTTATTTCTAAGGCGTTGATATCTCTTTTCTTCTCTTTTTGGAGCCAGTTTCACAACATTCCAACTATTGGAGGAACTAGTAGGAGGTCTAGCAATGGAGTGAAATTTCAGTGTTCAACCAGTTAAATGATAAATCAACCATAAATAACTCATGCATGTGTAATCTACGAGTTAACCAATTGATATTGGAGTTAAAGGGAAATGTACTATCAGTTGTATAATCAACCAAATTGTATAGGTGGTGCATGCAGTCAGAGGAAGGCCTATGATGGATTGTGCAGTTATGAATGAGTAATTTCCCTAAATAAAAGGGGATAATTACCAAGGAAACAATGCAAGGAAATAGGGACTTTGACAAGAAGAAATTTGGCTAAGTATTGTCCAAGGCTTGTCAAGGAAGTAGTGAGATAGATAGAGATAGTGTATAGGTTGCTTGAGCTTGAGCAACACATTGTAATATTCTCATATTTTTTTGACTAATGAAATATACAGATAGGGTGGGTTTTTAGTTTTGGATTTCCCCAGGAAATGTGTAATGTGTTGATTGAATTATTTCTCTTGTATGATTCATGATTTCACGATCATTTCATTGTTTCACATTTGGTAGAGTAGAGTCAAGTCTATTTTTTTAGTAAATTAAAATTAGTAGTTTGAATCTAAAAGGTATTCTACATGGTATCAGAATTGAAATCGAAATAGAAGAGAATAATTTGAAGTTATCTTTGAAGGATTGAATTTTCAAAATCAAATCTTCAAAGCTAGCAAGATGACCTTCTACGGATTAAGACTCGAATATTTACTGTAGTTTGAATTATATTACTCGGAAGGAAAATATTTAGGAATCGTTGGAATATAATGGGTTGAAGGAATTTGTAGATACTAATATTCCTAAACCTCCAACCTCTAATACTCAAGATGTAGCAGAGTGGAAGAAGTGTGTTACAAAAGTGAGAAGGATCATATTGGAAGTAGTTTGAGATCATATTGTCTCGAACCTCCATAAGGAGACTCCATATGTAATGTGGAAAGCCTTGATAGACTTGTTTCATAACAACAGTGACCACATGAAGCTCACGTTGGAGGATAATATTCAGAAAATAAAGATGGAAAAGGGTGACACAATACCATAGTACTTGAGCAAGTTCACCCAATGTCAGGATGAGCCTGGGAGTGTTGGTATTACAGTTGTTGAAGATGATTTGGTCAGCCTAACACTTATAAGCCTTCCCAAGAGCTGGAAAAACTACCGGGATTCAGTATATGGGAGGGAGAAACTACCAGAGTGGGAGCGTTTGTGGCCTCACTTGATGCACGAAGAGATAAGGTGGAACACCAGAGATGGAACCTCATCCAAGCATGATAATAAGGAGAACTGTGCCTTGGATGGAAAGGAAAATAAAAGGGAAAGGGAATAAATCCCAATCCAAAGGAGATTCTAGTTAGGAAGTCAAGAAGACCTATCAAAGATTAAATTTTTTTCACTATCATGAGATGGGACACTATGCCACGAAGTTTCCACACAAGAAGGTTAACAAGAATTCCTCCGGAGGAGCAGTAGGTGAAGATCTTGATTAATAATTCGAGTTGGATTTCACCCTCATTGCATGCATGGTGACATCCATGATGGGAAACGTGTGGTATCTAGATAGTGGAGCCTCATTCCATATAATCAGAAGAAGAAAAAAAAAATCAGCGACTTGGAGGATAAGGACTTCCAGATGCATATCGAGATGGGAGATGATTGAAGGTATAGTGCGACTAACATTGGTACTGTTACTTTTTAGAGTGATTTTGTTTCTCCTCTCACATTCAAAGATGTCATGTATGTTCTGGGTCTAAAGAAGAGTTTAGTTTCAGTTTGTATGTTAGAAGACCATGGCTAGTATGTGATATTTAGCATAGGAGAGGATTTCCTTCATCACATAGCCATGGGACAAGGGAAGCAAAGAAGGGTTCAGGTAAAGAACGTATGAAAATTGAATGTAGAAGATAGTGTTGATTTGAAAATGAAAGCAGAGAAGATGTAGAGCGGAGACATTGGTGAAAAATGGCATAGGCAACTTGGCCATCTTCACTATGGAGCTTTGAAGACCATGTAGGATATTTCTACAAGACTTCCCAAGGGTGCACTAGAGCAACGAGATACATGCAATGAATGTAAAATAGGGAAGCACACCAAATCCACCTTTCATGATAAGGACAACCGAGCACAACCGTTCCTTGTAAGAGTTCACTTAGATGTTTGTGGACCTTTCATGACAACCTCCATGACCAAGAAGTGGTATTATGTTATATTTGTAAATGATTTATCACTTAAGTGTTGGATATTCTTCATGCAGAAGGAAGACGAGAAAGTCTCAAAATTTTGTGAATTTAAAAAACTTATTGAGAAAGAAACAGGAAGGAAAGTGAAGGCTCTCATCAGAAATAATGGTAGACAATATGTGTCGAATGAGTTCAAGAACATCTACGCATAAGAAGGCATTGGAAGAAAGTTGAAAACACCCCATAACCCAAAAAAAAATGGGGTTTCTGAGAGGAAATACAAGAGTATTATGGGAGTTGCACGTATGATGTTGGATGATCAGGGCCTATCATTGCACTTGTGGGATGAATAATGCAACACAATGTTATATGTGCAAAACAAGAGTCCTCATTGGATTATCGAGATGAGTACACTAGAAGAATATTTTTGGGGTAAGAAACTAGATCTAGCACACTTTTGGATATTTTGTTCATTAGTTTATTGTCATGTTTCCAAGGATGCAAGGAAAAATATAGAACCGACAGTAGAGTTGGGCATATTTGTGGGGTACACTAATGCACCTCACAACTATCGGGTGTACCTACCATCTCACAGGTTGAAATTTGTTCATAGAGGTGAATTTCAATGAAGAGATGGCCATGAAATTTTCACTTGATAGGGAGCTTCATTTTCATGTATATGAGGAGATTTTAGCTCCAAAATAAGAACCTCAGGATGTTGTGGAATAACCACAAGAAAAGTATCAAAGAGTGGAAGCACCCACTCATGCATAGACATGCAGATATGGAAGGAAGTGCACCAGAGAAGCTGACAGATTGATGCATGATGCTAGATAGAATGTGGGAGCACTCACATCATAGCATAAGCAGAGGAAGTCATGAGATAGAGTGTGGAGACTGAGCCATGTTCATTCGAGGAAGGAGTGAAACAACCAATATGGGTTGATTCCATAATAGAGGAATCTGATTCCATTATTAGAAATAGTTCTTGGGAAGTGGTTCCAAGGCCAGAGGACAAGTCAATGGTAGGTTCTAGATTGATATACAATGTTAGGTCCCTATATTACTAGTATAGTCCCTTATTGTTATTATTGTACCCCTATAACCCCCATATTGTTATTATTGTACCCCTATAACCCCCATATTGTTATTATTGTGCCCTTAAATTATTATTGTTAGGTCAGCTAGGATTACATTGTGGCCCACTAGGATTACATTATGGCCCCATGGACTCCTATATATAGAAAGGAGGTTTGTAATTTGTATCATCCAAGAATTTTTCATTCATGTAATGTATTGGAGGTTGCCCCCTCAAAGTGGCTTATTTCTAAGTCGTAGATATCTCTTTTCATTTATTTTTGGAGCTGGTTTCACAACATTTGGTATCAGAGCTTTGAGATTCTAGGGTTTCTCTGTTCCAAACAGGTCATCGTGGAATTTTCACTATAAATTTTTTTCTAAAAAGGTTCAGAAGCTGAAATTATTAGAGTGTGAAGAAAACATTGTGAGGAACATCATCGCAAAATTTTGGATCTTGGTTCGCAATAGTTTCGGAGATATGATCTATGGAATATAGGTCATTTTGCAGGCTCCTGAATTTAACTTAAACAGGTCATCGTGCTATTTTTGCTATAAAAAATTTTCTACGAAGGTTTAGAGGCTAAACGTTTTAGAGTGAAAAGCCAAAATCCTAAGGAACATCATCGCAAAATTTCAAGTCTTGGTTCGTAATATTGGTAGAGATATGATCTATGGAAGTTAGGGCTTTTTCAGGCTTCTGAATTTCATCTCAAAGAGGTGATCATGGCAAAAGCTTCATAACTCTCTCTCTGAGCATCAGATTGGAATGATGTAAAAAGTGACAGCAAGTACACAGAATGTAGTTTTTTTTCTATCAATGTCAGAGCCAAAGGAGGAAACAATGACATGTGGCAAGTCGTACAAATTCACTCTACTGATCCAGTCCATAATTGGGTCATTGTGGGAGATTGGATGTAAATTTGCCTTGAAGAATCCAAATCAGATCAGAATTGTGGCATTTGAAAGAAGCTTCAAAGGGCTACTACAGGGCTGAATTTCAGATATTGAGGATTCACAATTATATAGATAATTCAATTTCAAGATTGAGCTCCTCAAAAGAAAGTAAAAGGTGTGTATTTTTTTTCCGAATTGCATAAGTCTTGTTTTAAGAATCAAGTTGAATTGATTCCAAGGGCATATTGTAGAATAGATATCAGTATTGGATTCTAAAATGGCCCCTAAAAATAATTAAACACCCATTAAGCCTTTAGAAGGCTCTACTATGACCCATGAAGACAAAGAATGGCAACATGACATATCAAAATTACAAGAGCAAGTGCAACAAATTTTTCTCTCACAAAGAGAAACAAAAAATGACATGGAAGTTTTGAAGAAAGGCGTGGAAACTAAGATGGATGGTTTGAAGAAAGGCGTGGAATATAATATGGATGGCTTGAAGAATGGCATGGATGGCATGGAAGCTATCATGGAATCTAAGATTGATGACATGGAAGCTAAGATCGATGAAAAAATGGAAAACATGAAGAAGGATCTAAAAGTAGACATGGAAGGTTTGACAAAGTTGATACAAGAAATGTTTCCTAATGGTGAAAATATAGTAGATGAAACTCATGATGAGAACAAAATAAATGTTAATCATGATTTCATAAAATATAATGTTGGAAGGAAGAACCACCATATTCCAAAAATAGATATGAGGAAATTTGATGGAAAGGATCCTGTAACATGGATACTATAGATGGAGCAATATTTTGATCTCAATAATGTGCAAAAAACACAAAAGGTACACATCGCAACTTTACATTTAGAACAAAATACATTTGTATGGTATCGATGGCTTTGCTCTTGTAAAAAAATTGTCACTTGGTCAATTTTTATGGAGGAAATGATAGCACATTAAGAGGATACAAAGAGCAACACTTTCTTTAGCTAATTGATAAATCTCAAACAAAAGTGTACAGTGGGGGAGCACATTGAGGACTTTCAAAAATTGAATATAAGGGTAACTAATATTCCAGAGGAACACAAGATTGATCTCTTCATAGGTACTTTAAAGGATAAAATCCAACATGAAGTTTGTGTTTTGGAACCTGATTCATTGGAGAAGGCATTTAGGTTGGCAAGAAAAATAGAATGTAAAATTATGGCGACAAGGAAGCCTACCACTCACTTCTATAAAGAGGGAAGTGTTGCTACTCCTAGATTTCCACAACCTACAAGGTTGACATGACAACAATTGGAAGAAAAAAGAGAAAAAGGGCTTTGCTACAGTTTTGATAACAAATAAACTAAAGGTCATAAGTGTGTTGAGAAGAAATTATTTTACATAGATTGTGAAGAGGAAGAAGAAAATGAACAATAATTTTCAAAAGAAGAGGGTATACACCAGGAACCAACCCTAGAAGAGGAAGAAATGAGTCTGACCATATCATGTAATGCATTGGCAGGAATTACCACTCCTCAAACTCTTAATATAGAAGGACATATCAAGAAGAAAAAGGTAATAGTGTTGACTGATTCGGGTAGTACCCATAATTTTATTCATTGTAAGGTAGCCAAGGAATTGAATTGTTTCCTATACCCAGCACCAGAATGTCAAGTGATGGTTGCAAATGGAGGAACTATAAATTGCTCTGGAAAATGCCATAATATGAAGCTAACCATGGGGGAATATGTATTGACTAGTCCAATGCTTTCCATTCCTATGGGAGGTGTTGATGTTGTACTAGGAGTACAATGGTTACAATCTTTGGGTACGGTAGCTTTTAATTTTCAAGAACTTTTCTTGAAATTTTTTTCAGAAGGAAAGGAAGTCGAATTACGGGGTATTGCGGGGAAGCCAGGAAGGATAATAAGCTCTAATGTCATGACAAAGCTTCTAAAGAAAGAACAGCGAGGCGTAATTGCACAATTATGCTCGCTAGAAGTTCCAACATCAAAATCATCTATTTCTGCAGATCTCCAACAAGTCTTGGACAATCATTCCAAGGTGTTTGAAACTCCCAAAGGACTCCCACCTATTCGTGATCATGATCATGCTATTCATTTCATTCTAGGAAGTATTCCTCCAAACATCAGGCCTTATAGATATCCTTACGTCCAAAAGAGCGAAATTGAACGTATGATTGCAGAAATGTTAGAGGCGGGTATAATTCAACCTAGTCAAAGTTCTTTCTCTGCTCCCATAGTATTGGTACACAAGAAGGATGGATCATGGTGAATGTGTCCGGATTATAGGGAGCTCAATAAGCTCACCATTAAAGATAAATTTCCCATTCCTATGATTAATGAATTATTGGATGAATTACATGGAGCAATTTATTTTACCAAGTTGGATCTTCATTCAGGATATCATCAAATTAGAATGAAGACTGAAGATATTCCAAAAATAGCATTTCTAACTCATGAGGGTCATTATGAATTTTTGGTCATGCCTTTTGGCCTTACCAATGCACCTTCTACATTTCAAGGGTTGATGAATTCCATTTTCAAACCCTTCCTTAGAAAATTTGTGCTGGTATTTTTTGATGATATACTAATCTATAGCGGGTCTTGGAAGGATCATGTTGAACATGTTGACAGGGTGCTCAAACTATTGCAGGAGAAACAATTATATGCAAAAATATCCAAATGTTTCTTTGGAGTACAAGAGGTGGAATATCTGGATCATATTGTATCTCACGAGGGTGTTAAAGTAGACCCTAAAAAAATTAAAGCTATTAAGGAATGGAAAGTCCCCACGACCATAAAGCAGTTGCGAGGATTTTTCGGCTTAACAGGGTATTATCGCAAGTTTGTTAAGAATTATGGGAGAATAACAACACCTCTAACAACATTATTGAAGAAAGATGCATTTTCATGGACTCCTGAAGCAACTAAGGCCTTTGAACATCTTAAAGAGGCAATGTGCCTAGCAATGGTCTTAGCTACGCCAGACTTCACAAAAACCTTTATTGTGGAATGTGATGCCTCAGGAAATGGAATTGGTGCAGTTTTAATGTAGGAAGGAAGACCCATTGCTTTTGAAAGTCGTCCAATCAAAGGAAAGTATTTACAAAAACCTATTTATGAGAAGGAAATGTTAGCAATACTGCATGCACTAAAGAAATGGCGAACTTAACTAATGGGAAGACACTTCAAGGTAAAAACTGATCATGATAGTCTTAAACACTTTTTGGAACAAAGACTATCTTCAGAAGAGCAGCAAAAATGGGTCACAAAGATGTTGGGTTATGACTTTGAAATAATCTACAAAAAGGGAAGCTAAATGTTGTTGCAGATGCACTCTCAAGAAAGAATGAAGAGGTGGAAGCATTGCTTTGTGCCATTTCTATTATCCAACCAAATTGGATAACCGAAGAAAGGGATGAATGGAAGAAGGATGAAGAAGTGTGGACACTCAGTCAAAACTTGTAGCAAGATCCTAGTACATTTGATACATTTAGTTGGAAAAATGATTGCTTATGGTACAAATATCGCTTATATCTTTGTAAGAATTCCCAACTAAAACAAAAGATTCTTTTGGAATTGCACACTTCTCCTTTAGAAGGACACTCGGGATTTTTAAAAACTTACCACAGGATGAAGCATTTTTTTTTTTTGGGATGGCCTTAAATCTGATATTCAAATGTTTGTGGCAGAATGTTTGGTTTTCCAGCAGAATAAATTTGAGACAATTAAGACCCCGAGTCTTCTACAACTTTTATCCATTCCAAGCTAACGTTGGGAGGATATTTCAATGGATTTTATCACAATTTTACCCAAGTCCGAAGGAAAGAGTGTCATCATGGTGGTACTTGATAGACTTACCAAGTATGCACACTTTTGTGCATTATCTTATCCATTTAAAGCTAGTACAGTTGCTACTACATTTATGGAAACAATTCAAAAGCTACATGGAAAGCCAAAGGTACTGGAAATTTTTACTGGAAATTTTTGGACTAAGTTATTTTCTTGTTTGGGTACTCAATTAGCTCATATCTCATCTTATCATCCTCAATCCGATGGTCAAACTGAGATAGTAAATAAATGTTTAGAAGGATATCTTCGTTGTTTTGTATCTGATAAACAAACATAATGGGTCAAGTGGTTACCTCTCGCTGAATGGTGGTATAACACTTCCTTCCATACTACAGCAAAAAAGACCCCATTTATGGCACTTTATGGATATCATCCACCGTCCATCACATTATCTTTAAGAGAAAATTCTAAGGTTAAAGTAGTGGAAGATCACATCGAGCGTCAACAAGAAGTTCTCCAACTCTTAAATGATAACCTGAATTTGGCACAATATCGAATGAAACAACAAGCAGATCAACATCGCAGCGAGAGAAGTTTTGATGTAGGAGGATGGGTATTTTTACGGCTACAACCATAGAAACAAATGTCCCTCAATCAAGATAATAAGGATAATAAATTATCGCCAAAGTACTATGGTCCTTATAAGGTGTTGCAAAAGATTGGTTCTATGGCATACAAATTGGAGCTTCCTGATTCTTCATGAGTGCATCCAATTTTCCATGTTTCATGCTTAAATAAGGTTATAGGTGAAAATCTTCTAGTTCAAATAATATTTCCTGAACTTTATGAGGAAGGAAAAATCATATTGGAACCTAAAGCAGTCACGGAAACAAGAAATCAACAGCTACGAAATCGATAAATTTTAGAGTATCTCATCAAGTGGAAGAACTTACCCACTGAAGATTGTACATGGGAGGATGAAAATTTTATACAAAAGCACCCTGAGCTACTCAAGCGTTGAATACAACACGTTTTTTAAGGATAGGGGCATGTTAGGTCCCTATATTACTAGTATAGTCCCTTATTGTTATTATTGTACCCCTGTAACCCCCATATTGTTATTATTGTGCCCTTAAATTATTATTGTTATCTCGGCTAGGATTATATTGTGGCCCACTAGGATCACATTATGGCCCCATGGACTCCTATATATAGAAAGGAGGTTTTGTAATTTGTATCATCCAAGAATTGTTCATTCATCTAATGTATTGGAGGTTGCCCCCTCGAAGTGGCTTATTTCTAAGGCGTTGATATCTCTTTTCTTCAATTTTTGGAGATGGTTTCACAACATACAAGGTTAAAAAAACAAAAAAACAGAGTGTCAAGAAACAAAATGCCAAATTTGTGGCACAAAGGTTCTCTCAGGTGGAGGGACTTGATTACGAGGAGACATTTTCTCTAGTATCAAGGTACTCTTGAATCAGATCAATTATATCAATTTCAATGTTGTTGGGATGGAAGATACATTAGATGGATATGAATAAAACTTTCCTCAGCAGAGTGATTGAGGAAGAGGTGTACATAGAGCAGCCGAAAGGATTTGAGACCTTCAACAGAGAGTCACATGTGTGCAGAATCAAGGGATCACTGTATGGATTGAAACAAGAACCATGAGATTGGTACACTAGGATCAATGCCTATAGCACTGGGTTGGGATTCACCAAAAGTGAAGTCGATGTAAACCTTTACCATATTGTGGTTGAAGGTAAATTATTGATTATAGTATTATATTTCGATGATTTAATTATAGTAGGTGATGAGAAGTTTATAAAATATTTCAAAGAGGATTTGGCAAGATAATTCAAGATGAGAGACATGGGGCTCATGCATTATTTCCTTGGTTTGTAAATTTGGAAAAGAGATTGGAAACTATTTGTCTCTTAGGGAAAGTATGTCGACGAGATACTGAAGTAGTTTCACATGGAGAGAGAAAAACACATGGAGACTCCTCTAGCACGAAATTGGACGAAATAATATGCTACTTCAGGCAAAGTGGTAGAGGCTACCATTTAAAATAAACTTTTGGGATCAATTATGTACTTGATGAAAACACGACTGGACATTTTTTATCCAGTTAACTAACTTAGTCAAGCAATGGTTAATCCAACCAAACTGTATAGGAAAGCAACCAAACATGTGTTGAGATACCTTAGAGACACCACTCAGATTGGTATTTAGTATAGACAGATAGAGGGAGTGAAGCTGCAAGGATTCATAAATGTATATTGGGTGGGGAGTCCATCAGAAAGGAAGAACACATCAAGGGGAATCTTCAGTATTGGGTCAGTAGCAATATCCTAGTACAATAGGAAGTAGAGATCAATTTCACTTAGTTCAGTAGAAGCAAAGTACATGAATGATATTCAAGTAGCTTATGAGGTTATCTGGATGAGGAAGATCCTTGTTGGGTTACTTGGTCAGTAGATGGATCCTAAAGCGATTTACTATGACAATCATAGTTTCATCAAAATCTCTGAGAATCCTATTTTTCATAATCGGTCCAAGTATATCGACACATGTTACCAGCATCTAAAACACTGTGTGGAGAGGTAGATCATGTTCCTACAGTACATGCCTATAGAGTAACATGATGCAAATATCTTGAATAAGAAACTATAGGTAGGATTGGGGTATATGATAATCCCTTTCTTGCTAAGAGGGAGTGTTTAAAATGACACAAATAATGAGTCTAATTTAATTTTTGCTTGAATTATATTAGAAGAAAATTGTAATTCCACATCACATGACAACTTATACGAGTTAAATAAGTTAGTTTGACTTATTTATTTCAGTTAATTTGAGTTCATGGTCTAACTTGAGTCATATAGAGTGGCTCCTACTTTATGGGAGCTCTGATTGAGTTTATTTTGAGATGCAATTAATTCATTTAGTTAAATTGAGTTAAAGTCAGTTAAAATAATTCCAACTATTAGCGGAACTAGTAGGATGTATAACAGTGGAGTGCGACTTCAATGTTCAACCAGTTCACTAATAAATCAACCATAAATAACTCGTGCATGTGTAATCTACACATTATACAGTTGAGATTGGAGTTCAAGGGCAGTGTAATATCAATTGTATAATCATCCAAATTGTACAAGAGGTGGATGTAGTTAGAGAAAAGCCTATGATGGTTTGCACAATTATGAATGAGGAATTTCCATAAATAATAGGGGATAATTCTCAAGGAAACATCGCAAGTAAATAGGGACTTGGGAAAGCAGAAATTGGTTAAGTATAGGCAAAGGCTTATCTAGGAAATAATGAGAGAGATAGAGATAGTGCATAGGTTGCATAGGCTTATGAAAATCATTGTAATCTTATCATATTTTTCTGACTAATGTAATATACAAAAAACAAGATTTTTTAGCTATGGATTTCCCCAGGAAATCGTCATGTAATGTTTTGATTGAATTATTTCTCTTGTATTCTTTGTGATCTCGAGATCGTTTAATTGTTTCTACTATTGGTAGAGTAGATTCAGGTTTATTGTTTTAGTAAATTACAATTATCATTTTGAATCTACAAGGACTTTATACACTTAGATAGCGTTACATCTACTCAAAGACTTGAGATTCTCTAACATAAGTATTTCTAATTTTATACTTTATTCCTAGTTATTGTTCAGTGCTTTCAAAGATAGAAGAAGAGGGTCATAATTAAAATGATAAAATTTAAATACACATACATGAAAAATAAAATTGAAATTTGGAAAATGTGAGTGGAATACATTTATATTTTTCCTCGGAGTAAGAAATTCAATTATAAGAAAACCTCTCAACAAATTACCTATAAATCATGAAGATACAATTTCCATGGGTTTTTTTCTTGGCTGAATATCACTAATTATATGAAGGCACACACTTTAAAAGAGATGCTTTATTCAAATGTCATGTGGCACTACTCATGGTGTGCTAATATGTGGAATTGAATATTGAAAAAATATTAAATTTCAAGTTTATAACTATTTATCTTTATATTCTCTTACAACATTTCTTTACACCCTTTAGACATAGGTTAAATCATGGTAAGAAGGAAGAAAATTTAGCTCTTGAAACAATTAAACAAAGTCGCTTTTATAAAACATTAAAATCCTATGGATCTTAATTCACTGACTATGATATATGGATCTATTTAATTTTTCAATCTAAATTTCGATTTTAAGTACATATGTGTTAATATCATGTGAATTTAATTGACATGTATTTTGTAGAAGCTTCACATTAATATCATAACATGTTTAATATATTGTGTATTGGATATTTTTCATTTTATCCTCTGAAACTACAATGTGATGTCGAGGAAAGTCATTTTCAACCCCATTTTAGTAGAAATTGCAATGTGAGGTTGAGGGGTGCAAATTTGGTGTGATGGGTTAGGATTAATATATGTACAAGTAATCATATGATTTAAAGAGAAAAAGGTGAGAAATTATAACTCACATTTCACAGGAGCCCACATAGCATAGAAAAATCAGTGATAAGGTGTTTTGTTAAGGCACACCATGGTGGAAAGTTCACCATTCTGATACCTCACAGGAAAAAATCAATCCATGAGCATTGGTTGGTGTGGCCAAGACTAGGTGTGATTGTTGAAAGTTTTTTTATATAGTTTAAATTTTATTGGGTTGAAGTTTCTAAAGCCACAAGTTAGTCATCTTGATTTCTGAAAAAAATAGCAAAAGAAAAAAAAACTCACATTTCATACAATGTATGATATAATGGAGGGAATCAATTTATTTAAACCTAGTACTTACAGTGGGATCACAAGGTGTGTATTTTGGATGTTAACTGTTCTCTCTTAGAGATGGATTCAATAGATAAAAAAAAGTTTCTCAATGTATCCACCCCATCCCCAAGAAACAAGTTTTATCAAACTAGATTTTGTAAAAGAATGTTATGATTATGGGGAAACACAAATTGGTAAATAAAGAAATTGAAAAATAAGAGAAACACACATTAGTAAATTTAATATGAAGACGAAGTACCTAGGAAAAATATTTTAAATCTAATGGTGATGGAAATTAGTTGAATGATTAAAAAGAATGGCAAGTGGAGGGTTTATGTAGATTACAAAGAACTTAACAAATCCTAGCAAAAGGACCATTTTCCTTTGCCATTTATAGATCAGGTCCTTGACACGTTATCTGAAAAGAATTTTTTTTTATTTCTAGATGGGTTTAGTGCTTATAATCAAATACATGTTTCCCTAGAGGATGAGGATAAAACCGTGTTAATTTTAGATAACCATGGTATGTTCTATGCTTAATACAATTTTAATTCAATATTTCTTATATGTCCAATTCAATTTAGCAATCACATAAATAGGAAAGTAAAATTTTGATAGAACATAATAATAAATCAACATAAGACAAGAAAAATAATGTATCATAATTATTCTTGTCCAGAAAATGTATAGATAAATGTTTATTACAAAAATCAACATGATGCCCTAGTTAGAAAATCCTTGAGTTAGTCAAACCAACTTCTCCAACAACCAAATCAACCTTTCACAAGTGTCACACAAACACACCTCAAACACAACTCCAAAAGTCAACGCAGGTGAAAAAAATAATCCCTCATCCAGTTTTCCAACATCCATCTCTGGCATCTAGATTTGCGGAATCCATTTCCCGCATCATCGATATTTCCAGCATCTAGATTTCCATTATCCATTTCTAGCATCCAGATTTCCGACATCCATATTTCTGACATCCATTTTTGGCATCATCCATATTTATAACATCCAAATTTCTGACATCCATATCCGGCATCATCCATATTTTCGACATCTATATTTCCTGCATCCATATCTAGAATCATCCATAATTCCAACATCTAGATTTTTGGCATCCATATTCACACGTGGGAGAGAGAGAGAGAGAGAAGCCTCTTCTAGGTTGTATGAATCAATTAGATCATGAGGAATGTGTGTGACGAGATGATGATGAAATGGACATCATCTCTCTCCAATTTATATACATCAATGAGGGTGTGTGACACATCGGTAGTGCTTGTGAGCCTACATTACAAATATGGTCGACCTTTCACATGTGTGGAAAATAAAATCAAAATATAGTATTTTCTCATCCAAACAAGATGATATTTAGTTCAATATTTCACCGCTCTGAAAGAGGAATCCAACAAAAATATAATCATCATCATATGAGTAGTGCAACATGGAGTTTGGACCTCGTTTACCAAAATTAACACTCCCTCTCAACTAGGGATAAATCCATCTATCCACCTGTGCCATCCAGTGATCAGTACCATTGTGTACTATCATCATGTGTTCATGCGTCATCCTATTGTAACATACTTTTCCGACTCAACGGCAAACAAATGAGAGTGAGTAAAAAAGACATCACACTCCATTGACCTGAAGTTATTCTAGAGGGTAAAATCTCAATAGACTCAAAAAGAGTCACATATTAACCCAAAGATATTTTACTGACCTGAAGTTAGTTTAGAGGGTAAAACCACAATAGACTCAAAAGAGTCACATACTAACCCGATGTCAGTTTATAGGTAGGAACCTCATCAGACTTGATCCCAGATTAAGGTGTTGGACATGTGCCATCCTAGACATAGAGAGTAAAACAATCTTTGATGCATCCATCGGTCTTGTTATTGGTCTCTATCCACATTTCCCACCTCAATGGCTAGATGAGAGGTACTTCCCATGAGTCTAAAACTCCATGGGTAGGATGCATGTGGGGCATAGATAAAAGAGGAGGTGAAGAAACTCAAACATCATAACGGTGGGGCAGAAGCACAACAAGGTTCAGCAAGAGTAGCCTCGTGTGTGCTTATAGCTCCAAGAACTCATAGTAAAACTCAAGCAAGACCCTCACAATAGGGTCTTTCCATGATTCCAAGCTTTTAACGGAAGGTTAGGAACTTTACCTTCCTCAGGGACTTCGTGAGAATATATGCGACATGCTCATTAGTTCCTACGTGATCGAGCCTTATGGTGCCTTGATGTACCAAGTCCCAGAGAAGGTGGTACTTAATATCAATATGATTAGATTGATCGTGGAACACGAGATTCTCAGAAAGATGAATCCCACTCTGGTTATCACAAAGGATAATGGTGGTATCTAGCACATGTCCAAACAGCTTACTGTAGAGCTTTCTCAACCAAACAACTTCACAACAGGCCATACTCGCTACAATGTATTCGGCCTCAGCAGTGCTCAAAGCCACCAACTTCTTCTTCCTGCTCATCTAAGATATAGAAGCATAACCCAAGGTGAAGCAACATCTATATGTGCTCTTGCAATTCACCACACTCCCAACCCAATCAGCATCAGTATATCCATGGAGTCTCAAACTCTTGGAAGTGTATCATTTTTTACCTTGAAATGCCTTCCCATAAGGTAAGGTCGCCATTTATTTAGTGCATCTAGTATTTCCAACATTTCATTCTCATAAATATCTTTTTATAAATACTTTTCTTTGATTGGACAACTTTCAAAAGCAAGGAGACTTCCTTCTTTCATTAAAACAAAACCAATTCCATTTCCTGAGGCATCACATTCCACAATAAAGGTTTTTGTGAAGTGTGATGTAGCTAAGACCAGTGCTCAGCACATTTACTCTTTAAGATGTTCAAAGGCCTTAGTTGCTTGAGGAGTCCATGAATATGCATCTTTCTTTAATAATGTTGTTAGAGGTGTTGGTATTCTCCCAAAATTCTTAACAAACTTGCGGATAATACCCTATTAACCCGATAAATCCTCGCAACTACTATATGGTTATGGGGAATTTCCATGCCTTAATGGATTTAATTTTGTTAGGGCCTACCTTAACACCCTCCAAAGATACAATATGATCCAGATATTCCACCTCTTGTACTCCAAAGAACCATTTGGAGGTTTTTGCATATAATTGTTTCTCCTCCAATAGTTTGAGCACCCTGTAAACATGTTGAACATGACCCTTCCAAGACCTATTGTAGATTAGTATATCATCAAAAAATACTAACACACTTTTTCTAAGGGTTTGAAAATGGAATTCATCAACCCTTGAAATGTATATGGTGCATTGGTAAAGCCAAAAGGCATGACCAAAAATTCATAATGACCCTCATGAGTTCGAAATGTTGTTTTCAGAATAAATTTATTCTTCATTATAATTTGATGATATCCAGAATGGAGAATAAACTTGGTAAAATAAATTGCTCCATGTAATTCTTCCAATAATTCATCAATCACAGAAATGGGAAATTTTTCTTTAATAGTGAGCTTATTGAGCTCCCTATAATCTAGACACATGCACCATGATCCATCCTTCTTGTGCACCAATACTACTGGAGCATAGAAAGAACTTTGACTAGGTGTAATTATACCAGCCTCTAACATTTCTGAAATCATATGTTCATTTTCACTTTTTTGGACATAAGGATATCTGTAAGGCCTATTGTTTGGAGTAACAATTCCTGGAATCAAATGAATAGCATGATCATGATCATGAATAGGTGGGAGTCCTTTGGGAGTTTCAAACACCTTGGAATTATTGTCCAAGACCTTTTGGAGATTCGAATAAATAGATTATTTTGATGTTGAAACTTCTAGTGAGCATAATTGCACAATTACACCTCATTTTTATTTCTGTAGAAGCTTTGTCACTACATTAGAGCTTATTATCTTTCCTGGCTTCCCTGTGATACCTCGTCATTAAAATTCCTTTCCTTCCTAACAATAATTCAAGAAAAGTTATTGAAAATTAAAAGCTACCATTCCCAAATATTGTAACCATTGCACTCCTATTACAACATCAACACTTCCCATTGGAATGGAAATCATTGGACTATTCAATACATATTCTCCCATGGTTAGCTTGATATTATGGTACTTTCTAGAGAAATTTATAGTTACTCCATTTGCAACCATTAATTGACACTCTGGTTATGGGTATAGGAAGAAATTAAATTCCTTGGTTTCCTTACAATGAATTAAATTATGGGTACTACCCTAATCAATCAACATTATTATATTTTTCTTCATAATATGTCCTTCTATCTTGAGAGTTTGAGGAGTGGTAATTCCTGCCAATGCATTACAGGATATGGTCGGACCCATTTCTTCTTTCTCTAGGGCTGGTTCCTCGTGTATATCCTCTTCTTTTGAAGTTTATTGTTCATTTTTTTCCTCCTCTTCACAATCTAGGTAAAATAATTTATTCTCAGCAAACTAGTGACCTTTAGTGTATCTTCTATCACAACTATAGCGAAGCCCATTTTCTCTTTTTTCTTCAAATTTTTGTGATGTTAACCTTGTAGGTTGTGGAAGTCTTGTAGTAGCAACACTTTCATATTTATAGATGTGAGTAGCGGGATTCCTTGTCGCCATAATTTTACTTACATTTTTTCTTTCCAACTTGAATGCCTTCTCCAAGGAATTAGGCTCCCAAACATGAACCGCTTGTTGCATGTTATCCTTTAAAGTCCCTATGAAGACATCAATCCTGTGTTCCTCTAGAATATCAGTTACCCTTATATAGGTTGTATTTGTGTTATGTTTCTTCCTCATACCTTTGTTAGATTGTCTTTGTCTTTCAGCAGAGTGGTTTTTTATGGTTAGAGTGCCTATATTCCTAAATACTCCTTGCTAAGCTAAAACCTAAGATTTTCTTTCTTTTCTTGAACTGAAGCTTCTTCATCTAGTTAAATTTCTAATGCCTCAAAGAGTAGAGTAGAGATGTATGTGTTTGTTTTCTTGATGGCTGATAGCTCTGTTCTTTCCTTCAACCTCTGCAGATCTAATATCTTTGTGTTCTTCTTATGAGCACCAACTCACAACTTTATTCTTTCATAAGCTTGTAGATTGTATTTCTGTTATGTTGCTTCCTCTGACATTTTTTATATTTTCTTTGTCTTTTAGTGGATTGTTTGTTTTTGGTTATAGTGCCTATCTTCCTAAATACTCCTTGCTAAGCTAAAACCTAAGCTTTTCTTTCTTATTCCTAAACTGAAGCTTCCTAATCTAGCTAGCTTTCTAATGCCTCAAAGAGTAGATCCATATGTGTGACTTTTGACATAACTTCATCAACCACTACCACTAGTTGTTTAAGTAAGTGTATACAACAATATTTCACCCCTTTCCACTTATTACTTCAATCATAAGTTTCTATGTGTAGATTTTAGGCCCACCTCACTAGATGATGTGGTGGTTTTATTGTAATTGAGATGATAAAATTACTAGGATTGAGGTTGGCTATTTTAAAAAAATTAACCAAACATTGATGTAGTGATACTTTTCCATGATGCTTCCTCTTCTAGTGTTGTCGTTTACTTTTCTAATCCTGTAAAATGTTAAAAGTGGAGTGTTTTATGATGTAATGGATATTACTAATCTATATTATGTACATTTACTTTTCTAATCTTGTAAATGTTAAAAGTGGAGTGTTTTATGATGTAATGGATATTACTAATCTAGATTATGTATGTAGTGATGTGATGATAGTGTGTAGGTTGATGTTCAAGTTGTAAAATTCTTGTATGTATATAAAGGATGAATGATATTACAAGCCAAAAATGACATTAAATTATAAAATTTAAGTGATTATTAAATTTGACACCTTCCATGATGCTTCCTCTCCTAGTGTTTTCATTTACTTTTCTAATCTTGTAAAATGTTAAACTTTACTTTACTTTTCTCCGACAAACTCATCAAGGTGTGACTTTTGACATAAATTCATCAACCACTACCATTAGTTAAACTCATCAAGGTGTGACTTTTGACATAACTTCATGAACCACTACCACTAGTTGTTTTAGTAAGTGCATAAACAAAATGACATTATTATAAATTATTAAACAATCTATTAGGTGATAAATCATACTTTTTAAGGACATAACTAATGCAAGTTAAAAATTCTTTTTTAATGTTCTTGGCCTATTTATAGATGTCAAAGTAAAGGTTTCTAGATGTGATTTTCCGATAAAATTCAAGGAAAACTAAACTCTAAGGCAAACCATGTACATGTCATTTCTCCCTATTATCACTCTAATAATTCTTAAAGTTGTGAGATTTTTAGTTTGAAGAATATCAGAGGTAACCACAAACCTACTTTTAAGCCTTAGGATCTAGCCTTCCTAAAGTTTAGAGAGAGCTCTCTCTATAATATTTAACTTTGTTGATTATATTTGGTTTTAGGCTACTTATATGGGGCAAATTGGTTATGCGGTTTTGATTTTGTTTGGTGGGAAAATAACTTACTCAGATGGATAACTATAGATCTGTATCCCATTGGGCAGATGGAGTTAATGTGTCAAGCAGTCAGATCAGGATCAAGGTCTAAAGGTAAATGTTTACAGGGTAAGATAGCAGAGTCACTTCATATCTTCAAAGGCTGATGGTGAAATGGTTTTGATCGGGATAAAGAGAAATTAAGGGTTCTTAAATCTAGATAAGAAGTGAAAAGGTAGAGGTCAATGGAAATCAGGGTGCAATTAAGGGTTCCCTACACTAGATATCAGTAGAAAACATTTAAATGATAATCCGTAAATAACATAGTGCTTTTAACAAACTCTGAAATAACGATTCCTCATTATCATTAAAATTTAGAACACATTCATGAAAGGATGGAAAACATAAGAAAATTGGCAAGATGACAAGTGAAACACATGAATCCTGTAATATGATGCTTTATTTCATGTGATCCAGTCTGCTAACTTGAACTTGATACCAAGAACCCTTAGGTTCAGAATATAAAAGCTACAGAAATGTTCAGAAATTAATCCACTCTCAATACTTCAAATGATGAAGTATCTATACAAAAAATAGTACAAAATATCCTAAAATAAACATAGGAATTTTTATTGGAAAATAAAATATCTTCATGTAAGAAGATAGTGACAACTACCTAAATAATTGCTAGTTGTCCTATTTATTGAAATAAAATAGCTTGTTGTTTGGAATTGGCTACAGCTGGACAACTGAGGTGTTGCTCATGCTGGCAGTTTTATCTTCAATCTATTTTGATCTTAATTTTTCATATGATACACTTTTAACTATTACACTTTGACTGCAGAAAACTGTTTACTGTTGATGTAAAAGCAACAAATTATGTCTTTACCTTTCATGCTTTGTCCTCACTGTAGTTCGATCTTACAGTAAATCATTTAAATTATCCCAGAACTCTGCTTCTGGAAATTTAATCTTCATTAGCCTTCTGAAGTTTTCATCAACTTCAGTGTATTTGGAAAATGTTGGTTTGTTAAAAAAAAGGTGTTTTACTCCATGCTACTAGTAAAACAGATTTTCAAGATTCTTGTGCAAAACTTTCCCTGTTGAGATTCCTTGCCAATATGACTAGTTTACCTATTCTTTAGCAAATTCTATCATCTTTTTGTGATAATCCTCATGTTTCATCAATTTTTCATTGATTACCAGTGGATTAGGAAGGCCTTTTTGCCTTAAAATATCAAATTTTATCATGAATCTTGTGATTTCCATTTCCATGTTTTGGTACTTTTCCTCTAATTGTTTCATCAATTTCTTCTTAGATATTACCTTTCTTACATCAAGTATGGTCTACGTTCTATCTGTAATTCCAATTTCATCCAATTCTTGCTTATTTTTAGAAATGAGGAATTTGATAATTTCCAAGGCATATTTAGGTTTTTTACCTCGCTCCTCCTTTGTCTTTTGTATTGCTTCTTTTGCTACTTTCAGTAAATCTTTCTGCTCATATATTACCTGTATATATGGCCAAGTATCATTGACTGATTCAATGATATTGGACCATAAGTGGTTTTTAATATGTGCCATAGTTTCTTTCAAATTCAATTCTGTTTCCAATTTATTTAGTTTTTCATTCAACCTTTTGGCCTTTTACTCTTCAGTATTGGCATTAATCTGTGCAAGCTTTTTGGCGTCTTCTAGATTTTTAATTTGTGCCTTAAATTTTTTTATTTCATTGGTTTGAATGGACATGTCCTGCATTGCCTTTACCAATTTACATGCCTCATATGATTGCTAGACTGTAGTTGCTAAAGACTCAGTGGCAAAAGTTGTTGAAGAAGTTACTGGTACTGCTATAGCTAATGGAACATTTGGAGGTAGTTATTCTGCCAAAGTAGATGAAACTACTATTGTCACTACAGGAATTACAATAGCAGGGACTTCCTGGGCTTTGGTGGCTTCTTTTTCTTGGACTAATTTGTCTATCTCAATCTCCATTTCTTTAATATGAGTTGTAAGCTGCAAAATAAGACTCATCATTTCATCTTTTTTATTAGTATCTTGCAAAATCTCCTTAGCTTGAGGATGCTCGGTAGGAGGCAGTTTCAGTTGCTTCTTAAGTGCAGCAATATCAACATTTTTCTTCATAATTAATTCTTCTGTAGCTTTTATGTTCCGAGGATCATAACATACCTCAATTACTAATTCCTCCAAGGATTTTATTATGATATCCTTTGCATATGATGATGCTTTCTCTAGTTTGAGCTGATCACATACATTAATCAAAGTATTTTGGATCTTTTGTGCACTCATTGCTTTTGTAGTCATTATGGAATAAAGCATCTCTCTTGCTTTTTTATGAAATTCAATTTGGTCTAGGGGATGAATATCCTGGACTGGAACTTAAAAATAAACCTTTTTATAATCAGATGATGTTTTAGGAGTTAGAACTGTGGGCTTAAGCAATATCATCAACATTTTATTGTTCTTGTAATCAAAGGCTGAAAGCAGCCTATTTTGCATGCTGGGGGTTTTCTTTAAGTACTGATGGTATATTTCATTCTTTATTTCTTAATTTTTAGCTTTAATATACTTGTACCTTTCCTTGATGTCCATATCCTTTTCTTCTGTCTGCTTTGATGATGATACTTCTATACTATGTTTTTTTTAATCAACTCTATATTAGAAGTAGTTGGCTATTGTTCATTTTCAACTACTGTAGGAGGCACAGTGTCTTTTTCTTCAATCTCTGTGTCTATGATCTCTACTATCTCTTTTTCTTTGTCTGCTGGATTAATATTTGGATTTTTTTTGTACCTAAGTTTGAACTTTGTCTCTATAGTGGTCTCATCTGTGTAAGACCCTTCTGTTACATAACATTTTTTCACTGTCCCTGCAATCCCCATCTCAAACATTGGAGGGTCATTCCTGTGACTAATAAGAAGTGTCATGCCTTGCAAATACCATCATTGCATCCCTTTACATGAGAGTAATATTCCTTATGTTGACAATTCCCAGAGCAGAGCTTTAGAAACCCCTGTTTTTTCCTTGGCATGAGTAGCCAGTTCTACCCTCGCGCCAATGAGGAAGATTAACACTAGGACCCACGCAAATTGGCACTCTATCCCAGTTAGCCACCTGCTTCGAGCTGTTTATGGAATTTTTTTTAAAAATAGAGGCGAAGATTCCACTCTAATAACTTTGAGGATGAGTCATTGGGAGTGGTTGGACTGAATAACCACAAACTCCCTCCTTTAGTTTATGGTTTCCACCTCTTGTGGGAACCTCCTAAAGGATAGGCCTCCCTTCCACCTTTGTAGGGATCCTAATCTCCTCATTTTCCTCTATAAAAATAAGCTATATCTCCTTGCATAATCTAGCTGAACATGGAGAACTTAGTACACTATAGCTAAATTGATGAAGAGATAGAACAAGAAGGAACTTCATTGAGAGAGCTTAAGTCCATGCCCTCATCCCGTCCGAATCACTTGATGAGTATCTGATACGCACTTTGGTTGAACCCTGCTAGAGGAGATTGCAACGTCAAAGCTTTGGTTGTATCTCTTCCTTCTATCAATACATATACGTGACTATTGTTTGGTTCCCATTTTGCGTTATGTCATTTGTTTAATGCAATATGCTTAGCCCTCTTTGACTGGCTAGTAGTTATGAATGAATTTATTATGTCATATGTTGTTCTTATTTACTGATCTATGTGCAAGTATCCGAGCGTGACTGCAGAAGGATCATATCTTGCCGAGCCAAGAGCGAGAGGCCACCACCACTACAGCCACGATGACATCCTTGGATTCCATGTACGTTGATCTATCGTGTTATCTTTACATTCAGTAATTAGGAACCTACACTCCATCAAGTCTCTTTGTTTCTAGACCCACTCTAGGGCTAGAGGGATCACCTATGTCTGCAGAGGGGATTTACCTGCTTAAAAAATTGGTGACTCAACTGGGGATCAGTGTGAGTTTTTCTTTTAAGCTTGTTGGGTCACACTCAGTCGTTGACTTACTTATCTATGTTTTTTTAGTTTTCTTGCTTGTTTTCAAATCCCTGTTCAACACTAGAGTGTCAAGATTGATCTATGCTCATTGGTTTTTCCATTTTTCCATAGTTATCTATCCTAGTGTGCTTTTCGCTTGAATAGTTGCATCGATTGGTGCATATTTCTTTTTTTGGAGTCGTGCTAACCCCTGTTTGGCGCAAATTACTACCTTACAGTCACGCTGAATCCTGTAGGATTTGGTTTGACCTCCTTGATGAGCATTTTGGTCAATTTTGCTTGACTCTGGGTTGTTTTTTGTGTGTAATTGAGCCTTTGGGGCTATTTTGACTACTGTAGTCATGATTTTCTCAATTGTTTGTCTATTTTCTTGTTAGTGCAGTTGAAGGACTTAGAGTTTCTAAGTGTCTTTATGCACTGAGCCTTCTGTTCTGAAATCAAGTCTTTTTTATTATTTTCGGTCTCATCCTCGGGTTCATTGCACTAAGTTTTCTTGATCCTTTTTGAGTGTTTTCTTTGGTTGGATGATCATTTCATTTTTGTTTCATTATTCTCCTTGTTGCTCCAAGCATAGATTACATTGCTTGTTTTGGGTCGCTTTGAAAACTTTCTTTTGGTTTGGGATATTGCAACATTAGTTTGAGTGCTTTCTTGTGTTTTTTTTGCGTTGATTGAGTTATTCAATTTTGATTCCTACATTAACAATACTCAAGATAATGTTGATTTTGTTTTTTTTCATGTAATTAGTACATTGTGTGCTTCATTTTGTTGGAAAATCAACCAAAAAAAAAAAAAAAAAATTGTGAAAATTTCTTCTGCATAACTAGCATTTGATCATCTAGGAAAGACTTTTTCATTTTCGCTTCATTGCATTAGATGCATTAGTGGATTTAACCTTCGCATATTCTCATTGTTTGCTATTGTTTGAAAGATCTCTATCCTTCTCGTAATTAGCATTCATTGAATGAAATATGGTGTTCTTTTGAATGTAGTTTGCATTTAAGAAATTTGAGATCCAAATTCGATAGGGCTTTGAAATTTAAACATAATCCAAGATCAATTTTAAAATTCATTCAATTAACCTAAGGAAGCATTGGAACCTAACGCAAGATCTTTAGTGGTCTAGGCTAGAGACATGTTCTGGCGTCTTAAAACCTAGTAGCTGTCATTCATCATCTGGCTTTAGAGATCGCTAGTACGGACTTGTGCTAACCATACTATTGAGTATATAAAGGGAGACCCCTCTAGGTTGCAATCCTTTTATACATAGGAAGTCAAGGTGTGCTTTGTGAGCATTTTCCCTGCTTATTGGGTCTTTCTTATTGTGGAGATGTCTATTACCCCTTATGTTGGTTTCACGGATGGTGCTTCTCGCAATCCCATGAATTTGTCTTCAGCAGCCTAGGTAACTTATGATCCTGCTGGTGAGTTGATAGGTCTACAAGGTATTTTTTAAGGACGGACTACAAACAATGTCACTGAATATAGTGCTATCCTTGAACTAGTAACCGAGGCAATCAACCTCGGCATACCCGCATTGCTTGTAAATCTATATTCATAGCTTTTCGTTCTTCAACTCAATGGTCATTATTCAATCAGAAACCCGTACATTTTGAGATTGTATTTACATGTTTTTTTGCTAGAAATACATTTTTATTTTATTACATATCAACATATTCCTAGGCGAATGAATGCATTAACAAATACAGTGGCTAACATTGTGTTAGATAGACATTTGCGTAATTTGTAAAATCATCATCATACGTAAAAGATCCATGTAGGAAAATAGATGTATATATATATCATATGTTTTCATCAGTGTGCATCATAAATTCAAAAAATATGTGTTTTTGTTACATCATGAGACATCATGTCTCTCAAAATATGCAGATAGAAAACCTAGGTGTCTAATCGGCATGATGCTCATGGTAGCATGTCACTGCCCGTACGAGCCGCCTCAGCAATCCGTGAATTCGGTTTGGAACCCCTATGGTATGTCTCTGGTAGGCACGGGGAACATCGTTGAACCATTCATAGTCCGGGACTCCGCGTGTGATTCCCTCCAAGTTTTGCATGATCTCCTCCTCCTCACCTCCCTCGCCATGAGGGTCAAAATCGTGAGGGATACACCTCGATATTGAAGACATGCCTGCAGGTCTCTCTAGGCCAACATCTGCAGGAGCATGGGTTTAACATTAGAACATACATAATTTAAAAAAAATCATAACACTCATTAAAATTAAAAGTGAGTCTTTCCCAAATCTTCATCCCAATCCTCTCCCTCTAGGAGCGAGAGGTACGGATCACCAGTAAAATCCATACCAGAGTAGGGCCATTCCTCCATGAAAATCAACTGTTAGTGGAGCCAATAAAATAACTCTGGTCTCTAGGACATCTGTTGGCCACCCCCTACCCTTGGCATCAGAGCTGCCCATTGGGCCCCTCATTGGTGGTGTCGAGACTACGACCTCCTGACGCTAAAATATTAGTAGTCATTCCTAGAAGAATGATACCGGGATAGACCCATAACCAAATTGCTTCAATTTGGTCTTCTTGCACTTTTTCAGCTGGAGTTTCATATTGATTATCATGGCCTTTTCCCAGTTGTAGATGGTCGGTGTCAAGCAGTCGACAACAAGAAGTAGATGTGTCTTTGTTGCTTCGTGCGGTGTTTTCAATCCCACAGCTCGTGTGATGGTATGTAGCAATACCTTTAGTGCCAAGTCTGGGATAGTCCGGATATCGAATTTCCCACTTCCTGATCCCTTTCATGCCCGTATACATACCCTGTCAATCACCATGGACATGTCCTCCATGCAAGGGCAAGTGCCAGTTAGGATTGGTACTACTCCCCTCTATGATAGTCCTGTTATGAAGTAGACATTAGAAACATCAATCTTGAGTTCCTGATCTTGAAAGATAAACTTTTCCTGATCCTCATCCCATATGCTGATCAAATACTATAACAGCTCCAGTTGAGCTCGAAGACATAGTGTTGCGAAGAAATTTTTCAGTGAATAGTCTCTAAGATATTCCATGCATCTCACATTTTCCATGGCAAGCTCATCTTCTTCGCTCTATTCCTGTTCTTTCCATTCAATCACCATTCTGCTGCTTTATACCTGCAAACATGTTCATATGGATAGTATTAGCTAATTTAGAAGCTTGAATTTGTGAAAAAATTGGCCCTTAACTTGAATTTTTAAGAAAACATGGTTTTCGTGGTTGGCGCAATTGTTTCTAAAATAGTTGCGCCAACGGGTGCACCCCAATTCAAAAAAATGGGTGGTTGGCACGAGTCTGTGCCCGAAACTTGCGCCAACTGTCGTGCCCTAAAATCTACATTTTCCTCCTCATAAATAAAAGTTAAGGTTTGTAGACAATAAAAAAGGACTTAAATTAAAGGGAAGGATGTCGGATCTTACCTGGAACTGATGGATTCAAGATTGGTCTCTCGGATTGTCCGCTATCGTCACATCAAGATCACAGTATAAAATGAGAAACTATTGCTCCACAAGAGGTAAAAAGTGAAAAGTAATTATTTTTATCATTTTTGGCATTTTATAGCTTTTCAAAACCCTAATTAGGATTTAAGATATGTTTTTCAATTATTTTATTATATTATTTCGAGAAATGGATTTTACAAGTATCTCTTGTGCAGTGACAGGTTTTCGCGTAATAGTGATGAAGTAACGAGTTGTATTTTATAATTTTTCGGACTCGGTAAAAACATAAAAAAGTCACTACTGGATTCATATTTCAGCTCTTTTCTAACTCTCTAAAATTGAAAATATTGTTGAGATTCTTGTCATTTTGAACTCGTTAAATGGCTGCAAAATGATATCTACCCAGTATATGTTTACCTCTTTTTCGGGCTAGGATGAATTATTTACGAAAAATGAATACCTTAGCCTATCACAATTAAGAGGTTCTTTCAGATATTATTTCCTACCTTTTTAGATCTAAGAGACTATTTACGAAAAGGGCCATGCTGGAGTTTTCTTTTCCTCCTTCTTTTCAAAGTCTCTAAACATGAAAATATGTCAAGTTCTCCCTTTGTCAAACTTGTTAATCCTTGATGACATCAGACATCGTCACCATGGCATTAACCAAGTTCCTCCTTCCTAGGGCTCGTAAAATATATTAGGTTGGATTTGTCCACCTGCTCAATCGCAAGGCACTTATTACCCTCAAGGTCAATATCAGCCGATATATAGTGTGCCCAAGTTTTTAACCCTCAAAATCAACCTGCATTGGTGTCTTAGTAACCTCAAAGCCATGCTTACATTCTGCAACAAACTCCATCTGTTGCTCAGCAGGGACCTCAATGGTCTACTCAGACTCAGTGTCCAGATCCTCAATCCCAGTATCAACATAATTATCTTGCTTCTAATCCCTATGGTCAAACTCCTCTGGGACAAAATATACGGGGGCAGAATTCCTCTCAGACTGGGTGGAATGTGAGGTCCTTATTAGAGACCTTGAATGACTCAATTACCATTTCTTGCTAAGTTGGAATTATCAGATGTGTCAATGTTAACAAACAATCCCATTCTTCATAACCCATATTAGCCTCTGGTGCCGACCAATATTCCTTGTGATTGTCCTAAATTTGAGGGCAAGTCTGGAAAAGACCCCCAAGTGCATGTTATGACTTACCACTTGTGGTGTTCCTCTAACTCTTGGGTTTATGATTCTATTTGACTCTATCTTTTTTAGTGAACTCTTACTGGTGCCGCTACAAAGTGGTACATTGATCTATCTCGTGGCACCTTACAAGACTTCAATTCTTTAGCCATGACATTCCTTACACATTTTCAGTTATCAGTCTGCTACGAGACCAGGCTACACCTCCTCACTTCATTGAAATAAGACGGAGCTACTCATATCTCGGATCATATTCATGAGTGGCGACGTTGTCATCGCATGATCAAATTTGAGATTCCTGATCAGCTTTTGACTGATTGGTTCACCACCTCCTTTTTCAATTAGATTGCGAGATACATAGCTATGGGGGCATGTGTAACCGAGGAACAAGCCATTGCTTATACCCAGTACCTTGATCTTGTGTACTCTCAATATGGCGCATTGTATGATATCTTGCCTGATGTTCCTCAACCTGGAACTTCTAAACCACCAGCGACTCCATCCATCGATGGTATTATTGGTTTCATATCTCAAACTTCTCAGAAGTTTTCTTCTTCAAACTATGGGAAGCTAAAGTCTATTTCTTCCAAGCATGTTGCTTCTTAGTCCACCTCGAATTCTGGTAAGCCCACAAAAGTTAATGTCATTCAGGCCAATTCGACGAATAATGCTTCTAAAGGTAAAAGGAAGGGTAAATGTAAGGCCAAAGCTGATACCCCAAAACATGATTCTTAGAAACTTCGTGCCGGTGATGGTTTTCAATGCAAGCTGAAGTACCCTTATTTGATTTGTGATGAAGAGCACTTCACCAAGGATTGTCCTCGATTGTCCGAAGTGAGCCAGTTGCTCAAAGGCACTCAGGGAACTATGATTGTTCTTAAAGAACCTTTCCCATCTTAGTAGACCTAGATGGTAGAGCAACCTGAGTCCTCTACCCCATTTGGCTCTCAAGTGTTCATGATGAACGGTTTTGCAGCTATTTCTATTGCTACTTGATCGAAATATTATACTAGATCACGTCAGGTAACGGGGAAGGAGATCGTTGATGGTCCTCCTCCTTCGCATGTTTCTGGCCCTCTTGAGATTGAAAGGCCCAGTGTTGAATCCGTTGTATGGCCACCTTCCAAAGGTGTACTCCGCAAGTGTTCTTACAATCCCAACACCCATGCCGCTCACCATTATAGTATTGTTGAGGATTTAGCTCAAGAACCATTTTTTATGTCCACATTAGAAGTACTTTAGAGCTTTCCTTCTCAACGAAAGGCTTTTTTTTCTGCGATTTGCGAGATTGACCCCTATTGATACTAGCCTTCTCGCTTTCAATTTAGAGAATTTCATTCCACGACTTCTGCATCAGATTGCACTGATTATCCAAGATGTTATTAATGGTCTCAACATTCATCGAGCTATTGTGGACAAGGGTGCATAAACCTATGGCATGTCATCTTCTTTCTGGAAAGATATTGGTTCTCCAGCGCTAAATTCATCTCCAAATGCCCTTGAAGCATTTGATGGAAGGGAATCTAAGTCTTTATGTGTTCTCGTTAGTTTACCAATTACTTTGAAAGGGAAGACAATCAATGTCAAGGTAGAGGTAGTTGATGAAAAAATCAATTATAATCTTCTCCTTGGTCACAGTTGGACTCATGTCATGTTGTGCGTTCCATCCACTCTCTTTCATGTTCTGAAATTTCCGCATGAAGGAAATATTGTTACTGTTGATCAATTGTACTTCTTCACCTCTTCTTCCCAGAACAACATTCGATATGTGGATCAAATTCCTACTCCCTACGAGAGCGTAGGGCCGTGCCTTTTCAAGGATCCTGCCCTCATGGGTATTTTTCCTCTTCCTCCACCAAACACTGTTTAGATCAATATGATCTCTCGGTCTGATGACCTATGGATTATTCCTTTTCCTGAATAGATCGATTCTTTCAGATATTCGATGCCGTTGAGTCTGATTGAGATTGATTATTGTGAACTCGTTGCAGATTCAGAAACTCTGTCCTCTGATCATGCTCCTTTGAGCATGTCTCTTGATATTTATTCTCAATCCCCCTGGCTTGGCGATGTAGATTCGTCTGATCCTTTGAAAGAAGTGTTCTCCTCTGATGAAGCCATCGTGGAAACTATGTCTCTCGAAGATCTATCGTGGGACGATGGTCATCATCGTTCCTCATTCATGCTTGGCCTCAAGGCCATGTTTATGTGTCTTGAGCAATTTACATTTCAATTTCCTTCATATCCACTTCAAGTTCCTGTTCTGGCACATGAAGTTTTTTTGGAAGGTAAATTTAGTAATATTACACAGACAATGCCTATTGACATTTTCGTGAAACCGAGAATTATCGAGAACATTCATATTGGGGTCACTTGTTCTTCTAATGAAGTAAAAGTTACACTAGCCTTTTCCATGAGTTTCGTGATGTATTTTCATGGTCCTATGAAGAAATTCCCCGCATTGATCCAAGTATAGGGGTGCATGAAATTCCTATTTACCCGGATTTGAAACCTGTTTGCCAGCATCTTCGTCCTATGCACCCTAGAAAAGCTGCTACCATTAAAGGTGAAGTTGAAAAGCTTCTCTGAGCTGGTTTCATTTATCTGATTCCCTTGACATAATGGGTGTCTAATATTTTCCCTGTAGATAAGAAGCAGGGAACCATTCGGATCTGCGTTGATTATCGTGATATTAATCGAGCTTGTCCCAAGGATAATTATCCTACTCCTTTTATCAATAAAAGCATTGACGACTCTGCTGGGAGTGAGATTTTTTCCCTCATGGATGGTTTTTCTAGTTATAATCAGATTAATATTCTCCTGACTGATCAACATAAGACTGCCTTCATCTATCCTTCAGGTACTTTCACATATAAGAAGCTCCCTTTTGGCTTAAAGAATGTTGGGGCCACATTTTACTGGCCAATGTTGTATGCTTTTCACGATATTCATCACATCGTTCAGCCTTATTTGGATGACCTTCTGGCTCATTTAGCTAAGCGTATGGACCATCCTAACCATCTTCGTCAAATTTTTCTTCGTTGTCGACGCTACAACATTCGACTTAATCCGCACAAGTGCGTCTTCTGTGTTGATTCCGGTAGACTCTCGGGGTTTATCATGTCCAAAGATGGAATTATCCTCGATCCACTCAAGGTTGAGGCTATCATCAATCTCCCCTCTCCCTCTTCATTGCATCAGTTGTATATTTTTCAAGGGAAGGCTAATTTTCTACGCCGTTTCATACCTAACTATGTAGAAGTGGCTAAAGGATTCACACGATTATTGAAGCAAGGTGTCCCATTATGTTGGGATGAGATTGCTGAGAAATGCTTTGATGCACTGAAGATGTTGGTTTTCAACGCTCCTCTGTTGCATCCTTCGAACTATCATCGTGATTTTTCCCTCTATTTAGCCACCGCTTTCAATACGATTTCCATGGTTCTGGTACAAGACGATGATGAAAATGACTAGCATATTATCTATTACTTATCTTGTAACCTTCTTGATCCTGAGACATGCTATGCACATGTCGAGAAGTTAGCATTAGTTGCGGTTCAGGAAGTTTAGCATTTTCTTCATTATATTATTTTGCGTACTATAACCATGATTTCTGATTACAACCCTATGACCTATATATTATCTCGAAAATTGTTGGGGGGGAAAATACTCGAAGTGGATTTTCATTCTGCAAGTGTTCGATTTGGAATTCACTGCTACCAAGTTGAAGAAATCGTTAGTCTTTGCTGATTTGATTTGTTCCCTCCCTTCAAACTCTGCTCCCTCTCATTCTGACGAATACATTCCAGACGATACACTTTTCTTGATTAGCAACCTCGATCCCTGGTACGGTGATATCATCGTCTATCTCCAGACTTCTATTTTTAGATCTGAGTTGATGAAGGATGCGTGCCTATGCATCCGACATCAATCGCAACCTTATCACATAATCGAAGATACGCTTTATCGCGTCGGAGTGGATTCCATACTCCGCCGATTTTTTACTCTCAAGGAAGCTGAGAAAGTCCTGAATGATTATCACAGTAGCGCCTATGGCAGTCACATGTCTAGTTATGCCACTGCACAGAAAATTCTTCATGCTAGTTATTTCTGGCCTTCTATTTTCAAGGACTGCATTTTTGTGGTTCGTAAATGTCATGATTGCTAGATATATCAGTGCAAGATGTGTGCACTGCTTGTACCTCTCCATCCTGTCATTACCGTTGGTCCCTTTATGAAGTGGGGCATCGATTTTATGACGTGTAACCCTCACTCAGTCGGGGGGCATGCTTATATTGTCGTAGCCATTGACTACTTCACCAAATGGGCCAAAGAAATGCCTACACTTGCCTTTGATGGTAAGACAACTGCTCAATTCATATTCAGTCACATCATTGCTAGGTTTGGTGTCCCTCAAGCCATCGTTACTGATCATGGTTCCCATTTTCAACATTATATGGTGGCAGATTTGACTTCTAAGTTGGGTTTACATCACGACTGCTCAACACCATACTATCCTAAGACCAATGGCTAGGTTGAAGCTATAAAAAAAGTTCTTGTCACCATGCTTCAACGTATGATTGGGATCCACAAATCCAAATGGAATCTCATCTTATTTTCGTCTCTTTCAACATACCAAACTTCAGTTAAGAATGTAACTAGATTCACTTGTTTTTAGTTAGTTTATGGTCTAGAAGCTACTCTTCCGATTGAGTGTGAAACACCTTCCCTTAAGTTGGCTGTTGAATTACTACCAAATACTTCGCCAAAAGAAGAGCATCTCCTCTACTTAGAAAGGCTATATGAAACTCGCCGATTTGCTGCTCTGGTTATCAAAGCACATAAGAAGCGGGTCAAAGCTCATTTTGACCAATCAGTTTCCCCTCATTCCTTTGTTGAAGGAGACCTCATCCTCCTGTACAACCGAGCTCATGATAATCTGGGGGTAGGAAAATTTGAACCAATGTGGCATGTACCCTACATTATTAAATGTGTGTTGCATAATGGGGCCTATGAGCTTATTGATTACGAAGGTCATCCTCTAGAACAACCCAAAAATGGGTTGTATCTCAAAAAATATTATGCATGAGTCATTCATGCATGACTAATGTACATATGAGTTGTTTTTATTTTTGTACTTGTTTTGGTTTAGTGTGCTTTGTGAGAATTTTTCCTGCTTATTGGGTTTTTCTTATTGTGCAGATGTCTGTTACCCCTTATGTCGGTTTCGCAGATGGTGCTTCACGCAGTACTAGGAATTTGTCTTCAGCAACCTGGGTAATTTATGATCTTGATGGTGAGTTGATAGATCTGCAAGGTATTTGTCTAGGACAGACTACAAACAATATCGTTGAATATAGTGCTGTCCTTGAGCTATTAACCGAGGCAATCAACCTCGGCATACACGCATTGCTTGTAAATCTAGTTTAACAGCTTCTCATTCTTAAGCTCAATGGTCATTATTCGGTTAGAAACCTGTACATTTTGAGATTGTATTTACGTGTTCGTTTGCTAGAAATGCATTTTATCTTATTACATATCAACATATTCCTAGGCTAATGAATACATTAACATATATAGTGGCTAACATTGTATTAGATAGACATTTCCGTAATCTATAAAATCATCATCATATGTAAAAGATCCATGTAGGAAAATAGATGTATATATATATATATATATATATATATATATATATATGATATGTTTGCATCAGTGTGCATCATAAATTCAAAAAATATGTGTGTTTCTGTTACATCATGAGACATCATGTCTCTCAAAATATGCAGATATAAAACATAGGTGTCTAATCGGCATGATGCTCATGGTAGCATGTCACTGCCCATATGAGCCGCCTCAGCAAGCGATGAATTTGGTTTGGAACCCCTACGATATGTCTTTGGTAGGCATGGGGACAATCGTCGAATCATTCATAGGCTGGGACTCCGCGTGTGATTCCCTCCAAGTTCTGCACGATCTCTTCCTCATCGCCTCCCTTGCCATGAGGGTCAAAATCGCAAGGGATACACCTCGATATCGAAGACATGCCTACGGGTCTCTCTGGGCCAACATCTGCAGGTGCATAGGTTTAACGTCAGAACATACATAATTTAAAAAAAAAATCATAACACTCATAAAAATTAAAAATGAGTCTTACCCAAATCTTCATCCCAATCCTCTCCCTCTAGGAGTGGGAGGTACGGATCATGAGTAAACTCTGTACTAGATTAGGGCTAGTACTCCATGATAATCAACTATCAGTGGATCCAATCAAAGAACTCCAGTCTCCAGGACATCTGTTGGTCGCCTCTGGCCCTTGGCATCAGAGCTGCCCATTGGACCATCCGTGGTTCCCTCACTGGTGATGTTGAGACTATGACCTCTTGACACTAAAAGATTAGTAGTCGTTCTAGGAAGAATGATACCAGGATAGACCCATAACCAAATTGCTTCAATTTTTTCTTCTTGCACTTTTTCAGCTGGAGTTTCATATTTATTGTCACGGCCTCTGCTCAGTTGTAGATGGTCGGTGTCAAGTAGTCCACAACAAGAAGTAGCTGTGTCTTTGTTAATTCATGTGGTGTTTGCAATCCCACAGCTCGTGTGATGGTATGTAGCTTTACCTTTATTGCCAATTCTAGGATAGTATGGATATCGACTTTCCCACTTCCTGATCCATTTCGTGCCCCTGGACATACCCTGTCAATCACCATGGACATGTTCTCCATGCAAGGACGGGTGCCAGTTAGGATTGGTGCTACTCCCCTCTGTGATAGTCCTGTTATGAAGTAGACATTAGAAACATTAATCTCAAGTTCCTGATATCGAAGTTTAAACTTTTCCTGATACTCATCCCATATGCTGATCAAATACTGCAATAGCTCCAGTTGAGCTCAAAGACACGGTGTTAAGAAGAAATTTTTCATTGAATAGTCTCTGAGAGCTTTCATGCATCTCTCATTTTCCATGGCTAGCTCATCTTCTTCATTGTGTTCCCGTCCTTTCCATTCGATCACCATTTTGCCGGTTTATACGTGCAAACATGTTCATATAGATGGTATTAGCTAATTTTGAAGCTTGAATTTGTGAAAAAAATGGCCCTTAACTTGCATTTTTATGCAATCATGGTCTGCGTGGTTGGCGCGACTGTTTCTAAAACAGTCGCACCAATGAGCGCGCCTCAGTTCAGAAAAATGGGTGATTGATGTGAGTCCGTGCCCGAAACTCGCACCAACCGTCATGCCCTAAAATTTCAATTTTCCTCCTTAGAAATAAAAATTAAGGGTTGCATACAATAAAAGAGGACTTAAATTGAAGGGAAGGACGTCAGCTTTTACCTGGAACTGACAGATTCGAGATTGGTTTTCCGGATCGTCCGCTATCGTCGTAGCAACATCACAGTATTAAATGGGTAACTATTGCTCCACAAGAGGTAAAAAGTGAAAAGTAATTATTTTTATCATTTTGGGCATTTTATAACTTTTCACAACCCTAATTAGGTTTTAAGATATATTTTTCAATTATTTTATTATATTATTTCAAGAAATGGGTTTTACAAGTATCTCTTGTGTAGTGACAGGTTTTTGCGCAACAGTGATGAAGTAATGAGTTGTATTTTATACTTTTTTGGACTTGGTAAAAACACAAAAAATTCACTACTGGAGTCATATTTCAGCTCTATTTTGACTCTCTAAAATTGAAAATATTGCTGAGATTTTTGTCGTTTTGAACTCGTTAAATGGCTGTGAAATGATATCTACCCAGTATACGTTTACCCCTTTTTTGGGCTGGGATGAATTATTTACGAAAAAGGAATACCTTAGCCTATCGCAATTAAGAGGTTCTTTTAGATATTACTTCCTACATTTTCAGATCTGAGAGACTATTTACAAAAAGGGCCATGCTGGAGTTTTCTTTTCCGTCTTCTTTTCAAACTCTCTAAACATGAAAATATGTGGAGTTCTCCCTTTGTCAGACTCGTTAAACCTTGATGACATCGGACATCGTCACCATGACATTAACTAAGTTCCTCCTTCCTAGGGCTCGTAAAATGTACTAGGTTGGATTTTTCTGCCTACTCAATGGCAAGGTGCTTATTATCCTCAAGGTCAATATCAGCCTGTATATAGTGGGCCCCAAGTTTTTTACCCTCAAAATAAACCTTCATTGGTGTCTAAGAAACCTCAAAGTTATTCTTACATTCTACAAAAAACTCTATCCGTTGCTCAGCAGGGACCTCAATGGTCTACTCAGACTCAGTATCCCGATCCTCAATCCCATTATCAACAAAATTATCCTACTTCTAATCCCTATGGTCAGAATCCTCCAGGACAAAATATATGGGGGAAAAATTCCTCTCGGACTGGGTGGAATGTGAACATGGGTCCTTATCAGAGACCTCCAATGACTCAATTACCATTTCTTGTTAAGTTGGAATTACTAGATGTGTCAAAGTTAACAAATAATCTCATTCTTCATAACCCATATTGGCCTCTAGTGCTGACCAAGATTCCTTGTGATTGTCCTAAATTTGAGGGCAAGTTTGGAAAATACCCCCAAGCGCATGTTATGACTTACCACTTGTGGTGTTCCTCTAAATTTTGGGTTTACGATTCTATCCGACTCTATCTTTTCCAGCAAAATCTTACTAGTGCCGCTGCAAAGTGGTACATTGAGTTGTCTTGTGGCACATTCCAAGACTTCAATTCTTTAGCCATGGCATTCATTATGCATTTTCAGTTATTGGTCCGCTACGAGACCGAGACACACCTCCTCACTTCATTAAAACAAGACCGAGCTACTCATATCTCGGATGATATTCATGAGTGTCGACGTCGTCGTCGCATGATGAAATTTGAGATTCCTGATCAACTTCTGACTTATTGGTTCACCACCTCCTTTGTCAATCATATTGCGAAAGACATAGCTATGGGGGCATGTGTAACCAAGGAACAAGACATTGCTTATGCCCAGTACCTTGATCTTGTGTACTCTCAATCTGGTGCATTGTATGATATCTTGCCTGATGCTCCCCAACCTAAAACTTCTAAACCACCAATGACTCCATCCATTGATCGTATTATTGGTTTCGTATCTCAGACTTCTCAGAATTATTCTTATTCAAACTATGGGAAGCCGAAGTCTATTTCTTCCAACAATGTTTCTTCTCAGTCCACCTCGAATTCTAGTAAGCCCGTAGAAGTTAATGCCATTCAAGCCAATCCCTCAACCAATGCTTCTAAAGTTAAAAGGAAGGGTAAAGGTAAGGCCAAAGCCGATACCACAAAATAGGATTCTCAAAAACTTCATGCTGGTGATGGTTCTCAACGCAAGTCGAAGTACCCTTGTTTGATTTGTGATGAAGAGCACTTCACCAATAACTGTCCTCGACGGTCTGAAATGAGCTAGTTGCTCAAAGGAAATTAGGGATATATGGTTGTTCTTAAAGAACCTTTCCCATCTCAGCAGACCCAGATGGTAGAGCAACCTGAGTCCTCTGCACCATTTGTCTCTCAGGTGTTCATGATGAACGACTCTACAACTGTTTCTACTGATACTCGATTGAAAGGTTATACTCGATTGCATTAGGTAAGAGGGAAGGAGATCACTAATGGTCCTCCTCCTCTGCCTGTTTCTAGCCCTCTTGAGATTCAAAGGCCCAGTGTTGAATCCATTGTACGACCACCTTCCAAAGGTGTACTCCGCAAGTCTTCTTACAATCCCAACGCCCATGCCGCTCACCATTATAGTATTGCTGAGGATTTGGCTCAGGCACCATCTGCGATGTCCGCATTGGAATTACTTCAGAGTTTTCCATCCCAACGAAAGGATTTTTTTCTGCAATTGGCGCGATTGACCCTGCCAATACTAGACTTCTCGGTTTCGATTTAGATAATTTCATTCCATGATTTCCACATCAGATTGTGCTGATTATTCAAGTTGTTATTAATGGTCTCGAAATTCATCAAGCAGTTGTGGATGAGGGTGCATCAACCTATGTCATGTCATCTTCTTGCTGGAAAGCTATTGGTTCTCGAGCCCTGATATCATCGCCAAACGCCCTTGAAGCATTTGATGGAATGGAATCTAAGCTTTTAGGTGTTCTTACTAGTTTACTGATTACTTTGAAAGGGAAGACAATCAATGTCAAGGTAGAGGTAGTTGATGCCAAACTCAATTATAATCTTCTCCTCGGTCGCAGTTGGACTCACGTCATGTTGTGCGTTCCGTCCACTCTCTTTCATGTTCTAAAATTTTCGCACGAAGGAAATATTGTTACTGTTGATCAATTGTACTTCTTCTCCTCTTCTTCTGAGAACAACGTTCCATATGTGGATCAAATTCCTACTCCCTACGAGAGCTTAAGGTCAGGCCTTTTCAAGGATCCTACCCTCATGGGTATTTTTCCTCTTCCTCCACCAAACACTGTTCAGATCAATATGATCACTTGGTCTGATGACCAATGGATTATTCCTTCGCCTGAACAGATCGATTCTTTCAGATATTCGATGCCATTGAGTCCGATTGAGCTTGATTATTGTGAACCCATTGCGGATTCGGAAACTCTGTCCTTTGATCATGCTCCTTCGAGCATGTATATTGATATTTATTCTCAATCCCCCTGGCTTGGCGATCCAAATTTTTCTGATCCTTTGAAAAATTGTTTCCCTCTAATTAAGCCATCATGGAAATTATGTCTCTCAAAGACTTGCCATGGGACGATGGTCATCATCGTTCCTCGTTCATGCCTAGCCTCCGGGCCATGTTTATGTGTCTTGAGTGATTTTCATCTCAGTTTCCTTCTCCTTTGCTTCAAGTTTCTGTTCTGACACATGACATTTTTGTAGAAGGTAACTTTAGTAATATTACAAAGACGATGCCTATTGACATTTCCATGAAACCGAGAATTGTCGAGAACATCCATGTCGGGGTTACTTGTTCTTTTGATGAAGTACATTTTACACTAGCCTTTTCCATAAGTTCCGTGATGTCTTTGCATGGTCCTATGAAGAAATTCCCTGCATTGATCCAAGTATAGTGTTGCATGAAATTCCTACTTACCTGGGTTCGAAACCTGTTCGCTAGCGTCTTCGTCCTGTGCACCCTAGAAAAGTTGTTGCCATTAAAGGTGAAGTTGAAAAGCCTCTCCGAGCTGGTTTCATTTATTTGATTCCCTTGATAGAATGGGTCTCTAATATTTTCCCTGTAGATAAGAGGTAGGGAACCATTCGAGTCTGCATTGGTTATCATGATATTAATCGAGCTTGTCCCAAGGATAATTATCCTACTCCTTTTATCGATCAAATCATTGACGACTGTGCTGGGAGTGAGATTTTTTCCCTCATGGACGGTTTTTCTGGTTATAATTAGATTAATATTATCCCGAATGATCAACATAAGACTGCCTTCATCTATCCTTTGGGTACTTTCACATATAAGAAGCTCCCTTTTGGCTTAAAGAATGCTGGGGCCACATTTTAGCGGGCGATGTCGTATGATTTTCATGATATTCGTCACATCGTTCAGCCTTATTTGGATGACCTTCCGGATCATTCAGCTAAGCATATGGACCATCCTGACCATCTTCATCAAATTTTTCTTCATTGTCGACGCTAAAACATTCAGCTTAATCCGCACAAGTGTGTCTTCTGCATTGATTCTAGTAGACTCTTGGGGTTTATTGTGTCCAAAAATGGAATTCTCCTCGATCCACTCAAGGTTGAGGCTATCATCAATCTCCCCTCTCCCTCTTCATTGCATCAGTTGTAGATTTTACAAGGGGAGGCTAATTTTCTACACCGTTTCATACCTAACTATGTAGAAGTGGCTAAAGGATTCACATGATTATTGAAGCAAGGTGTCCCATTTTATTGGGATGATATTGCTCACAAACCCTTTGATGCACTGAAGATGTTTCTTGTCAATGCTCCTCTGTTGTGTCCTCCAAACTATCATCGTGATTTTTCCCTATATTTAGCCACTTCTTTCAGTACAATTGCCATGGTTCTAGTACAAGACGATGATGACAGTGACGAGCATGTTATCTATTAATTATCTCATAACCTTCTCAATCCTGAGACACACTATTCACATGTCGAGAAGTTAGCGTTAGCTCCGATTCAAGCATTTCAGCATTTTCTTCATTATATTCTTTTGCGTACTGTAACTGTGATTTCTGATTGCAACCCTATGACCTAGATATATTATCTCAACAATTGTTGGGGGGGAAATAATCGAAGTGGATTTTCATCCTCCAAAAGTTCGATTTGGAATTCACTACTGCCAAGTGGAAGAAATCATTAGTCTTTGCTGATTTGATTTGTTCCTTCCCTTGAGACTGTGCTCCCTCTTGTTTTTAGGAATACATTCCAGACAATACACTTTTCTTGATTAGCACCCTCGCTCCCTGGTACGGTGATATCATCGTCTATCTCTAGACTTCTATTTTCATATCTGAGTTGACGAAGGATGCCTACCTATGCATCCGGCATCAATCACAACCTTAGTGTATAGTCAAAGATACACTCTATCACGTCGGAGTGGATTCCATACTTCGCTGATTTTTGACTCTCGAGGAAGATGAGAAAGTCCTAAATGATTGTCACAATGGCACTTGTGGTGGTCACATGTCTGGTTATGCCACTGCACAAAAAATTCTTCGTGCTGGTTATTTATGGCCTTCTATCTTCAAGGACTGCATTGTTGCAGTTCATAAATGTCATTATTGCCAGATCTATCAGCACAAGATGCGTGCGCCACCTGTACCTCTCCATCCTGTCATTACTGTTGGTCACTTTGTGACGTGGGGCATCGATTTTATGACATGTAACCCTCCCTTGCCTAGGGGCATGCTTATATTGTCGTAGCCATTGAATACTTCACCAAATGGGCCGAAGCAATGCCTAAACTTGCCTTCGACAGTAAGACAACTGCTCAATTCACATTCAATCACATCATTGCCAAGTTTGGTGTCCCTCAAGCCATCGTTACCGATCATGGTTCCCATTTTCAGCATTATATGGTGGCAGAGTTGACTTCTAAGTTAGGTCTATGTCACGACAACTCAACAACATATTTTCCTCAGGCCAATGGCTAGGTTGAAGCTGTAAAAAAATTTGTTGTTACCATGCTTTAACGTATGATTGGGATCCACAAATCCAATTGGTATCTCGCATTATTTTCGACTCTTTCGGCATACTGAACTTCAGTTAAGAATGCAACCGGATTCACTCGTTTTCAATTGGTTTATGGTATAGAAGCTACTCTTCTGATTGAGTGTGAAATACCTTCCCTCAAGTTGGCTGTTGAATTACTTCCGAATACTTCGCCAAAAGAAGAGCGTCTCCTCTACTTAGAAAGGCTGGATGAAACTCATCGCTTTGTTGCTCTAGTTATCGAAGCACAGAAGAAGCGAGTCAAAGCTCATTTTGACCAATCAGTTTCCCCTCGTTCGTTCGTTGAAGGAGACCTCGTCCTCCTGTACGACCAAGCTCATGATAAGCTAGGGGAAGGCAAATTTAAACCCATGTGGCATGGGCCCTACATTATTAAATTTTTGTGCATAATGGGGCTTATGAGCTCATTGATTACGAAGGTCATCCTCTAGAACAACCCAGAAATGGGTTGTATCTCAAAAAAATATTATGCATGAGTCATTCATGCATGACTAATGTACATATGAGTTGTTTTTATTTTGGTACATGTTTTGGTTTGGTGTGCTTTGTGAGCATTTTTCCTTCTTATTGGGTCTTGCTTATTGTGCAGATGTCTATTACCCCTTATGTTGGTTTCGCGGATGGTGCTTCCCACAGTACCAGGAATTTGTCTTCAGCAGCCTGGGTAATTTATGATCCTACTGGAGAGTTGATAGATCTGCAAGGTATTTTTCTAGGACGGATTACAAACAATGTCGCTGAATATAGTGTTGTCCTTGAACTATTAACCGAGGTAGTCAACCTTAGCATACACACATTTCTTGTAAATCTAGATTCACAACTTCTCGTTGTTCAGCTCAATGGTCATTATTTGGTCAGAAACCCATACATTTTGAGATTTTATTTATGTGTTCATTTGCTAGAAAAACATTTTTATTTTATTACATATCAACATATTCCTAGGCGAATGAATGCATTAATGGATACAGCGGCTAACATTGTATTAGATAGACATTTGTGTAATCTGTAAAATAATCATCATACATAAAAGATCCATGTAGGAAAATAGATGTATATATATATTAGATGTTTTCATCAGTGTGCATCATAAATTCAAAAAATATGTGTGTTTCTGTTACATCATGAAACATCTTGTATCTCAAAATATGCAGATATAAAACCTATGTGTCTAATTAGCATGATTCTAATGGTAGCATGTCACTACCCGTACGAGCCGCCCCAGCAAGCGGTGAATTTGGTTTGGAACCCCTATGGTATGTCTCTGGTAGGCATAGAGAACATTGTTAAATCCTGCATATTTCAGGACTCTACGTGTGATTCCCTCCAAGTTGCACACGATCTCTTCCTCCTCGCCTCCCTCGCCATGAGGGTCAAAATCGCGAGGGATACGCCTCGATATCGAAGATATGCCTAGGGGTCTCTCTGGGCCAACATCTGTAGGCGCATGGGTTTAACGTCAGAACATACATAATTTAAAAAAAAAATCATAACACTCATGAAAATTAAAAAAGAGTCTTACCCAAATCTTCATCCCAATCCTCTCCCTCTTGGAGCGAGAGGTACAAATCACCAATAAAATCTGTACCAGAGTAGGGCCAATCCTCCATGACAATCAACTTTCGGTGGAGCCAATCAAAGAACTCCAGTCTGTAGGACATCTGTTGGTTGCCCCTTGCCCTTGGCATCAGAGCTTCCCATTGGGCCATCGATGGTTCCCTCCCTGGTGGTGTCGAGACTATGACCTCCTGACGCTAAAATATTAGTAGTCATTCCTAGAAGAATGAAACCAGGATAGACCCATAACCAAATTTCTTCAATTTGGTCTTCTTGCATTTTTTTAATTGGCATTTCATATTGATTGTCACGACCTTTGACCAGTTGTAGATGGTTAGTGTCAAGCAGTCCACAACAAGAAGTAGATTTATCTTTGTTGCTTCATGCGGTGTTTGAAATCCCGCAGCTCGTGTGATGGTATGTAGCACTACATTTAGTGCTAAGTCTGGGATAGTCTGGATATCGACTTTCCCACTTCCTGATCCCTTTCGTGCCCCTGGACATACCCTGTCAATCACCATGGACATGTTCTCCATGTAAGGCCAGGTGTTCGTTAGGATTGGTGTTGCTCCCCTCTATGGTAGTCCTGTTATGAAGTAGACATCAGAAACATCAATCTCGAGTTCCTGATCTTGAAGGATAAACTTTTCCTTATCCTCATCCCATATGAAGATCAGATATTGTAACAACTCTAGTTGAGCTTGGAGACACGATGTTAAGAAGAAATTTTTCAGCAAACAGTCTCTGAGAGCTTCCATGCGTCTCTCATTTTCATGGCAAGCTCATCTTCTTCATTGTGTTCCCATTCTTTCCATTCGATCACCATTCTGCCACTTTATACCTGTAAACATGTTCATATGGACGGTATTAGCTGATTTACAAGCTTGAATTTGTGAAAAAATTGGCCCTTAACTTGCACTTTTAAGTAAACATGGTCTGCGTGGTTGGCACGACTGTTTCTAAAATTGTCACATCAATGGGCGCGCCCCAGTTTAGAAAAATGGGTGATTGGTGCGAGTCTATGCCCGAAACTTGCGCCAACCACCGTGCCCTAAAATTTTCATTTTCCTCCTTAGAAATAAAAATTAAGGGTTGTAGACAATAAAAGAGGACTTAAATTGAAGGGAAGGATGTCGAATCTTACCTAGAACTGACGAATTCGAGATTGGTTTGTCGGCTCGTTCGCTATCATCGCAACAAGATCACAGTATAAAATGGGTAAATATTGCTCTACAAGAGGTAAAAAGTGAAAAGTAATTATTTTTATCATTTTTGGCGTTTTATAACTTTTCAAAACCCCAATTAGGTTTTAAGATATATTTTTTGATTATTTTATTATATTATTTTGAGAAATGGGTTTTAAAAGTATCTCTTGTGTAGTGATAGGTTTTCGCACAATAGTGATGAAGTAACAAGTTGTATTTTATACTTTTTCGGACTCGGTAAAAACACGAAAAAGTCACTACTGGAGTCATATTTCAGCTCTTTTCTAACTCTATAAAATTGAAAATATTGCCGAGATTCTTGTCATTTTGAAATCGTTAAATGGCTACGAAATGATATCTACCAAGTAAAGATTTACCCCTTTTCAGGCTGGGATGAATTATTTATGAAAAAGGAATACCTTAGCCTATATTTGTTGATCCTTACCACTGGATGGCTTCATCCATACCTCAGATCTCAGTTTTTTATGTAATCTATTATGGATGGATGTGCCCATACCACATGTTCATGTATCAGATATATCAGTTGTATTTGTAATTGTAGTTTTTTCAATAATGATGTTTAGTTCGAACGCGTTCTCGTAAAGCATTTCACTCCTCCCTCTCCCTTAGATCTCATGCTTTAGGCGGAATCTGTTACACAACATTTTGTCACTGTCCCTGCAATCCCCATCTTACACATTGGAGGGTCATTTCTATGACTAATCAAAAGTGTCATGCCTTGCAAAGACCATCATTGCATCCCTTTACATGAGAGTAATATTCCTTCTGTTGAAAATTCCTTGAGCAGAGCTTCTAAAACCCCTGTTTTTGCCTTGGCGCGAGTAGCTAGTTCTACCCTCGTGCCAATGAGGAAGATTAACACTGGGACCCATGCCAGTTGGTGCTATGTCCCAGTTAGCCACCCACACCGAGTTGTTTATGAAATTTCTTTTAAAAATATAAGCGGAGATTCCACTCTAAAAATTTTGAGGATGAGTCATTGAGAGTGGTTGGATTGAATAACCATGGAAATCCTCCTTTATTTTATGGTTTCCACCTCTTGTGGGAACCTCCTAAAGGATAGGCCTCCCTTCCACCTTTGTAGGGATCCTAACCTCCTCCTTTTCCTCTATAAAAAGAGGCTATCTCTCCTTGCATAAGCTAGCTGAACATGGAGAACTTAGTACACTATAGCTGAATTGTTGAAGAGATAGAACAAGAAGGAACTTCGTTGAGAGAGCTTAAGTCCACGGCCTCATCTCGTATGAATCCCCTGACGAGTATCTGAGACGCGCTTCAGCTAAACCCTGTTGGAGGAGACTGCGATGTCAAGTCTTTTGTTGTATCTCTTCCTTCTATCAATACATATACATGACTATTGTTTGGTTTCCATTTTGCGTTATGTCATTTGTTTAATGCAATATGCTTAGCCCTCGTTGACTAGCTAGTAGTTATGAATGAAGTTATTATGTCGTATGTTGTTCTTGTTTACTGATCTATATGCCAGTATCTGAGCATGACTGCAGAAGGATTGTGACTTGCCAAGCCAGGAGCGAGAGGCCACCACCACTACATCTAGGATGATATCATTGGACTCCAGGTAGGTCGATCTACCATGTTCTCTTTTCATTCAGTAATTAGGAACCTACACTCTAGCATGTCTCTTTGTTTCTAGACCCACTCTTGGGCTAGAGGTATCACCTCTGTCCGTAGAGGGGATTTACCTGTTGAACACCTTCTTCCCTATTTCTTTTCATGCTTCTGTCTTCCTGAGCTGGGGTTTGTAAAATGTGACTAGTATCACTTTTCTTATCAGCTTCTACCAATGTATTCTCTAACCATTATGTTTGGTTTGAGAATTTCTCAATGTTAGGCTTATTTTCATGAATGTATGGAGTTAATTTACATTTAACTCTCATTTTTATGATTATACCAAAGGGATCATAATATCAAATAAAACTAGTGTTGAATTTGTACTCTAACAACTATTTTTTTGCCTCTGAACCTACTTCTCTGTTATTACATATGAATGGACCAACCTGGTTCTTCGGTTTAAACTGGGTTTTCTTCTTTGCAGCCAAGAAATTTACAACATCTGAGTTTAAAATATGTCTTATATACTCTGGAGCAAACAACCTCATGGGGAGGTATTTTGGAAATTATAGGGAATCATATTTGACACATAGACTCTTATTTCAGTGTGATTTTGGTATAAATACCAATCACTCGTCCTGCTTTGTTCAGAAAACTGTAAATTTTTTTTGATTTCATTGCTGATCCTAGGCTAAACATTGTTGTTTAGCAGATTTATCAATGGATGGATAAAAGAATCTGTAAACTCATCTGACTCCTTCCTGATCAAGGAAGTCCAAAATACAACAGATTGTGGATTTTCTTCTACATGAAGCTTTTAAAGAGTTATAGGAAACTTTTATTACTGAGAATAAAGGAACATGTGGAAAAGAAATGAAGTATACATAAAGACAACTTCAGTAGGTAATTTGACTAGTTGTTCATGGATGCTATCAGCAATATATTGGGAAAAATTGAAGATAACTGCAAGGGTCTGGATAGGTACAAAAATGGACAAGAAACCAAGTACTAATGCATCATCATGTTCATATGTGAAATATCCAAGGATAAAAGATAGTATGGAAATAATGTGTCTGCTTATTTCTGAGAATTTAGAAGAGGAGTATGGAGGGTTGAGCTTGGGAATTTCCACATAAGATGGCATGAAAGTTTGAAAATTTTGAAATATTTTGGGAAAATCTAAATCCAAATAGAATTTAGTGAGTGCTTGAATAGATAAAGGACTTGCATTAAGCTCAGGCTGTAGTTGAAGCATCTGGTTAATATATTCAACTGTAATGGTAAAAAACACTTCTTTTTCTGAATTCCTAATGGCACTTTGATCTAGAGAATATTAATATTGGCATAATATAATAGCTTCTAGACATTGATGAGTGTGAGGAACAACATACTTAGGAAAATTTGATTCCCAGCTAAACACATCATCTCCTTGATCTAATGATTTATCTTGGCTCTAATAGTGGAGCTCAAGAAGGTTTAACTCTGACACAGGATCTGTAATTTTAAAATCTACATCTTCCAAGGGAGTATGTTCTACATCTACAACAAGGGGTTATATAGGGTTGATCACAATATTACTTTTGGATGCCATTAATAGGTTTGATTTATCAATTTTAAACACTCTTCACCTTTAAAACTCTAATTTTAGGCCTGTGAAACACTTATGTAAGTTTAAACAGTTTATAGAAGGACTTTAGATATAACATAGGTTCTATCTTGGACTGCAAAAGGATACTTCTGATCACTCTGACTCAAGACTGTCAATTCTATATAAAAAAACCAATTTCCTAACCTTTATAGCCTCATCAAATGATATTAAGGGTTTATAGTGAAATTTATGTGATGAAACAATCCTAAAACATCAAATATTGTGCAAAAAGGGCTTTTGAGTACTGTAGAAAAGGCTTTGGATGTCTCAGAGGGCTTTTTAAGTCTGCAAATGACTAAACTCACCTCAAATTTTCTCTAAAAGAAGTCACAGCTTCAAAAAATATAAGTAATGCTCAGGGTTTGCATAAATAATGACTTTATGAGGCAATATGGTTGTTCCTTAGGCATACAGGGTTATAAAGGCTTCAATTAATAGAATAATTCTTTTAGATTAAGGAATGAGTCTCTTTCTTTGAAGAATACTTTTGAAATTTAGAAATTTGCTGTGAAGAAGGGTTTTTTGGGGTTGGAAAGATTTCAAAAGATTCTTCTAGCCTTTATATGCTATCTAGTGGCTTCACAGTGATTGTAGCAGTTGATTTCAATGAATTCTATTTGTTTTTGAGTTAAAAACAGAGGCAGCAACATTTTTTTCTTATTCTGGGAATGTTTTGTACACAGAAAATGGCAATAGAAGGTTTAAACGAATGTATTTCGGGTGTTTTATAAGCAATTTATGTGAATAGTGAATGCATTAAACACAGGTCAATTCAAAAAGAAAGTTTGTTTAGGCGCGGGGGAGGGTATAACCGCCAGGCAGTTTTTGCACGGTCAAAAGGCGGTAAGTGGGATTAGATGAATCGATGTGATTTAATAGAGTCCGGGCGTGTGGAGGAGAGAGAAAGCCTTAAAATAGCTTTTATCGCAAGTTTTTATTTGTTTAACAATCATGTTGAGAACTATGTGATAGGGGATCTGCACCATTAGATGTGGTGGAGAGGAGCGAACGATTGTGATCTTACGATGAATCTGTGGGGTTGAGAGGCATGGGGCCCAATATATATATGCAGAGGGAATGTAAAATGTATTAAAATATTAGGTTTTAATACATATTTCTTATATGGAATATGATAGGTGGGTATAGTGTTTTATTAACAAATGCAACAAACATAAGTGTAATGTTACTATAGGTAGGCTATTTACATAATAGTAATAGTTTAACCTATGGTAGCGGGAATAATAATCACATGGGGAATAAAACATGGGCTAAAACTTAAAATATGGGTGGGAATAATATTAAAAGGGTTTAATATAATACAGGCTTTAAGGGTAAATAAGGAGCTAATATATAAATTTAATATTTTTGTAAAAATGAAGTGCGATGAGGGAAAATATACTAATCTTATTATAAAACATGATATAAGAACCAATTTCATTGTTGTGGGTCCCTTCTTAATGTTTTTACACTTAGGATATAGTATTTTTTGGGTTTTTTGGGTAAAAGGGAAATTAATTAAAGGGATTTATTTTCCTTAAGTAAAATGAGTTTTATACTTAGGAAAAAGGGATTTTTGCAAGTGAAACTAAATGATGATGGTAAAAAGAAGAATGAAGGGGAAAATAATGAAAATGGTGGGGATAAAGTATTTTACAAGGGAATGACATTTTTTAAGGAAGTTGGTGAATGAATTGACCAATTTCTGCTTATCCATGATTGTAAAAACTGCTTCTGCCTACCCTTATGCTGCCTAACATTTTTTCTTCATTTACCTGGGTGCATTTGAGCTTGCAAACCCTTGTTCATTTTTCTTTTAAAACAACAAATTAACTAATTATATCCTTATTTCTTCCAAGGACTCAGATTAAGCTGTTGAGGTCCTTATTTATTCTCTACCTAACTACTGATCTGCCAAGATTAATTTGTTTGGCTAGATATTTATTCTCTATCTAATAACATGAAATTTAAAGCATTAAAAAGTCAAGATTAAGCTATTTGACTTGTCATGGATTATAGCATTTTGAACTAGTTGCACATAATCTTTTATTTTGCAGAAAAAGTAAATAGTAGTGGATTTGGATTTGCAGAACTTTCATGTTTTATTTTCATCTCTTTTTTCTTTGGGTTCCATTTTATATTCTTTTTTATCTTTTCTCTTTCAAGTCCTTTGATTTTTCTTTTAGGGCTTTTACCCTCTTTACATTTTTTATTTAATTTTTTAGATATGGGAAAACAATTTGCAGAAATCAAAGTATGTACATATTACAAGATTAATTAAATTCAATTAAAAAATTATGAATCCTATTATTATAGGACCCTAACACTCCCACAAGCTCATCAAAGTGTGACTTTTGACATAACTTCATCAACCACTACCACTTGTTGTTTTAGTAAACTTGCATAAAATAATTTTGCAAACCATGTACATATCATTTCTCCCACAAACTCATCAAGGTGTGACTTTTGACATAACTTCATCTTGACCAATACCACTTTGGTTGTTTTAGTAAGTTAATAAAATAATTTTGAAACCATGTACATGCCATTTCTCCCACAAACTCATCAAGGTGTGATTTTTGACATAACTTAATCAACCACTACCACTAGTTGTTTAAGTAAGTGAAAACCACCACCACTTTAAGGAAAACCATATACATGTTTAATTTATCCCATACATGTGTCATTTCTCCCATAAAATTTTAGGCAAAATTTAAGGCATGTGTCATTTCTATGTCATTCTCCCATAAACTACAAGGCAATGTCATTTCTCCCATATACTATAAGGCAAACTTTAAGGCAAACCATGTACATGTCATTTCTCTCTTAAACTCTATGCAAGGAAAACTTTAAGGCATGTCATTTCTATATGTGATTCCTCAAAAATTTAAGGCAAACCATGCACATGCCATTTCTCCCACAAAATAAAGGCTTCCCATTAATTCAAGGCAAACTTTAAGGCCTAAAAACCGAACCTAAAGTGGTTAAACTTCCATAGGATTTGAACTTCCAAAGGATTTTAGTCCTGTTTGTTGAGTGTTAACTTCTACAATTTCTAAAGGAAAAAGTCCGTAAAGGGCCGTGTAGCCTTTGATCTCCATCTTTTCTCAAAGGTGACATATCCAGAAATTCTCTTGCATACCAATCTCTCCTGAACAAATCTAAATAGAAGCTCTTCATTGTAATATCCATTTCCCTATACACATATTCTACAACTTTAAGGTATTTGAGAGTATTTTTGGAACCATGTACATGTCATTTCTATGTCATTTATCCCATATACTTTAAGGCAAAAATTTAAACATAAAATATGTATATACATGTCATTTCTCTCATTTCTCCCATAAATTTTAGTAAGTGCATAAAATAAATTTTCAAACCATGTACATTTCATTTCTCCCACACACTTTAAGGAAAAATTTAAGGAAAACTATGTACATGTGTCATTTATACCATACATGTGTCATTTCTCCCATAAACTTTTAGTAAAAATTTAAGGCATGCCATAATTTAGAATGTGTATCTAAATAAAAGTTCTTCATTCTAACATCTATTTTTGCACATGCCATTTTCCCATAAACTTTAAGGTGACATTTTCAGGTATGTTTTTGGAACCATGTACATGTAATTTCTATGTAATTTCTCCCATAAAATTTAAGGCAAACTTTAAGGCAAAACATGTACATACATGTCATTTCTCCCATTTCTCCCATAAATTTTAGTAAGTGCATAAAATAATTTTTCAAACCATGTACATGACATTTCTCTCACACACTCTAAGGCAAACTTTAAGGCAAAACATGTCATTTCTATATGTCATTTCTCCCATAAACTATAAAGCAATTCCATTTCTCCCATGAACTATAAGAAAACTCTAAGGAAAACCATGTAAATGTCATTTATCTCTTAAACTATAGGCAAGACAAACTTTAAGGCTTGTAGTCATTTCTATGTCATTTCATCTAGAATTTCTATGTCATTTCTCCCATAAAACTCTAAGGCAATGTAATTTCTCCCCTGAAACTATAAGGCAATGTAATTTCTCCAATAAACTATTAGGCAAAACTTTAAGGCAAACCATGTACATGTCATTTTCTCTCTTAAACTCTGGGCAAGGAAAACTTTAAAGACTTCGGAATTTCTATGTCATTTCTCCCATAAACTATAATGCAATGTCATTTGTCCCCTTAAAGCTGTAAGTCAAATTTAAGGCAAACCATGTACATGTCATTTCTCTCTCTTAAACTTTAGGCAAGGAAAAATTCTAAGGCATGTCATTTCTAGATGTAATTTCTCCCACACACTTTAAGGAAAACTTTAAGGCATGTCATTTCTAGATCCGATTTCTCCCATAAACTTTAAGGAAAAACTTTAAGGAAAATCAGTGGATGTATGTCATTTCTCCCATTAATTCAAGGAGAAAACTTTAAGGCCTAAAAAATCGAACCTAAAGTGGTTGAACATTCCATAGGATCTTCCCAAACTCAAGGCTTTCTCCCATTAATTCAAGGCAAAATTTAAGGCCTAAAAAGCTCGAACCTAAAGTGGCCGAACTTCCATAGGATTTTAGTTTGTTTGTTGAGTGTTAACTTCACAAGTTCTAGAGGTAGAGTACGGAAAGTGCTGTAGCCTCTAAGATCTCATCATTTCTTAAAGGTGACATATCTGATAAATGCCCCCCTCAGCGTTAATCTCTCAGCCAATAGATCTAAATTGAAGTTCTTCATTTTAATATCCATTTACGTACATGCCATTTCTCCCCATAAACTTTAAAGGAATTTTGCTAGTGTTTTTGGAACCATGTACTAGGTGTCATTTATATGCCATTTCTCCCATAACATTTAAGGGGAGAAAATTTAAGGATAACCATGTACATACATGTCATTTCTCCCATATACCCATAAAATCAAGGCAAAACTTTAAGGATAACCATGTACATACATGTCATTTCTATGTCATTTCTCCCATAAATTTTAAAGCAAACTTTAAGGATAACCACGTACATGTCATTTCTATGTCATTTCTCCCATAAATTTTAAAGAAAACTTTAAAGATAACCATGTACATGTCATTTCTATGTCATTTCGCCCATAAATTTTAAAGAAATATTTAAAGATAACCATCTACATGTCATTTCTATCTCATTTCTCCCATAAATTTTAAAGCAAACTTTAAGGATAACCATGAACATGTCATTTCTATGTCATTTCACCCATAAATTTTAAACCAAACTTTAAGGATAACCATGTACATACATTTCATTTCTCCCATTTCTCCCATAAACTCAAGGCAAACTTTAAGGATAACCATGTACATGTCATCTCTCCGATAAAATTTAAGGCATAATTTGCTAATGTTTTTGGAACCATGCACATGTCATTTCTCCCTTAAACTCTAGGCAAGGAAATCTTCAAGGCATATCATTTATATATGTTATTTCTCCCATAAACATTAAGGCAAAATTTAAGACAAACCATGCACATGTCATTTATCTCATGCACATGTCATGTCTCCCATGCATTTGCAATAAATGTGTATTTAATATATTTTATTGAATTTGTTTTTTTTAGGGATAAAAAAATTCCACTAAATATGGTTGAAAAATGGACATTATGCATAGATGTTTCTTGCTATTCCAATCCAGGGAAAGTAGTGATTACAGATGTGATTTGCAATATTGAGACTAGCAAGGTCCTCCAAATGAAAATGAATAAACCAAGAACAACAACAAACAATGAGGCATATTATATTGAATTGATTGAAGGCTTGGGAACAACTATGGAGTATGGATCAAATGGAATTGTAGTTTTCACCAATTCTGAACTTGTGTGCAACCAGATGAAAGACGTGTACCAAGTTAAGAAGGAGAGGCTAAAACAACTGCATGGAAAATCAAATAATATTATTAGCCAATTTCAATTTTTTAGTATAAGACATTGTACAAATGTTAATAAGATGTCTACTGATTTATTATGTGGGGAAATTCCAATCCAATATTCATCTCTCAAAGATGAATTAGTGTTGAGACGATCTTCTTAAAAAATTCAAGATTCATCTCTCAAAGATGAATTATTGTTGAGATGCTCTCCTTCAAAAAATATTGATGGACATTGTAACATATTTTTGATATGTGTATGTTTTTTACTTATAAATGTGTCTTTTTTAATGACCATGCGTTCGTTTCAATTATATACCAAGTGTGCTCCCACCATGTAAAGTGGAACTTGGTGAACTTCATATTTGCAACTTGGTGAACTTCACATTTGAAACTTAGCGAACTTCACATTTTTATAAAATTAAAATGTGAGGAATTCAACAATTTTTTGTCTAAATGGAGTTTCAGGCGTCTTTTTTAATGATCATGTGTTTTTTCAACTATATACCAAGTGTGCTCCCACCATGTAAAGTGAAATTGGGTGAACTTCACATTTGCAAGTTGGTGAACTTCACATTTTTATAAAATTAAAATGTGAGGACTTCAACATTTTTTTGTTTAAATGGAATTTCATGCATCTTTTTTAATGACCATGTTTTTTTTTCAATTATATACCGAGTGTGCTCCCACCATGTAAAGCGCAATTTGGTGAACTTCATATTTACAACTTGGTGAACTTCACATTTGCAACTTAGTGAACTTCACATTTTTATAAAATTAAAATGTAATAATTTCAACAAATTTTTGTTTAAATGGAGTTTCACGCATATTTTTTAATGACCATGTGTTTTTTCAATTATATACCAAGTGTGGTCCCACCATGTAAAACACAATTTGGTGAACTTAACATTTTTATGAAATTTTTGCTTAAATTGAGTTTCACACATCAATTAGTGCTTTCAAACTTGTGTTTTACATAATTTGTGTACACTAAATTACATTAATTTTTTGAAATTTCTTTTGAATTTATTTTAAATAGTAATTTAAAAATAATTGTAAATGTCGACAATAAATATATCCATATAAATCATGGAGGATGAAGGGCGAAGATCAATAGAATCCCATATCTCTATGAGAGAGGGGGATCATGGATTGAGGGATGGTCATGATATTTAAATATAATCTTATCTCCATATATACATGTATGTACATATGGAATTGATTTTTTTATTAATTTTGTGAGTTAAACTAGTTGTTAATAAGTTTTATTTTTTATTTTTTAGGAGGTAGGAGGACAAGGGTGTCTACTCCATCAATGGAGCATGGCCATGGTTCATGCAATCGTGGTATGGTTCACGCAATTTAATCAGTGAATATGTATATGTATTTATATGTATGAATGTATTTTTGAATTGATTATAAATTCATATTTTTTTATGAAGCTTCACTTTCGTCTCGTGAGGTTGGTGGTGGTACACATTCCCTTGGAGGGCCATCAAAAGGTGGTGGCGAATTGAATGAAGGTGGTGATATGTATTCCCCTAGAGGCCAATCAATGGATGGTCGTGTTGGTTCTCAACCAATTGGTGGTCGTTCTGGTTCTCAACAATCTTAGGGTGGGCAAGATGCTAGCCAACCATATCGAGGTGGCCATCAATCTAAATATTAATTTCATTCAATTTGTACAAATTTGTTTACATGTTTTTTTAATATACAAAATTTTATATATTGATGGAGAGGGTGAAAATGTAGCTCCAAATGTTGCTCGAAAAAGACGTAGGACAACACGTCATTCAAGAATAAGGTTGTACAACAACCACGACTTATCCGTATGACATTTCCGATATACCTTGGGAATCAAACATGAAGCAATGCACCTTACAAAGTTGTCCAAATATTCATTCAAAGTTGGAGAGAGATATCGTGTCTTGACTCTCCCTACTGAGAGTCGACAAAGCTTGGAAATAGTTACTCACTCTTTAAGCAAACTAATAGATGTGTACCTAAATCTTGGGCCAACCACTGATACTTTTGTAGAAGTGATGAGAAAAAGAAAGGAAATAGTGATGGGTCCCGATACATGGGAGGTTGTTAAACAAAGAGTTACAACAGAAATGGCCAAGTCTATGTTTAATTTCAAAGAAGGGCTGAAAATAAATATGCTAAGGGTGCAATATTTTAAGCACCCTGATATAGCTGGCTATTTGTATGATAGGCACCTTGCTGCCTATGGAAGACTCCTATGGAACAATTATAATCCGCTTTATTTTGCAAATTTATTTTATGTAGAATTATTTTTGGGAATGAAACCCAATTATAATGACCTTCCCTATGAATTTTTTGGTCCTGGGAAAGGTCGATTGTGTGACCATAGGGTTGCTAGGAGTGATGCTGAGTTGCCTCACCTTGAGCCACCATTGGTTAAGTGACCTCTTCATGTCGAAACTTTGTGGTCAGAGATGGATGCTACTTCTCAAATTAGCCGAGAAGCAAGGGATGCCATCATTGACAATGTTTAGAGTGGATTGGGTGGAGTTGATGTTTGTCTGAATCGATAAAAAGCATGTGAGAATGCACGCCCTAATTTTGTGTATTATAAAGATGAAGAGATATACAACATGAGTGTTGAAGATCTCAGAACATATGCAAAGAATTCTCGCAATGGTTGGAAGGACCTAATTATTCATGAGCAAGAGGGCATGGGAACGATATGTGTTAATGGTTAGGGTGATTATTTTAACACATGTACAATTTGTAATAAATACACACACACACACACATATATATATATATATACATTAATCTAACAAAAATGTATCATTATATGTTAACACCATTTGCAGTTGTCACGCTTGATGAACAAAGATGATGTTAATATCACGGTCGGAGCCTCCGGTTCAAACAATCAAGATGGGTCTCACCATCAATCACACAACCAAGATGGTTCTCACCAGCAAGATATGTTGGAAACTTTTAGTGTTTTTAAAGTGAAAATTATGATGTAAAATTATTTTTTATCTATTATTATATATATCGAAACATGATGACATATTTTTAAAATAAATAATTGTGCACACATGTACATGTATATGTAATAAAATATTAATAGATTCTGATTCCGTCTGATGTTTTTGGGATGGTGGTACCTTCTTCTTCCTTGTGATATGTGCAAAATCCACCATCACAAGTATGAACAATTTTTTACTTTTAAATATGTTTTTAATTTATATATTCCAGCTCAAAAGTTCTATTAAAAAATGAGATCTCTAGATCTTGAGTTATTTTAATTTTTTTGAATTTTAGGCTTTTGGAGATTTTCTTTGGGAGCCACTCTTAGGACATTTGTTAGACCCACCATCACAGGTATTCAATTTTTCACTTAAATATATTTTTAGGTTATAAGTTATAAATTGAAGTTCAAATTTTTTAATTATAAATTGAGATCTAGATCTTGGGTTATTTTATACTTTTAAAATTTTTGAATTTTAGGTTCCTGGAGATGATTTATTTTCTCCACGAACTCTAGCGATGGAGTGTATGATAGATATAGGAACATCCACACCATTTGAACTATTTGAACAAGTTGTCTAAATTTTTTGTTAATATTATTGAAAATTAGTTTATATATGCATTTTCATTTGAAAATTTTTAATACACACACACACACACACAGTTTACTCTGGAAGATGTTCCTGTGGAGGAAGTTTTAATAGACGAGCAACAAATGGAGAGAGAACCTCATGAGGTATTGCATGATTTTTTTTTTCATTTTGTTTTTTTACATGAAGTTCTATATTCTCATTCAATTTTAAAACATTAAATTTAATGTTTGTACACATTGTGTACAAGTCCCCCATGCTTCATAGGATAGCTCGAGGATCGTGACTTTGTTGGGAGGGACACTACATCCATCTGTATTTGATGGATGATGCACATGCACGTGCAACATTATATTTGATAGATTTAGTCTTAAATTCAATTTTTTATATATAGTCTTATCTAGATGCAGTCATATATTTACTTTTCTATATAACTTGATACTTGTAACGCTATACATTAAACTATATATATATATATATATATATAATTTTATTATTCATTTTTGACATATTTTACTGTTTCGACATATATATATATATATATATATATATATATATATATATATATAGTTTTAAACTACATTTACTCTTGTCAAGAATGATTTTAAATTTTGGATAGTTACATTTGGCATGTGATCACATGTTGTGATATATATAATGTTTTGTTTTTTAAACTCAAGTTCTCATTTTTTTTTTAAAAACCATGTACATACATGTGTATATTTTGGATCTAGTTGAACTACATTTGGCATGTAATCACATGTTGTGATATAATGTTTTGTTTTTAAAACTCAAGTTTTGGATGGTTGAACTACATTTGGCATGTGAAGTAATGTTGTGATATATAATGTTTTGTTTTTAAAACTCAAGTTTTGGATGGTTGAACTACATTTGGTATGTGATTGTGATATAATGTTTTGTTTTTATTGGATAGTTGAACTACATTTGGCATGTGAATTAATGTTGTGATATAATAATTTTTTTTAACTCAAGTTTTGGATGGTTGAACTACATTTAGCATGTGATTGTGATATAATTTTTGTTTTTATTGGATAGTTGAACTACATTTTGGATTTGAAGTAATGTTGTGATATAATGTTTTTTTTTTTAAATTCAATTTTTGGATGGTTGAACTACATTTGGCATGTGATTGTGATATAGTGTTTTGTTTTTAAAATTCAAGTTGTCATTTCACAAACAAAAAATTTTTCGCATGAATATATGTACATAGAAATGATTTAAGTACATGTTTGAATATATGTTAAAATGATTGAAGTACAATACATATATCTATATATATATATATATATATATATATATATATAAACAATCATAAGATTTTGGTTTTAAATTTCTTGTGGTTTTCAGTTATTGAAGAGCTTCCTGGATTATCCACAGTATTTTGGAACATTTGTCGACGTTTTGAATCCCAACGAGGATCCATCTTCAGGAAGGTACCCTTTAGGGTATTAAAGCCCCCGGCACCAAGGTTCAGGCCATGTCCACCCAAAGTACACTGGCCCCCAAGGTGACCGATGCTCGGGGCCCCATCAAGATCCGAGCCCATCTAGTCGAGACCAAAGGCCATGTCCCCATACAAGTTAGGTCAGCTCTCAAGTCTAAGATGCCCCTCAGGAAGGTCACTATCATCAAGTATCTTGACTGCTGCTCGGCGATACCCTCGAGTTAGGTCACTGGTTATTTGACCCCAGCCTTCAGGAAGTAAGGTATGGCCCCAAAGTACACTGGTCCCATTAAGATCTGAGACTTGAGTTAGGTCTGCTCTCAAGTCTGAGATGGCCCTCAAGAGGTCACCATTGTATGGTGATGTCGCATACCCGATGCCCTCAAGTTAGGTAACTGGTTTAATGTCCCAACCCTCAGGAGGTCAACCCGATCCTCTGGTACACCAATAACTCACCAGTAAAGGTATACCCTTTATGGCATTAAAAGGTCCTTCACAATGTTTGTGCCATATCAAGTCATGGTGTCCCTAGGTTTGATGCCATCTCAGGGATTAAATTGTCTATACTTGTATGCGGCATACTCATGTAGCGTAATACTAAGCCACAAGCAATAGTGAGCGCGTAAGGCAACGGGTTAGAATAATAGTACGACAAACCTTTAAAAAGGGGTATGTTAAGGATAAGGGCTTATCCGAATACCCTTATGACTTGATTTAGTCACAGCCAGTCAAGGTGTAGGCTCGGGTTGTGATGCCTTAGTGATTAAACCATTGTAGGTGTTTATACATAGTGCGCTTACACCAAAGCTGTTCAACTACGTCCACCCTCCATGTGACACCCCATGCTGCTACCTATGTGCCACCCTAGGGTGTGTTTTAGGATGCACCCTTGTTCAAGGATCGAAGGTTCAAGGAAGGTTGGGCTTGCCTAATATAAGGGGTTCCACCTAAGGATCCAAAGGCTCCAATGAGGAAGGTCAGGTTAAACGTTGAAGGCTGAAGGTAACCTTCGATCACCATATTATTCGATCAAAGTAGATCAAAGAATGCCTTCAGCCTTCAGCCTTTAACCTGACCTTCCTCATTGGATCCTTTGGATCCTTAGGTGGAATCCCTTATATTAGGCAAGCCCAACCTTCCTTGAACCTTCGATCCTTGAATAAGGGTGCATCCTAAAACACACCCTAGGGTGGAACATAGGTAGTAGCATGGGGCGGCACATGGAGGGTGGATGTAGTTGAATAGCCTTGGTGTAAGCACACTAAGTATATAAACACCTGCGGTGGTTTCATCACTGAGGCATCGCAACCCGGGCCTACACCTTGACTGGCTGTGACTAGAGCAAGTCATAAGGGTATTCGGATAAGCCTTTATCCTTAACATACCCCTTTTTAAAGGCATGCCATACTATTATTTGAACCCATTTCCTTACGCGCTCATTATTTCTTGTGGCTCAGTATTACGCTGCATGGGTAGGATGCATACAAGTATAGACAATTTAATCCTTGAGATGGCGTCAAACCCAAGGACACCATGAATGGATATGGCACAGACACTGTGAAGAACCTTTTAATGCCCTAAAGGGTATACCTTTACTGGTGAGTTATCAATGTACTAGAGGATCGGGGCTGACTTCTTGAGGCCTAGGACGTTAAACCAGTTACCTAACTTGAGGGAATCAGGTATGTGACATCACCGTACGATGGTGACCTCCTGAGGGGCATCTCAGACTTGAGAGCTGACCTGACTTGAGGGGCACCCGACCTTTACTGGATGGGAGCTTTGGTCTTGGATCTTGATGGGACCAGTGTACTTTGGGGCCATATCTTACCTCCTGAGGGCTGGGGTCAAATAAACAGTGACCTAAATTGAGGGCATCGCCTAGCAACGGTTAAGATACTTGATGATGGTGACCTTCTTAAGGGGCATCTCAGACTTGAGAGCTGACCTAACTTGTATGGGGGCATGGCCTTTGGTCTTGACTAGATGGGCTCAGATCTTGATGGGGCCCCGAGCATTGGTCACCTTGGGGGCCAGTGTAATTTGGGTGGACATGGCCTGAACCTTGGTGCCGGGGGCTTTAATACCCTAAAGGGTACCTTCCTTGCCTATGTCAAACAATCATAAAATTTTAAACTTGCATTCTAGAACATATATATTGAGCATGTGCCACAATTTTCATCAATGCACATAGAAAAACTAATTTCAGTTGATAGTAAACTAGAAATTACAAAATACGTACGACACATTTTGAATTCAAGAATGAATATTATAATTTACTTTTAATAGACACGCACGTCTAAAACAAAATCGTGAAACTTCAAATTTGCATTATATCAACTATGCTAGATACACAGATATGTACATTTTGCAATAATGACATTCTGAAAAATTGTACCAGAGAATGTATGAAATCATTTAGACCAGATAATCTAGACATGTGTATTTGTACACGTGTATAAATTACTAGTGTGCATGTACCAAAACAATGTACATGTGCAAACACTTGCACAGATAACATAAAAAATTAGTTCAATTTTTAGTTGAGTTCTGGAAGTTCTAAAACATGAATCCAAAGAGAATAAATTATTGGGTAGTTCATTAAAAAAAATTGCAATGGAATTCCATCTTCAATGATTCGTTCATGATTGGTTTTTGACATTTTCTATTTCTTAATTTTCATTTTTTCCTTTGATTTAATTTTAATTTTATGCGTGTTGCCCACACCAAGTGACTATATTGACAACTTATGACATCAGGTTTGTAGTCTTCATAGTAAACAAAATCCCCACTTTGATTAGTTTGTCTGAAAAAATAACCTTTCATTATAATAGACCCTCTGTCATATGTAAATCCGTGATCATTATATTTTTCTAATAATTTCATATTTCGTTCAGTGAAACGCATCAAATAATAATTCACATTTTCATCGTTGATAGTCGGTGAAATTACAGCAAAAACATCTCCTGCATAATAAAACAAACTTATGTATTGAAATTTAGATCATAATTAACATGAAAAATTAGCTTTAAAATTAACATAAATGTACTTGATTTTATTATTTATTTCTAGATCTCTATCATTTGAAAGTAATTGAAATGTTACCTTCTCTAACAAGATCAGAAACTCGATCACCATCATATCATATTGTAGTCTCCTCTGATTGCATTTCTTCAAACATTGCAATGGACATTTTCCCCTTCGTATTTAGCTTTGTATGTTTTCAATATTTTACATACATTTTGTTTTCACAAACATCATTGGATTTTGTGTTGTCTATGTAAACATGACAAAAACAAGAATATTTTCTTTTATCCAATGCAACCACATTTGTGGACAACTTTGTTTTAATTGAATGAAATTTTTGAGTCCCTTTTATTGTTTCAATGTCATTTCCAATCGATCTATCTACATCTTTGACCCCAATATGCCGAAAAAAACTATATGGAAAATTCAAAGAAGAATATAGATATGATATCAAAGTACCATCAAAGATAATCATTGTGATAAATGTACACTGTTTAAAATTAGAAATCCAATAAAAATTAAATTGAATGTACCTTCGAACTTCCCTTGATCGCCATTGAACAACTTCTTTAGCTGAGAAAAGTTGGTTTGCAGAGGGGTCCATTTGATATCTTCAAAGTTCTCATTATATCCATGCCTCTACACCGTCATGCTCTCATTTTCCATGACCAATCTCAAAGAAATTACAAGAATGTTTAATGCAGGTTTTCATATGAAGACGACGCAAACAAAAGAATGATCGTGAAAATTTGAATTGACCTGCGAATCCATCTGACCATATCCAATGTTTATTGAATTTTATTCCATGAATTTTCAAGGAGTCATAAATCTTTCCAAAATAGTGTTGTATAAAATATGTATCATGTGTACGATCGTGACTGATATAAAAGTGATATTCTTTAATAACATGCCGTTTTTCACTGGTGATTTCTATATGTTCAAAATTTTGTTTAGCATGTCTATATAGAATATGAACAGGCATGGAGACTTGGTCTGAATTATAGTATTCACTTTGAATTTCTTTTTATGGAACAAATGTGTAGTTTTTTGAAAATCAATTACTCACAAAATGGTCCCTAGTGGAAAATCTTCACGAGATTTTTTGAATTGCAAGTCCTGCCATCGAGCTCTATGGGAATGATTGGTGTATTTATAAATTTATTCTTCAAAATTTCCCAAAATATCTATCACTTTCTTCTTCTTGTAAATCAATTCTTTTAGTACTTGAACCTTGAATCGATGTATGGATATATTCATATTTCTTCCATTTCAATTTCATGTTGGAAAATAATGTATAATTTATGTCAATACGATATTTGTTTTGAAATTTAGTCAAATTTCCACAATCATCGCATTTTTTACCACCAACACATTTCTTTTGGTAAAATAATTCATGGCTTCTACTTCCACATAGAATTTGAGATATGAAATCATGGATAGTGGAAGGAGGAGGTGAATCTTTCCAAAATGTTCTACCAAAATTAAGGAATTTGTCATAATATAACTGAAATTCCACATGATAACGACAACAACAAGTGTCGCGTACGGTGATAGGTTTTACATACCATGGTTTTTGTTGCACAATAGCACTGATTGAGACAACAATTTCACGATTCTCTTCTTTGAACTTGTTGAAAAACTCTATCTGAGTGGTGTCCAAGAAATGTTTTGGATGTTCTTCATACTGATTTCGTGTTATTCTTCTTTGCATCACATCCCTTGCATTTGGCAAAAGACATGAATTTTTCATCGAATATTCATATATTGTCTTTTAACATTTTCTCCAAGTCTATCTTTGTATGGTTGCCTACAAATAGTTGTCCAATAAGGGAGTTCATCATTTACATGTATTTGCAACCGAAATTTTCGATGTTTGTGCAATGTTTTTCGTGAGGTTCCTAATGCTCGTACCATAGATTTTACCAAGTGATTCTCTTTAGTAATTGATGAAACCACTGCCATATGTATTGCTCTATGTGCATCTGAAACATTTTTCTGTCTAGATCTTCTAATTGAATTTATAGCACTATTTATATTTTGTATCACATTTTCCTTCATTTTTTATCTTTTGTTGATTTTCGAATACCCAATAAAGTCGTAGCTTCTTTTAATTTCCTTAATGTTAGAAGACCTTTCAACAATTGGACTTGAACTACCACGTTTTACTTTATGAAGTACGAATCAAAAATTCAATTAACACGATATCATATAACATGGTCAGCTTTTTTATCTCAATATGTGTGACTCTCAACATTTTCTAACATCTCATCATCGATATTGATTTCATCTGTACATATTCAATTAATAATACATAATATATTTACATATTCAATAAATAACTAAATTATTAAATATGTATAATTTCAATAATACGTGCATGTGTTCAACACACACACACACACACACACACACACACACACACACATATATTTCTAGTGATTCAATTTTTTCACTTGAATTTCTTTCAACATTTTCACCATCTTCAATCATTAGTTCAATATCTCTTTCACTTTCTCTTTCAAAATTTTGTATCTCATCATCAATGTTTTGAGGAATATCTCTCTCTGTTTACATTGCAAAATATTTTTCAAATTAGTTCATCAAATAAAAATTAAGCTTCACAAATTACTCTAGAAATATTTTAAATATCAAATTTATAATATTTACATTTACATACCTGCTTCAACTTCTAGTTGAGGTTGATTTTCCCTTTCAATATTTGAGCGTTCTTCTCTATTTTTTTTGAGATATTCTCTCCCTTGTTCTCTACGTTCCTTAGGGTCTCTTGTTCGATCATATTTTCTCTTGCAATTCCTTTGATTTCCCATGATAATTGAGTATGAAGTTCAAAAAAAATTCCTTCAAAATTTAGACAAAAACTCAATTAAAAAAATCATCACAAAAGATTTAATTGAAAAAAAAAAAAAAACTCATTTTAAAAATTTTGCACAAAATACATACTTCAATTCAAAACACATATTTTAAAAAATCCGAGAAAAAAATGTCTTCTGAAAATGAAATGAAGTTCAAAATATTTCCGTCCAAGTCCTGCAAAAAAAATTCATTTAAAAAGTTAGACAAAAACTAATTTTAAAAAATCATTATAAAAGATTTACTTAAACCAAAAACATGTACTCTAAAAAAATGTCACCTCAAAACATACCTCAAAAAATGTCCATTGAAAATTAAGCCCAACTTCTTAAAAAATGTCACTTTAAAAAATACCTCCAAAAAAAGTCCTTTGAAAATTAAGCCCAAAAACCTTTAAAAAAATATCACTTTAAAAATACCTCCAAAAAATGTCCTTTGAATATTAAGCCTAAAAAGAGTCATTTCGAAATTAAGCCCAAAAAAAGTCCAAAAAATGTCCAAAAAATGTCTTTTGGAAATTAAGCCCAAAAACCTCTAAAAACAAAATACCTCCAAAGAAATGTCCTTTGAAAACTAAGCCCCAACACCTCTAAAAACAAAATACCTTCAAAAAAATGTCATTTGAAAATTAAGACGAAAAATCATCCAAAAAAGTATCACATACCTTCAAAAAATGTCCTTTGAATGTTAAGCCAAAAAGAGTCCTTAAGCCCAAAAAAAATCCTTTGCAAAATTAGACCAAATGAAGAAATGTGTGAAATTATGCGAAAATAATGAATCCGTTTACATCTATTTATACTACTGCGAAGTGTTTTTTTGGAGGGGCTTGGTTGAATTTTCCAACTGATGTAAAGTCAATTAAAAATTTTGGCCGAAATTTTGTAAAAACTTCAGTTGAACTTTTGTGTCGTTAGACTTGACATGCCCGTTGGGAAAAAATACAATTCGGCCAAACTTTTTTTAAAATTTCGGCTGAACTAACACGTCTACAATTACGCAGATCTGAGCTCTGAACACATTTCTTCAACTTTGGACTGATTAAACTCCATGAAACTTTGTGAATTAATTGTCGAAACTAAGACAAACATTTGCAGAATTCAATCTACTTTCAGGAAATATAACGTTTATAGAATTTCATAAATATTTACTAATTTTAATTAATTTTGTAATAAAATGGGTGCAAACAATTTCTGAAAGTCATTATGATTCAGTGAAATAAATATTTTGTATCCTCCAAAACACACTGTAAAAAAATTGAAAAAATTATGGTGCATTATATTGGTCCATCGTCTGTAATGGATAGTTTTTAGATTTTTAGTTTATAACTTATATGTTGAGAAATTTTGTGCGAGCCAAAACATATTCAAAATATGTAGTTTTTTCATATTGAATCAGTTCAAAAAATTCTACTAATTATGATATTCATCAGCTAGTTTCGTAAATATAAAGAAAACGAAGTGGACTCTATCTAGATTTTTGTAACACATTTGTTTCTCTCAAAAACACAAAGTTTTCAAAGAATACACCAACGCGTTTGAACATGACTTTTTATGAATCCTTTGATTGTTAAAGAACACACACTCAAAGAAAAACTAATTTGACATGTCAAATATGTATAAAAAAATTCCAAAAAAAATAATAGAAAGCTAATAAAATTTCTAACAACTTTTATTTTTATTGCAAAATGAAATTCTAAACAAAAAAATTGTTTTGCTTGCAGAAAGTTGAAGAACATAAAAAAATAATATTTTTTCTCAAAAAAGGGAAAAAAAGTTTAACCCAACTTCACACACACAGATATATATATATATATACATATATATATATATATATATATATATATATATATATATATATATATATATATATACAAAATTTCAGTTGGCCTTAGTCTTATTGACTTATTAATGTTTTGTGAGGATTTACAATCATACATATTTTGTCAAATCTCTGATGAGCCATTTCGGAGTAATGCTATGTCAACATTCGATGTATGTAACATTAGTGTATTAGAAGGTTATGAACATATTCACATATCTTTAAGTGCATTCATGAGTATATCAGCATATCAAAATGCTCAAGGTTTGGAGAATGCACAACTTGTCAAATCACCAATATGGAAAAACTCTAATATAGTAAGAAACCAACAAACTTGGACCCATGTGAGGGAGATACGTGGCTAGGAGTTTCCACATGGCTATATAAATGATGAAGTGGGCCTTTAAAAGGGTGAATGTTTTGTGAAGATTTACAGTAATACATTTTTTGTCAAATCTTTGATGAGACATTTTGGAGTAATGTTATATCAACATTCGATGTATGTAAAATTAACGTATTAGAAGGTTATGGGCATATTAACATATCTTTAAGTTGATTCATCAGAATATGGACATATTAAAATGCTAAAGGTTTGTATAATGCACAACTTGTGAAATCACCAATATGGAAAAACTCTAATACAACAAGAAACCAACAAACTTGGACCCACGTGGGGGAGATACGTGGCTAGGAGATTCCACGTGGCATGTGGCGATATAAATGATGAAGTGGGTCTTTAAAGGGGAAAACGTTCAGAGACTGTGCTAAGAGCTTAAATTGGTTGAGATGAAATTTATATGGTGGGAAAACTCTAGATGAGAAAAAGATGATAATGGTACTATAAATGTGACATATTTGTCTTGTTCTTGAATATGAGCCACACTTGCTAACTCAAAATGTCAACCATATTATACATTTTATATATTTCAAATTTTAATAAAATAAAAATTTTATTATAATTTTATTCAATTACAATTTTATAAGACTATTTATTATTCATAAATTATTAAAACATTTTACTTACCAATATTTTAATATTAAAATTATGTTTATAATAATGATTTTTAAATAAAATAATTAAATGTGTTTTGTAATGAGTTGTATATATTTATATGTTTTATTAAATATATATTTTATAATTTTGTTGAAATTATATCAATTTATTTTATAATTGTAAAATGTATGAAAAAATAAATAAGAAACTAATACAACAAATTTAGATTTCATATTTCATCTTTAACAAGAGATTTGAAAACCTCTTTAAGAGTAGTTCTAAGATAAGATGGATCTAGGCTGGATTAATTTCACCTTTTAAATCAGCTATATTCCACATGAATACCATAGGTTCTCCAAAAATTTTCTTATTTTATTTTTTGAAATAGCTATATTCCACATGAATACGTTCTCCAAGATTTTTATTATTTTATTTTTCTAAGTTATTTTTATTTCATTATTTTTATTTTGACTCGGTTAAAATTTTTACATTACATTAATATTTTCATTTAATTGAATTATTTAATATTTACATAACATTAATCTTTTCATACATTACATTCATTTTTTCATTTAATTTAATTTAATTGTTTTCTTTAATGTTTACATTAAATTAATCTCTTCATTTAATTTAATTTAATTTTTTAAGTTGGAAATACTATTTTTAATAATTTAATTTTCATTTTTTCAAATATTTTTTTATATATTTTAAATTTTAAAAACAAATAATAATAAATATTCAAATTTATTTTATTTTCTTATTAGGATGTAATAATTAAATGTGAATAATAAATATAATAACATATTATTATTATTATTATTATTTTTATTTTTTCTCCAAATTGCCTTCAAATATATTTTTATTTTATTTTATTTTTTAAATAATAGTTACAAATATATTTTTATTTTATTTTATCTTTTAAAAGGAAGCAAGAAGAGAAAACCATTTAAGAGGAAACCAAGCAAAAAGAACATAAGAGAAAGCAATAAGAGAAAAAGAAGCAGAAGAAGAGGAAACAAAATAGGTAGGAAGACACTTCTGCATCAGGTAAGGATGAAACCCAAACTTTTCTGCTTAAAAGTAAAAAACTAGAAGCATAAAATAAGGAATTAAAGTAGCAATTAGGAGGTAGGAAAGTTAAAAAAAAAGGTTTCGGGCCTCAATAAATTGATTGAGGTTGTTGATAAGATGGGATCAAAAACCACACATGGACCTTTATGTATAGCATGTGTTGAGGGTTTGGCAACAAAAGGATACACAAATTGCATTGCAGACACCATCTCAGAAGAAACCCAAACAAAACCATGGTAGGTTGACACACAAGAAGCCATTGATGATGTTGTTGATACACAAGAACCAACCATTGCAACAAAGCACCCCATGGATTTTAACCTAGAAACTAATACACAAGAACCTACTAATTATGTTGCTGATACACAAGAACCAAACATTGAGACAGAGGTTTCTAAGGAAGAAAAATCGAGAGTTGTTCCACAAGAACCTATGAATGAAGATGCTGATACACAAGAACCGACAATTGAGGCAGAGAAACTCAAAGCATGAGATGTTGTTACACCCTCTACTGTTATTGAACATGAAACAACACTGGAACCCAAAGCATGGTGGCATTCAGAAAGACTTTTGTTGATATCAAAATTGGAGAATTGGAATCAAATGGAAGTTTCCCTGAAAAGGGAGTGATTTCTTTGGACGAACATTAGAAGGACATTCATACCCTTTAATATAAGTAGGGCGATGAATTGTTGACGAAAGAGCTGAGAAAGTGGGAAACGAGGAAAGATGAGATGGAAAAGGAAGAACAAATACAAAAGCTACAACAAGAGGTCAAGGAACTGACTAAAGAGAAAGGTAAAATGTATGAGTTAGCCAAAAATATTTTAGGTTACACGCCACCATCTCCGTCCTATGCAATATTCTTATGGGAGAAATTTTATCTTTTCCAATTGAAATCTATCCATGAAAACAGACCCTACAAGAGCATTAAAACTAGAATATTTCTAGATGTATTTCACTCATGTGATTTCTATGAGCAGAGTATGTTATGTAATCTCTTCCTGAGTGATATAGTTGGTGAGCATGCTAGTTTGCAAATGACTGCATACCTTTTTAGTTATGTTGGATATTTGCTTCTACGGGCCTTTATATCTTTCATGAGAAATCAAATTTATTGACACCTCGCCATAAAATCATTGATTATGAATGCAAAAATGGAAACCCTGAACATAAAACCAAAACTTGGTATAACCACTGCTATGAGGCGTAATTCAAAAAGTTTCTCACTAAACCTGAAATGGTAGAAAAACTCTCCCTCTATAGGAGAAGGATTGTTGGGTTTTGCCTTAATATTTATGAACAACTGAAAAGTAAAGCATTAGTTGGAAGTATGAAACGATTGGAAATTTTCGGTGCAACACTGTTAGCGAAGGATCCCTTTGGGTGCCCCAATTTCGTAATAATTGTTACTTGAGTCCTTGAGTATGTGTGAATTGTCAAAATAATGGGAGATTCCGAGATAGGGCTCAAATTCAAGTTTCCTCTAATCTGGATCCCAGTTGAGAAATACCAGCCTTACTTCCACCTAATCAAGCATGGTGAACATTCATGGGCACATCGACTCATATCTACCCAAGGGTATAGGAAAGAAGATGTAGACACTGCAGATTCTATGATTTTAAAAAATTACAAATCAGTTTCATAATGGATAAGGACCCTGAACATTTTGAAGAATCTGCATGAGGACATGCAGTGGCTTTAGTTGGGGGGAGGTGTTGGGTGCAATATTTGAGGATATTTCAGGCATAATTTTCCCCAATTTTGGAAAATTTCCCTCATAAAAACTGAAATTTCCTCAGTACAATGTCACTCCCTCTGATTAAGAAGAAACCTTTTTCTTTGACGTATTATAATGATATTTTCTGATAAGCCCTGAATGAAACAATTCTTTCTTTGAGATGACTAACTAGGGTATATTTGGAAGAGTTTTTGAATTTTTTCTTTCAGGTGTTTCCATAATTACTGAGAGCCATGGGTGAAAAATTGTTGTTGTTACACAGTGTGAGTTGATGTTACTCATTGTTATACCCTGGGTTTTCTATTTTCTATTTTTACACCACGAAGTTGTCGTTACAATGCGAGTTGTCAAGACTGGAGTCACCATTTTCAAAGATAGCTGTCAAGGGCCACATGAAGTATTTCGATGCAGACAGTAAAGAAGATATAAGTAGTTACAATTGCATCTAAACAAGAGTGGTGCAACCATAAAAAAACTTTATTAAAAGTAGTTTGTAACAATTTCTATCTTTTTATTATTTCTGCTATCTTAATCAACATGAGAATCGTCAGATTCTCATGACTGATTCGTTTCACTAATTTGGGGCTTTGTAAAGACTTTATAAAAAGAGCTTAGTCTCATGAGGGGATGGGGATGGACAACAGAGATAATACCGACATTATGATCTTGTACTCTTCAACTATTTTAATACAATCATGTATCTAGTGATGCTACAACTATTTCTGTGTTGAATTCTTAAATAGTTTTCATTTTACTCCTGCACCTTGCTAGAGAGGAACGACCCTCCTCTTTAGCAGGGATCACAATGCTAATAGGATATTTGTTTTTATGTGTTAGTGTGGATTTCTTACGACTATTGAACACGTTTTATTTTTGAATATATACAGTTCTAATTTTAGATTTATTGCGTGTTGTTACATAGGTTAATCGATTTTATGCTATTTAATCGTTGTTGTTACATATTTAGTTGATAATATATGGTGTGGCTCTATTTATTATGAAATGCGGATTCTTCCTTGCCAAGTGTGTTTCATTCATGCATTGTGACTTTTAATTCTTGGAAGTTTTAATTTCCATTTTGCAAGAGTGCTATAATTTCTGCAAGTGTGTTCAACGAAATTTTTTTTTTTTTTTTTTTTTTTTTCCTGTTGTACCTGGTTGTTACATGTATCGACATAGATAGTGCGGACGTATTTGAAATAAAATGACCTACCTTAGCCGATAATTAATGATTGTGGTTTATTTAATCTAGGAGTGATAAAATTGCACAAACATTACCAAATAATAAGCACTTATGAGAGGAATGGGGAGAGGAGGTACTAAACTACCCAAACATGGGCCATGCGCCTTACAATGAATTCCTTGTTGACTCTTTAAAATGAGAAAGGGACCGTAAACCTCTCATTCATGAAGTAGTGCTCATGAGGAGAAGGAAGTTAGTTTTGTGATTCTAGGTTGTTGAGTTTGGAGTATTATAATGACTAGAGACATTAGATAAAAATAAATAAATAAAAATTGATTGTTGTAAATGAAAAATGATTGTAAGACAAATACTTGTAAACCTGAGATTCGAAGCTAGACAAACAAAGTCCAATATTGAAATGTGTTAGATAAGGATACCAAAGAGAGATACCTATTTTTGAATAAGGTAGACTGAAAAGAACTAAAACATTTAGTTGTATTTCTCCACATGAATCACTAGAAGAAAGAGAATCTTAGAGATCGTAGAAAGTGGGAATGGATTTCCTTCTATGTTGTGAAGACCCTTAGTGGTCATATTTGTTGTTTTCTGAGCCCAAACTTAGTGCTTGCATAGTGGCATCCCTATTTCCTAGCCAATGAAAGAAATTTTCATTCATACTCTATACACTAAAATAAACTCTTTGTTGTTATTCACTAAGTGAAGCATCCATTACAACATCATATATGGTTGGGGGTGGCTAGTTGTAGGAAATTTTTAGTGTAGTTTTTCCTACGATTTTAAGTGTATTCCTTTCTTGTGAATGAATTGTAAATTTTCCTTTATATTTCATATTTAAATATTATTTTGGATTCATTGTGTATGTGTGCAATTCTAGGTTGAGAGTTGTATGTTGTAATGAATATACATGATGCATGATTAGTGTGTTAAGTAGTTAACATAATTAGCCTGAACATTGAAATACATGCTTTTATAAATATTAATGTTGTGTGAGATGGGATCCTTTCATCCATGATAAATGAGATCATTATGTGGTTATTGTTCATGAATTCATAGGTTATTCTTGGATGTGTTTGACTATGTTATATTTACATGCATGTTTGTAATCATTTATGACATTTTGTGATGTATGGTATGTTTCCAAAGGAGAAGGACTGATAGGTTGGTGGTATTAGTTATTATTATGCTTTAGGTGAATAAAAAAGCTTAGGATTCCCTCTATAGGCCCAAGGAGTCTTTTTCTTGTTGTGAGGATTGAAAGGTTTTGTTAAGGATGGCACCCAAATAACGTCTAATGTTTAGTGTCGAAGAGTTCACAAAATAAATCTTAAGCTAAATTAAATCCTAAGTAAGAACTTAAGTTGTTCATGGATCTCTAGTTTAAGTCTTAGTTTTGATCTGGGTAAATTTATTATACCCTTCAAACCAAGACCTTTTACTTCAGTTGATGTGTTAGAATTTCATCAAAGAATAAATGAACATAAAATAACATATCTGCATGTTGTAAAGAAGAGGAACATAACAAACATTAGCAACATAAGATATTGATATCAGAGTTCGCCCAGGAGGGACTACGTCTTCGGGCCTTAGTTCCAAATGGTGTAGGCCGCTGTATTGAGTGTTGGAAATAGTGATGATGTACATGGATGGTATTTTCTTTGTTATACAAGGAAAATGGCCTCACAAAAGAGTGGTTGGACCTCTCCAAAATATGTTCTGCTACAGGAACTCTCATTAAAAAAAAGGACTCCTATCAGCATGACAATCTCACTCATGAAGACTATGAGTATCCCACCAACATGGAAACAAAAGGATCTCAATCAAACATACATGGTGACAATGAATGTCCTGCTAACAAGGCATCAAAAGGATCTCAAACAGAAATAAAACAAATCCATGATAGAAAATACATATCACATCAAGAACAAAAACAAGACCCCATATCAAACATCAAGCATGGATCTATATAGCACAATTCATATCATAGCAAAGAGAAAAAGAAGTACATGATCACATGGCATATACCTCACATCCTGGAGCTATCTCAAGAAAAGGATGATAAATTGTTGGATCTGGTTGTACCATCAATCTTGTGGTGTCAAATTTCTTGAAAACAACTACTCACATAATGAATGCTGACACCTGCAACTCCACTTTGAAAATTGTCCGAAAAATGGAATGGTTAAATGGAAAATATGAATACACCATCAGATTTGTGGCGTTGAATAGTGCGAAATCGACTGTCAAATTTCTGAATTCTGGCAATGTAAAATTATGGGGCTACATGTATCTTTTAGATTCCCCCAAGATTCCTGATCCTCATATTTTGAAGAAAATCTTCCGAACCACTGCTCATATCAAAATTATATCTGCGCAATCAACATCCTTGTGAAATTCTAAGAAGAATGAGTATAAATTTGACCTCATTCTAACACCAACGAATTTCAGTCTCTAAGGAATTTGAAAGATTCCCTCAAGATTCCTGAAGATTCTCCTCAACAGGGAATATGCAAAACCACTGCTGAAAAGGCGAATCTGGGTGCACCATCAATGCTCCCTGCAAAATTCTGGTTAAAATGCATATAAAGTTGAATAAATTCTGACAATATGAAAATTACCTTCAAAGAAATCTTCATGGCATCAAAAAGACATTCTCTGTCTCGAAAATCATGTCACCATTCAGCCTCTGTCTCTACCTCGAACTATTTGCCCGCACATGGTTGCCATGGTCCTCAGTTCAATGGTGAAAGGAGGATTTTAAGTAGAAAAATGTGGGCAGATGTTTCAACATGGGCAGTTGGCGGAATGGTTATGAAACCGATTTGAGGGGGAGGAGGTTGGGTGGTCAAATAACCCCTTCCCTCCCCCCCCCCCTCCTGTAATAGGTTGGTATTGTTTTAATTACAAAACAAATGTTTTAATATTGGCGGGCCAAGCTCACATCGGGAGGCTCACCCACGAGTTCTTCACCACTTATATTTTATGGTATTTGTGTTGGGCTGGTAGGGTTCGCAACCCATAGCCCCTAACCGACCCATTTAGAGTTTTACCATCGATTACGTTGGAATGTCACGAGGTTCGGTAAGTTCATGGCCACCAACCCTTTTAAACATAATTTTTGTTATATAATTGGGGTGGGGTGGCGGAGGTGGTGGCCTGCCACCTCCAATTTTATATTTTTCTTTTGTTTGATTAAAAAAATGCACTTTTTTTAAATCTCCAAAAATAAGCAGTAGGAGTCTTTTTAATAAGGCCACAATTTCTCCAGGAATTTGGCTGGAGCTAGCCAGAATCTGGTGGCTGGATTTTGGCAAAATTGTGTCTTCCTTAACGCGCCAAGTCACCCGGCCAACCCTAGAACTTTGACCGGCTCTAACTTCTCCATACGGACTCGGTTTGACGAATCATTCACATCGTTACGACCAGGACAACGAAATATCTTGTAATGGGGATCTCCACATTTCCAACAGAAATAATTGCATGTGAAGATGAAACTGAAGAAAAATCAACACTGTTTACCGCAGTTGTCGATTGAAACATGCGAAGAGGGCTTCTTTGAGCCTTCATTGCACTTTACTTCCTCCAAGGCCTCTGTTTCATCTTGTAGTTGAAGTTGCAATCACTACTTATCTTCCTTCTCTTCTTGTAGAAGTGCCTTTAATGCATCGTGATCTTCCTGAAGATTTTCATCGTTGCGCTTCAATTCTTCCAATGTCTCTATCGCAGCTTTCAACTGAAGTTGCAATCAATGTTTTTCCTCCTTCTCCTCTTGTAGAAGCATTTTCAACACAACATTATCTGCTACTTGTTTCTCATAAGCTTCATACAACATGTCCTCTTTCTTGGACACCCTGAGCATGGTCTCATACATGTCTTTGACATCCTCCATTTCTTAACTCAGCGAACGTGCAACAATGGTTCACGCTTTTAATCCAAACCAGCAAGAAGACCTACTCTGATACCACGTGATTCGGGTAAATTTTTGATACCCTTTAAACTAAGACCTTTTACTTTGTCTGATGTGTTAGAATTTCATCATAGCATTAATGAACAAAAAAAAATATATATGCATGTTGTAAGGAAGAGGAACATAACAACCATTCGCAACATAAGATATTGATAATGAAGTTCGTCCATGATGGACTACGTATCTGGGCCTCAGTGTCCAGATGGTTTAGGCCGCTGCATTAAGTGTTGGAAATAGTGATGATGTAAATGTATGGTATTTTCTTTGCCATACAAGGAAAAAGCCCTCACGCATGTGTGGTTGGACCTCTCCACAGGATGTTCCACTACAAGAACTCTCACTCACAAAAAGGACTCCTATCAGCATGAAAATCTCACTCATGACGACTATGAGTATCCCGCCAACATGGCAACAAAAATATTTAAATCAAACTTACATGGTGGCAATAAATATCCCGCCAACAAGGAATCAAAGGGATCTCAAACATAAATAAAAAAAATCCATGATAGAAATTACATCTCACATCAATAACAAGAACAAGACCCCGCATCAAACATCAAGTGGGGATCTATATAGCACAATTCATCTCATAGCAAAAAGACAAAGAAGTACATGATCACATGGCATATACCTCACATCTTGGAGTTATCTAAAGAAAAGGATGATAAACGGTTGGATTTGGCTGTACCATCAATCTCGTGGCGTCGAATATCCTAAAAATGACTGCTCACACATTGAATGCTAACACCTGTAACTCCACTTTGAAAAGTGCCCCAAAAATGGAATGGTCAAATGGAAAATCTGAATACACCATCAGATTCATGGCGTCGAATAGTGCAAAATCGACTGGAAAATTTCTGAATTCTGACAAAGTGAAATTTTGGGGATACAGTAATCTTTTAGATTTCCTCAAGATTCCTAATCCTCATATTCTAAAGAGAATATTTTGAACCGCTGCTCAGATCAAAATTCTTCCTGCACCATCACCATCCTTGCTAAATTCTGAGAAGAATGAGTTTAAATTTGACCTCATTCTGACACTGGTAGATTTTGGCCTTCAAGGAATTTGAAAGATTCCCTCAAGATTCCTAAAGATTCTACTCAACAGGGATTCTGCAAAGTCGATGTTGAAAAGGCGAATCTAGGCACACTATCATGCTCCCTACAAAATTTTGGTTAAATTGCATATAAATTTCAATACATTTTGACAATATGAAAATTACCTTCAAAGGAATCTTCATGGCATCAAAAGGACATTCTCTGTCTCGAAAATTGTGCCACCATTCTGCCTCTGTCTCTGCATCGAACTTCATTCCCGCACATGGCTTCCTTGGCCCTCAATGCACTAGTGAAAAGACAAGTTTAAGTATAAAAACGTGGGTGGATGTTTCAACATGGCCAGTTGGTGGAATGGTTATGGATCCGCTTTGTGGGGGAGGAGGTCGGGCGGTCAAACCCTGCCTCGTCCTACAATATACTGGTATTTTTTTAATTACCAAAAAATGTTTTAATATTGGCGGGTCGGGCCCACATCGGGTGGCCCGCCCACCAGTTTTCTGCCACTTGTATTTTATGGTAGTTGTGTTGGGCGAGTGGGGTTCGCAACACATAGCCCCGACCCGACCCATTTGGAGTTTTACCAATAGTTATGTTGGAATGTCATGGGGTGCAACAGGGTCATGGCTGCCAGCCCTTTTAAACATAATGTTTGTTATATGGTTGGGATAGGGTGGTGGGGTTGAAAATAGGTCGTAGGAGTATTTTTAATTAGGCCACAAATTTTCCCGGAATTTGGCTAGAGCTAGCCAGAATCAGGTGGCTAGATTTTGGTGAATTTGTGACTCCATATAGACTCTGTTTGATGAACCATTTGCGCCGCTGCAATCAGGACGACGAGCTATTCAACCTGAAATAAAGTTTCCCACATTTCCATCATTTTGATTTTTGAGCTTCATAAGCCCTCTTTGTCCTCTGTGTGTTTCTAGGCCCACCTGGATTAAGTTTTGGCCACAAAAAAAAATTATGGTTTGACCCCTATAACTCAAGCTATTAAGATAATTTTGGGACTGAGCACCTTAAATGAAACGCTTTGGAAAAATCAAGATGGTATTATCTCTTGATATGGTGGAGTATTGGATATTTGGGGCTTCGCTAGCCCCATCCTTACCATTAGTCAGGTAGATTGATGAGATTGAGGTGTAGGAGATGGCTATAAGGGGGTAGTCGAAATATAAACACATCAAGCCCTAGAGGAAATTGAAGTGAATCATTATTAAAAACCCTTGTATGGCATGGCCTAATAAAAGAAGTGTGAGTTGGGAGAATTTGATCTATTAACAAGGAGCATGAAAATTTGGAACCTCAAAACATTAGACTAATCAAAGTATCAAGTACTAGGAGAACTGAGGGGTGATGTCATGATTTTATGACATGGTGATTCCATGTGTATGTCATGTGTCACTTGGATTTGGTACTTTGACATGCCAACCTTGCAAATATCAGTGACATGGAACACATTGATAATGCCTCATGGAAGGGGATATGTCATCTTATCCAATGTGTTAAGTGGTGATTTGTCATCCATGATTGATGTGGCATACCAAAATATCCTATAGACATATCAACATATTAGGATTTCAGGATGATTGCATCATGTAAATCATTGTTACCTCAATAACTTGATATACATGTTAAACATGCCATATGTCAAAATTTTCAGCCATTTTCATGTGGCAAGCTATGATTAGGTGACAAAGTTATGAGGTGGTATGTCGAGGTGGCCTCAGTCCTATTGAATTATTAATATTTTGTGAGGATTTATAGTTATACATTTTTTGTCAACATTCGATGTATGTAACATTAGCGTATTAGAAGGTTATGCAGATATTAACATATCTTTAAGTTGATTCATCAGTATATCAACATATCAAAATTTCCATGGTTTGGAGAATGCACAACTTGTGAAATCACCAATATGGAAAAGCTCTAATATAGTAATAAACCAAAAAATTTGGACCCATGTGGGGGAGATACATGCCTAGGAGTTTCCACGTCGCTATATAAATGATGAAGTGGGACTTTAAAGGGGTGAAAGTTCAGAGACTATGCTAACATCTTAAATTGAAATGAAATTTATATCATGAGAAAGCTCTAGATGAGAAAAAGATGATAGTGGTATCAGGAATGCAATTTATTGGCTCACCCTCATTTTTGTCTTCAAGATATAGCACACTTGCTAACTCAAAATGTCAACCATATAAATTATATATATTTCAAATTTTAATAAAAGAAATATTTTATTATAATTTTATTAAATTACATGTCTATTACTCATAAATTATTAAAACATTTTACTTATGAATATTTTAATATTAAAATTATATTTTATAATAATGATTTTAAAATAAAATAATTAATGATTATTATTATTTTATTTTATTTTTTTAATATATATATATATATATATATCATTTGGCTTTATTCCTATTGACTTATTAATGTTTTGGGATGATTTACAGTCATACATTTTTTGTCAAATCTCCAATGAGCCATTTTGTAGTAATGCTATATCAACATTTGATGTATGTAACATTAGTGTATTAGAAGGTTATGCACATATTCACATATCTTTAAGTGCATTCATCAATATATCGACATATCAAAATGCTCAAGGTTTGGAGAATGCATAACTTGTGAAATCACCAATAAGAAACCAACAAACTTGAACACATGAGGGGGAGGTATGTGGCTAGGAGTTTCCACGTTGCTATATAAATTATGAAGTAGGCCTTTAAGGGGGTGAATGTTTTGTGAGGATTTACAATTATACATTTTTTTGTCAAATCTCTGATGAGCCATTTTGGAGTAATGATATATCATTCGATGTATGTAGCATTAGCGTATTGGAAGGTTATGGGCATATTAACATATCTTTTAGTTGATTCATCAGTATATCAACATATAAAAATGCTCAAGGTTTAGAGAATGCACAACTTCTGAAATCACCAATATGGAAAAACTCCAATAAAGTAAGAAACCAACAAACTTTGACCCATGTGGGGGAGATACGTGGCTAGGAGATTCAACGTGGCTATATAAATGATGAAGTGAGTCTTTAAAGGGGTGAAAGTTTAGAGACCGTGCTAAGAGTTTAAATTGGTTGAGATGAAATTTATATCATGGGAAAGATCTAGATGAGAAAACGATGATAATGATATTAGAAATTTGATTTAGTAGCTCGCTCTCATATTTTTCTTGGTCTTGAATGTGACCATATACATTTTATATATTTGAAATTTTAATAAAATAAATATTTTACTATAATTTTATTCAATTACAATTTTATAAGACTATTATAATTTTAATATTCATAAATTATTAAAACGTTTTTCTTACGCATATTTTAATATTAAAATTATGTTTTATAATAATGATTTTTAAATAAAATAATATAAAATTATTATTATTATTATTATTAAAACGTATATATATTATTCATAAATTATTTTAAATAAAATAATATATATATTATTCATATATATATATATATATATATATATATATATATATATATATATATATATATATATATATTATTCATAAATTATTAAAACGTTTACATATATTTTAATATTAAAATTATGTTTTATAATAATGATTTTTAAATAAAATAATATAAAATTATATATATATATATATATATATATTTTTTATTATTCATAAATTATTAAAACATTTTTCTTACGATATCGTGGGAAAGATCTAGATGAGAAAAAGATGATAATGGTATTAGAAATTTGATTTAGTAGCTCGCTCTCATATTTTTCTTGGTCTTGAATGTGACCATATACATTTTATATATTTGAAATTTTAATAAAATAAATATTTTACTATAATTTTATTCAATTACAATTTTATAAGACTATTATAATTTTAATATTCATAAATTATTAAAACGTTTTTCTTACGCATATTTTAATATTAAAATTATGTTTTATAATAATGATTTTTAAATAAAATAATATAAAATTATTATTATTCATAAATTATTAAAACGTATATATATTATTCATAAATTATTTTAAATAAAATAATATATATATTATTCATATATATATATATATATATATATTATATATATATATATATATATATATATATATATATTATTCATAAATTATTAAAACGTATATATATTATTCATAAATTATTTTAAATAAAATAATATATATTATTCATATATATATATATATATATTATTCATAAATTATTAAAACGTTTCATAATATATTTTAATATTAAAATTATGTTTTATAACAATGATTTTTAAATAAAATAATATAAAATTATATATATATATATATATTTTATTATTCATAAATTATTAAAACATTTTTCTTACGTACATTTTAATATTAAAATTATGTTTTATAACAATGATTTTTAAATAAAATTATATATATATATATATATATATATATATATATATATATATATATTATGACTATATTTTAATAATTAAATGTGTTTTATAATGAGTTACATATATTTATATCTTTTATTAAATATATATTTTATAATTTTGCTGAATTGTCAAATGTATGAAAAAATAAATAAATAAGAAACTAATACAACCAATTTAGATTTCATATTTTATTTTTAACAAGAGATTTGAAAACCTCTTTAAGAGTAGTTCTAGAGATAAGATGGATTAGCTCTAGAGATAAGATGGTTTAATTTCATCTTTTAAATGAGCTATATTCCACATGAATACCATAGGTTCTCGAAGATTTTTATTATTTATTTTTATTTCATTATTTTTATTCATTTTTTATTTTATTTTCACTTGGTTAAAAAGTTTACATTACATTAATCTTTTCATTTAATTGAATTATTTAATATTTTCATGTAATTTAATTGTTTTCATTTAATTAATTATTTAATTTTTACATTACATTAATCTCTTTATTTAATTTAATTATTTTTTTAAGACATTATATCATACTAAGTTGGAAAAATTTCTATTTTTTTTAAATAGTATTTAATAATTTAATTTTCATTTTTTCAAATAAATTTTGATATATTTTAAATTAAAAAAAAATAATAATAAATATTCAAATTTATTTTATTTTGTCATTATCATATAATAATTAAATGTGAATAATAAATATAATAATATATTATTATTATTTTCATTTTCATTTGTATTCTCTTTCCAAATTACCTTCAAATATATTTATATTTTATTTTATTTTTTAAATAATATTTATTAACTATTTTTTAAATACATTTTATGTATTTCAAATTAATAAATATTTAAATTTATTTTATTTTATTATTATGGTTTAATAATTAAATGTGAATAATAAATGTAGTAATATATAAATATATATAAAATATAGTAGTTTATTTTTATAATTAATATAATTGAAAAAATCTTGTAACTAAAAAAATATATTTATTTTATTTTTAATTTAAAATAGTATATATATTTCAAGTTATTTTATTGTATTATAATTTTTATTAAGATGATATATTTATATGTTTTTAAGGTAATAATAATTTTATTTAAATATTATTAAAAAACCATTTTAATGTATTGAAATTAATGTTATGTTTAAAATAAATGACAAAACATTAAATAGAAAAGTTCCTTTTGGCTTGGAGATGTAAAATCTCTACTAACAGGGTCAACCACGTGAAGGTGAGAGCTTATATGACCCCAAAAATGGTCCATCATTGGCATGGGACTAACCACTGACGCACACCCATACAATCCATTGCCAATGAGGCATAATCACTCACATGCATACATGCACACAACAAACATAGGGTGCACACAACCATACACATACCCACAAACATTACACATTGACTCACAAGGTGACATGTTCACACACATCACACTTACTATGAACTTTGGAATTACATTATTTTATGCATGTGACTAAGAATGAGTACAAGTTTTATGATGCTGATAATTACATTTATTTTACAAGTTAATTAGTATCTTTAAAATACTGATTATCATTAACAAAATTTTAGATTAATATCTATAATTTCTGAAAAGGAAAATTATAAATTATTAAAATTAATTAAAAATTTTAAATAAAAATAATTGAATTTATTTATTATATTGATTTAGTTATTAAATAATTTATTTATATGTGTCATTACAAATTAAAGGGATTTGAACTTTGAGTCTCATGGTTTGCATAAAATTTTATAATATAATAATCATTAATTGAGTTTTATACCTATGTGCTAATATTATGGTTTTTTTTAATGTTATTGTAATGTATATTCTTTTTTATTTTAAAATGATAAATTAATATTATCAATATTTAAAATTTTGATAGAAAAAAAACATTAAAAAAAAAATTATTAAAAAAAAATAAAAAAATAAAAAAAGAAAAGAAAAGAAAAAAGACAATAATAAAAATGATAATTTCATAACTATTTAAACCAATGTATTTACAAGTTAATATTGATAAACTAATATATAGAAATACTAATAGTATATTTATAATCATATAAATAAATATTTAAAAACATATATTCACACAAATTACACTCATATATATCTACAAGTAAATAATACGTATGCAAATATAACAAAGAAAGATTCATGCACACATAAAAAAAAAAAAAATTCATACACATTCAAAGAATACATTCATGCACATACATAGAATACAAGTAAATCAAAGAATACATTAAAATACAAGTAAATCAAAGAATACATTCATACACATGCAAAATATACAAGTACACAAGACACATACAAATGTAGCAAATAATAGATTCATACACACCTAAAGAATACAATCATACACAAACACAGAATACAAGTAAAAAAGACACATACAAATGTAGCAAAGAATGGATTCATACACATACAAAGAATACAAGTAAAGAAGACACATACAAATGTAACAAAGAATATATTCATACACATACAAAGGATACTAGTAAACAAACAACATACACATGTAGAAAATAATAGATTCATACATAGTTAAAGAATAGATTCATACATATATAAAGAGTACAAGCAAAGAAGACACATACAAAGATTCATACACACATAAAGAATACAAGAAAATAATATACACACAAGTATGGCAAAGAATACATTCATACACATATCTAAAATACAAGTAAATAATACACATACAAATACAACAAATAATACATTCATACACATACAAGTAAACAAGATCCATACATAAGAATACTCAAAAAATACAAGACACAAGCAAATAATGAAGGAAGGAATACAAGTAACTATTAAAAAAAACATTTATATATATACAAACAAAGAAAGCACCACTTTAACACTCAAAAAATAGTCAAAGAATACACTCATACACATACAAATAAACAATGAAAGAATAATCAAAAGCATTCAAAATGAGACATTCATAAACGTGGAAGAATAAACACTCCAAACAAGTACATACAAGTAATGCAAACACCCTCAGAAATACATTCACACACATCATATGGAAGTAGATATCCCATTCATTACATTCACACATCATATAGAAGTAGATATCCTATTCATTAATGCATATCAAACTAAAAACCCGTAAAATAAAAACACTATTTCAATTCTCAAAATAATACATTTATATACATACAAAATAAATAATCCAGAGCACAAACATTTATATATAATAAATTTATATAAAGAAATAATACAAATATTTACAAACACTCTAAATAATATATTAGTATTTAATTTAAATGTATAAAAATATCAATGTAAATATTAAATTATATTTATGTAAATATTAAATTATATTTATTTATATATGTAATATTTATAATATATTAAATTATTTAGATTTTTAATAAAAATATATAAATAAATAAATAAATAAATAAATCAAAAATTAAAATCAAAACAAAAACTTAAAAAAATCAAAATCAAAGTGAAATATATATATATATATATATATATATATATATATATATATATAAATATATGTTATAATTTTTATATAATTTATGTGAATAAAAGTGATCTTGTCATTTGTGTATATGTTAGGAATATGTTTAAAACATTGAAAAAATGTTAAATATTTTATGTGAATAGGAGTGATTTTTCTATTTGTGTGTATGTTAAGAAGATGTTGAAAACATTGAAAAAATGTTAAATAATTTATGTGAATAAGAGTGATTTTCTCATTTGTGTGTATGTTGGGAAGATGTTTAAAACATGTTTATAAATCACTATTATAATAAAAGAATGTACTTGAGTTTGTGCATATTGGAGTTATTATAAGCTAAAAATCATGAAAACCATGAGCACAAGGAACACAACTCAAAGGAGGGTTACAATTTAACCTTCTCCTAAGAGTCTTTTCGAGGGGTTGAATTCCCCTCCAAAAAAAATAAAAGGCCTACTCCTTTTATTAATGATAGTTTGTGTTCATGTACATCCTTTGATGGGCCCATCTAAACAAAAAAAAATATAAATATTTTTAATTAAAACATGACAAAAACATAAAAATTGATAATGTCTTCAGCTCATGAACAACTTGGTATTGATAATTTTCTGCAACACACAACATTAACATGAGATTATTAGGATACAAACACTTCAAAAAAATGTGTAAAAAAATTAAATACACCATTCATAATTTATTTTTTTAGAATATATATATATATATAATCAAAAATACAAAAAGCATTACAAATATTAAGAAAAAAAATCTCAATACAATATAATTATCCAAAACCATACAAATATGATCTAATTTACAAATTTAATATAATAACAATTAAATTGAATAGAAAAAGGAAGATGGGTTGAATAATACTTGTTTACCCATTTGAAAGTGGTTTGAGCATAAGAATCTTTGAAATAATAATTAAATAATTTTATTAGTGAAAATAGAGGAGGCAAGAGTGCCATGTTCTAGACAAAGGAGCATGTAAATAATAACTAAATTCATAATATATTTATAAGTTTTGTTTTAAAGAGGCAGAGATATTGTCAAGTTTTTAAGAGGTTAATCTATGCATTTCACTTGAAACACTTAGTCGAAACACTTAGTCTCAACCAGTTAGGATTTTCTTGACAAGCACAAGACATTAATCACATCAAAAATAATGAATAAAGAAAGTGGTTGGATACTCGAAACACTTAGTCTCAACGAGTTAGGATTTTCTTGGCATGCACAAGACATTAATCACATAAAAAAAATAATGAATAAAGAAAATGGTTGGATACCTAAAACTCTCAACGAGGGAAACACTGATGGCTTATACATCAATTGACTTCATAGACTATGCAGTTTACAAAGAATCTAGGGAAGACTTGGAAGAAACATAGAAGAAGAGACTTAGAAGAGCTGAAAAAAAGATGCTAACAAAAATAAGAGGCCTAGAAGAGCTGGAAAAAAAAAGAGGCTAACAAAAAAGAGCGACCAAAAAGAGGCTTAGAAGAAGCTTGTTGAACCAAAGGTTCCCTTTGAAAAAAGGTGTCGACAATGCATAACTGATCACTGTCGAAAAGGGTTCGCAACAGAATTGATCACTGCCGAAAATGCAGCTAATACTCAAGCGACTAGAACCCCAATTTCTTGATTTATATTTTAATTTGAAGTCATAAGTTTCTATAAACTTTAGTATTCATATGGTATGCATGATATGCAGGGGAGCAATTGTGCCGTTGACCCTCTGAAAATGCTGAACAAACTCCGTCTCCATCTCGTTGATCCTCCAGCTCCACTTATTTCCTGCTCTCTGCCGTTTCCAGAACGGAACGGATACCTCGCGCTCTCGGGAAAGCTTGGAAAGCCCCGGGACAGCATATCGACTAGAAGGGCTGCGCGGGAGATTGCGAGGCAGAACGTCCCACACAATCTGCTGGACGGACTCTGTGTCGAAGCACAGTCTTGGGATGTATTTTTCGGTGATGGCGGATACCCCAAGGAGTAAATTGGCAATAGGGCACACCGACGGCGGATGCCCCAAGGAGTAAATAGGCAATAAGGCACACCGGCAGAGCTAGGGCACTGCCTAAGGGTAGTGAACTAGTGTTTGCAGGTGATGGAAGGGAAATTAGCTTATGGCTTAGTGAGTTGAATTCAGAACTCATTTTTAAGTAGCAGAGAAGAAACTTAGAGCGGGAGGTTTTGGGTCCATCTTTAAAGTAAGTATTAAATCATTTTTTTTTATCAATTTGTATCAAGCAAAATCTCGAGTAATTAAATGCCTTGAATAATTCTCTTCAATTGAATCAGAGAGTTATAGTCAGCAACAGCGCCAAGTTAGTTATAATGGTAGAAATATTTTAAGGCTGATCGATGGATAGGGGGGTTTCTACCTGATGCCTGAGAAGATGCAATTAGACGACTGCAAATCGGTTCAAGGCCGAGTTTTTGAATGAAGCAAATGTCATGAGTCGTTTTCAACACATAAATCTAGTGAAATTGCTTGGTTGCTGCGTTAAAAGCTCAAAAATGCTACTGGTTTACGAATACCTCTAGAACAATAGTATAGACATAATAATTATATTTGTTTGCATCAGGTGGAATGGACACAGGGTATTCAATGCATGAGGTGGAAGATATCCATTTGGCCTTACCTTATGCCCTCAAGAACAAAATCATCATCAGGCTACAGCTGCTGACTATGATCAATAAATCCGATAGGCTACAACAAGACAAGGAAACCCAAATGCCAAAAAAACCGTCCAACAATGCCCAGATGCAGTAATGTGAAAGAGAGACAGAGACTTGAACTAGCCAGGTTGAGAAAATAACATAGGTACCTCAGAAACAAGGTCGGGCTAATCATCGACTGCGTGGCACTATATCTGCAGGCAATGGGGTAGCGCTTTGGGTGTGCGATGGAGCTGCTGTTGGATGTAAAACCGAGACGGGTTTTGTTAGTGGACGATGGAGGTGGGTTCTCTGGAAGAGGAGGGAGAGTAGGTGGGTTCTCTACACTGCTTGTAGGGGGGGTCATGGATGCTTACTATAAGAAAATGCTACAGGTAGATCCACTACTATTGCCGAATTATGCCAGGTTTTTGTAGGAGGTGAGTATTGAGGAGCTTTGTGCTGCTGTTACATAACTATTCATCTTATTAATCACTAATTACTATGAATTAGTTAAGGTCGTGTCTCATTACTATTACTATGAATTATGATAAATAAAGTCTACCCAAGCTTGGTTTTGTGTCTATGTAGGTCCAGCATGATTAAAAAGTTGAGGAAGATTATGGGAGGACCATGCTAACCGGTCTTGGCGATGGATATGGGATGTTCACAAAGATGCACCTCGTGCACAATTTTACTTTGATCAAGCTGTTGAAGCTGCTCCAGATGACTGGTTAGTATATTTTCCATGGTGACAAACCATTACAAGAGTGTGCTAGATCTATGGATTTCAATATTTGAAGCAAATGAAGCTGTTGTTATCTGACTAATTGGCTCTATTTTGCAGCAATGTTCTTGGATCATATGCCCATTTCCTATGGAATGTAGAAGATGGTGAAGAGGATCAGGATGCTTCACAGCATCAGAGAATGGCACCCCCAAGCTATTTTGGTACTGCAACTACTTCAGTGCCCTGATCACATCAGAGGACTAATTGCAATTTGGTTTCAATGAACGTAACCATTATATTTGCCAAGTCAGTCTGGTTTTGTGAGTATCAATGTTCAGTTCAGATTTTGGTAGTTACATAATCAAGTCTAGAACCATGATTAAGAGGCAGAGTCTTTGAAATTTTTTTCCTATTTCTTAATTTAACAGTGGTAAAACATGTGTCACATTCTTACAATTTCCCTCTCCATGGTTGCCTGCTATGAAAATAACATCACAAGCACCAGAGATCCTAGCTGTCGGAAAATCACCACACGCATGCATGGCTGGAGTAGTAATTCCTAATGGGCACCTATCTCTTCAGTAAGAGATGGCTATCACATCTAAAGCCCTAGAGAAATGACCCAATATAGGAAGTGAACAACGGTCCGCCAAAGGGCCAGAGAGGGCATCAGCTAAGAAAGGCATAATAGGGCCAGAGAGGGCATCAGCTAAGAAAAGCATAATAGAGAAATGAAAGACCAGCTTGTAGCTCTAACAACCACTTTTCGTTGTTAGTGAATTCTTAACTGCCAAGATTTCTTAAAAGAGGATGGTCTTGGAACAAGAGGCAGTCTGAATGGACGAACATAGAGAAAGGAAAGATGTTGCAGTCACGCCATGGCTCAGCACAGAGCAAAGGATGTCAACATTCAGTTCCAAGAAAATCACTAAATTCTATAAGCTGTTCTCAATTTAAATGTACGTATAGTTCTTCTATTCTGCAATGGACAGGCTCTCTTCCTATAGAACATATCTAAGAGGTATTCATAAACTGCACCAATGAACAGATGATATCAATGCGCCTCTATCTAAGACTTCCATTACCCTATGAGAGGTAGTAGTGTTTCTGTTGCAGAGTAAACTTCTCGGATATAATTTTCAAAAATTCATGAGATCTATGTTCAAATTTGTTTAGTAGAAAATAAATAGGACAAGTCATTTATACATAATTTTCAAAAATTCATGAGATCTATGTTCAATTTTGAATGTAGACTAAGTTCAATTTGTTTAGTAGAAAATAAATAGGACAAGTCATTTATACATGTACGTTTTCCTCAATCTAAAATATATGACTAACTTACTATTCACAGAGCTTAGACCTTGCCTAAAGAATAACAGAGCCATCAACAAAGAATACTAATAGAACACGGCCATCAACAAAGAAAACCAACCTTGTTTCCTACGAATCTTTCTTTTGCAGTTGAAACTCTGGAAACTGGTTTTCTGAAAAGAGCCAGAAACTACTCATTCACTGTTGCAAAAACACTGGAAATGCTGCTCTACCTCCTGGTATAGAAAATTCCAACACATCAGAAAAGAAATTCCAACACATCAGAAAAGTAAATAGAAAAAGGGCCGCTAATGACTTTAAAAAAAATAATTGAAGAAAATATTTACATGAATACCAACTCACTCATTGTGAAAATATTATTTGTTGATAAATTGGCCCGTCAACCCCCAGTGCATATTCTCCTCAGCCATGCCTTTCTCTCAATTAGCACAGAGACAACACACAAACACTTGCAGACACACAACAAAAAATACTACACAAACACTTGCAGACACACAACAAAAAAAACTACACAAAGCAAATTGCATACAACAACACTGCACAGCGCATACAACAACACTAAACGGTACATTTATGGAGCGCTCCATAAGACAAGACATAGTGCTTGAGAGAGAAAGGAAAAGCTAACAGCGCCAGATGATGGTTAACCTGTTGAATGAACAGAAAATACATTTTATCAGCTTACAGAAATGTCCATGTCCTTGTAGAACGGAACGAATTAAAGAGATAGGCAAACAAAAAATTACCGTGCATGTGATCCTGAATTTCCTGTGCAGAACCTCTTCTCAATCGATCATTCTTCGTTGAGCAGAATAAGGCGTGAGTATATATAATCACTCATGAAATCGGTAGGTCGAGTTTTAGGTTTTTTGGACCGTTGAGTTGAAAGTCAAAGTTAGCTTTTAATTAAAACCTTAAACCATTCTTTTACTCACCATCCTTTAAACAATCTTTTAATTAGTGTTTTATAATTTATGATGTTTTTTAAAAGCGCTACGCTTTCAAGTGATGCTTTTGAAAGCGCTACGCTTTCAAGTGATTCCAGCCTTTTTACTCAGGAATGCTATTAAAATCTTAAACCAATTTTTTAATTATTTTTCTTTAAACCAATCTTTTAATTATTTTTTCTTAAATTAGTTTTCTTTAAACCAATCTTTTAATTACTCTTTCTTCAACTTTGTTTTTTTTTTAATAAAAAAATATTTTTTCAAGTTTGTGATATATATAGATTAGCAATTTTAGCTTCAATTTTATCTCAAAAAAATGAATGTTATATTTTCCAATGTAATATCTAATTTTAATATCACATATAAAATTAAATATTAACTTGAAGAAAGTAAATTTTATTAAAATTATAAAATATTAAAATTATTTGAAAAAGGAAAAAATATTACTAGATTTTTGGCTTATGTGATCCATCAATAAATTAAGAAGAATTCTTTCGGTAAAAATCACATTAACAAGAACAAAGTCGACGCATTTCGAACCAACCAGTGTGGACCATCATCAGGACTAGGTGAGAGATCAGATCAGTCGTTAAGTTTAAATAGATGTAGGAGAGGCAAAGAAAACCGTTAAAAACAACTAGTTTGACTATGTAAGGCTTCCTTTCATTCAGGGTACCATTGATAGGATTGCTAGAATTCTTAGGAAGCATAGGGTTTCCTCTTCCTTCAAACCCCTTAACACAATTCGCAGCTCTCTTAACTCAGTTAAAGATCCTGTGAACCCTATGGATGGAAAAGGGGTTTATCTTATTCCTTGTTCATGTGGGACGCCTTACATTGGTGAAACGGGTAGGTCCATTAGCCAAAGGATATGTGAACATGCAACTGACTTTAGACATGGCAGGTCCCGCACCTCTGCCCTAGCTGAACATGTGGAAAAAACTAACCATCATATCTGCATCGAAGAGGCTAAGGTCTTAGCCGAGATTGATCATTTTCATCATCGTAAGTTAAGAGAGGCCCTTGAAATTGAAAAAAGGCCCATTAATCTCAATAGAGATGTTGGTTGGAATATAAGCAGGTGTTGGATCCTTGCCTTATATTCTTAATCGTGTTTGTTTTTTTTTTTTTTTTGAATTTTAATATAATAATATATAATTATAATTAAATAATATTTGTATTTTGAAAAATCAATTAACAATAATAATAATTTTTAATTAAACTATTAATTTGAATATTCAAACTAGCTGTTTGATTTTGTAATTAAATTTGTAAAATAATGCAACTATTTTTATTTTTATATTTTTATTATTATTCTTATAATTTTATTTATTATTATTATGATTAATGTTTAATTATTTATTTATTTATTGATTGTATTTTATTTTATTTTATTTATTTTTATATATTTTTATATTTTATATTTTATTTATTTATTATTTATTTTTATTATTATTTATTTATTTATTTTATTTGATTTTATTTTATTAAATTAATATATTATTATAATAAAATAATATTTGTTTAATCAATTAATAAAAAAATTAAATAATTAAACTATAAAATTGATATATAAATATTTTATTTATTTATTTATTTATTTATTATTAAACTTTTGATTTGAATATACTAGCTGTTTTTAACGGTTTTCTTTGCCTCTCCTACATCTATTTAAACTTAACGACTGATGATGAACCACACTGGTTGGTTCGAAAAGCATAGACTTTGTTCTTGTTAATGTGATTTTTACCAAAGGAAAAAATAGTGTAATTTTTTTTATTAACTTAGTATTAATTTTTTCAAAATTGAATGATAAATGGTTTTAATGAAGTTTATGTAACTTATCTTGATATAAGAACTAATATATGTAGATTTTTATTTTTAATTGAGATTAGTTTGGATGATTAAAAGATTTATTTCTACATTCCTTTTTCAAATTTACATCTTACTTAGTGAGTTGATTGGTGGTAATAAAATACTTAATCACATTTTTTTTTAAATGATTTGAAGAATGACAAATCATTTCCAAGCATTTTATTATTATCAATCCAAAACTTTTACAATAAAGAAATAACAAAACATTTCTAAAAATTTAATTATTATCCAACCAAAACTTTTTACAATAATGAAATCTTAAATAGCTAGTTCAAGTATGATCTTAAATGGATAGTTCAAGTATGATAAATATTTTAAAACTTCATTATTATTATTACAATAGCTAGTTCAAGTATGATCTTAAATGGCTAGTTCAAGTATGATAAATATTTTAAAATTTCATTATTATTATTATTTGATTTTATTGTGCACTAGTCTTTGGTTTTGAACTTGTGACCTCTTAGGAGGAAATACATGCTCTTAACCATTAGGTCCACTCAAGCTGTATATAAACATTCCAATACAAGGAATAAAATATCATAAATAAAACCCTTATAAATTATTTTATTATAAACATTCCAAATAGGAAAAAAATCTCATAAATATTTACCTAGAAGAAGAAATATAAAAAATCTATTAAGATTATAGATGATTATTTATTGAGTTTGTTTATTTTAATATGTCTTTTCTTACTCCCTCAATTTCATATTCGTATTGAAAATACTTATTCAATGAAAATTCATAAAACTATGCATGGTTTTATTAATATAATAGTTTATTATTTTAAAATAATCTAATTATATAAAATTCAATCAATGAATTTAATTTGTTAATAATTTATTGCATACTATATTTATTAGTGATTTATGTTTACCATATTTTATTTCATAAAATCAAAATCAAAATTATATTAAGCTTTTACTAATATTTTCTTCATCTTCAACGGGGTGGGTGATGGAGATATTGGGGAAAAATATGAATATTTTTCTTAATTATCTATTCTTAATCCCATCCCCACCCTCATAAATTTTCCCTAATATCTCACCCCATATTTACTCATAATAAGGGCATAGATGGGGAAAATACTCACAAAAATAATGATTCTTCTATCAATATAATAGTTAATTAATTTTAAAATAATTAGACTTATATATAAATAGTTTTATAACCCAATAAACTTTAATTCAACTCATTATAAATTTATATCATGGTATATTTAGTAGTGATTTTTCTTTCCATATCTTATTTCATTGAATTAAAATTTGGGATATATAAAGTTTTCGCTAATATCTCCCCCCATCCCCACTCTCATAATCTTCCTCCACCATCGCTTTCATAATGAGAATGGAGGTGGGGATATATATTAATTATGAGGGTGAGGGTGGCTGTGTAGGGAGGTATTAGGGAAATCTTAATATGGAGGGTGGGGTCGGGGGGCGGGGGGGCGGCGGTGGTGGGGTGTGTGTGGATAGGGGGAGATATTAGGGAAAACACAGTATGTGGGGGTGAGGGAAAATATTAAGGAAAACTTAATACGAATTGGGTGTGGGTTTGCGAGGAGATATTAAGGAAAACCTATTACCCTCATAATGAGGATGGGATTGGGGGGAGATATTAAGGAAAACTTAATATGAATGGGGTGTGGGTTTGGGAGGAGATATTAAGGAAAACCTATTACCCTCATAATGAGGGTGGGATTAGGGGGAGATATTAAGGAAAACTTATTACCCTCATAATGAGGGTATGGGTGGCGAGATATTAGGGAGAACTCATATTGAGGGTGGAGATGGGTGTAGATATTAATTAAGATGATAGGGTTGGAAAATATATTAATGGAAACTTATTAGGTGATTTTGGGGGGAGATGTTGCAGAAAAATAAATATGTGGTAGGAAATATTTTCGTGAAAATTTATTACCCTCATAATAATGTTGGAAGCGGTGGTGGATATTAATTATGAGAGTGAGTTGGGGGGAGATGTTAGGGAAAGCATAACAAAAGGCGAGAGAGAGACATATTAGGGAAAACTTATTAGGTGAAGGGTGGGGAGATATTATTTCCCTAATAAAAGTGTGGAGTTGGATGGATATTTTAGAGAAAAATTTAGGGGGTGGGAGTATATATTAGGGAAAACTTAAAACATTTTATTTATTTTCCCTTTCCTAGTAGCCTCCTCATATTAAGGTTTTCTTAATATATATCCTCATACTCACCCTCACTATGGAGTTTCTCTAATATCACCCCCCAACCCCATATTCCCCCATATTACATTTTCCTTAACATCTACCCCCACCCACACAATCCCTTCAGATTATGTTTCTCTAATATCCACCCCCACCCTCTCCCTCACCCTCGTTATGAGTTTTCTTTAGTATGTCCCCCTAATCCTACACCTTCTCATATTAAATTGTGTTAAATTTTCCTTAATATATTTGTCAACCAAACCCTCATAATCCATTTTTTTCACACATCACATTGTGATATAATATTTTATTACGTATGTTATTCTAATTTATCATTTATTTATAAAATATTTCCATTATTTATAATAATATTATTATCTATTGGGATTCAAATTATACAATATCATATAAACATATTTATCAATCTAAAATACACTATAAATAATAAATATAGTTATTATTATTTTTAATAATAATAATAATCGTAATAATAATAATAATAATTTAACTTTAATGTCACAACCAAGCTAGACACAAAATTGGTGTATGATACCCGCTTGATTGTGTAACAATGGACTTGCCTCAGCACAACGAATTTTGTGCTAAAGTTTATGAAGGTCTACATACATATTTATTGAATATTCTTGTATTAATAAATGTAAGAAAATTATTATTGTAATATTTTATAATATTATTACATTATTAATCTAAACATATATTAGATATTAATATTAATATATAGTAATATGTTAATAAATATAGTGCATGGGTGCTCCCCTATGGGGGTGTGTATCGAGGATATTGGTGGACTTGGTGGTTTTGTCTGCCACCTCGCAGAGGAGATTACATTAAATGGAGGGGGTGGTGTGGCCACCCCCGTGCATGTAGAAGAATGTGAGTATATTGCATCTAATCAACCATGATAAGTAAAATTCATAGGAGGAAAGGGGGGAGGCAAGTCTGTCTCAGAAGCGTTATCCTAGGGAAAAAGCTTGAGGCCTTTGGAAATGAGGGATGGCCTACATTTTGGGAGAAATATAGGTTAGCTGGAGGAAACTACTAAAAAATAATATTTGATTATAATTTCTTTGCATCCTTGAGAGCAGCTCTGAAGGGAAAGGATATGAGAGTGAAGCTATATGCAAGTTGTGTAGGGGGAAATTGGGCATCGGTTCTATGTAGCTCATGGATAAGGAATTCTTTTGGGAGTTCATACCATATTTTAGCTCCATACCAGTTCCTTTCAAATGCTCTCAATGTAATTGGTATGCAAGGACGCTCTCTAGACTTCCCTTGATGCACAGAGGTCACTGTGTCTTGGGTAATTCTTTAGCCTTCTTATATTTATAATTTAGCTGCTAGTATTTTCCTTCGCTTTGATTGTTTTCTTTTGGTTTTTTTTTTTCATATTGGCTTGGCCGTTGTCTCAATTTTGTAGTTGTAGTAGTGGGATTATATCCATGCATTGTGGTATATTTCCTTTTACTTTTTCCAAACCTTACATGTACCAACATTGTTTTAATATCTATTACTGGATTCTCACACTTTGGAGTTGGTATCCTTGCTTTTGGGTTTCATCATCCCAATTGTGTTGAAAAATGTTACTTTTCCTAATTTCTGCACTCAAATGCTTGTTCTAGGCCATTTATGTGTTGATACCATAAGGATATGCCTATTTGACTATATGAAATTCCAACATATGAGAAGTAGGCACGGGGGGGAGGACACAGCCCAAAGGGTTGAAAGTAAGCCCAAAAACAGACCTAAGCTGTCACTAAAAATTTTCATTCGTTTGTACCCCTAGAAACCTATAATGAAATCTAGCAATTGGAAACCCTAGAACATTGGAGAACTTTTGAGGTCTAAAATTTGCCTCCTACAAAAGATGTACAACAGAAATAAACTTTATAAGAACCAATAGGATTCAAGATGATAATGTAAACCATGGGGGATGATTCACCATATTTGGAGCAAAAAGGTAAAAAGATTAAATAATAATAAAATAATAAAACTACTTTTTAAACTCGTATTTTCAACTTATCTCCCTAAGGTTTTACTCAAATTTAGAGCGAGAATACTTATTGGATTCAAATTTTAATTCCTCATCCAAGGAGTACCCATGTTGCATACTTTTGATGGACCCTGCTACATGAAAAATGAGAAATACATGAAAAAACGTGATTGTAATCACGTTTTTCATGTATTTCTCATTCTTTGTGTAGAATATTACATCGAAATTATGCAACATGGGTACTCATTGGATGAGGAATGAAATTATGTATTTAACGAGTGCTCCCGATTGAAATTCGAGTAAACCCATAAGGAGATAAGTTGAAAATACGAGTTGAAAAAGTATTTTTTTCTTTTTTCCCTTTAAAATTTGATGGTGTAATCTAATATTATTTTATTACTTCCACTATTATTTTATAATTTCCTTAGGAGGCCCATTTTAGACCTCAAAATTCCCATAATGAGCTATATATATGTATGCCTTCTCAAATTTAGAGATAATGGGTGAAATTGGGTAGTGGTTTCCTACACCTAGTCGTACCAAGGGAAGGAAAAATAATTACCTCAACGCCTTATCACAATAATGGAAAAGACAAACCCTATTGGGAAGGGTCCTTACTGAAAACTAGGCTTAAAAATATAATTATTTACAAGTCTCGAGGATGTCAAATGCATCGAGAGAAACCAACGGATTTGTCTTAAGAGAAGGGATCTGTCTTGAGAGAAGGTACACTTGGGTGGCTCATATTGAGTCTCAAATTCCATGTATTATTGTTACATCAATTTCTTCAACATTCACTTCTAAGGATATGAAACCTGTTACCTCTTATGATTCCTATCTTTTGAAATGCTTGTTGGTAATTTTTTATTATTATTATTATTATTATTATTATGTAGTAGATACTTTAATTACGCTTTAGTTGTTGAAAAATTTGGAGGTTTAAACAAATTATTTTATAGGTAGGTCGTAAAAATATATATCTTTTCCCTCCACGAAAATTGAGATTGCTTGCTGACAGACATTCTTAAGATGGTAGGATGACTAATGTACTAACATTATATTTGTTCTTGGCATCCCTCAAATCCATTTGATTTAGAGAATATTTTGTTTCTATGGGTGGGTTATTTCCATGATTGGATTGACCAATGAATCCCTTATTTTCATAACTATGTTGACTAAAGTCCTAATTTATAGTGGTTTGTACCAGGCTGCATACTTCATTGACATTTCTTGGACAAATTATGCTCCCTTTTGCAATGTAATTCTGATGAGGATAAGATCTCTGATTCCTCCCATTGTAGTAGCCTCTATTGTAATTATTTATCTAAAAATTCCTCCTTCCTTACCTTCTCATTGCTCCATACTATTTATTTTTCCCATTTTGTGATGGAATACCATCACTAGAAGCTGAACCGACTCCATATCCATAATGACATCGACCTCAATTTCGTTCAGACCTAAAGCCTTGATTGGGGTTAAGATAGCCATTGGATTTCCTTGTTGTGAGTTTATTACGTGATAATACCACATAGTGTTCACTTTAATCTTTATTACTGTTGATGGAAATTGCGGTATCATCCCATGTAAGCACTCAAATGTTTTTTCCTTCCTTCTAAATACGCCTCTATTTGTTTCCTCGGGCTACCTCAACCCTCACAAAAAATCCCTCTAACTAGGTACAAGGAGTTAATAACATCAAAAAAAAATCTTTATGAACCCATATTTTTTTATTTTGCATGAGTATTCGAAACTCCCACAAGATTGGAAATGTCTCATAAGGCCCTCATATCCTGATGTTAGCTAAAAGTCCCTTCTCGTATGACACTACCATTTTAGGGCCTACTATTTTGCATGCATCACCCCGAGGAAACACGACCAAGGAAATCTAATATAATATACCCATTATAAGGTTTTAAGATACCAATTTACCCTTTTCTATTGTATTTGGGTTGGAAATAATGCAACCCTTCTTGATCTAGTAGCCAATTTTTCCATGCTCTCAAGAGTACCCAAAACAAAATCGTGAACATAACAAAAATGCCTATTATTACAGATTTGAAAGGAATTCCAATAGATCCAACAAAAAGTGACAAAAAATACCCTTGCCACAGAAAACACATCCGTTTTATAGCAATATAATTTTGATGTTTGCTTCAAAAATGCATTCCTAGGTAAAATAGAGAGCGCGGGCTTCTGAGAAGAGACGATTAGGGCCGAATCTCTGCAGCCCCTGACCACGGCTCTGCAAGCCTGCCAACCATTTCAGGACGCGACAAATAGATCCCTCAGCGCCAATCTGAGCTGATTCGACACATGCATAACTCAGGGGGGGGTTCGACCCCCCCAAACTCTACGCCCTTCATATTCGGCAGCATACCCTCGAACACCTTCAGCACTCCATCCAGCTCCAGATCAGAGGAACAATGCAACGATACAGCGCCCAAAGGATATGCGTCCGAAGGGCAAACTCCTGAACAACGCCGTGAGCAAACTCAGTCCACATGCAAGCCCATATCAAAAAAAATACCCAAGCTAATCATTGATGACCCTTGGATCGAGGAATACAGGGACCATATGAGCAAGCAGGCCCTGATCTGCAGATTCATGGGGGTTCGACTTCAAGAAAAGGCCCTATGCTGGTGGATCAACCAAAAATGGAAACCTAAAGGGGACTACGATCTTCAGTTGGGATCGAGAGGCTTTTTCACAGTAATTTTTGCTCACAAGGAGGACAGAGACCGCATATTCGAAGGCGGCCCTTACTTCTACAACTCTGCAGGACTATACATCACTTACTGGAGGCCAAACTTCGCACCAGAGCAGGAGGATTTCAAGAAAGTTACAGTATGGATCCGCCTGCACTCTTTACCTGTGGATTACTGGAACAAACGCATCTTGGAGGCAATCGGAAACCAGCTGGGAGTCTTCATCAAAGCCTCAAATCTCACTATACAAGGTAAGTACACAGCCTATGCTAGACTCTGTTTTTACATGGACATCTCAGGGCCCCTCCCAGATCATATGGAACTGATTCATAAAGAAGTGCAATGGAAGCAAACCATAGACTATGAAAATATCCCTTTCAGATGTCGCACATGCAGACAACATGGCCATCTAAGTCACAGTTGCACTGCAAATAAACCACAACCTCAGGCCCAACAGGAACAAGAGGCTACTCCAACGCCTGGCTTCACCACAGTAGCAAGAAAAAGCAGAGGCAAGAAAGGAAAAAAGCCCCCAAAACCCCCCACCAATACAAACCCTACCAATAAAGTCTCCATTCAGCAAAATAGCTTTGAAGTTCTGAGCAACCTGGATTCACCGGAACACCCCAAAGTCTCACAGGCCCCCACTGCACAGGATCCTCCGTTATCCAATCAACCCATGACGTCGATCAATGCTCAAAGCACAACCTCTGTTTCTTCTCAAGCCCAGGCACTGCAACAAAACCCAAATCTCGCTCCCAACCAGACTACTACCAGCCACACCTCATTGCAAACCCCGCAATGCACAGAACCACAACCAGACCAGCCCTCCACTACAGCCTCAAGCAATCCTCTGGAGGAGATTTTGGGAGATCTTGATCTCCAAAAGATCAATGAGCAATGGTCCAAATTGGGCGTTGATGCCATTCCCCAGGAACACTTGGAGAAGATAGAAATGGCATACCTACAGCTGGAATACATCAACCAAAATACAGCCAAAAGGCAATGGGGAAATAGCAACCAAACAGGCATTCAAGCCAACATGGATCTGGATCACTACAAACCACAAGGACCAGGCAGAAAACGGGGACGCAAATCCACCAGACAGCAAATACAAGAGCTAGGCAGATGTCTAATCAATGAAGGAAAAATCAGGGCCTTGGTCCTATCTGCTCCAAAAAAAGCTCAATGAAAATCACAACCTGGAACATCAGGGGGCTTAACGGCACCAGCAAAAGAAGAATCCTGAAAAATCGCATATTCTCGCAGCACCCAGACATTGTCCTTCTGCAAGAATCCAAATGCTCTCCCAAGGGCACAGAAACGCTCAAAAAACTCGTATCAAACAGTCATCACTGTATAAGCATAGATGCCCTTGGGTAATCAGGAGGGCTATTAACATTCTGGAACAAAAACAAATTCTTCTTGCAGAATGCTCTCTCCACCAAGAATTCATTATCGGTCATCCTCAACATGCCTGATTCAAGCCAATCGATATGCATCACCAATGTGTATGGGCCTCAAAGACTCCAGGAAAAGCTAAAAATGTTAAAGGACCTAGATGAAGTCCGACAACACCATGGGGCAACTCACTGGATTGCAGGCGGAGACTACAATATGATCACCACTCTAGCGGAGAAAAAGGGAGGATTACGAAAGTTGGATAAGGACTCGGAGGCATTTAACACCTTTATTACTGATTCCAGACTTACTGACATCCCTACAGTCAATGGTCTGCATACCTGGAATAACAAGCAAGGAGGAAACAGGCAGATAGCTTCAAGGCTCGATCGGTTCCTCTTATCGGAATCCATTCTGCTGCAAAACATCGACATGGAGGCCAACCTTCTGCCTATAGGAGGCTCGGATCACTGGCCTGTGCAGATCCACTTCACCAATCTAGAAAAGCCCCACAACAGACCTTTCAGATTCGAGGCCTTTTGGATAGAACACCCAACTTTCATGGAAAACATAAAAAGATGGTGGACTCAAACCACTATAAGAAGCGACAACATCATGTACATCTTCCAACAAAAGCTCAAAAACATCAAATCCAACCTCAAGCAATGGAACAAAGACACCTTTGGAGACATCTTTCGAGCCAAAACAGAAATTGAGGAAAAAATGGCGCTACTACAGCAAACAATGATCACAGAAGGGCCTGATGAGGAAAGGCAAGCTCAAGAAACAAATCTACAAAGACAATGGGAAGAACGACTAAAGCAGGAAGAGATGTTGTGGAGACAGAAATCGAGGGTGCAGTGGCTAAAGCAAGGAGAACGCAACACCAGTTTCTTCCATAAATCCACTATCCAGCACAGAGCCTGCAATCGAATTCTTTCTCTTAAAAAAGCTGATGACGAAAAGGTGTTCTCCAGGGAGCACATTGGGGATGAACTCAACTCTTATTTCAACTCTCTTCTCAGCGAAACAAACCAAAACAAAACCCAAGCCATCAATGCAATCACTGATGCCATTCCCAGCCTTGTTACTCAGGAGCAAAACTCCCTCCTTCTGAAGGATTTTACTGAGCAGGAGATTGAAGAGACCATCTTCACCATGGCCACAAATAAGGCTCCCGGACCGGACGGATTTACAATTGAATTTTTCAAGGCCTGCTGGTCCATCATTAGAGAAGACCTCCTCACCCTGGTAAGGAACTTTCACCGAACCAAAAAAGTGCTACCAGCCATCAATGCCACTTTCCTCACCTTAATTCCCAAATCTGGCCAGGCTGACTCCCCGGACAAGTTCCGCCCCATCGCCCTGTGCAATGTCCTCTATAAAATCCTTTCCAAATCGATGGCCAACAGACTCAAACCAGTCCTCCCTTCAATTATTTCTCAGGAGAAAACCGGCTACGTCGAAGGACGGCAGATCACGGACAGCATCATCCTCACCCAGGAAGTGCTGCACTCTCTCAAAACGAACAAGACTCCAGGCATGCTCATCCAGCTTGACCTGTCAAAGGCCTTTGACAGAATCAGCTGGCAATATATGAGAGCAATCCTCCAGGCCTTCGGATTCAGTCAGCAATGGATAAATTGGACAATGGAACTGGTCTCAGGTGCTTTCTTCTCCATCCTGCTGAACGGAGGACCCGTTCAACCCTTCACACCATCCAGAGGAATACGGAAAGGAGATCCCTTGTCTCCTTTTCTCTTCATCATAATGGCAGAAGGATTGGGCAGATCTTTAACCAAGGCAAGAAGGTAGAATCAACTCAAAGGCATCAAACCGGCACACCAAGGACCCACAGTAACGCATCAGCAATTTGTAGACGATACAATGCTCATGGGCGCCCCCACAATGCAAGAAGCTCGAACCATCAGCCAAGTGTTAAAGACTTTCTCAGAGGCCTCAGGTATGGAAATTAATCTTACCAAATCAAAAAAAAATTTCTTCAACGCATCCATTCCTCTGCAAAGAAATCTCAGCAGAATTCTGCAGATACAAAAGACCTCCCTTCCAACCAAATATCTGGGCATACCACTTTCGGAATATGCCTACAAATCTGCCAACTGGGAAGCCCTCCTCAACAAAATGAAAGCTCGGCTAAGCAGCTGGACATACCGAGCCTTAAACATGGCCAGCAGACTAATCTTAGTCAAATCAGTCCTGCAAACCATGCCAGCATACATGTTCTCAGCACTAGCAGCACCTAAGGCGGTGTACAAATCCATCAGAAGCATTCAGCGGTCCTTCCTCTGGAATGGAGCCTCGAAGCAGTCCAAATGGGCCCTCATCAAATGGACAGACATCTGCAAACCAAAAAGGGAGGGAGGTTTGGGCCTAAGAGATCCAGAAATATTAAGCAAGGCCGTGGCAGCAAAAATCTGGTGGAGATGGGTAGAAAATCCTAGCTCCCTATGGGGAACCTGGTGGAAAGCGAAATATACAACTCAAGTCAGGGATAGAGACCTCATTCAGCTGACCGGCACCAGGCAAGGATCCCCCATCTGGAACAAGGCCTGGGAGAACAGACATATAGTGCAGAAGCACAGCTTCTGGGAAGTGCACCAAGGAAAAACTGCCCTCTTTTGGGAAGATGCTTGGCAGCAACTTCCAACCTTGGAACACCCAGACTGGAGTATTCTTAAAAGAGCTATGCAGGAGGCCGGAAAGGTTACGGTAGCAGACTACTGGCAACCTGCAAGCGAGGCCACCACCTGGCAAATGTGGCTATCCAGAGAACAATGGCAAACTCAAGCAGGCCTGATGAACGTAGACCAGCTTCTACAAGACCTGGACAAAAGAAGAATCCTTAAGTCCAATAAAGAGGACATCCTGAGATGGGGAAGAAACCCCAAAGGAACGTTCAACCTCAAAGAAGCATATCAGATCTTGGCGGCCTCTTTAGATCAGAAACCAGACCACAGTTGGCAAACCCTCTGGAGCAGAGGAACATGGCCAAAAATCACACTTTTCTCCTAGCTGGTCATGCACAACAGAGCACTCACTTGGGACAATCTTCAAAAACGAGGCTTCATAGGCCCTTCACGATGCATACTCTGTGAGGATGGCCCAGAAACTCTCAATCACATTCTCAATGCCTGTCCAATGGCCTGCTCTCTGTGGGATGACATGGCGATGATCTTCAGACAATCTGACCGAAACAGAGACTCCATTCAACTCTCTCTTAGCCAGTGGAGAACATCAATGTCCCCAAATCCCTTGGTCAACAGTGCCTGGAACTTAATACCGGGAGCAATAGCCTGGATCCTTTGGAAAGAACGAAACGCACGAGTCTTCAAAAACTCTGCACTGGCAGTAAGCATGCTGATAGGAAAAGTGAGACAGCTCATCAAAGAAACGGTCAATGCCATGGGCACTTTGCAGACAGAGGGCAACACTTCACCGAATGATGCCAGAATCATTCAAATCCTAAATCTTCAAACCCAGATCAACCCTGCTGGTAAAAACTGCGTCTCAAAAGGAACAACGCAGGACAAATGGACTCTGCCCCCCTCAAACACGTTCAAACTCAACTTCGATGGGGCTTCAAGAAAGAACCCAGGGATAGCTGGCTATGGGGGCGCGGTAAGGGATCACACGGGCACAATTCATCTCGTCTATCATGGCAACATCGGAGTGAACACCAACAACGCTGCAGAGCTAATCGCTCTCATTCAGGGTCTCACTCTGGCAGGCCGCTACAGATTACTACCACTGATAGTGGAAGGAGACTCGGAGATCATAATAAGGATGATAAAGAAACTCCAGATGGGAGCGCAGGTACATAAAGTAACCCCCAGCTGGAGACTGTCGGCAACACTGCAGGATCTCCAAAATCATCTCCAAAACCTACAAGGGATCACATTCCAAGCAGTTTGCAGAAAGGCAAATAAGTTAGCTGATGTCTTAGCTAATGCAGGGGTTGATTCCCAGATGGCAGAATTCCACAGCCTCTGGCACGATCTAGCAGCAGGAGTGCTCAAAGAAAACTGTAAAAAGATCCAGCAGACAGATCTGCACACTTAAGGCCTCGGCAGCAAGGCACAATACGGTTTCAAACACAAGATGGAATGTCAAAACTCGGCAGCAGCGCCATTAAAAAAGAGCAGATATGCGCCAACAGGCTTGAGAAATCAAGATAGGAGACACAGTCCTGCACACCCAAAAGACACCTCTACAAGCTGAACGCTCATCCACTTCAAGCACGACAATCTCAGGCTCAAGCACGACAATCTCAGGTTTTGCAGGCAGCAAATTGGCCACCACGCAGCATTCTTCCCACCCCGTAGCAAGCAGCGAACCACTCATGAAATCTCTCCTTAGGCCGTGCGCAGTATATGCTGCAGGCACTTGCCCTGAAAGGCCAGCCAGTCAACGCAGGCAGGTCGCTCTGACCCCTGCGGACAATTGTATTTTTAGTCACAATCATTAATATAACTGCTTAATTTTACAAAAAAAAAAAATGCATTCCTAGGTCTATAAATGGAAGACCCATGCTCAACCCTTTTACATTTCCTTTTATATAACATGTGCCACTTAGTTGAATTGTCTATGTTGTGAACCTGAATTTTCCTACAGAAATAATTTCTTTGCTCACTTAGAGAATGTCAAGAGTAGTAGTGAGGTTGTGTGGGTTTAAGCGAAGGTAAAAAAGAGCAGTGGGGATATGTGTGGGTTTAAGTGAAGGACCAAAGAAATAGTAGGGTTGTGCGGGTTGGGCACATAGTGTACCCTAGGAGCTACGAGAAGAGAAATGAACAAGATTCCATCGGAACGAAACAACCAAAAATCAAAAGGTAAACATGAGTAAGTTATTTAAGGCATAATACCCACTAAAGAATGTAACTACCTTCCACGAATCCAACGACCAAAAATGTTTTCGTCGCCTAAAACACAACATTGATGGCTGACAAAGGCACACAATGTGTTGGAGGGGATTTCTTCCCAAAGAAAATCCTTACGGCGTAAATACCTAATATTTTTTCATTTTAAAAAGGTAAAGTATAACATATATATATATATATATATATATATATATATATATATATATATATATATATATATATAGTAACTATATATAAAATTAGTAAGTCTCCTTTAGCTATAAAATAATGAGAACCTGCTAGCAAAAAGACATTGTTAATATTTATCTTATTAGAGAAATCAAGTTTAGTAGTAGAGGAAGACTTTCTCTTCGGGCATGACTATAGAACCAAAAGTGTTCTTCCTCCCTACATATTTTCAAATGAGTAAAAATTGTTTATACACATGCTTGGAAACCTTGCAAATTTATGTACATAAAATATATACTTCTAAGAGCCAATAACAAGCTAACAATTATTTGCATTGATAGATTTCTATATACTTTTCTTTTTAATGTATTATTTATGTAATTTTTATATTAAAAGTATTTTTTTGTAATTAATTTGTGAATAATGTTAGTTTTCAAGGTAAATATTGACTTTTGTTTTTCCTAGAATCTCGCATTGGGTAAGGGTTGAATATGTCTCAAAGAAGAGCATAGAGGATATAATGAAAGAATATATTTTGGGGAGAGCACAATGAGAACATTATGAATACATTCCTAAAGTGAGAATCTAAGATGATTATTTTTGAAACAATGTAGGCTTCCAGAGAATGTCTTTTAGGAATAGAAAAAACATGGAAATCTAACTTACAATTTGATATGGATGAATATTTTGGCCCATAGACATGAAATATAGATTTGAATTAATTTAAGAAACTATTTTTTTAACTAATTTATTTATTTCAACTTAAATATTTATACAACTATAATAATAACAGAAAAACTTCCACATAACTATACTTTTTCTGATGGATTTAGAACAATGTGTATGCTTATGATGTTGAATGCCTTACAATACAATAGTAGTGATCTTTTTCTTTATATAAATATAAAACACATATGGGCTTGGGATGGAGTAGAATAGGAGGTATTAGAAAATTCTCCCATTTCAAGCTAATGAATTTCTAAACCCATAATGATTGTACATAAATTATAGCAATAACGATGTTATAATCTTATGATATTCATGTAGTTTTCCTTCATATTAAATTTCTACATGTATGAACACATTCATGCCATAGTTGAGCATAGATATTCTCCAAACCATTCTTGCCTAAAAGTAAGGTTGAAATAATATTCATTTCATCAAGTGATTACAACCCACTCTTCCATGTGTATATTTCTAGCTTGCTTGGTTACATTGTAAACCATCCCCCTTATGCAAAGTGTGTGTCTTTATCTGGGTTGTCACCAGTAATATTGCTAAATTGTATTGGATGACTTCCACTTCGTACTTGGTCTTCCATCCATTCTTGGTAGTCATAATATTGCTTCAGGTTTGTGATGGTTACAACTACTTATTCATTTTTACTAGTTGTCATCTTGGCCCATATGTTAGTTTATGATTATTTTGTAGTTATTGATACTTATAAATTCCATCCTCAAACTAGCTTGCTTAAAACAAACTCTTTATTTCCAATCAACCAAGTTCATTTTCACTCAACAAAAATGCAAGGGAACATCAACTACCCTTATATTGCTAGAATTCCCTTCACAACCACTTAACAATGATAGGTTTTAAAAAGCAATAGAGAATTAATATTCACTATACATACCTAAGTGGATGTTTCTTATATTGGATCAAAAACCCATATTGGCCTATTATATATTCTTGCAGTGGATCTCTTAAGAGACAATGGATTTTGTGTTGTCACACATTATGGATGCATGTGCATTTTAGAAATGTCATGATGAAAAGTACAATACAATCCCCCATCGCTAGAAGTAAGTTTCCAGTCACTTGCGACAAAGGATGTTTCTTCAATTTTGTACAATGTTCACTATATAGAATTTCAATGGCTCAAATTAATTCTAAGCAACAAAGATATCCAAGGTCAAAATTTCTCTCTTAACCCAAATGGTGGTGTTTGAATCCATTGAAAAATAAAATTAAATACATAATGGAATTCAAGTTCAATCATTGTTTTACATTAAAGGAATTGTGGTTCATTTTTAAGAAAAGTGATCAATTTAAGAATATAAGATCCTAGGGTCAAGCAGCATGGGAAAGAAATTAAAGTTAGATTTTCACACAAAAATCCTATTAAAATATTAAACAATTTTTTTGATTACATTCCTTAAACCATATTTTCACTTGGTATTACTATTTTATATTTTGTGACATTTTTTAAAATTGTGCTTCCATGTGCTTTCAACTTTTTTTTTAAACGATCGTTTTGAAAACTATGCTTTCATGTGTTTTCAAGTTTTCTTATTTTTTATTTTTTGTAAATTAAAACCATTTTTTCATGTGTGTAGATATAAGATAGACATATCAAATATCTAATCAAAGGTAATTATAAAATATAAAATATAATAATAAATTAATAAAAACTAAAACAATGATAACTACTATACATACATACATACATACATACATACATACATACATACATATATACATACATACATACATACATACATACATACATATATATATATATATATATATATATATATATATATATATATATATATATATATATATATCACACACACACACACACACATATATATATATATACATATATATGAATATGGATATCTTAATATTGTACGGAAAAAATTCATTTTGAAATAGTTAGTCCTCTCTATATATGAAATAATGAGAACCAAATATTATTATTGGTAGAAAAAAGACATTGTTAACATTCTTTTTATTAAAAACGTCAAGTTTAGAAGAAGAGGATACCTTTAGCTTGAGGCATGACTAGAGAATCAAAAGTGTTCTTCCTCCCTATTTATTTTCAAATGGACAACAATTATTTAGATGTACCCTTGGCAACTTCCTAAATTTCTCTATGTAAAATAGATACTTGTAAGATTCAATGTCAAGCTAACAAATATTTGCAACGATAAATTTTTAGATCCTTTTCTTTGTAATGTATTATTGATATAATTTTTATATTAAAAGTATTTTTTTTAATTATTTTGTGAATAATGTTATGTTGAAGGTAAAGATTGACTTTTTCTTTTCCCTAGAACCTCACATTGGGTAAGGCTTGTATATCTCTAAATGAAAAGCATAGAGGATGCCTTGAAAGAATATATTTTTGGGATAACACATTGAGAACATTATGAATACATTCATAAAAGTGAGAGTTGAAGATAATTCTATTTGAAACAATGTGAACATGGAAATATAAGGAACAATGAGATAAGGATGAATATTTTGACTCATAGACATCAATTATAGATTTTAATTAATTTAACAAACTATTTTTTTTTTAATTTATTTATTTATTTCAACTTACATATTTTTACAACTATACAAATAATATAAAAATTGCCACATAACTATAAACATTCCAATGGATTCAAAATAGTGTGTGTGCTTATGATGGTGAATTACTTACAAGACAATAGTAGTGATAATGTTCTTTATGTAAATATAAAACATGTTTGGGCTTGGGATAGATTAGAATAGGAGGTATTAGAAAATTCTCCCATTCCAAACTAATCAGTCTCTAAAACCATAGAGATTGTTCATAACCTGTAGAAATAGCATCATTATGCTCTTATAATATTCATGTAGCTCTCCTTCATATTACATTTGTACATGTATGAACACACTTACACCATAATAAAACATAGGTATTCTCCAATCCATTCTTACCTACAAGTAAGGTTGAAATAATATTAATTTCATCAATTAATTACAACCGACCCTTCCACCTGTATCCTTCTAGCTTGCTTGATTACATTGTAAACCATTTCCCCTATGTAGAGTGTATGTCTTGATGTGAGTTTTGATTAGAAATTAGTATACACTAAGCATGCATACATCCATATTCCCCTAATCTCACAATATTTAACTTCTTGCAAAATACAAAATTATTCCAATGTTAATCTTTTGTTGTAAATCAATTGCAAACACATGTGAAGCATAAATAAAAACAATCGCAAATAACACAGTTGTTTAACGAGAAATCCTGAAGCTGAAAACCCCAACTATCATATATTATGTATCATGGAGATCATGTAATAATCTCATACAAAGCTTAGTACATCAAGCTCTCAGTACACTCAATCGTCACACACTAACATAGAAGAAATATGCAAATCCATGCACTTAGATCACGACAATAACTTAGCTTTTGCCCCTCCCTTGTACAATCCCTGCTGAAGAATATCTCTGAATGAATTCGAATTACCCTTTCCTTGACTTCACAAGCCTCATTGGCAACTCCAATGTGTGTGTGGTGCAATCAATGCATCACTATAGTCACAATAGATAGTTCATCTTTCCCTTTCACATATCTCTCCACTGGGTCTCCACTGGAACTGACATGCACTGTAGTTAAATGTTGTATAGTTCAGCTGATTAATGAGTTATTATTTGTGAATTAATTAAATAATTAGTTCACTCCACTCTCACTAGTGTATCATTCAGTTAGACTAGATACAACTAGCTCAACTGAGTCTAACTGAGTTAAACTGAATACAACTCCATGAACTACTCTTCCAACTCTGTCATAACTTTGCCACTTCAGTTCTAACTGAGTCCTCCATGCATGAACCACCAGTAAACACTAGGAATTTCATAATTCCTTCAACCCACTGATTTTCCACATCTGTGCACTGAAATTAAGTGCTCCAAGAGAATAAGTTGTTGTTTATTGTCAGATTCTTATTAAGGTATAATAATAATTGACACTTCTATTTTTAGATCGATGATCTATAAATAGACTTCACCCAATATTCTAAAAATAGAATTTCATCTATTTTTCCAACTTGATCAACCATCCATAAATAACATCCTGCAACTTCTGACATATGATCACCATGTCTAAAAATAGACTTGCGCCAAAAATAGTCTGCGGGCCTACTTAGTGAAGGTGACTCTTTTCACTAAGCTCATCATCTTTTTGAATCTCAGCACTCCCTCTCAACAAGATAGGGATTATCTTTCACCCCGATCCTACCTCTATGGTATTCGAATTTTCTCCTGGTGAGCGCCTTCGTCAAAATATCTGCATCCTGATCTTTCATAGGAATGTACTGAAGCAACATGATCTTCCGTTGCACACAATCTCTGATATGATGATACCGGATATCAATATGTTTAGATCTATCATGAAACACATGATTAACCGAGATTTTAATGCAACTCTAATTATCACAATGTATCACTGTGGGATCTAAATGTGAACTGAACAAACCAACCAAGATCTTCCTCATCCAAATAGCCTCACATGCAGCTTGACTTGCTGCCATGTATTTTGCTTCCCCTGAACTGAGTGCCACAAATCTTTGTTTCCTACTGTACCAAGAAAATGTCGTAGATCTGATACGGAAAATACTTCCTGATGTGCTCTTTTTGTCTGTTGGGCTGCCTACCCAATCTGCATCCATGAAGCCATGAAAATTCACCTCATCTGTCTATATGTACCATAAACCATACTCATATGTGCCCCTGAGATATCACAGAACATGCTTGCCTGCCTTCCAAAAGAGCTTGGTAGGCTTAACCATCGCTTGTGAAAGCTGGTTCACCGCATAGCATATGTCCGGTCTTGTATTAACTAAATACATGAGCGAACCCACCAACTGTCGATAGACGCATCCACTACCTCTTCAAAAGTACCATCCTCTTTCCTCCAATTTCTTGGAAGAGGAGTGTCGATAAACTTGCAGCCTTGCATGTGAAACTTCTCCAGTATCTCCCAGATATACTTTCCTTTAGACACAAACAGTTCACCTTCCCACTGCCATATATCCAATCCAAGGAAATAATGAAGGAGGCCCAAATCCTTCATCTCAAACTCCTTTTCGAGATTTGCCTTGCATGAGTGTATCAACTGCTCATCACTCATTAGTATTAAATCATCAACATAAAGAAAAATGATTAAAATCTTACCCTCCACCACAATTTGGTACAGGTTTGCATCCGCCTCACTCTTGGTGAAGCCAAGTCTAGTGAAATAGCTGACGATTTGAGTGTACCAAGCACGAGGTGCTTGGTTCAGCCCATACAACGCTCTTTTGAGTCTACACACATGCGACTCACTGCGGAATATCTCAAATCCTTTAGGCTGCTCAATGTACACCTCTTCCTCAATGATCCCATTAAGGAATGCAGTCTTCACATCCATCTGATGAATGTTCCAACCCATCCGCGCTGAGAGAGCAGGGATGGTCCTTATAGAAGAATACCATGCGAAAGGTGCAAATGTTTCTTCATAATCAATCCCCTCGATCTGTGAGAAGCCCTGGGAAACAAATATTGACTTATACTTCTCGATGCTCCCATCAGCAGCTTGCTTTACCTTATAGATCCATCTTGATCCTACAACTGATTTTCCCACTAGCCTTGGAACAATCTCCCAAGCATTTTTTTTGACAATGGAGTCATACTCCTCCACCATGGCATCTACCCATGTGGGCTCCTGCATTTCTTCTTCAAAAGAAGATGGCTCTGTCATGATACACTTTCTCATAAGATCCATGTATCCAGTAAATCGGTCACGTGACTGTCTCTGTCTGCACTATGATGTAGGGACTCCTACATTCTGTGCCACATCAAGCTTCAGTATCTCAGCTTCTGTGGTACGCTTTCTGCCTTTTCTGATGTTTGGTTCTGCATGAATGGACTCCTCCACTCCATGAATCTCCTCCTCTCGCCGATCCACATCTAGAGGCTCATCTTTGGGAACAAGAAGTTCCTTCATTGCATGCAAGTCTAGCTCCCTCTTAAGAATAGCTCGTGCAACACCCACGATCGTTCTATTCTTCCTCTTCATGACCCCATTCTGCTGTGGGTTATGAGGCGCTATGAGTTTTCTTCGAATTCCTTCTTTGCTACAGAAGTCTTTGAATTTTCCTGAGATGTATTCACCACCATTATTGCTCCGTAGAGCTTTCACTTGCTTCCTCGACTCCTTCTCCACCAATGCTTTGAACTCACAGAACTTTGAGAACGTTTTGTTCTTCTTCTGCATGAAGAAGATCCATCATCTACGAGAATATTCATCAAAAAATATAACATAATACCTGTGTTTTGATGTTGAAGCAACCGAGAAAGGTCCACACACATCTGTGTGAATTCTCTCCAGGATCACTGAAGCACGATTCTCCTTCTCATGAAAGGTGGTCTTCACAAACTTACCCATAGTACATCCCTTGCATTGATTTTACTACACAAGAGTACCCTTGGGAATTCCATTAGAAATATGCTGCAAAATCTTCAAAGCACCATGGTGAAGATGGCCCAATCTCTTGTACCATAATTCGCCCTCATCCCGGCGAACCACTTCTTCTGCTTTTCCCACCATTTCAGCGCAACCATCTACCTCCAAATTGTAGAGATTCTTAATTTGAACCCATGTCTTCTTGGTTTGACCCGTTGTTTTATGTCGAAGGAAGGCTTTTCCCTCACTGAAAACAACATCATAACCTTTGTCTTCCAACATTGCGACCGAGACTAAGTTCTTCTTCAGACCTAGAATATGCATAACATCCTTCAACAAGAATGGATTACCAGACTCCATCTCAAAGGTAATGGTCCCAATTCCAGTCGCATTGTATCGACCATCATTTCCCATCCCTATATGCATCTGGAGGTCCTTCTCCTCCAAGTCACTATCAAGATACCACATCGATCCTATACAGCTTGAAACCAAGCATGCGATCAAAGAGAAATCAAGTTCAAATTGCGAGGCTAAGGCCTCTCCAGCTGCAGCTCCAACAACCTTCTTATTCTTCTTCTTCTGTGGGAAGTTAGTGGCAAAATTCCCATGTTCGTGACAGTGAAAACACTTCACTTTGGACAAATCCTACTTCTTTCCTTTAGCATCGGATTTTGAAGGAAATTTCTTCCCGTTCCCTTTCCTTGCTTTGGAAACCAAAGTGAAATTCTCTTCATCTTCATTATTTGATGAAGAGCCATCCCTGGTACCCCACCTTATCTCCTCCTACACAAGATCTGACCAAAGTCACTCCCATCGCGACAGTTTCTCCCGTCCATTGACAGAGTCTTCGTAGCTATGCCAACTCTTCGGAAGCCCAAGGAGCGCCAAGCTCACCAAGTATTCATCATCAACAGTAACCCCCACACTTCCTAGTTCATCCTTGCAGTGGACAAACTTCGTGAGTTAATTTGGAATACTATTGCCCTTCTCCATTTTTATTTTTTTGAGCTTGTCTTTAAGCGCCAACTTCCTCTTGTCACTTTTGCTTTGGAAAAAATATGTCAAATCCTTCCACATTAAGAATGGAGTGGCTTTCTCGTGAAGGCTGGACACAATATGGTCCTTCACACCTTCCAACAGAATTATTCTTGTCTTTGCTGTCTTCTTTTGCCATGCGTCAAGTAATGCAGCATCGCTAGATCCTGGCTTAGGAACATCGATATCGATGAACTCCTTCAGTCCATTATCCTCCAGCACCGCCTCCATCCTATCCTTCCAGGCTATTTAATTCAAGCTCCCATCAAGGGCATACTCCAATCGCAACCCATTGAAAGACATTTCAATGTATCCTCAACTTCTGCACCAAAAATCTTCTGTAGCAAATTCGACTTGTCCACCAGCACAGACTCAACAATTCTTCACAATTGCAATCTTCAAGAATTAACACTGCTCCGATACCATGTAGAAATTAGTATACACTAAGCATGCATACATCCAGATTCCCCTAATATCACAATATTTAACTTCTTGCAAAATACAGAATCATTCCACTGTTAATATTTTGTAGAAAATTAATTACAAACACATGTGAAGCATAAATAAAAACAATTGCACATAACACAGTTGTTTAACGAGAAAGCCTGAAGCTGAAAACCCCAACTATCATATATTATGTATCATGGAGATCATGTAACAATCTCATACATAGCTTATTACATCAAGCTCTCAGTACAATCAATCATCACACACTAACATAGAAGAAATTTGCAAATCCATGCACCGATCCCTGCCCTCCTGCTAGCCTGCCTCCACTGTGCAATCCCTGCTAAAGAATAGCTCTAAATGAATTCGAATTACTCTTACCTTGACTGTGCAATCCTCATTGGAAACTCCAATGTGTGTTGTTGAGATTGCAACAAGATGATGAGCTTAGTGGAAAGAAGTTGCCTTCACTAAGTGGGCCCGCAGGCTATTTTTGGCGCAAAGTCTATTTTTAGACATGTCGATCATATTCTATGAGTTGCAGGATGCTGTTGCTTGGATGGTTGGTCAAGTTGGAAAAATATATGGACTTCTATTTTTATACATATTGTTGATAATATTTTTAGATTGCTAGTCTCAAAATAGATATGTCGAATATTATTAGCTCTTAATAATATTTGGACTCTAAACATTATCTTATTCTCTTGGAGCACTTCAGTTAAGTGCACAGATGTGGCACAGGAGCTGACAGAAGGAATTACGCTATTCCTGAGGGTTAATTGGAGCTATTGCATGGATACTTTAGTTAGAACTCATGTGAGAGAGTTTGGTGGAGTTGATTGAGGAAGTTAATGGAGTTGTGTTCAGTTTAACTGAGTTAAACATAGTTGAGCTAGTTGTATCTAGTCTAACTAATTGATACACTAGTGAGAGTGGTGTGAATTAATTATTAATTTATTCACTAATTATAAACTCATTAATCAACTAAAGAATACATCAGTTAACTCCAGTGCATGGACAGTTTCAGTGGAGACCAGTGAAGAGGTAGGTGAAAGAGTAGTGTGACTATCAGTTGTGACTATACTGTTGCATGATTTGCAACAACCAATGATTGGAGATGCCAATGAGGATTGCGCAGTACAAGCCAGGTGGTTTGAAGTTAATTAACAGCCATTCTTCAACAATGATTGTGCAGTAGAGGAAGGCTATCAGGTGGCAGAGATTGGAGCATGTGATTTGCTAGATTTAGCTTGATTAGTGTGTAGCAATTGGAGATTGTATTGAGAGCTTGTGAGGAACTTTGTATGATGATTGTTACATGATCTCTATGAAATATAATATACATATAGTTGGGGGTTTTCAGCTTTAAGCTTTCCCATAAAATACTGTGTTCATATGTGTGATTGTTTATGGTTTTAATGTATGCATGCGATTGTTTTTATTTCCGCAATTAATGATCAATGGTAGAAGAGATTCTGTATTGTGCATGAAGTTAAAATAGTGTGTGATCAGGAGAATATTGGTGGATAACCTATCAGTTATTCAAATTTTTACATGGTATCAAAGCGATATTGATCATTGGAGCAATTGCAAAACATTGAAGCGGTTGAGTTTTGAGTTGGTGGAATTCGAATTTGCAGTAGTGTTTTCTTGGTGTCGAAGTTGAGATGTCTTTCAACGGATTGCGATTGGAGTATGCCCTTGAGGGCAGCTCGAATTATATTTCATGGAAGGACAGGATGGAGGCAGTGCTGGATGACAATGGGTTGAAGGAGTTCATAGATGCAGAAATTCCAAATCCTACTTCTAGCGATGCTACCGTACTTGACGCATGGCAAAAGAAGACAACAAAGTGTCGAAGAATTATGTTGGAAGGTGTAAAGGATCACATAGTGTCCAGACTTCATGGTAAGGCTTAACCATTCTTGATGTGGAAAGCGTTGACAGACTTATTCCAAATCAAGAGCGACCAGAGGAAGTTGGCGCTCAAGGATAAACTCAGGAACATAAAAATGGAGAAAGGTGACAGTATGCCCAAGTACCTCACGAAGTTCATCCAATGCAGAGATGAGCTGGGAAGTGTGGGGGTTACTGTTGATGACGAGGACTTAGTGAGCTTGGCTCTCCTTGGGCTTCCGAAGAGTTGGCATTCCTATCAAGACTCTGTCAATGGTCGGGAGAAATTGCCAGGATGGGAGCGACTTTGGTCGGAACTTGTGCAAGAGGAGATAAGGTGAAGTACCAGGGACGGATCTTCATCAAAGAACTCAGATGAAGAAAATTGTGCTTTGGCTGCCAAAGAAAGGAAGGGGAAGAGCAAGAAGAATGATTCTAAATCTGGTGCGAAAGGAAAGAAGCAGGACATGTCCAAGGTGAAGTGCTTTCACTGTCACCAACACGGACATTACGCCACTAATTGTCCACAGAAGAAGAAAAATAAGCAGGCTTCTGGATCTGCAGCTGGAGAGGCCTTAGCCTCGCAGTTTGAGCTAGATTTTTCACTGATCGCTTGCTTGGTCTTAGGTGTGATGGGTTCAGTGTGGTTTCTTGACATTGGTGCGTCTTTTCATATGACCGGAGATAAAGATTTTTTTACTGATCTAGATGAGAAAGATCTTAGAGTGCACATCGAGATGGGTGATGATGGTAGATATAGTGCGACCGGTATCGGTACCATTTCCTTTGAGAGGGAGTCTAGTAAACCCTTCGCATTGAAGGAAGTGATGCATGTTCCAGGATTGAAGAAGAATCTGATCTCTGTGGCGATGTTAGAAGACAAGGGATATGATGTTGTCTTTAGCGAGGGAAAGGCTTTCCTGTGCAGTAAGGCAACTGGTGAGACCCGGAGGATAGGGGTTCAAGTTAAGAACCTTTATCAATTGTAGTTAGATGGCTGCACAACAATGGTAGGCAAGGAAGAAGGAGTGGTGAGCCGGGATGATGGCGAGTTGTGGCACCGGAGATTGGGCCACTTTCACCATGGAGCTAAGATACTACAGCAAATTTCTACTGGGCTTCCTAAAGGCACTCTTGCGCAGTCAGATTAGTGCAAGGGGTGTACCTTGGGAAAATTTGTGAAAGCCACCTTTCACGAGAAGGATAGTCGCGCCACGACGATCCTTGAGAGAATTCACACAGACGTGTGTGGACCTTTCTCAGTAGCTTCAACAACAAAGCACAGGTACTATGTGATATTTGTTGATGATTTTTCTCGTAAGTGTTGGATCTTCTTCATGCGGAAACCAGGCGAGACATAATCAAAGTTTTGTGAGTTCAAGACGCGGTTGAGAGAGAATTGGGGAAGCGGTGAAGGCTCTTAGGACGACAATGGATTAGTGAATTCATCTCTAGCGAGTTCAGGACTTTTGCGGTGCGAAGGAATTCGAAGAGAGCTCATAGCACCTCATAAACTGCTCGGGAATGGGGTCGTGGAGAGAAATAACACAACGATCATGGGTGCTGCATGGGCAATGTTGCATGATCAGGGCCTTCCTATACACTTGTGGGGTGAGGCATGCAATACTGCAGTATATGTGTAGAACCGTTGTCCTCACAGGATACTTGGCATGAGTACACCCGAGGAGGCGTTTTCTGGTAAGAGGCCTGATATTTCCCATTTGAGGATTTTTGGTTCACCTGTTTACATTCATGTGACTAAGGATGCTAGGAAGAAGCTGGAGTCGACTGCAGAGGTTGGGATATTTGTGGGGTACACTGATACACCCCAAAACTATCGTGTGTATTTTCCAGACAGTCGCAAGACTGTTGTGCGACGGGATATCAAATTTCATGAGGAGAAAGCCATGAAGTGTTCGCTTTAGAGGGAGCCACACTTGCATGCAGATGAGGAGCTATTAGTTCCTAAGGATGAGCCTCAGGATGTGGATCAGCCACAAGAGGAGGTTCATGGAGTGGAAGAGACCACTCATGCAACGCCAACCATCAGAGGGCGGAAGCGCACTACAGAAGCTGAGCGACTGGCTCAAGATGCAGAGAAGGTTGTAGGAGCACCTACATCACAGCGCAGACAGAGACAGTCACCTGACCGGTATACTGGATACATGGCTCTTATGAGCAAGTGTATCGTGACAGAGCCATCCTCTTTCGAGGAAGTTGTGGAGGATCCCGCATGGGTAGATGCCATGGTGGAAGAGTATGATTCGATTGTCAGAAACAGTGCATGGGAGATTGTCCCAAGGCCGGAAGGGAAATCAGTGGTGGGTTCGAGATGGATCTACAAAGTGAAGCAGGCAGCTGACGGGAGTGTGGAGAAGTAAAAGGCAAGATTTGTTGCCCGAGGCTTTTCACAGATTGAGGGGATCGATTATGAGGAGACCTTTGCACCTGTCGCAAGGTATTCTTCCATACGGATGATCCTAGCTCTCTCAGCGCAGATGGGGTGGCACATTCATCAGATGGATGTGAAGACTGCGTTCCTCAATGGAGTCATTGAGGAGGAGGTGTACATAGAGCAGCCCGAAGGTTTCGAGATCTTCAACAGCGAGTCGCATGTCTACAGGCTCAAGAGAGCGTTGTATGGGTTGAAACAAGCACCTCGTGCTTGGTACACACGGATAGATAGTTATTTCATCGGACTTGGATTCTCCAAGAGTGAGGCGGATCCTAACCTATACCAGATTGTGGTGGAGGGTAAGTTGCTGATCATTGTACTTTATGTAGATGATTTGATTTTGATAGGTGATGAACTGTTGATACACTCATGCAAGGCTGATCTTGCAAAGGAGTTTGAGATGAAGGACTTGGGCCTCCTTCATTATTTCCTGGGATTGGAAATTTGGCAGCGTAGTGATGGACTATTTGTTTCTCAAGGCAAGTATGCCTGGGAGATACTGGAGAAGTTCAACATGCATGGCTGCAAGCCTGTTGATACTCCTCTTCCTAGTGGATGGAGGAAGGAGGATGCTACTTCGGCAGAGGTAGTGGATGCCACTGTTTATCGACAGTTGGTGGGGTCGCTTATGTATCTGGTCAATACACGACCCGACATATGCTATGCTGTTAACCAGCTTTCACAAGCTATGGTTAAGCCTACCAAGCTCTTCTGGAAGGCAGAAAAGCATGTATTGAGATATCTCAGAGGCACATCGGGATATGGTTTATGGTACAGACAGTCGGATGAGGTGAAGCTATGTGGCTTCATGGATGCAGATTGGGCAGGGAGCACATCTGGAGGGATTTTCACTATTGGGTTGACAACAGTTTCTTGGTATGGAAGGAAGCAGAGATCCGTGTCACTCAGTTCAGCAGAGGCCGAGTATATGGTAGCAAGTTTGGCTGCATGCGAGGCTATATGGATGAGGAAGATCTTGGTCGGGTTGTTTGATTCACACTTAGATCCTACTGTGATATATTATGATAGTCAGAGTTGCATAAAACTCTCGATTAATCCAGTATTTAATGATAGATCTAAACACATTGACATCCAGTATCATCATATCAGATATTGTGTGCAGGGGAAGATCATGTTACTTTCATACATTCCCACGGAGGATCAAGATGCTGATATCTTGACGAAGGCGCTCACCAGGAGAAAATTTGAATACCACAGAGGCATGATAGGGGTGGTAGATAATCCTTATCTTTTTGAGATGGAGTTTTGAGATTGCAACAAGATGATGAGCTTAGTGGAAATAAGTCGCCTTCACTAAGTGGGCCCGCAGGCTATTTTTGGCGCAAAGTATATTTTTAGACTATGTTTATTTTTAGACATGTCGATCATATTCTATGAGTTGCAGGATGCTATTTTTGAATGGTTGGTCAAGTTGGAAAAACAGATGGACTTATTTTTTTAGACATATTGGGCAGAATCTATTTTTATATTGCCAGTCTAAAAATAGATATGTCGAATATTATTATCTCTTAATAATATTTGGACTATAAACATTATCTTATTCTCTTGGAACACTTCAGTTAAGTGCACAGATGTGGCATAGGAGCTGACAGAAGGAATTACGCTATTCCTAAGGGTTAAGTGGAGCTATTTCATGAAGAATTCAGTTAGAACTCATGTGAGAGAGTTTGGTGGAGTTGATTGAGGAAGTTAATGGAGTTGTGTTCAGTTTAACTGAGTTAAACATAGTTGAGCTAGTTGTATCTATTCTAACTGATTGATACACTAGTGAGAGTGGTGTGAATTAAGTATTAATTAATTCACTAATTATAAACTCATTAATCAACTAAAGAATACATCAGTTAACTTCAGTGCATGGATAGTTTCAGTGGAGACCAGTTAAGAGGTAGGTGAAAGAGCAGTGTGACTATCAGTTGTGACTATACTATTGCATGATTTGCAACAACCAGTGATTGGAGATGCCAATGAGGATTTCATAGTATAATCCAGGTGGTTCGAAGTTAATTAAGAGCCATTCTTCAGTAGTGATTGCGAAGTAGAGGCAGGCTATCAGGTGGCAGAGATTAGAGCATGTGATTTTCTAGATCTAGCTTGGTTAGTGTGTAGAAATTGGAGATTGTACTGAGAGCTTGTGAGGAGCTTTGTATGATGATTGTTACATGATCTCTATGACATATAATATACAGATAGTTGGGGGTTTTCAGCTTTAAGATTTCCCATAAAATACTGTGTTCATATGTGTGATTGTTTATGGTTTTAATGTACGCATGCGATTGTTTTTATTTCCGAAATTAATGATCAATGGTAGAAGAGATTATGTATTGTGCATGAAGTTAAAATAGTGTGTGATCAGGAGAATCTCGGTGGATAACCTATCAGTTATTGAAATTTCTACATGTGTGTGGTGCAATAAATGCATCACTATAGTCACAACAGATAGTCCATCTTTCCCTTTCACCTATCTTTCCACTGAGTCTCCACTGGAACTGAAATGCACTGTAGTTAACTGCTGTATTGTTCAGTTGATTAATAAGTTATTATTTGTGAATTAATTAACTAATTAATTCACTCCACTCTCACTAGTGTATCATTCAGTTAGACTAGATACAACTAGCTCAACTGAGTCTAACTGAGTTAAATTGAATACAACTCCATGAAATACTCTTCCAAATCCGTCATAACTTTTCCACTTCAGTTCTAATTGAGTCCTCCATGCGTGAACCACCAGTAAACCCTAGTAGTTGCGTAATTCCTTCAGCCCACTGATTTTCCAAATCTGTGCACTGAAATTAAGTGCTCCAAGAGAATAAGTTGGTGTTTATTGTCGGATTATTATTAAGAGCTAATAATAATCAACACTTCTATTTTTAGATCGACGATCTATAAATAGACTTCGCCCAATATTCTAAAAAAATAATTTCATATATTTTTCCAACTTGATCAACCATCCACAAATAGCATCCTGCAACTTATGAAATATGATCACCATGTCTAAAAATAGACATAGTCTAAAAATAGACTTGCGCCAAAAATAGCCTGTAGGCCCAGTTAGTGAAGGCGACTCTTTTCACTAAGCTCATCATCTTTTTGAATCTCAAAAAGTTTTCACAATAAAGGTAGCCAATTTGTATTGGATTACTTAAATTTCATACTTTTTCATCCATCCATTCTTGGTAGCTATAATATCGCTAAATGTGTTGGTTTTTTATGGTTTACAACTACCTATTCATTTTTCTAGTTGTCATCTTGACCCATGTTTTAGATTACGATTTTTTTGTGACTATTGTTACTTATAAATTCCACCACGAAACATTTCTTAAAAAAAACATGTTATTTCCAATCAACCAATCTCATTTTTAGGAAAAAAAAATGCAAGGGAAAATCAACTACCCTCATATTTCTAGCAACATAACAATCCTCATTGTACGTAGAGTTAAAAGCGCAAAATCATAAGTCCCTTGACAATGATTTAATAGTGAAAGGTTTTACAAACAAAAAGATAATTAGGATTCACTATACATACCTAACTGGGTTTTTTTAAAATATTAGATCAATAATCTATATTTCACTATTATATAATCCTGCATTGGATCTCTTGAGAGATAATTGATTATGTGTTTTGGAACAATACGAATGTATGTACATTGCAAAAAAGATATCATGACAGGTACAATGCAATCCTCCATCACTATAAATAAGTCAAATAATCACGTGTGACAAAGGATATTTCTCCATTTTTGTACCACATTTACTATATGGAATTTTCATGGCTCAAATTAATTCTAAGCAACAAAGATATTCAATGTAAAAATTTCTCTCTTAACCCAAATGGTGGAATTGGAATCCACTGAAAATACAGATAAATACGTATTGAAACTCAAGTTCAATACGAATAATACATTAAAGGAGTTGTGCTTCATTTTGAAGAAAATTGATTAGTTTAATAATACAGGATCTCAGGGTCAAGTGGCGTGGGAAAGAAATATGATGACAAGATTAAGTAAAATATGTAAGCATAGTGGTGCACATGGGTCATACTAATTAGTAAAAAATTTCTTAAATAATTAGTGTTGAATTGGCATTGGTAATGGAGCATGTTTCATATTGATAAAATAATAAAACAATGATATGGTAAATGGGCATGCTATGTGACATTTCTTGAACATTATTTGGTGATATGTAACCCATATGATGGAGGGTCACTGAACCTCAAACATTGGAATAAGAAAATTCAATTGGAAAAAATTATGAAGGGGTAGGGCCCGAGGTTGATGCACATGATTCCCAAAACAAATTAAAAATAAATGTTACACACTTTACATCACATAACATAAATTGTATGAGGAGTGAAAAAATGATGTGTTAGTGTTGGAGTGGGGATTATATATTGCAAAAAATAGGTTTTCCCCTTGCTAATCACTTCTCATCCCTCTCTCTCAAATATTTGTAGATGGTGGATAACTCTTCCTCCAAATTATCATCTCACTAATTTTTATATATCAACAATCCTAATCTACTCAAGGAATTTCCAGCTTGCATGGAAACTATAAACTTGAACTCTTATGTGACTTCATACTCTATTATGCTAATTTCCTCAACATTAACTTCCTACGTGGATAGATTTAAGATCATATACTTAGCTAAGGGGATGAACTCACCCTTCTCCATAGTGAAAAACCCAGTTTTTCCCTTCCCTACAGGAAATATTGTTGTGAAATGTGTTGCTCCATCCTTTGGATTCATGGAAAATAGCTTGAATACACCCTTTTCTTTAGAAAATGCTGAAAGGAGTGTCATTCCTTCCTTAATCCCAGAGGGCTCATGTAAAACTTGGTTTCCCCTGGCTTTTCATGATGTTGTAAAATGTGCAATTGACATTATTTTCTTAAGGACATAAGTTCATGAAGCCCCTTTGTTTTTAGGTTCCTTTGGTGGATGAAGTATTTAGGGATGAAAATGTGTTCTCACAGTTTTACTTGATATGCATATTTAATGGTTTATGGCCGCATTTAGTAGATATTATCTCCTTGATTTTTGAGCATTGGAAACCGCTAAATTTAGATGAGCTAAATATCTATGCTTTGTCCATAGAGTTTTTTTTATTAGTATACGATAAATTTTAATATTAGGAGTTGATATTTGGTTCAGGTTTGTGGTTTTGGGAAAGTGCATGGTTGTCTATGCAACCATGGTTCCCCTCTTTTCACCTCTTCTAAAAAAAATTTCTACCACTCCAGTTTGGGTAAGGCTTCGTAATCTCCCTTTGCATCTATGGAATATTCCATCATTGAAATCTATAGTAAATGATCTAGGTATATTTTATCGGTATATCAATGATACAAAACAATACCATGAATGGCTGCTACGAAAATGTTTAATCATTCAACTAATTTCCATCACCATTAGATTTAAAATATTTTTTCCTAGGTACTTCATCTTCATATTAAATTTACTAATGTGTGTTTCTCTTATTTTTTCACTTTCTTTATTTACCAATTCGTGTTTCCCCATAATGATAACATTCTTTTACAAAATCTAGTTTGATAAAACTTGTTTCTTGGGGATGGGGTGGATACATTAAGAAACTTTTTTTTTTTATCTATTGAATCAATCTCTAAGAGAGAACAGTTAACATCCAAAATACACCTTGTGATCCCACTCTAAGTACTGCGTTTAAATAAATTGATTCCCTCCATTATATCATACATTGTATGAAATGTGATTTTTTTTTCTTTTGCTATTTTTTTTCAGAAATCGGGATGACTAACTTGTGGCTTCAAAAACTTAGAACCAATAAAATGTAAACTATAAAAAAAACCTGCAACAATCACACCTAGCCTTGGCCACATCAACCAATGCTCATGGATTGATTTTTTCCTTTGAGGTATCAGAATGGTGAACTTTTCACCATGGTGTGCCTTAACAAAACACCTTATCACCGATTTTTCTATGCTATGTGGGCTCCTGTGAAATGTGAGTTATATTTTCTCACCTTTTTCTCTTTAAATCAGATGATTACCTGTACATATATGAATCCTAATCCATCACACCAAATTTACACCCCTCAACCTCACATTGAAATTTCTACTAAAATGGGGTTGAAAATGACTTTCCTCGACATCACATTGTAGTTTCAGAAGATAAAGTGAAAAATATCCAATACACAATATATTATACATGTTATGATATTAATGTGAATCTTCTACAAAATACATGTCAATTAAATTCACATGATATTAACACATATGTACTTAAAATCCAAATTTAGATTGAAAAAGTAAATAGATCCATATATCATAGTCAGTAACTTAAGATCCATAGGATTTTAATGTTTTGTAAAAGCGACTTTGTTTAATTGTTTCAAGAGCTAAATTTCTTCCTTCTTACCATGATTTAACCTATGTCTAAAGGGTGTAAAGAAATTTTGTAAGTGAATATAAAGATAAATAGTTATAAACATGAAATTTAATATTTTTTCAATATTCAATTCCACATATTAGCACACCATGAGTAGTGCCACATGACATTTGAATAAGGCATCTCTTTGAAAGTGTGTGCCTTCATATAATTAGTGATATTCAGCCAAGAAAAAAAACCGATGGACATTGTACCTTCATGATTTATAGGTAATTTTTTGAGAGTTTTTCTTATAATTGAATTTCTTACTCCGAGGAAAAATATAAATGTATTCCACTCACATTTTCCAAATTTCAATTTTATTTTTCATGTATGTGTATTTCAGTTTTATCATTTTAATTATGACCCTCTTATTCTATCTTTGAAAGCATTGAACAATAACCAGGAATAAAGTATAAAATTAGAAATAGTTATGTTAGAGAATCTCAAGTCTTTGAGTAGATGTAACACTATCTAAGTGTATAAAGTCCTTGTAGATTCAAACTTCTAATTGTAATTTACTAAAACAATAAACCTGAATCTACTCTACCAATAGTAGAAACAATTAAATGATCTCAAGATCACAAAGAATACAAGAGAAATAATTCAATCAACACATTACATGACGATTTCCTGGGGAAATCCATAGCTAAAAAATCTTGCTATCTGTATATTACATTAGTCAGAAAAATATCATAAGATTACAATGATTTTCACAAGCCTATGCAACCTATGCACTATCTCTATCTCTCTCATTGTTTCCTAGATAAGCCTTTGCCTATACTTAACCAATTTATGCTTTCCCAAGTCCCTATTTACTTGTGATGTTTCCTTGGGAATTATCCCCTATTATTTATGGAAATTCCTCATTCATAATTGTGCAAACCATCATAGGCCTTCCTCTGACTACATCCACCACTTGTACAATTTGGATGATTATACAATTGATATTACACTACTCTTGAACTCCAATCTCAACTGGATAACATGTAGATTACACATGCATGAGTTATTTATGGTTGATTTATTAGTGAACTGGTTGAACATTGAAGCTGCACTCCACTGTTATACATCCTACTAGTTCCGCCAATAGTTGGAATTATTTTAACTGACTTTAACTCAATTTAACTAAATTAATTAATTACTTCTCAAAATAAACTCAATCAGGGCTCCCATAAAGTAGGAGCCACTCTACATGACTCAAGTTAGACCTTGAACTCAAATTAACTGAACTAAATAAGTCAAACTAACTTATTTAACTCGTATAAGTTGTCATGTTATGTGGAATTACAATTTTCTTCTAATATAATTCAAGTGAAAATTAAATTAGAATCATTATTTGTGTCATTTTAAACACTCCCTCTTAGCAAGAAAGGGATCATCATATACCCCAATCCTGCCTATAGTGCCTTATTCAAGATATTTGCATCATGTTACTCTATAGGCATGTAATCTAGGAACATGATCTACCTCTCCACACAATGTTGTAGATGGTGGTAATATGTGTCGATATGCTTGGACCGATCATGAAAACAGGATTCTCAGAGAGTTTGATGCAACTATGATTGTCACATTAAATCACTTTAGGATCCATCTACTGACCAAATAACCCAAAAAGGATCTTCCTCATCCAGATAAACTCACAAGATGCTTGAATAGAATTCATGTACTCTGCTTCTACTCAACTAAGTGCAATTGATCTCTACTTCCTACTATACCAGGATATTGCTACTGACCCAATACTGAAAATTCCTCCTGATGTGTTCTTCCTTTCTGATGGACTCCCCACCCAATATACATTTATGAATCCTTGCAGCTTCACTCCCTCTATCCGTCTATACTAAATACCAATTTGAGTGGTGTCTCTAAGGTATCTCAACACATGTTTGGTTGCTTTCCTATACAGTTTGGTTGGATTAACCATTGCTTGAATAAGTTGGTTAACTGGATAAAAAATGTCCAGTCGTGTTTTCATCAAGTACATAAGTGATCCCAAAAGTTTATTTTAAATGGTATCCTCTACCACTTCGCCTGAAGTAGCATATTCCTTCCTCCAATTTCGTGCTAGAGGAGTCTCCATGTGTTTTTTTCTCCCCATGTGAAACTACTTCAGTATCTCGTCGACATACTTTCCCTAAGAGACAAATAGTTCCCAATATCCTTTCCAAATTTCCAAACCAAGGAAATAATGCATGAGCCCCATGTCTCTCATCTTGAATTATCTTTCCAAATCCTCTTTGAAATATTTTATCAACTTCTCATCACCTACTATAATAAAACCATCAAAATATAATACTATAATCTATAATTTACCTTCAACCACAATATGGTAAAGGTTTACATCAGCTTCAATTTTGGTGAATCGGCACCCAGTGCTATAGGCATTGATCCTGGTGTACCAATCCCATGGTTCTTGTTTCAATCCATACAGTGATCCCTTGATTATGCACATATGTGACTCTCTGTTGAAGGTCTCAAATCCTTTCAGTTGCTCTATGTACACCTCTTCCTCAATCACTCTGTTGAGGAAAGTTTTATTCATATCCATCTAATGTATCTTCCATCCTAACAACATTTAAATTGATATAATTGATCTGATTGAAGAGTACCTTGCTACTGGAGAAAATGTCTCCTCGTAATCAAGTCCCCCCACCTGAGAGAACCCTCACTAGTACATTTGGCGGAAATTCCGACACTTGGTTCCGACGCTTTTGACCAAATGTCGGAAATTTTCCCAAAACCTACTATTGACTTTTCCTTTGTCCTTGGGACCACTTCCCAAGAAAAATTCCTAATAATGGAATAATATTCCTCTACTATGTAATCAACCCATATTGATTGTTGAGCTACTTCCTCAAATGAGGATGGCTCAGTCTCTACACTCTCGCTCATCAGAGCCATGTAGCCATTGTATCGATCTGGTGACCTCCTCTGCTTGTGATTTGTTAGCTTCTTTGGTGAACTTCCTTCTATCTCTACATTTTTATGCATGACTGGGTGCTTCCACTCTTTGATCCTTTGCTTTTGGATGCTCCAAAACATCTTGAGGTTCTTCTTTTGCAGCTAAAATATCCTCATCTACATGCAACTAAAGCTCCCTATCAAGGGAAAATTTCATGGTTGTCTCTTCATTGAAATTCACCTCTATGAATAAATTTCATCCTATGAGATGGTAGGTACACCCGATAGTTGTGAGGTGCATCAGTGTACCCCACAAATATGCCCAACTCTCTGTCAGTTCTAGATTTTTACTTACATCCTTGGAAACATGAAAATAAACTGATAAATAGAATTCCTAAAGTGTGTCAGATCTGGTTTCTTACCTAAAAAATATTATTCTGATGTACTCATATCGAGAATCCAATGAGGACTCTTGTTTTCACATATAACATTGTGTTGCATTTTTTAGCCCACAAGTGCAACGATAGGCCCTGATCATGCAACATCATACGTGCAGCTCCCACACTACTCTTGTTCTTCCTCTCATAAACCCCATTTTGTTGTGGGTTATGGGATGTTTTCAACTCTCGTCCAATTCCTTTTGATGCATAGAATATCTTGAACTCATTCGACACATACTCTCTACCATTATTTCTCATGAGATCCTTCACTTTCCTTCATGTTTATTTCTCAACAAGTTCTTTAAATTCACAAAATTTTGAGAATGTCTGGTCTTCCTTCTGCATGAATAATATCCATTACTTAAGTGAGAAATCATTTAAAAATATAACATAATACCTCTGCTTGGTCGTGGATGTTGTCATGAAATGTCCACGAAAATCTGAGTGAACTCTTACAAGGAACGGTTGTGCTCGACTGTCCTTATCATGAAAGGTGGACTTGGTGTACTTCCCTAATGTAAACTTGTTGCATGTATCTCGTTGCTCTAGTGCACCCTTGGGAAGGCCTATAGAAACATGCTACATGGTCTTCAAAGCTCCATAGTGAAAATGGCCAAGTTTCATATCCCATAATTCACAGATGTCTCTGCTCTACATCTTCTCTGATTTCATTCTCAAAGCAACACTATCTTCTACATCCAAATTTTATACGTTCTTCACCCGAACCATGATTTTCTTCCCTTGTCTCGTGGCTATGTGACGAAATAAATCCTCTCCTATGATAAATATCACACCCTAGCCGTGGTCTTCTAACATACAAACTAAAACTAAATTCTTCTTTAGACCCATAACATACATGACATATTCTAATGTAAGAGGAGAAACAAAATCCCTCTAAAAAGTAGCAGTACCAATGTCAGTCGCACTATACCTTTATTCATCTCCCATCTCTATGTGCATCTGGAGGTCATTATCCTCCAAGTCGCTGAAAAATTATTTGTTTTTGATCATATTGAATGAGGATCAACTATCTAGATACCACACACTACCCATCACATATGTCACCGTGCATGCAACGAGGGTGAAATCCAACTTGAGTTATGAATCAATATATTCACCTATCGCTCCTCCTGAGGGCTTCTTGCTAACATTATTGTGTGGAAAATTCATGGCATAGTGTCCCAGTTCATGAAAGTGAAAACAATTAATCTTCGACAAGTATTCTTGCCTTCCTAACCAGAATCTCCTTTCGATTGGGATTTATTCGCTTTCCCTTTATTTTCCTTTCCATCCAAGGCACATTTCTCCTCATCATCATGCTTGGATGAGGTTCCATATTGGTGTTCCACCTTATCTCTTCTTGCATCAAGTCAGGCCACAAACACTCCCACTCTGGTAGTTTCTCCCTCCCATCTACGGAATCCCGGTAGTTTTTCCAGCCCTTGGGAAGGCTTAGAAGTGATAGGCTAACCAAATCATCTTCAGCAACTATAATACCAACACTCTCAAGCTCATTTCACATTGGGTGAACTTGCTCAATTACTATGGTATTGTGTCACCCTTTTCCATCTTGATTTTCTGAAGATTATCCTCCAATGCGAGCTTCATGTGGTCAATGATGTTATGAAACAAGTCTATCAAGGCTTTCCACATTACATATGGAGTCTCCTTCTTGTGGAGGTTCAAGACAATATGATCTTGAACTACTTTCAATATTATCCTCCTCGATTTTTCAACACACTTCTTCAACTCTTCTACATCATGAGTATTAGATGTTGGAGGTTTAGGAATATTAGTCTCTACCAATTCCTTAAACCCATTATCTTCCAATGATGCCTCAATATTTTCCTTCCTAACAATATAAGTCAAACTAAACTAAAGGAAATATTCGAGTCTCAATCCATAGAAGGCCATCCTGTTAGATTTGAAGATTTGATTCTACAAATTCAATCCTGCAAATATAACTTCAAATTATTCTCTTCTATTGTGATTTTGGTTCTGACACCATGTAGAAATACCTTTTATATTCAAACTACTAATTGTAATTTTCTAAAACAATAGACTTGAATCTACTCTACCAACTGCGGAAACAATTAAATGATCGTGAAATCATGAATCATACAAGATAAATAATTCAATCAACACATTACACACTGATTTCCTGGGGAAATCCACAGCTAAAAACCCATCCTATTTGTATATTTCAGTAGTCAGAAAAATATGAGAATATTACAATGCACTGCTCAAGCTCGAGAAAGCTATACACTATCCCTATCTATCTCACTACTTCCTAGACAAGCCTTGGACAATACTTAACCAATTCTCTTCTTTCCCAAGTCCCTATTTCCTTGCATTGTTTCCTTTGTAATTAGCCCCTTTTATTTAGGGTAATTACTCATCCATAACTACACAATCCATCATAGGCCTTCCTCTGACTGCATGCACCACCTATATAATTTGGATGATTATACAACGCATAGTACACTGCCCTTGAACTCCAATATTAATTGGTTAAATCGTAGATCACACATGCATGAGTTATTTATGGTTGGTTTATCATTTAACTGGTTGAACACTGAAATTTCACTCCACTGCTAGACCTCATACTAGTTCCTCCAATAGTTGGAATGTTGGGAAACCAGCTCCAAAAAGAGAAGAAAAGAGATATCAACGCCTTATAAATAAGCCACTTAGAGGGGGCAACCTCCAATACATTACATGAATGAACAATTCTTGGGTGCTACAATTTACAAAACCTCCTTTCTATATATAGGAGTCCATGGGGCCATAATGTAATCATGGCAGTCTAACAATAATAATTTAAAGGCACTATAATAACAATATGGGGGGTTACGGGGGTACAATAATAACAATAAGTGGGTTACACTAACAACAATAAGGGACTATACTTGTAATATAAAGACCTAACATGCTCTTCTCCTTCAAAAAGGTGTTGTCCTCAACACTTGAGTAGCTCTGAGTGATTTCGTATAAAATTCTCATCCTCCCATGTAGAATCTTCGGTGGGTAAGTTCTTCCATTTGATGAGATACTCTAAATTTGATTGATTTCGTAGCTGTCAAGTTCTTGTTTCCGTGACTCCTTCAGGTTCCAATATGGTTTTTCCTTCCTCATCAAGTTCTAGCAATATTGTTTGAACTCAAAGTTTGTCCCCTATAACCTTTTCTAAGCATGAAACATGGAAAATTGGATGCACTTGCGAAGAAGCAGGAAGCTCCAATTTCTATTCCATAGTACCAATCTTTTGCAACACCTTGTAAGGACCATAGTACTTTGGCGATAATGTATTATCCTTCTTAGCTTGCTTGAGGGACATTTATTTGTATGGTTGTAGGTATGCATACCCAATCTCACATCAAAACTTCTCTCACTGTGATGTTGATCTGCCTGTTGTTTCATTCGATTTTGTGCCAAATTTAGGTTATCCTTTAAGAGTTGGAGAAATTCTTGTTGATGCTCGATGTGATCCTCCACTGCTTGAACCATAGAATTTTCCCTTAAAAAAGATGTGATGGACGGTGGATGATATCCATAAAGTGCCATAAATGGGGTCATTTTTGCTGTAGTATGGAAGGAAGTGTTATACCACCATTCAACGAGAGGTAACCACTTCACCCATTTTGCTTGCTTATCAGATACAAAACAACGAAGATAGCCTTCCAAAAATTTATTCACTATCTCTGTTTGACCATCGGATTGAGGATGATAAGATGAGCCATGAGCTAGTTGAGTACCCAAACAAGAAAATAATTCCGTCCAAAAATTTCCTGTAAAAATGTGATCTATGTCACTTACAATAACCTTCGGGTTTCCATGTAACTTTTGAATTGTTTCCATAAATGCAGTAGCAAATGTACTTTCTTTAAATGGATGAGATAATGCACAAAAGTGTGCATACTTGGTAAGTCTATCAACTACCACCATGATGAAACTCTTTCCTTTGGACTTAGGTAAACCTATGATAAAATCCATTGAAATCTCCTCCCAATGTTCATTTGGAATGGATAAAGGTTGTAGAAGACCGGGGGTCTTAATTTTCTCAACTTTATTCTGCTAGCAAACTAAAAATTCCACCACAAACTTTTGAATATCAGATTTAAGGCCATCCCAAAAAAATTCTTTCTTCACCCTGTGGTAAGTTTTTAAAAATCCTAAGTGTCCTCCTAAAGGAGAAGTGTGCAATTTCAAAAGAATATTTTGTTTTAGTTGGGAATTCTTACAAATATATAAGCGATATTTGTACCATAAGGAATCATTTTTCCAACTAAATGTATCAGATGTACTAGGATCTTGCTGCAACTTTTGAACGAGTGTCCAAACTTCTTAATCCTTCTTCCTTTCATCCCTTTCTTCGGTTATCCAATCTGGTTGGATAATGGAAATGGCACAAAGCAATGCTTCCACATCTTCATCCTTTCTTGAGAGTGCATCTACAACAACATTTAACTTCCCTTTTTGTAGATGATTTCAAAGGCATAACCCAACTTCTTTGTGACCCACTTTTGTTGCTCTTTCGAAGATAGTCCTTGTTCCAAAAAGTGTTTAAGACTATCATGATTAGTTTTTACCTTGAAGTGTATTCCCATTAAGTAAGGTCTCCATTTCTTTAGTGCATGTAGTATTGCCAACATTTCCTTTTGATAAATATCCTTTTGTAAATACTTTCCTTTGATTGAAAGACTTTCAAAAGCAATGGGTCTTCCTTCTTGCATTAAAATAGCACTAATTCCATTTCCTAAAGCATCCCATTCCACAATAAAGGTTTTTGTGAAGTCTGGCATAGCTAAGACTGGTGCTAGGCACATTGCCTCTTTAAGATGTTCAAAGGCCTTAGTTGCTTTAGGAGTCCATGAAAATGCATCTTTCTTCAATAATGTTGTTAGAGGTGTTGCTATTCTCCCATAATTCTTAACGAACTTGCGATAATTACTCTGTTAACCTGAGAAATCCTCGCAACTGCTTTATGGTTGTGGGGAATTTCCATTCCTTAATGGCTTTGATTTTGTTAGGGTCTACCTTAACACCCTCGTGAGCTACAATATGACCCAGATATTCCACCTCTTGTACTCCAAAGAAATATTTGGATGTTTTTGCATATAATTGTTTCTCCTGCAATAGTTTGAGCTGTCAACATGCTAAACATGACCCTTCCAAGACTGTTGTAGATTAGTATATCATCAAAAAATATTAGCACAAATTTTCTAAGGAAGGGTTTGAAAATGGAATTCATCAGCAACACAAATGTAGAAGGTGCATTGGTAAGGCCAAAAGGCATGACCAAAAAATCATAATGACCCTCATGAGTTCGAAATGTTGTTTTCGGAATATCTTCAATCTTCATTCTAATTTGATGATATCCTAAACAAAGATCCAACTTGGTAAAATAAATTTCTCCATGTAATTCATCCAATAATTGATCAATAACAGGAATGATAAATTTATCTTTAATAGTGAGCTTATTAAGCTCCCTATAATCCGGACACATGCACCGTGATCCATCCTTCTTGTGCACCAATACTACTGGAGCAGAGAAATAAATTTGACTAGGTTGAATTATACCAGCCTCTAACATTTCTGCAATCATATGTTCAATTTCACTCTTTTGGACATAAGGATATCTGTAAGGCTGGATGTTTGGAGGAACAATTCTTGGAATCAAATTAATAGCATGATCATGATCATGAATAGGTGGGAGTCCTTTGGGAGTATCAAACACCTTGGAATGATTGTCCAAGACTCTTTGGAGATTTGGAGAAATAGATGATTTTGATGTTAGAACTTTTAGTGAGCATAATTGTGAAATTAAGCCTCGTTGTTCTTTCTTCAGAAGCTTTGTCATGAAATTAGAGCTTATTATCTTTCCTAGCTTCCTTGTGATACCCCATAATTTGATTTCCTTTCCTTCCGAAAAAAATTTCAAAAAAAGTTCTTGAAATTAAAAGCTACCGTCCCCAAAGATTGTAACCATTGTACTCCTAGTACGACATCAGCACCTCCCATTGGGATAGAAGACATTGGACTATTAAATACATATTCCCCCATGGATAGCTTGATATTATGGCATTTTCTAGAGAAATTTATAGTTCCTCCATTTGCAACCACCACTTGACATTCTGGTGTTGGGTATAGGAAACAATTCAATTCCTTGTCTATCTTACAATGAATAAAATTATGGGTACTACCTGAATCAATCAACACTATTACCTTTTTCTTCTTGATAAGTTCTTCTATCTTGAGAGTTTAAGGAGTGGTAATTCTTGCCACGTGTCAATTTTTCCTCCTTCAACTTTAAAACTGATATAGAGAAAACTATAGTCTGTGTACTTGCGGCCACTTTTTACAAAATCCCAATCCGATGCTCAGAGAGAGAGTTATGAATATTTTCCCACAATCACCTATTTGAGATGAAATTAGGGAGCCTGCAAAAGATCTAACTTCCACAGAACTTATCTCTGAAAATATTGTGAACCAAGATTTGAAATTTTTCGAAGATCTTCCTTAGGATTTCTTCTTTGTTCCCTAAAAATTTCAGCATCTGAACCTTCGTAGAAAAAACGTTATAGCGAAAATACCACGATAACCTTTTTAGGTTAAATTCAGGAGCCTACAAAAATACCTAACTTCCACAGATCATATCTTAGAAAATATTGCAAACCAAGCTTTGAAATTTTGCTATGATATTCCTCAGGATTTCAGCTTCACACTCTAAATATTTCAGCTTTTGAACCTTCATAGAGAAAACGTTATAGAAAAAATGCCTCGATGACCTGTTTGGGGCAGTAAAACCCTAGAATCCAAAGCTTTGATACCAAATGTTGTGAAATCAAATCCAAAAAGAGAAGAAAAGAGATATCAACGCCTTAGAAATAAGCCACCTCGAGGGAGAAACCTCCAATACATTACATTAATGAACAATTCTTGGATGATACAAATGACAAAACCTCCTCTCTCTATATAGGATTCTATGGGGCCACAATGTAATCCTAGTGGGGTCACAATGTAATCCTAGCTGACCTAAAAATAATAATGTAAGGGCACAATAATAGCAATATGGGGGTTACAGGTGTACAATAATAATAAGGGGGTTACAATAACAACAATAAGGGACCATACTAGTAATATAAGGACCTTACATGGAACTAGTTAACTGACTTTAACTCAGTTTAACTGAATTAATTAATTACAACTCAAAATAAACTCAAAAAGGAATCCTATAAAGTAGGAGCCACTCTACATGACTCTAGTTAGACCCTCAACTTGAATTAAATGAACCAACTAAGTCAAACTAACTTATTTAACTCGTACAAGCTGTCATGTGATGTGGCCTTACAATTTTATTCTAATTTAATTCAACGAAAAATTAAATTAAAAATTTTTCTTGGTTCCATTTTCAACACTAAGATGCTCCAATATAACAATTTTTCTACGTGTTATTTCAAATTCCTGCACGAGCTACATTAAAGGATGAAAATTAGCATTTGTAACTTATATTAGAAGATTTGTTCATCTATTTCGATATTTATGCATGTGTTGTCAAGCATAATGGTGGTTTTTTATTGTAGTCTTGGTTGGAATGTTACCATAAAATGTCAATTTTAAGTGTTTGTTTACATGACATTGTCACGAAAATTTAAGATAATTGTTTCCTTTATATGTATTGAATCTTATTGTTTATGGTAGATATTATATTTGGTTTACATTATACAAAGGCCTATGTAGAAACACAGATCATAGCCTATTTTATATCATAATATGCTTCTCAAGACAAGGCTCAAGTTATCCTTTGAATCAATTATCTCATTTTCATTTTCATATAGTATCATTTGACGTATATAGTTATGGCTTAAAATTTATCTCTATGGATAACATATAAATCCATATATTCTCTTTATTAGTGATATTGATGTGTACTCAAAACCATCATAAAAGCTCATAATCTATGTTAATGACATAATATTAACCTCAATAGTGAGCTTCTATATGCATAGTATGGCCATACCTTACAATAGGAACAAAAAAAACATGAACATAAAATATGAAAGAAAATTTCATAACTAAATTAATGAATGGAAGATAACAAAGAATGTTCAGGTAAAGGATATATTAAGACAAAAAATCCATTAGAATGAGAATGATTTATAACCCTCGAGTAGAAGTGGATGTATGAGATATCTTTCTAGCATAATGTATAACATAGTCTTGCAATAAATGGAACCTATTAAGTGGGTTTAGCTAGCTTTCGTGAGTCATCACTAAAAAAAAAGGACGTTGGTGAGGGGCGAAAAATGTCACCGTAAGCTCATTGGTGAGGGTCAAAAGAGCATTCTTCACCAAAAATTGAACGCCACCAAAGGTGGCGTCGCCAAAAGTATAGAGCTTGTGGTGACATTCAAGATCCGTCACCAATAATGATTTATAATGATGGATAGTGACTGTCACCATTTAATATGAGCAATGGTGATGGACAATAGCCTCTGTCACCAAAAAAATGAACATCACCAAAGGTGGCATCGCCAAAAGTATGTGTTGTGGTGACATTCAAGGTATGTCATGAATAATGACTATAATGACAAAAAATGACCCTCACCATTTCATATCAACAACAACGATTTATGGTGACAGACCTTTCTTGGTCGTCACTATTGATGCGTATATATGGTGGCATTCGTTGACGATCATCATTTCATATTTTGGTGAGGGTAAAAAAATTTCATCATAATCTCATTGGTGACATCAATGTATATCACAAATAATGAATATAATGACAAACAATGACCCTCACCATTTCATATCAACAACAATAATCTATGGTGACAGACCTTTCGTATTGGTTGTCACTATTGATGTGTATATATGGAGGTGTGCATTGACCGTCACCATTTCATATTTTGGTGAGGATAAAAAAATGTCACTATAAGCTCATTAGTGATGGTCAAAAGAGCCTCCATCACCAAAAATTGATTGTCATCATTCCATATAAATATCAGGGCATGATGGAGTCAAACCACCAACCTCTTACCTATAAAGCAGGTGCTCTTCCATTGAGCTAGCACCCTTTAAAGAATTATACTTTTAAAAATTATATCTTGAAACTTTATAGATTGTAAATTATACAACTTTCAATAAATTAAAGTCTCGACAATCTTTTACTAAACAAACAAAACATCATCAAAGTTACAAGTCTCTACCTAATGGTTATGCAAATTATGAAAAGTGGGTGGAGGGAAATATAGTTACTTATAAGAGACTCAATATGTTTAGTTGAATACTCAATTAGAATTGAAACTCTGAAGATATTTATAGCCTAAAAATGACCTATAACTTGCAAATGAACCAAATATTGCAAAGGAAATGTCATAAGTGGATAGCATATGGAAGAAGAGCATTGATGAAGAGAGATGCAATATATTATAGGTTGAATGAAAGAAAAATCTCAATGTTGTTGTTGGGTGACCTTTTATAATTGGGACCTTTGTCTTTCCTTTATCACATAAATATTCAAATTAGAAATTCAAAATTTTAGATATCTGAATGATATCTAAACTTCTGTGCAAATGTAACACGGGTCTCCAGGGAACCACAGGGGAAAAAAATTTATATATATATATATATATATATATATATATATATATATATCCCCTTCACATAAAGTGACATGCGATTTGGAATTTCACAAGTCCGCACTCAAAGCATGGCAGCAACCAACAAATAAAAAAAATTGAAACTTATAACAGTAAGAGTATCTATTTTCAGCAGTGAACACCAAACAATAATATAGTAATTAGTTCACTTTAAGACTACAAAACATTGAAAAAAACAATGTGCTCAATTATCTGCCAATACAAAATGGACTTAATTCTAATGAAGCAAAAGAGTTGATACTAAATCACAAATACAAATGACCAACAACAATGTAAATTTTTCTTTTTCAAGATCTTTCCAACAATCCAAACAGAAAATGCCCCCCATCAGTGTTTATAAGTGAATTTATGACCTGGAGAATTTAAGATTCCAGTTTAACCCCTGGATTATAAAAGACTAAATCATGTATTATTTGCAATGCAATGGTTTATGAGAATTGTGTCAATCCAAGAGGGTTGAATTGTAATGACCCCATACTGTAGAATGTGAACATGCTTTGCAAATTTTTTTAGCTCAAAGCCCAAGGAAAAGGCCCCAATATTGAATGGTCATGAGTCCAAATGGTAGGCAAGCTAGGTTTTGATGTTATGGTTAACTGTTATAAAACCAAAGTATAATAAATAATATAATAACCTCCAAAAATATTTCTTGAGGAGAAACACATGAGTTGAATCCAAGAATGGAAGAGTAAAGCGAGTCCTTGGGAAGGTAATATAGGTTACTTAATGTCCAAAAAATGACCAAAATTACATCAACAAGACTGCTCAATTCATAAGTGGAAGTACAAAGTTGGATTTCAAAGGGCACCCCTATAAAATCTAGAATTGTTCCTACTTAAAAATATCTAAGCATGGCTATCACAATGATAAGAAGAAGAAATACAAAGCTTTGGAGCCAAGTACAGGGTAAGCCTCAATGCATCGAATGCCCACTGTCAAACAAAGGGTATTCCTCTCAAGTCGAAAGGGAAGCTATCTTACCATCTTAGGCTCTGGATAGAAAGCTGGGTAAAAGAGATGGATTTGGTCTGGGGGATGTCTCTCTGTATGGAAAATATGGCCCTCTACATGGAGCTGGTAGAAGGGAGTTGCTTACAATTCTAGGATGAGTTATCTTGAAACCCCATACAACAAAATCACATGGGATTTCTTATCAAGGGTTGGGATGCCTCTTATAACCCAATAAATCATTGTTTCCATGTGTTTCTTGCAGAGGTTCTATCTTCTAACCATGCTATATTAAAAGCTCTTTCACCTACCCTGTTGATCATATGTTCCAAGTCCAAACTCAAAATGTTATATGGAAGACAAATGATCCTCATGCATGGGAGACATAAGCTAATTTTTCTTAGAGAGGTTATGTCATTATCATTCTTACATTCTTCCTCATGTTGAGAGAACACATGCCTCCATAGATGAAATTCCATATAACCAACCCACGAAGCCAGTGAACTTGAAAGATGTGTGAGTTTGTGCCAAGCTAGAGGGGTTGTGGTAGAAGTGGAAGGAAGGCATTGTGTTTGAAGAGAGAGTTGTAGAGTAAGCAACATGGAATCTCATTACTCAATTGTTTAAATCAATGCTAACTAGAAATGAGCTAAGGTATCTTTGAAATCACATTATCCACTTGTCTGATTCATCATTGTAATGAGCCAAGGTATATGGATTTCAAGAATTCCCAAAGAGCAACCAGTAGCTCAAATTATTTATGCCAACATTGTGGAACTAGAGGGGATGGATTCAATGGAGATCATGACCTTGTGTTGTGTTTTTCTAAGTGGAAGAGGTTTGTCAATGTTCGAACGTTAGGGTGAGATACCTAAATAAGCTTTCAATGAGGGAAAGAATTGTTGGTGTCTGGTTGTGGCTATTCTTTTTAGTAGTGTGGGTTGGGATGGATGAGAAATAAATCCAGCAACCATCATTCATCCCTGTGGTCTCATAACCCAGTTTGGGGGTGGCATTTACATAAGATTATTGTGGTTGAGCAGTTGATCACTCATTTGTCACCAATTTGATGGGGATATTCATGGCAAAGATGAGGGATTATCATCATTTTCATGTCAAATTTTCAGCAAATAATACCACCAAGCCTCCACGAGGATATTTTTGTTTTTAGCATCATTGCCAAACACACCCATCCCTTTGCTTTTAAAAACATTAGATGCAACCATTATGAAGTAAAATAATAAGTGGTATCACTAGATGGTGTAAAAAGAAAAAAATGGAAACAATTGTAGAACCATAGTTTAGGACATTATATGGGTCAATGGTTCAATTCTATGTTATCCTTGAAGACTTGTGTTTCTATTTGCTAAAAAACTATATATCTCCTCACACAAACTTCTAGCAAAATCCTATGAACATTTAACAAAAACCTAAGACACTTGGAGATGGAATGAGTCCCTATTATGGATTCTCTAATGTCCCATAAATATACTCTTTTAAGGGGTGACCACCGGTGAACCACCAACTATCTCAAAACTTGGCATACGATTTGGCTTGAAATATTATTTTTCTTGTGGAATTATGATATCATTTTTTTGGGAAACTAATGAACTAGTTTAGATCTGCATGTTGTCTCTTTCTAAGATTAATATAAAGTTATAAACAAGTGACTTAAGTAAATATTCAAGATAGTGCATGAAATCGAGGATTTGTAAATCCATGGCTTCAAATGACATCATCAACATGAGATCCAAGTTTGATGAAGTCAATCTTGAGCTCAAGGGTCAAGTTTTGGCCAATCCTGCTTTTGATTACACTGAGGACACACATGAATGGGTCAAGAAGTCATTGTCATCATGCCTACAATAACAAACCCTAGATAAATGAACATGACAACAAAAGGGGTCACATCAATGGGTCAAGAAGTCATTGTCATCATGCCTACAATAACAAACCCTAGATAAATGAACATGACAGCAAAAGGGGTCAATGACCAAGCCAAGGCCACATTAGGGCTAGTAGTTACAAATGTAACCATAGAGAGAATACCGTTGCTGGCTATATCTGGCATTTTAGGCCAAATGAGGTGCCACCATAGCTTTTGAACAGTCTTCACTTGCCAAACACTAGGGCAAGAAAGCCTCTCAGCTCTAGTATGGTCTTTGTATAACTACTATAATTTTGATACTATCTAACATGAACCTTCAAACAAGGGGGATCCATAGTATATATTCACGTCTTTATGAATTCACGTCTTTATGAGATTCCTTTCATAGGAACCCCTCTATATTATCCGCGAATTTATTTTTTATATTAAATTCATGGAAATAATGAAGGGGGGGGATCCTTCCAAGCCATTAAACATTGTTATGCACAAGGTTTATGGTAACATTGTTTTTTCCAACTAATTAACTAGTTTATTTTTGCATGTTGTCTCCTTTTTGGGATTAATATAAGCAACTAGGTATTTAATCAAATATTCAAGACAATTCACGAAATCAAGCATTTGTAAACCATTGCTTCAAATGCCAGTGTCAACGTGAGATTCAAGTTTGACAAATTCTATCTTGAACTCAAGGCTCAAATTATGGATGATCTTGCATTTTTTGCATTAAAAACACTCATCATGGGTCAATAAGACATTGAATGAGTTCTTTTTCATCACGCTTGCAATAGTTAACGCTAATTAAATGAGCACGACAATAAAAGGAGTCAATGGATGAGCTAGGACCACATTAGTATTGGCAATTAAAACTATAACTAGAGATAGAATGTGGTCATTGGCTATATCCATGGAATTTTGAATCAAATGAGGTTCCACCATTGTTTTTTAAGAGTCGCAACTTACACAAACACTAGATAAGAATTTCAGCTCCAATATGGTCTTCATTCGACTAATACAATTGCACTCTTATCTAACATGAATCTTAAAAAACAAGAGGGAGTCACTGCAGATCTTCAAGTCTTTATGAGGTCCCATTTAGGGGAATCATTCTATTTTCATATGAAATCCATGGGTTATGTATTTATATTGAATTCATGGATACAAAAAAGAGAGGGCTCCCTCCAAGCCATTAGAAACGACTCTATGCAAGAAGGAAACTCCTTGAGTGTTTCTTTCCCGTGGATTTCGGCATAAGCAAGGATGCTATTGTGCTTTTGGTTCAAGCCTTCTTGGAGGATCCCTATGCAAAAATATGCCCTCTTCCTCCCAATCCCATCAATTCAAGGATGAGGTGAAGCCTAGGTTTTCTATTCCCTCAAAGATAAAAGGGTCCCTCAATCCTGCCTTCATAGTGGAGAAATCAAAGGGCATTCCAGTGTTGGAACTTGAAGTGCTCGATCCATAGGTATATGCCCAAAACTTTTTGTATTGAAGGGATACCACTCTTTGTCGTTTTAATGGGCTTTGGCCATCTACAACAATTCTTCATGGGTGGAAAAATAAAACCTAGATTACAAAACAATGAGCTCTTCCTCCATTCCAAGTGTTACTACATTATAGTTTTTAAGGCCATCGTGGATAGAAAAAATGTTTTCATCCTAGGAACTTATTGCTAGGGGGGAATGCACCTCTCCTTTCATCCCTAGTTCTCAAAGTTTTATCCAAACACCATTATTAATACAGCAGCTCCGGTCTAGGTAAGAGTTCCAAACCTGTTTTCACTTATGGTATCCTAATTTTCTTGCAACTATTAGGAACTCCCTGGGTCATTTTATTAAAGTTAATGGAGCTCATATTGTCATGGGCTCAACATATTTACCCATATCTATGTAGTGCTCAACCTAAGTTTTGAGTTTCCCAACTAGATGCTCATATAATGGGTCGATCTCACTTTTATCGAAATGTTAGGCATTGAAAGCACAACATTTAGATGTAGATCATGCCAAAAAATTGTACACCTCCAAGAAACCTATTCATCTTCTCCAACATCTTCTACATCCAATGGAAATAGGAAAAATCCCAAAGGATGGTAAGTAATAAAGCGAAATATATGTGCTCCAACAAAGAAAATGGCTCATCTGAAAGCAAAGAGACCTATGCAAGTCCCCCTTGGTAGTGGTGGGGAGACACACTCAACATTGGTGCCATAAAATCTCTGTTGGGGTTTAAAGAACCTTTGTGAATTGAAAAAGGAAAAGCTTAGTCCTAACCACCTTGCGTTCATGATTCCCTTTCACAAATCAGTATATCACAATGCCATAACCCATGTCAATAGAATTGGGTGGATCAATATTAGAAAGAAAAAGAAATAAAGAAAAAGTGATCCTCGTAAGACGAATCACAACACGTAGTGACCATGTAACTTCTTCAACTCTCTATAGATGAGTCAAGTTGTGTTTCTCTATGTACTCTGCATTTATATCTATTTCATAGATATGTTTCAATATTATGTTCATAGTTATGGATATTGAGGCATGACAGATGAAGAAGAAAATCTTGTAGCATCCACATTTGGCCAGTGTGAGTACCCCTTTCTTTGTATTCATTTTTCATCCTGAGAAGAAAAGAGCAAAGCATAGGCCTCTCCTTCTAGTTGGGCTTGCCCTGTATTGGGTTTTCCTAGGGTATATCTTGTATTGAATGTATAAATGGTATGTAATTGTTTGTCTCTTTCATTTCACTTTTAGCTGATTCTCAATAACTTCTGTGTTAAAGCTAATGATATGAAGTCCACAATATTGAGTAGAATACTGCATAGTAAAATATTGTATAATATTATAAAATTTGTTATGAATATTTGGTGGAACATCCATGACAGTGTACAAATAAGAAATGGACTAAGAACCCAATGGCATGCATTAACTCCATTCATTATTTATGCTTGCCATAGATAAATAACATCAAAGATGAAACTGCGTATCAAAATGCACACTTGCATTTCTGACCCAGACGACAAAAGTCTGCAAAGCCTCTAAACTAAAGAGAGTCAGCTCCACAAAAAATGGGATTACTCGCACTAATATCAAATGGAAATCAATATACACTAGCAAAAACACTTCTAAAATTGTGTCTGATATGCACATCAATGTTCCAAAGCTCGAGGTTGAATATCTCAAATTTCAATATTCAATACATCAGTCATTTTTCAAAATTAGCAAGGGATCAACAACAAGTTGTGGCTTGGCATCCATCCAAATGTTGTAACCATAGTTTGGGAAAAGCCTACAAGGAAGATATTTGGGTATGAGGCCATTCATTATAGATTCCTTGTATGGCAACTCTTTGACCAAAGCTATGTGCCAAATTCCAATTCTATGAGACTCATCCAACTTGAACTGGTACCTAGCAAGCTCTGTGGGAGTTGCGTTGTCTATAAGCATGAAGAAACACACATTTTCTGCTGTGATTTTCCTTACATGCATGGGTTTCCTAATCCTGTTGTAACCTCCAAATATAGCTGAAATAACCACCAAACCTCTGCATAGCTCCATGGCCTTTTGGTCTTCTTCAGATAAAATGAACCCAGTGCAATGGAATTGAATTCTGAAGGAACATCGGAGGAACATCATCCTAGGGACTTCCAAGGGACTAGCTTATCTATAATGTTCCACCAAGTACCCTGGAGGTGGGGGCGAGGGAGCGGGGATACACGAGAGCGGCCTATGAAAAATATCCCCACCAATTTTTAGGAAACGTGGAGGGACGTCGAGGCCTTAAAAACTTATAAATTTGTTGGGAAAAAAAATATCGAGAGGGGGGGTGAATCGTATTCACCATATTCAAATTTTTTACTTTTTCTTTTCTTCTAAAACCTAAGTATTATTTTCCCTGGTAAGGCACTGCCAGAGCATACGCGGATACCCTTTTTATGAAACACGCGTATTACGTATATCTACTTATGTCATTAAATCTTCACTTATATTATTCCATCATTCATTCAACAGATGTTCAATAAACAGTAAACATGTGCAGTAAGAACAGAATAAACCATCACACAAAGCATCACACATGAACACCAGGATTTTTAGGTGGAAACCCAAATCGGGAGAAAACCACCGCTGCAGTTGCTCAGCCTTCAATATTTTATTATAGAGAAACATCTTACAACATATGTGCTGGCGCAGACTTGACCAGCACGCAGGCACCCACCTGCGCTCGTTTACCAGCCTCTCCTGGAAGGGAGCTACGACCCCCTGACTCGTTTACCAGCCTCACCTGGAAGGGAGCTACGACCCCCCGATCTCGTTTACCAGCCTCTCCTGGAAGGGAGCTACGACCCCCTGACTGAAGGCTACAACCCTCAGCACCACCTTGGACCACGTTTCATCAATTTTCACACCGGATCCAACAACCCCATGCTTCAGCAAACCCTAGTTTGCATACACGCTTTCACTTCACTGATGTCACGTATATACGCGCTTCCGTCCACACAAACCAGCGTATACCTCTGTGTATATTTCATTGCGCATACGCGCTTTCTCTTCTGCGAAGCTGCGTATATACGCGCTTCCACTGCGGCGAAGTAGCGTATAGATCTTCAATCATTATAGAGCAGCATACTTCTTCGTATCGTATATTCGCTCGTATTTACCTTTATCGTACGTATGTTCGCTCATTTCGTATCTAAGTTTTCCATTAGCGTATCTAGTAGACACAATTGTATTTCAGATCTAGATCCCCTTCTTCATCATTGGTGCATCATACATTCAGATCTATCATTCAAAGTAACCCTTTCCATTCAGATCTACTTCACAGAGAAGTATTCATTCAAGCTCAGACATCTTTCACCCACACACCTGTGTTTGCATAATGAATTTCATCTCTTTATATAGGATTATCCTTTTCCAATACCATGAGCCCCTTTTTCAATACCATGAGCCCAAAACCACATTACTTCCGATGGTATTCCTGGACGGGGTCAATTAGGCGGATCATTACCCAATACAATGGGCCAATACCATGGTGGTTACCCCTGGTTTTGCACTTTTTGAGCGCTTTTGCCCATACGTGACTGGGAATGCTCTTTCCGTGCATACGTGACTTCCTCAGACAGCATCCGTATGCCTTGAGATATACTCTTTTTCATCATAGAATTAGCACATGCTGAATTCCGTCATACCCAGTTTTTCCGTACACACCTGTAGAATGTTCATATTTAGTTCATCAAGACATATTTCCATCAAGTACAACTTCACCAAGTAAGTTGTCATCATCTTCATCAAGAGAGTTTCCATTCAAGGACAACACTTAGCATCACATCATTTCATCGTATTTACATCATTTACCAAGTCCATCGGGTCAAGACTAACTTCATCATGTGGTTTGCCATCAAGGAAAACACATGTCAACAGTCGCATGTCTTCATCTTCATTCAGTGGGTTGCCATCAAGGACAACACTCTGCATCATATTGCCAACAATCTCCCCCTTTGGACTTGATGGCAACCACGATGGTGTTTGGTTACCACAACAGATAGGTATATTAAGAATATAATGACACCATGTCACATTCTCCATATTTGACACCATTCTTTCTCTTCATTCAAACACCATGTCACTCTCCCCCTTTGACATCAAGGGCAAAGGGCGGATCAAAAACCAACATACTCTCCCCTTTTCTCCTCATGTGGAAGAAGCGTTATGCAGATCTGATATGTACTGAAGTGGCCAAGCTCCCCCTGAGTTCATGTTGAATTTTCAATGAAGTACATGACTCTATGAACTTCCTATCACCAAAGACTCATACTTACATCAAATATCCATCCAAGTGGATTTACATATGAGACTCAACTACCCAACCAAGTGAGTTTACAAATTTGACTCAGCTACCCAACCAAGTGGGTTTACAAAAATTGACTCAGCTACCCAACCAAGTGGGTTTACAAATTTGACAAGTCCTTACATGACTGAATATTACAAATTTTACATCATGGGTCTCAACATGACCTTTTCATCAAATTACAAACATGACTTTAAGACCAACACCAGAAAGTCCTCAAGAATGAGAACATATTTCAGAACCATCATAATGCCAACAATGCATTATACTCAGCAACGCTAATGCTCCTCACACTCGTTCTTCCTTAACTTCCGGCAATCTGAAACACCTTCAACAGCAAGTCATCAGCAACAATCTCTGCATGATCTGTCCTTGTCTCTGAATTATAAGACTTTCATCTCAGCAACGAATACTCAAGCAAACATGACTCATCCATAGTCTTCAACATAAGAAACCATGTATCATAACATCATTATTTAGAACTGATAAATTAAGCTGATACAGAGTCAAAACTTCAGTTATTATTAGTCAGACTGATGCTCCCCCTGGACCTCTGCTCCAGATCTTCAGCTATCAGATAAATTCTCTTGTCATCAATGCATACGCGGCTGTGTCAGCTGTAACTCGCGTGTATACGCGACTTTGTTTCATAGAACCCGCGTATGGAAAGTGAAATATAGAAAATTTCACACCTTCATCTCTTCCTGCAAATTTACCTTCTGTTCCTGTCTTTTCTTCACACCAGATGCACTGTCAGAAATACATATAACCAGAATAATCAAATCAACCATGAGAGACTTCATACATTGCTCCCCCTGTGACGATACATTACTAAATATGATAATGTATCCCACATTATTCCTATAGTCAATAAGAGAAGTAAGCTTCAGAAGCGGATGACTGCAGTAGGGTCAGAATTCCCTACGTTTCTGATCGGTCCTCCATCTTTTTCCAGTTTTGTTTGAACTTTCTATTTGTGTGCTGGAAGTTATCCAATTTCTCATATCTGTTCAACCTGCATTCTTTTTCTACATGACCATACTTGTTACAAGAATAACATCTCATGTGTCCAGAGAAATAAGCATAAGAATCATAATGAGTATTTCTACTCTTCCTCCTTTTACAATCACCTGCTTTATGTCCATACTTGTTACATGAAAAACAATATCCCTTGAAGCTACTAGAGTACCTTTCTGAGTAGAACCTGTTTGTTTGTGGCTGAATTGTTCTGCTTTTGCAATTTGCTGCAACATGCCCATAATTATGACATTTAAAACATTCAACGTTCTTGAATGAATTCCTTTGAGAATTCATGATTTTTGGTTGATCTTTTATTTCTTTCAACACTTCAGGTTTTGCATTGACATCCTCTGAATTTTTAGCACTTCCTTGTGAGCTAGATTCACCTTTAACAGTTTCATGGAAACCAAGACCAAGTTTGATAGCAGGAGACCTTTGATTACTCAGAATATTGTCCAAAATATTAGTACTATCTTGAAACCTCAAAAGTTTAACCTTTTCTTCTAATTTACCTTCGAGAATGTTTACCTCAACCTCCAAGGCTTGACATTGCTTTGTCATGCTTTCTTCTTTCCTTCTTCCATCTTCTACTTGATCCTTCAGATTTAGAATCTCTTCTTTCAACCAATTTTCATTTTCTTCACATGTTTGTTGCAGCTCTTCATTCTTCTTATTTGATTTTTCCATATCTTCTTTGAGAGAGATGATTTCTACTTCAAGGCCTTCCTTTTCAAATGGTTGTAGAGGTTCCTCATTCTTCTTACTTGATGCTTCAAGATCTGCTTGCAGAGAGATGATTGCAACTTCAAGTCCTTCATTCTTCTTGCTTGATTTTTCGAGATCTGCATTTTGATCGTTGATTTCTGCTTCTAGTTCTTTAATTCGATTGGATGCATAAGTATGAAACCTTTGATACTTGTCCACCTGTTCATTCAGCCTTTCTATTTGATCTTTCATTTGAGAGATCATCTCTTTGTAAATAGAATCTTTCTTATCAATTTCCTTTTGTTGTTCTTCAACTTTGATTTTGACAGCTTCTTCTAGATACACAACTTTACTCTCACTATCTTCACTATTGTTTGCACAAAGAAGAGTATTACAAGTAGCCTTCTCCTTTTTCTTCTTTTCCATGAGTGCTTGTAGAGCTTCGTCAGAAACTTCTGGACCCCAATCACTATCTGATTCATCTTCTTCAATTTCTGCTAACCATGTTTTCTGAGAGATCTCCTTGTTTCGAGTAGGCTTCTTCTTTTGCTTCTTTGCCATGAGCACTTTCAGATCATGGTCAGAATCTTCTTCATCTTCACTGGACACTTCATCATCATCTTCATTTGCATAATAACTCTTCCTTTTTTCAAATTGTTTCCCTTTACCATGTTTTTCTCTATAAGGACATTTAGCAGCATAGTGACCAACTTTTCCACACTCAAAACATTTAAAGGGAAGCTTACCTTTGAATCTTCCAGTTCCTAGTTGGAGTTTTCTCACGAAATTCGCTTCTTCTTCATCGGATATATAGCTGGATTCTTTGACAACTTCCTTTTCTTTTCCTTTTGCAGATACCTTAAAAGCAACTTCTCTTATTTGAGAAGGACCTCCTTGTCTCATTTCAAAAGCAGTCAGAATACCATGTAATTGAACAATAGTAAGAGTTTGCAGATCTTGCCTTTCTTCAATAGCTGAAACTTTAGAGTCAAATTTTGAAGTCAAAGATATTAAGAATTTTTCCACCAGAGTAGTATCGGTTATGGTTTCACCCAAATTTCTCATCTGATTTACAATATCATCTAGAAGAAGAAAGAAACTTGCAACACTTTCATCACTATGCATCTTCAAATTTTCATATTCAATTCTAAGAGTTTGGAGTTTTGCACTTTTTACCTTTGTGTCTCCTTCATAGCTTAGAATGATTTTGTCCCATATTTCTTTTGCTGAATGTAGCTACATTACTTTAGCAAATTCTGATTCAGACATGCTTCCTAGCAAGACATTTACTGCTTTGGCATTGGTTTCATACTTCTTCCTTTCTGCTGCATCAGTAGGAATACTTGCCGGGTATTGATAACCTTCTTCCACGATTTCCCATACATCTGCACCAAGACTTTGTAGATATGCTTTTGTTCGTACCTTCTAGAATATCAGATTGCTTCCATTGAATAGAGGTGGATTTATAGACATCACTCCTTCTTGACTTCCCATTGCGACGGATCTCCTTCAAGCGATCAAGCTTCTGCAGAAGAACCTGCTCTGATACCAATTGTTGGGAAAAATACTGAGAGGGGGGGTGAATCAGTATTTACTGCATATTCAAAACTTTTACCTTTTCTTGCTTCTAAAACCCATACGCTACTTTCCTGAAACAGACTCGCGTATATACGCGGATACCCTTTATGAAACTCGCGTATACACAGATATCTACTTATGTCATTAGTTCTTCACTTAAATCATTCCATCAATCAATCATCAGATGTTTAATAAACAGTAAACATGTGCAGTAAGAACAGAATAAACCATCACACAAAGCATCACACATGAACACCAGGATTTTTAGGTGGAAACCCAATTCGGGAGAAAACCACCACTGCAGTTGCTCAGCCTTCAATATTTTATTATAGAGAAAACATCTTACAACATATGTCTTTGGTGCAGAATCTACCAGCACGTAGGCACCCACCTGCGCTCGTTTACCAGCCTCTCCTGGAAGGGAGCTCCAACCCCCTGACTCGTTTACCAGCCTCTCCTAGAAGGGAGCTACGACCCCCTGCTCTCGTTTACCAGCCTCACCTGGAAGGGAGCTACGACCCCCTGACTGAAGGCTACAACCCTCAGCACCTCCATGGACCACGTTTCATCAATTTTCACACTGGATCCAACCACTTCAATAGAACACAACTTGCAGGCCACGTTTCATCATATTTTCAGACTGGACCCTTTTCAATGCTTTTAAGCTCAAACATACATCATCAACAGATACTTACCAATTCAGACAACACAGATCAGATAGCAGTAATACAGCAGAACAGATCAGATGTTCCATACCCCATGCTTCAGCAAACACTAGTTTGCATATGCGCTTTCCTTTCTCTGATGTCGCGTATATACGTGCTTCCGTTCATACAAACCAGCGTATACCTCTGTGTAAATTCACTTGCGCTTTATCAACAGCTTCACTGATGTAGCGTATATGCGCGCTTCCTCTCTGACTAACTAGCGTATGGATCTTTAACCATTACGAGATCTACCACATACTTCTCCGAATCGAATGTTCGATTCCAGTTGACCCTTTACCTCAGACAGATGTTCGCCTCATCACAGATCTAATCACTCCATAAACAGATCTAGTAGATACAAATACATTTCAGATCTAGATATCACGCTTCATCATTTCTTCATAGGTGCATCATAGATTCAGATCTATCATCAAACCTTTACCCTTTCCATGTAGATATACTTCATAGAGAAGTATTCATTCAAGCTCAGACATCTTGCTCCCACACACATGATTTGCACAATGAATTTCTTCTCTTTATATAGGTTTACCCTTTCTCAATACCATGAGCCCCTTTTTCAATACCATGAGCCAAAACAATACCATGAGCCCAAAACTACATTACTTCCGATGGTATTCCTGGACGGGGTCATTTAGACGAATCATTACCCAATGCAATGGGTCAATACCATGGTGGTTACCCCTGGTTTTGCACTTTATGAGCGCTTTTGCCCATACGCGACTTGGCACGTACTTTACCGCGTGCATACGCGACTTCTCCTAGGCAAATCCGCATATGCCTTGAGACATACTCTTTTCATCATAGATCTAGCACATATTGAATTCCTTTCTTCATTACCTTCTGTACTCTCTGTAGATACATCAGATTTTCATCTTTAAACAGGTTCATCAAGACATATTATATCAAGCACAACTTCATCAAGTAAGTTGCCATCATCTTCATCAGGTAGGTTGCCATTCAAGAACAACTCTCTACATCATATTGTCAACAAACATCATATCACATCAGATTTACATCATTTACCAAGTCCATCAAGTCAAGAATAACTTCATCAGGTGGTTTTCCATCAAGGAAAACACATGTCAACTATCTCATGTCTTCATCTTCATTCAGTGGGTTGCCATCAAGGACAACATTCTGCTTCATATTTCTAACATGCCAATCTAAATGAAAAACTGAAGGAGATGTAGCCTATAAGACTAGCCATGCTGAACATTTGGTGCACACACTGCCTGGTCGAAGGGCACGTGGCAACTGAGTGTCCTCGGTTGCGTAGCCTGGGAGTGGGGCCCTCAGTTGCGGCAATACAGGGGGGTCCACCTAGTGGGAGTGGAATTCCAATGAACCCACAAGGGGTCTATCCACCGCAACAACCTTACGCAGGGTTCCCACCTCAACCAAACCAAGCTACCACAGAGTATTGCGAAATTTGTCGAATGGTGGGTCATCAACCTCGGACATGTCCGATTTTGCAGAAGTACTCCAATATTACAAACAACGTATACTGTGAATTTTGTGCTTCCATGACTCACAACACCGAATAGTGCAGAGCTCTCGATGCACTGGCAGACCGACTGGACCGGCCCTCCTACAGGGTGAACAAGGCTTCCAGGGGCAGAGGAGGCGGTATGTGCGGAGGTGACACAGGGGGACGGGGTCCGATGAAATGCTACAACTGTGACCAGGAGGGTCACGTGGCCCGTGGATGCCCCCTACCCAGAAGACCGTGTTGTTCCCAGTGCCACGTGAACGCCCATGCGACAGAGGACTGCCTTGAACTTATCAAGAAGTAAGAGGAACGAGCATGGCAGAGGGGCACGAATCTGGTAAAATCAGAACCTCGGGGGACAACAAATCCGGCCATGCTGAACGTAGCCATCGTGACGTGAGGCAGAAAGAAAATGGGGGAGGACACTTACGAGAAGGAGCCGATACGAGGGATCAAGCCTGCCTCCCCGAAACAAATGATCAGGCCAGAAGCACAGAAGAAGTATTTCCAGGAGGCAGTGGAGACATTTTCCCAGCTGGGGGGAGACAAAGGCATTGAGGTACCCATGCTGCCCGATACCGGGGAATAGAGTGCTATGGGGGCTCTGATTGAGGAATGGCTCCATCTATTCCTCAAAATTTTGACAATGCTTCAATGCGGAAACAACTCAAGCATACCTTGGAGGACGTACTGCAGGGGAACACAGGGCCAAGGGAACCCTCGAACACAACACCCCAATACTTACAGCGGGTCAAGCAGAACAAACAAAGAACGGGAAAAGAGTTCCAGCTTAACATGCAGGTTGTGGGATTTCAGATTAGAGACACCATGCTCAACTTAGGATCTGACATCAATATCCTGCCTCGGAAGACGTGGGAGGCTCTTGGGCGGCCACGGATGACTTACTCGCCAATCCAGCTTAGGATGACGAACCAATACTGCATTGTGCTAATCGGCCGAATCGAAGATGTCGAGGTCGACATTGCAGGGGTGAAGACTTACACAGACTTTTAGGTCATTGGTATTATGGGAGACAAGGATCCCTACCCTGCATTGCTAGGAATTGATTGGGCTTGTGAAAATTACGCCATCATCGACCTCAAAAAGGAGCTGATGATTTTTGAAGATGGAGAGGTCCGAGTCACTCAGCCTCTCAACTCGTATCAAGGCCCGAGGTATATAGAAACTATGGATAATAGGGAGGATGCTCAGATGTTGGACAAACTCTATCAGATGACAGCAGGGAAGGGGGAGGATTATATTAACCCGACAACGACCGGCTCCGTGAGTTGGCGTAGTGTACAGAGCTTGGAGCTGGGATCAGAACTAGCCTGGGAAGACTGGCAGCACGGGGGGTATGAGACCAGCATGTGGAGATGTGCCAACATTGCCAGAGTCCATTGGATTGGAGCAGAGATAAGGGAGTACCCCACCCTGTCCAACATGCACACAATCAACACATTCATTGCCAAGATGGAAGACAAGGTACCGAAGGAGAACCAGATACCACTTTTGGACGTAGCACTCCAGTCCACATCAGCAAGATGGTGGAAAAATCACCACAACCCCATGTCACAGTGGAGTTGTGTAGCGGCGGCTTTGAGAGCACGGTTCAAGGAGGACGAAGGACCTCGAAGCAAGCATAGGTACCAATAAAATTTTGATCCGAGAGACCACCTAAAAACCTGTCAAGAGAAATGGCGAGGCGTAGGGTACCCAGAGGAGTTATGGGTACATTGGTTTGTCCACTCCCTAGATACCATCCCCTATAACTGGTACTTATAAGAAGAAAGAAAAAGAGGGACTAGCTCTTGGAAGGAAGTCGCGAAAAAATTTGTTCGGTGCTTGTCATTCGAAGGGAAGACAGAGCAGGTGTCCCAGGCATTACAGGCCATAAAGGGGGTACTGTTTCTCCGCGATTTGGGGACCGACGAGAGAATGCTAGCACTGAATCCTGAGGGTAGCCATGAGTTGGCTTGCCAACGGATCGACGGTGAGCCAGAAGATGACAGTCTTTAGGACCTAAGGCACCTATATTTTGAAGAGACTGAAGGCGAGCGAAACATCAAAGAAGAGCCGACCACTGAAGGAGTCCACCTACTTCCACTGAAGAAAAAGAGGCTAAACATCAGCAAGGAGGAAAAACCCAAATTGGCTACAGTTGGGGACTACTAGGATGAGGAGACGACAAAGGAAATTTTCAGGCTCCTCCAAGAATACGAAGACCTATTCCCTTCATCGGTTGCAGAATTAAAGGGAATCAAAGGGGACCTCGGAGAAATGTGCATTGTGCTGAAATCGGAGGCCAGGCCCGTGAAGCGTCGACCTTACCGGTTGAACCTACGGATGAAGGAAAAATTCAAGTTGGAGATCGATAAAATACTGACAGCAGGTCTAATCTTCCCTGTGGAAGAAGCAGAGTGGGTGAGTCCCATCGTCATTCAGAATAAGAAGGAAAAGTCAAAAATCTGCATCTGTGTGGATTACCGAAGCTTGAACAATGCCTGCATCCATGACCCATTTCCCACCCCCTTCAGCGACGAAGTATTGGAAAATGTTGCGGGAAATGAGGCCTACTCCTTCACTGATGGATTCTCGGGCTACCATCAAGTGTGCATTGCAGAAGAGGACAAAACGAAGATGAATTTCACCACCGAGTGGGGGCCTTTTGCATACCACATGATGCCTTTCGGGTTGAAGAACACCCCCGCTGTGTTTTCCCAGATTGTCATCGCTGCTTTCCGGGAGTACATTCATAAGTTCCTGGAAGTCTACATGGACGATTGGACCATCTACAGTTTGCTGAAAGACCACGCCACCCTACTACGCATCATGTTTGATCGGTGTTGACAATTGTAGATTTCCTTGAACTTGAAGAAATGCATCTTTGCGGTTCCCCTCGGAATGCTATTAAGACATGTGGTGTGCAAGCAAGGGGTCTACGTCGACCCCGCCAAGGTAGCCGTGATCATCCACATGGAAGCCCCAGAAACGATGAAGCAGTTGCGGTCACTGCTAGGGCACACGGGTTATTACAGACGGTTCATCAGGAATTACGCAAAGATCACTGCTCCTCTGGAAAAGTTACTACGGAAATCAAAAGTGTTCCAGTGGACGGATGACTGCAAGTTGGCCCTTGACACTCTAAAGGAGAAGCTAGCAATGGCACCCATTTTGTTCCATCCAGATTGGGTTAAGAAATTCCATGTGCATATCGATGCTTCCGGGATCGCACTAGGGGCTATCTTGGCGCAACCAGGGGAGATGACAGTTGACCACCCAGTCTACTTTTCCAGCTAGAAATTGTCCAGTGTGGAGCAGAATTACACCACCATGGAGAGGGAAGCACTCGCAATGGTGTACTCGCTCCAGAAGTTCTGCCACTACCTCCTAGGAGGTAATTTTAGGTTCTTCACTGATCACTCCGCATTGAAGTACTTAGTCAATAAACCTATGTTGGAAGGACGGATATGCCGATGGCTTCTACTCTTTCAAGAATTCACCTTCGAGGTGATTGTCAAGCCTGGGAGGCTGAACGCCGGGCCTGATCACTTATCCAGGTTAGAGACGGGGGAGAGCGAGGGCTCTCTTAATGATCAACGCCCTGATGCTGATATTTTCCAGATAGAAGCCATCCCATATTACTTGGTCGACATCGCAACTTACCTAACCACGGGGCAGTGCCCTCAGCACTACACTCCAATTCAGAAATGGCACTTGGTTTTCCGTGCTGCCGAATATCAACTGATTGCAAGATAGTTGTATAAATTGGGCCTGGATGAGATTATGCGAAGATGTGTCCTCGACCATGAACGTGAGGCCGTGCTGTGGGAATGCCATAGCGGCATTGCGGGAGGAAACGTGGGGGTGAAACCCACCACTAGGAAAGTGCTACAAGTTGGAATCTAGTGGCTGACGGTCCATGCAGACAATAAATCATTTGTTAAGAAATGCGATGTTTGTCAGAAAATGGGGAGGCCCTCTCACAGAGACGAGCTCCCGCTACACCCGGTGAACATGTTGCGGCCATTTGAGAAATGGGCGGTTGACTTTATCGACCCCATAGCCCTAGTAGCCCAGCATTCCAAAGCTCGGTACATCATTACTGCCACCGAATACCTCACCAGATGGGCCGAGGCAGCGGCGGTATGGGATTGTACGGCTGATACGGTAGTTAGGTTCATCTTTGAACACATCATCAACAGGTTTGGCTGCCCACGGAGCTTAACCAATGATCAAGGTACGCACTTCATTAATGAAACGATCAAATCGCTGCTGGACACCTTCATGATCCAACATCAAAAAAGTAGCCTGTACCACCCACAGGCCAATGGCACTGTTGAAGTGTTCAACAAAATCCTCGAAAAGGGTTTGACGAAGATCTGCAATGCCAAGCGGGATGATTGGGACGAACGGTTGCCAGCTGCACTATGGGCCTACTGAACAACGATGAAGTGTTTGACCAATAAAACACCGTTCCAGCAGGTGTATGGCCATGAAGCTATGATTCCCGCCGAGTTCACCATACTGAGTCTTCTAATCGCCACATCCATAAAGTTCTCAAAAGAGGAATCACTACAGGAGCGCCTACACGAATTACAAGAACTGGACGAGGCCCGGTTCCTGGCCGAGTTTCACCAAAATGTTCAGAAGGACAGGCAGAAAGTGTGGCATGATTGCCACATTAAGAGAAAAATGTTCCAGGTTTGAGGTAAGGTTCTCCTATACGATAGCCGGTTTCAGAAGTTTCCAGGAAAACTGCAGATGCACTGGTTTGGACCCTACTTCGTCGTCGAGATTAAGGATTCTAGAGCCGTTCGGTTGGCTCAACTGGACAGTACTGTTTTACCTGGGTGGGTGAATGGCACATGCCTGAAGCCCTACCATGACTAAGTTTATTTCGCTTTTCGTTAATAACTCTCGCACCTGAGAGAAGCCGTAGAGTAGCGTAGTTGAATAACTCTCCCGCAACCGGGATGAGCATAGGTAGTGTTCATTGTCCATGCATAGGTCGTCAATAACTGCTAGGCTATGGGGACCGTACCTCAACCGATTGTGGTCAGGGAGGGGCATGTCCAGCGTGTCATCCCCGTAGGATAAGAAAATGTGTCAAGTGTCAATCCCTATCATTTCATTTAGTACTTGTGTCAGTCCATAGGATCACCTAGATTTGCAACATAAATTGCTATAATTAGAAGTAACCTTGCAGTAATAATTTTTCCATAATTCGAAGTAACCTTAGCCGTCACGTCTGCCCATTTCCCCATACCACCGTCAACAGATGTCAGAACACACCTCAGCAGGCAACTGATCACACGATTATCGCCGTGGAGGATGCTAGCAGGAATTAATTCGTTATGGGGTCTCATCAACCTCACTCGTGCTGGTTAATTACATAACCTGCATGAATAAAAGCGCGAGAATGCCAGAGACATCCGAGTTAGAATTAGAAATTGGAGCAGAACCAGAGTAGTAGAAGTATCCAAAAGCATAGAGCCAAGAGAAGGGGCCGAGACCGATTCTGCAAGTGTATCAATACCGAGCGAAGATGACAAGAGCCAATCCAGCAGTAGTAGAACTGCAGCTCGACAGTTGGATTCATAAAATGGAGTCTCTCATCAGGAATTATGACAGTGCTGCCCTCATAGATGCAGACCTCATAGACTCTTTCGAGTTCCCAGTGCTTAAACGCTAGGTGTATATGGAATGCTATACCACAGAAGTGAGGCGCGTAGCAAACATAATTTTTCCAAAGTTCTGAGGCCTCCAGCAATCCTCCATTCTGAATTTAAGGAATCTGCTAGTATTCAGGACAACAGGAGCAGCCATGCAATGTACCAAGTTCTTGCTTAGTCAAATCCAGAATGGGTCCTTGTGGTTGGGCAAAGAAATTCCAATCCACGCCGAGGATATCCACTGGCTCATAGGGCTCTCACAGAACGACCTGGATGTATCCTCTGCATGTCAGAACACTTCCAAAAGAGCAAAGAAGTCAGGAGATGCAGACTATTATGCAAAATATGGCACACGACGGGGAGGAAAGGGAGAAAAAATGGAACTTATCAACAAGGCCCAAGTTCAGTTCACATGTTATCTCATTGCCAGTAAGACAATGAGGCACTACATGAAGGGAGAATGCACCCTGGATACTATTTCCATTGTGGAGAACTACGTCCAGGGGGCTAAGTTGAACTGGTGCTCCTTCCTATTGAAGGAGCTGTTCGACGCATGCGAGGACAATTACAAGAGGGCCACGAGATTTATTTATGGGTATTTAATAATTGCATTTTCCATGTGGAAGTGGCATACTCCCCTCATCAAGATGCCAGCAGAAATAGTGGAGGGTCAGCCTCTGGCAATGAAATTCATCCCATGGAAGGTGTCGGGTGATCCCAGCACCAAAGAGGTTAATGCAGAGGCATTCCGGTGTTGGTATGGCTTAATGACAGATGTGGTAATAGGCCAGCAGAGGGTGCCCAGGAATCTTCTGGATGGATACAGCGAGCAGATATGGTTCTAGTTCAGCCACAGGCACACCTTCCTCCGACCTACTTGCGTGCCGGAAGAGACATTTCACATGTGGCCGCTGAAGTTCCAGCTTGATGACACAACCTTCCACAATGAAGTTTGTTCGTGGCCGGGGGTCTCGATGGAAGTACGAAGTGGGGTACCCACATACAATTTCGACAAGATGCTACTGCAACAACTACCTGGCGAATCGGAAGCAGAGGCAGTAAAAAGGGTCTCCAACATGCAGTTCTTCCCACTCATTCGCTAATTAAACACTAAGGTACTCAGCCTCAACGAAGTGGTCCAGGTTGTCTAAAGCGGTGCCACTCCTTTCCCTGTTTTTTCTGAGTTTCAGCTTTCTCAGTCCAACCCGCTTCTCCACACGACCTCCATCACCTCCCCCATTCCTAATGTTTTATTTACTTCACCGAGTCCGATGAATACCCCGATGGGGGAAAAGAGCAAGTCCACAAACCCCTTAGAAGCTCCCTAGGCCAAGAGGGCCCGAACCATAGAGTCAAGTCTGGTGGTGGACCTCACTGAGGAGGATCCACCCCGGCCACTGAGTCCAGGGGTACCCATATAGGAAGAACCATTCATCGACACAGGGGCAATAGGCGGGATTCCACCTCAACCTCCCATTGGCCCCTCCGACTTCATCAACATCTGTCTTTCACCACCACGTACCGCCCCACCTCCACCTACCACTTCATCCGCACCATCCAACTCATCGGCCACCGTGTCAGACCCAGTAATCCGAGATCTAATCAATGGGGACCACGGGGCCGAGGTCGACTCAAGTACAGCCATGATACCTCTGGTCAACCCCACTGGGGACCCCTAAGTCACTTTTTCTGATTTAATCACACAGATGGCACAAATCGTTGTAGACACGACTAGGACACAACCTGAGCCTACTCTATTTCCACAGAATGTCCACATAGATCAACAGGAGCAACCAGACCTGAATATGGCGGACTCCGCCCCCCATTCGACTCTGCTACCATCCCCTCAAGAACACTCCACTAGATTAGTTTCTAGTGGGCAACCACTACAGCAATGACGGCTGGATGAAAGTACTTCGGGGGTCGACAACTTAGAGACGTGGGGTATGGCTCAGCTGTACCACTTTATTCAGAGGGCAGCCCAGCAGGTAGAAAATATTCACTCCGAACTGCAACAGAGGTGTGAACAGCAACAACAATAGATCACCGTGCTTACTGAACAGCGCGAGCAGCTCACAACAGCATACGGGCAGCTCCAAGGCCAGATGAATGAAGTGGCCAAGGTGTTTACGGGACTATGGCCGGCCGTAGCGGCTCACTACACTCGGATGCCTGTAGATGTGCCAGAAACAGATATATTACAGCGAGCCATCCACCTCAAGGTAGCGTTCACTGACCTCCACAAGGAAAATGTAGAGCTCCAAGCAGCGTTAGCAGCACGACCAGCGCTGCCCGATCCAGAGGCAGTCTACACAACACAGATTATAGAGAAACAAGGCCAGGTCACCTAGATGCAAGAAGCTCTCACTTCTGCAGCGTGCGGTGCTTATGACCTCCTGAAATACCTCCAGGAATGCTCAACGGCCCTTATGGTAAAGACTCAGCCCATTTCAGCGCAGCTGTAACAACTTTCGAAAGAGATTCAGGATGCCACGGACCCCTCGCAGTTGGACCAGCTATACGCATGAGCGGATGCTCTGGAGGTCGAGATCCAGCAGACAGGGAATTTGAGAGCTTTGCCAGCCCATCCAACTCAGCGCCTGGACAATGCAACAGTTAGCCACCGAAGCTGAAACCCAAATCAGCACGATATTCAGAACTGTACCGGCGCCCGTCGGGGAGGCAGCTATCACCAAGATCGCCGCAGAGACAGACGCATTGTTACAGGGGTGGCAGCAAGTTGTGACAACCTTCAACAAGCTTAAGGCTTCAGTGTTGAGCAAGGTCCCGGAGTTGGGGCCCTTGTTTGGGTAGCAGACTGAAGGTGCACAACAAGAATAGGGCATAGGGTCCGGTGGAGCAATAGAAGTGGAGACAGTGATTTGTGATTGACTCGGGATGAGTCAAGAAACTGTGGTCGGGGCCTGTTGGGGCCCTTGTTTTTAATTTTGAATAAAGAACAGATTTTGGGTTGCGGATCGACACATGAAAGCTGCAACTACGGTGAGTAGCGGAGCTACCGAAGTTGCAGAGGAATAGGAGATAGCTGATAAAGTTGATGCAAATAAGTGCAGACGAAGAGAAGATACGACAGAGAACGGATAGCGAAACTCATAGACAACAGAAAGAATCTGAAAGCAGCTGAAGAAGAACACAAGATGAACTAGCAGTTGCGATGGCGGGTGAATAAATAGCCCATCACCCAGCCAAAAGAAGAGACACACGGGTGCAGAGGGATTGAAGAGGATCGAGCGGATGCTGCAGAAGAGCTCTGTCCTAAGCATGATATCCTTGTAGTTCCTAGGTTTCTATTATCTATCTCTCTGTCCTATGGGACGTCTGTAATAGAATTGTAAGCTCTTCCTGTTGAGCGATGTAACTGTGGATCCAGCTGAAGGTTATTAATATACTTGCAGGTTGTTGTCTTGTTATGTGAGTTACAAGCATGCATGATGTCTCTGGTATCTTAAAATTTTATTTTCTTAGTATCTGCACAATGTTCTGAGATGCTCTTACGTATATGATGTTATTTATGTAAATGATTCTATGTTGATCTCGAGTTGTGGATCCATCCGCCACTACGGATATGTTCCCCTTCTGCATGTGGTCGCGGCACGCCTCGGGTGAGACTCTCTGCTCTCCGGAGTAGGGGGAAAATGCCGGCATGGTTCTAGACTACAACGGACTTCTTTGTTGGCCCCAATCCCTGAACTTGGGTCTTGACTGCGAGACCTGTTTTCTCGCCAACATCTTGGTATGGTGTAAAAAGGAATTCGGGGTGGTGAATAGTTTAGACTAGAGTTGTGTAGAAATTCGGTTAACTGAGAATACCAAGGATCTTGTTTGAAAGGGATATAATAGTAAATCGATTCACTTGGCCTAAGATCTAAATATTCCTGATGTAAAGGAAGAATAACTTATTCTTCTGTGTCAGTAATTTTGTCAATGCTAATGAGGCCAGGAGGAAGGTTATTAGTGATACGAAACTTCAATCTCGGTGAGAGGATGACTAGGGGTTGGAGTGATGAACTATAAAGCAGGCTCAGATGTAGCATGTTGAGTTTCTGGCTTAGAAATTTCAGGCTCAGTAGATGATAATTCACTAGTTGTGGAAGCAAGTTCAACTAGTTCAGAAATTGATATTTTCCTTTGAGAACTTTCTGCTGTTTGAGGTTGATCTACTTCGTAATCAAGATGTATAATTACTGATGTTTCCTCGGGTTTAGTTGATCCAGTCCTTGATGGTTTTCCTTTCTCAGATTTAAGCTTTTCTAATTGGCTTGGTGTGTACTCAGGGGGTTTCCCCTGCATTCTACGTGATTTTCTAGGTAATTCAACCACAATTAAAAATTTAACACACGAAATCAAAGAAAAATTCAACAAAACATCCTAAATTCTCTAAGGAAATAATCAAATTGATCACACGCCTACAAAATCTAAGAGAGAAATCCACACAAAAACAGTAGATTTCCAAACTAAAAACACTAGTTGGTGATGAAATCCAATGTCATAGAATTATAATGTGGAAATGGCAGTTGGAACAGTTACCCCGACAACCTGATTAATGAAACAGTCCGGTGCAAGTCTCTCCACTTATACCATCTCAAAGTTAAGAGGACCCTCTGGAAAGTACAAGTGAGTCTAGTCGATGTCTGCTCCAGGTACAATGGGACCTTCCCTCCACCATCACCTTGGGAAAAAATCCTAAAGTTTATAGTCACTAAGGTCACCAACGAGAACAAATGTACCCGGGGGAACAATCTACGATCCGATATACATGCAAGGGCAGAGTAACTAGCTCAAACCCCTTGAAGGCTCCTTGATATAATCCAAGGTTTACCAACAAGTGACCCCAAGCTCCTCGACAATGGTCTATCTGTGGTTTACCATTTTTAATACGTGCACATATGCTATCTTTCCCAATGAGATAGATATGATTACCTCATTGATTCCGACATGATGTCGTTCTTGACTCTTTTAAGAAGAGCTTCCCAGAGCAAAAATGCTACAATTGGATTTTCCTACCACAATATTGCTACTTGTTTGTTTGAATTGTCTTGTAATGTTAATTATAACATGTTCCAAGACACTAGCCTAAGCTATGTTGGTGGAAAAGAGCCCTAGAAAATGTAAAATATCTAGATTAATTTTATTAAAGTGTTGTTTTTAATTTGGCTGTTGCTTAAGATAGAAGGAATGGAAGTGAAACTTCAATGATGTTTATGACCCGACTCAAAAATATGCTAAATGCATCTAAATGAAAAGTGCAACTATTTTCTTTTCAATGAATCTTATTTAAGGGAAATATGAGAGATTTAACAACTTTCAAAGCACCAATTCTTTCATTCATAAACAAAATCTTTGAAAAGAAGACGATTTCTTTGAGAATTCAATTTCGCAAAAATGATCAATTACTCGTTTGAAATGAAATTCCTTTATCAGTCATATCGGGAACTACAAATGAATAAACAAAATTTTTCCAAAAAGAAAACAATATCTAAACTCCTAAAAACATAAATTTCAAAATCAAAGAAAAACTAATTTTGAAGTCTATCTAGAAAGTTTAAGGATGTTTTCTCCTATTTTGTGATCGAATTAAGAAGAATTTCTACTTATCTCAACAGAAATTAAAACATCCAAAAATGGTTTAGTGTGAAAATCAGGCTTTAGTAAGCTAAAAATCTCTTCCAAATTTGCAAATGAAAATGAAATAAATTGTCATAAAATTAAGGTTTGCAACAGGTTTAATGGCTCAGAGAAAGAACATCATCATACCAGTAAGCTAAGGTATATGAAGGTATCTTGTATGGAGCAGCAAAAAAGTAGGGAAAACACTTACTCATAAAATTCAAATCAGATGAAAAATCACACAAACGCAAAAGTTGCTAAAAATAAATCCACACATAAGATTTGAAAGCTAAGATAGATTGGGGAAAACACAAAGAATCAGGTAATCTAGCTCCTAAAAAGAGAATTTTAACTTTTTCAAAAATTTTCCACAGGTCCGCAACTTCTAATGGAGAACAGAGTGGTACCGCATTGTTCTGAACTAAAATTTGCGGAGGCTACTACACTGTTTTCAAATAAAATCCGCGGAGGCAAGGAAAAGTACAAAAAAAAATAAATATTCATCTTTTCCTTTCAGGGATTCTTAAAATTTATCTACCCAATCGAATCTCAGACAAAAAAAAATTAGAAAACTCTTAAAATTAAAAATGAAAATAAAAAAGGAAAACTAAGTTCTAATCCCCAGTGGAGTCGCTATTTTGTTATGCAGATTAATCCCTCTTGCGGACAAGAGTGATCTCCCTAGTATTCTACGAATAGCTAGAAACAAACATCCATTTGTAAATTGTTTTCTCTAGATTATTTGCAATTCAGAATTATTATAAACAAAGAAAGAGGACATGCCCCTACCTTGAAATCCAACATTCGATGCAGTCTTTTATCTAGTTGCTCCAAAGAGGCTTCTCTAGTAAGTAGAACGTGCAATCAAAGATAGAAAAAAGAATTAAAAGCACCTACAACATATAATAATTAAGAACAACTAATCTAACTTAGTGATCAAGGAGTCTAAGTATTGAATTATTCAAATAAGCATAAGAAAAAATCAATGAGAAAAAGAGATCCATATGTATTATCTTAAATGAAAAGAGTAACTTTACAACCTGATGCCTTGATGTCATAAAATTTTCTCTCGAGGTCCTAAAAAATCGTTCCTCCTTCAGTTTGACAAGCCTTTCTCTCTTTGAACCAACATGGAGTTATCGACATAAGAGTGTGATCATTCTCATGCCAACAACAACTAGTGTAGAGAGTATGCTCTCTTGGGAATTTCTTCAACAATTAAGTTATATAAGCTACCATCTACCCTTGAGACTGAAACATGACCTCAATTTATAGGGAAATGGAGGTAGTTTCAGTTCCATGAAGAGGGGGACCTCTCATGAAGGGATTTGAGCTCCATAGACCAAGGGATAAGCTCCATGAGTGGAGAGATAAAGCTCGAACTAATCGCACCTATAGCAGCTTTCAGTTGGGAGAATATTCGACCAGCCGGGCTTCTAGAACTTACTTTTTCCTTTATTTTAATTTTTACGAGGGTCCACAGGTTTTATTTGTAGAACATGTGGGAGCTGCCATAGGCTATAGAAAAAGTATCCGCAAACCTGCAGGAAAAGGCTAGGAAAAGTGTGGAGTTAGAATTTTAAGGGTTTTAATGAGATTTTCTCCAATTCCAAGACTTGGTTTAGGAACATTATGGTTTTTGACTTCTAAGGGAGCACAATATAAGTAGTAATGGACCTATATGGACAATCAAATGTCATGGTTACAAAATAACGTGTAACAAGTACTCCCACCTATTTGTGATCATGATCATGCTATTATTTTGATTCTAGGAAGTGTTCCTCCAAACAATAGTTCTTATAGATATCCTTATGTCCAAAAGAGATAAGTTGAATGTATGATTTCAGGAATGTTAGAGGCTAGTATAATTCAACCTAGTCAAAGTTCTTTCTCTGCTCTAGTAGTATTGGTGCATAAGAAGGATGGATCATGGTGAATGTTTCTAGATTATAGGGAGCTAAATAAGATCAATAATAAAGATAAATTTCCCATTCATGTGATTGATGAATTATTGGAAGAATTACATGGAGAAATTTATTTTACCAAGTTGGATCTTCGTTCAGGATATCATCAAATTAGAATGAAGACTGAAGATATCCTGAAAACAACATTTTGAACTCATGAGGGTCATTATGAATTTTTTTTCATGCCTTTTGGCCTTACCAATGAAACTTATACATTTCAAGGGTTGATGAATTCCATTTTTAAACCCTTCCTTAGAAAATTTGTTTTAGTATTTTTTTATAATATACTAATCTATGGCAGATCTTGGAAGGATCATGTTCAACATGTTGATAGGGTGCTCAAACTATTGGAGGAGAAATAATTATATGTAAAAATATCCAAATGTTTCTTTGGAGTACAAGAGGTGGAATATCTCGGTCATATTGTATCTTAGGAGGGTGTTAAAGTAGACCCTAACAAAATTAAAGCCATTAAGGAATGGAAAGTCCCCATAACCATAAAGTAGTTGCAAGGATTTCTCGGGTTAACAGGGTATTATCGTAAGTTTGTTAATAATTATGGGAGAATAGCAACACCTCTAACAACATTATTGAAGAAAGATGTATTTTAATGGATTCCTGAAGAAACTAAGACCTTTGAACATTTTAAAGAGGCAGTGTGCCTAGAACCAGTCTTAGCTATGCCAGAGTTCACAAAAACCTTTATTGTGGAATGTGATGCCTCAGGAAATGGAATTAGTGTTGTTTTAATGCAATAAGGAAGACCCATTTCTTTTTAAAGTCATCCAATCAAAGGAAATTATTTATATAAAGGTATTTATGAGAAGGAAATGTTGGAAATAATACATGTACTAAAGAAATGGTGGCCTTACCTAATGGCAAGACACTTCAAGGTAAAAACTGATCATGATAGTCTTAAATACTTTTTGGAACAAATAATATCTTTAGAAGAGCAACAAAAATGTGTGACAAAGATGTTGGGCTATGAATTTGAAATCATTTACAAAAAAGGAAAGCTAAATGTTGTTGCAGATGCACTCTCAAGAAAGGAGGAGGAGGTGGAAGCGTCGATTTTGTGCCATTTCTATTATCCAATCAAATTGAATAACTGAAGCAAGGGAGAAATGGAAGAATGAAGAAGTGTGGACACTCATTCAAAATTTGCAGCAAGATCCCAGTATATCTAACACATTTAGTTGGTAAAACGATTCCTTATGGTACAAAGATCTCTTATATATTTGTAAGAATTCCCAAATAAAACAAAATATTCTTTTGGAATTGCACACCTTTGTCGTAGGAGGACACTCAGGATTTTTAAAAAATTACCACAGGGTGAAGAAATATTTTTTTTTGGGATGGCCTTAAATCTGATATTCAAAAGTTCGTGGCAGAATGTTTGGTTTTCCAAGTCAACGTTGGGAGGAGGTTTCAATGGATTTTATCATTGGTTTACCTAAGTCCTAAGGAAAGAGTGTCATCATGGTGCTAGTTGATAGACTTACCAAGTATGCACACTTTTGTGAATTATCTCATCCATTTAAAGCAAGTACAACTGCTACTGCATTTATGGAAACAATTTAAAAGCTACATGGAAACCCAAAGATTATTGTAAGCGACAAGGATCCCATTTTCACTGAAAATTTTTGGATGAAATTATTTTCTTGTTTGGGTACTCAAATAGCCCATAACTCATCTTATCATCCTTAATCCGATGGGAAAACTGAGATAGTGAACAAATATTTGGAAGGATATATTCCTTGTTTTGAATATGATAAAAAAACATAATGGGTCAAGTGGTTACCTCTGGTTGAATGGTGGTATAACACTTCCTTCCATACTACAGCAAAAATGACCCCATTTATGGCACTTTATGGATATCATCCACCATCCATCACACCATATTTAAGAGAAAATTATAAGTTTCAAGCAGTGGAAGATCACATCGAGTATGAACAACAAGTTCTCCGACTCTTCAGGGATAACCTAAATTTGGCAGAAAATCGAATGAAACAACATGCATAACAATATCACAACGAGAGAAGTTTTGATGTAGGAGACTAGGTATTTTTATGGCGACAACCATACAAAAAAATGTCCCTCAAGAAAGATAAGAAGGATAATAAATTATCACCAAAGTACTATGGTCCTAACAAGGCGTTTCAAAATATTGGTAATATGGCATACAAATTGGAGCTTCCTTCTTCTTCTCAAGTGCGCCTAATTTTCCACCTTTCATGCTTAAAGAAGGTTATAGGTGACAAAATTCCAGTTCAAAAAATATTGCCAAAAATTGACAAGGAAGGAAAAATCATATTGGAACCTAAATTAGTCACGGAAACAAGAACTTGACCACTACGAAATTGATCAATTTCAGAGTATCTCATCAAGTGGAAGAACTTACCCACTGAAGATTCCACATGAGAGGATGATAATTTTATACAGAAGCATCCAGAGCTACTCAAGCGTTGAGGACAACACTTTTTTGAAAGAGAGGGTCATGTTAGGTCCCTATATTACTAATGTACTTCCTTATTATTGTTAGTGTCGCCCATTTATTGTTATTGTTGTACCATTGTAGTCCCCATATTGTTATTATTGTGCCCCATAAAACCCCTCTATTGTTATTCTTATTCCCTTACATTATTATTGTTAGGTCATCTAGGATTATATTGTGACCCCATGGACTCCTATATATAGAAATGAGGTTTTGTCATTTGAATCATCTAAGAATTTTTCATTTATGTAATGTAAAGGAGGGTTCCCCCTCGAAGTGGCTCATTTATGAGGTGTTGATCTCTTTTTTCTTATATTTTTGGAGTTGGTTTAATAACACAGTGTTTTGGGACCTTTGTTCTTATCTTAATTTTGTTTAAAAAACGCATACCCTAAAGAAAAATTGAGACCCATTAAAAACAACAATAATTTGAACCCATTAAATTCTCCCCACACTGGCCACAAAAGAAATTATAGTTCAGGTTAGGACCATCGAGGTAGGCATCCAATAAGCTGTCATGGTCGTAATACATTTTGAAACATATATGTTGACACTTCAGGGAGCTTAAAATCCATCTATTCGCCCACAGAACGAATACCCGAGTATTACAGAGACTCGTTTCAGAGGGGGTTAACCTTAGGCCCAGTGCGTGTAGTACTCTTTGGGGCTACCTTGCCCATCTAGTGCTCGGTACTAGTAACCGATTAGTAAGAAGATCAAGACTCTAATTCTCACGTGGGATGATGGTACTTTAGTGGCCAAAAATAGGGCATCCTTCCCTATAGGTGACGGTGCAGGCAACACTCGATCCTCATACCATTACCTTGGTCAATTCTTCGGCTACTAGAAGGCATTGCCAGTTCCTTTGAGACGTTGGCCCCAGTACCCATCAGAAGATATTGTTGAAGATTTCAACAAGAAACAATGAAGGAGGCATCCTGAAACATCATTCCTGATCCTAGTTGGAAAGTGATCACCTAAACTAGGTGGGGCCCACACAGGTGATTTTTGTCGCAAAGTCTATTTTTAGACTATGTCTATTTTAGACATGTCGATCATATTCTATGAGTTGCAGGATGCTATTTGTGGATGGTTGGTCAAGTTGGAAAAATAGATGGATTTCTATTTTTATACATATTGGGCGGAATCTATTTTTAGATTGCCAGTCTAAAAATAGATATGTCGAATATTATTAGTTCTTAATAATATTTGGACTCTAAACATTATCTTATTCTCTTGGAGCACTTCAGTTAAGTGCACAGATGTGGCACAGGAGCTCACAGAAGGAATTACACTATTCCTAAGGGTTATGTGGAGCTATTGCATGGATACTTCAGTTAGAAATCATGTGAGAGAGTTTGGTGGAGTTGATTGAGGAAGTTAATGGAGTTGTGTTCAGTTTAACTAATATAAACATAGTTGAGCTAGTTGTATCTAGTCTAACTGATTGATACACTAGTGAGAGTGGTGTGAATTAATTAATAATTAATTCACTAATTATAAACTCATTAATCAACTAAAGAACACATCAGTTAACTTCAGTGCATGGACAATTTCAGTGGAGACCAGTGAAGAGATATGTGAAAGTGCAGTGTGACTATCAGTTGCGACTATAGTGATGCATGGCTTGAATCCAACACTCATTAGAGATGCCTTTAAAGACTGCGTGAGCAAGGCTGGGGCAATTAATTCTCATCAAGAGGTATTCTTCAGCAGGGATTGCGCAGTAGAGGCAGGCTAAAGGCTGGCAAAGATCGGTGCATGGGATTTGCAAGATCGGGCCTGATTAGTGTGTAGCAAGTGGAGATTATACTGAGAGCTTGTGAGGAGCTTTGTATGATAATTTTACATGATTTCTATGACATATATAATATACAGATAGTTGGGGGTTTTCAGCTTTAAGCTTTCCCATGACATACTGTGTTCATATGTGTGAATTTTTATGGTTTTAATGTGTGCATGCAATTGATTTTATTTCCGCATGTGATGATCAATGGTAGAAGAGATTATGTATTGTGCATGAAGATAAAATAGTGTGTGATCAGGAGAATCTTGGTGGGTAACATATCAGTTACTTAAATTTCTACATGGTATCAGAGCTGTGTTAAATATTTTCTACATAGAATGAGAGAAGGAATTTTTGGGTGCGCGAGTTTGCAGAGAATATATGAAATTTTTGGTGAAATTTTTTCATACAAAAATAGCATATTTGGATTCCTTGCGAAAAAATACCCAAATTGAAAAAAAAAATCGGTCGAATTGGAGCTCGGATGAGGGAGATATCATTGACCTAAAATCAGCTCTTTTGTTAGAAAATTTTGCGACGGCGGGGAAATTGCAATGTGCACAAGCCAAGAATCTACATGCACTGAGGTACAAGATGCATGAAAAGCTTTGAGGAGAAAAGGAGAGGTTAGTGACTTGGTGGTTGAGAGGGAGCCTCTCAACATGCAGCGTGAGAAGCAGTCTCAGAAGGTTGTGGAGCAGCCACAACTGGAGATGCAGAAGAATCTTTATAGATTTGATGTAGATGGGATTTCTACGGAGCTTCCTACTATTGGGAAGTGAAAGAAAGACATGAAATTGAAGCTTGAGAGGGAGCAGGATATGCATGTAGGTAAGAGTGAACCTCAGGATGTGGAGCAGCCACAAGATGAGGATCATGGAGTGGGAGCAACCACTCATGCAGAGAAATTTTGTGCTAGATGGGCAGAGGGAGTGCATGCAGCTATACCACCAGGTGAGAGGTGGGGCGATATGCATGAGTAATACCAAGAGGAGATTTCTAGGCAGGATTCATTGAGATGGTGTGGATCTCATGAATTGAACTTGGCTACGAGGTGCCCACAGAGCAGCAGTAGCATGATCAGTTGGATTGATGCAGGCAGATCAAAGTGACAGTGTCGGATACTGGAGCGCGGATCAGAGTTGACAGCAAGTGCAGAGTGCATGGGTGCAAGAGTTAAAAAGCATAGTGGTTCCTGATGACAAGTGCAGTTGGTACTAGAAGAAGTCGAAGACTTTGATGGTAGATGCATCAGACTGATTGAGTTTTTTGGAGCCTATTCAGTTTCAGAGGAGTTGCAGAGCAGATGCATGGAGTTGCATGGTGCTTGTAAAGGTTGTAGGGCGAATGCATGGAGTTGCATGTCACATGCAAAGACAGTCCTTTCTTGTTGAGAGGGAGTGTTGAAGATTGCAAGAAGAAACAGTGAAGGAGGCATCCTGAAACATCATTCCTGATCCTAGTTGGAAAGTGATCACCTAAACTAGGTGGGGCCCACATAGGTGTTTTTTGTCGCAAATTCTATTTTTAGACTATGTCTACTTTTAGACATGTCGATCATATTCTATGAGTTGCAGGATGCTATTTGTGGATGGTTGGTCAAGTTGGAAAAATAGATGGATTTCTATTTTTAGACATATTGGGCGGAATCTATTTTTAGATTGCAAGTCTAAAAATAGATATGTCGAATATTATTAGCTCTTAATAATATTTGGACTCTAAACATTATCTTATTCTCTTGGAGCACTTCAGTTAAGTGCACAGATGTGGCACAGGAGCTGACAGAAGGAATTACGCTATTCCTGAGGGTTAAATGGAGCTATTGCATGGATACTTCAGTTAGAACTCATGTGACAGAGTTTGGTGGAGTTGATTGAGGAAGTTAATGGAGTTGTGTTCAGTTTAACTAATATAAACATAGTTGAGCTAGTTGTATCTAGTCTAACTGATTGATACACTAGTGAGAGTGGTGTGAATTAATTATTAATTAATTCACTAATTATAAACTCATTAATCAACTAAAGAATACATCAGTTAACTTCAGTGCATGGACAATTTCGGTGGAGACCAGTGAAGAGGTAGGTGAAAGAGAAGTGTGACTATCAGTTGTGACTATAGTGATGCATGGTTTGCATCCAACACTCAGTAGAGATGCCTTTAAATATTGCGTGAGCAAGGCTGGGGCAATTCGAACTCATCAAGAGCCATTCTTCAGCAGGGATTGCGCAGTAGAGGCAGGCTAAAGGCTGGCAAAGATCGGTGCATGGGATTTGCAAGATCGGGCCTGATTAGTGTGTAGCAAGTGGAGATTATACTGAGAGCTTGTGAGGAGCTTTGTATGATGATTTTTACATGATCTCTATGACATATATAATATACAGATAGTTGGGGGTTTTCAGCTTTAAGCTTTCCCATTACATACTGTGTTCATATGTGTGAATTTTTATGGTTTTAATGTGTGCATGCAATTGATTTTATTTCCGCATGTGATGATCAATGGTAGAAGAGATTCTGTATTGTGCATGAAGATAAAATATTTTGTGATCAGGAGAATCTCAGTGGGTAACATATCAGTTACTCAAATTTCTACATGGTATCAGAGCTGTGTTAAATATTTTCTACATAGAATGAGAGCAGAAATTTTTGGGTGCGCGCGTTTGCAGAGAATATCTGAAATTTTTGGTGAAATTTTTTCAGAAACAATAGCATATTTGGATTCCTTGCGAAAAAATACCCAAATTGAATAAAAAAATCGGTCGAATCGGAGCTCGGATGAGGGAGATATCATTGACCTAAAATCAGCTCTTTTGTTAGAAAATTTTGTGACGGCGGGACAATTGCAATGTGCGCAAGCCAAGAATCTACATGCACTGAGGTACAAGATGCATGAAAATCTTTGAGGATCAAAGCAAAGGTTAGTGACTTGGTGGTTTAGAGGGAGCCTCTCAACATGCAGCGTGAGAAGCAGTCTCAGAAGGTTGTGGAGCAGCCACAACTGGAGATGCAGAAGAATCTTTATAGATTTGATGTAGATGGGATTTCTACGGAGCTTCCTACTATTGGAAAGTGCAAGAAAGACATGCAATTGAAGCTTGAGAGGGAGCAGGATTTGCATGTAGGTAAGAGTGAACCTCAGGATGTGGAGCAACCACAAGATGAGGATCATGGAGTGGGAGCAACCACTCATGCAGAGAAATTTTGTGCTAGATGGGCAGAGGGAGTGCATGCAGCTATACCACCAGGTGAGAGGTGGGGCGACATGCATGAGTAATCCCAAGAGGAGATTTCTGGGCAGGATTCATTGAGATGGTGTGGATCTCATGAATTGAACTTGGCTATGAGGTGCCCACAGAGCAGCAGTAGCATGATCAGTTGGATTGACGCAGGCAGATCAAAGTGACAGTGTCGGATACTGGAGCGCGGATCAGAGTTGACAGCAAGTGCAGAGTGCATGGGTGCAAGAGTTCAAAAGCACAGTGGTTCCTGATGACATGTGCAATTGGTACTAGTAGAAGTCGAAGAACGAGCAACCCATCAGGTACAAGTACCAACCCATCAGGTACAAGTACGAGCATACCTACCGCGCTGTTAACTATCTCCAAAGTACCTATTGAGCCCCTTCGAAGAACGGTTAAAGGACCAACCAGGCACATAAGACATCATTCCAAATCTGCTCATAGCTATAGTATAGTGGATGAATTCGCTCAATCTCCAGTGACCATGTCAACATTGGAAGTCCTATAATCATGACTAAATAGTGGAAGGCCTTAATTTCCACTTTAGGCACAATTGAACCTTCTCATTCTTGCCTAATGGTTTCTGATCTAGACAAAGTAGGCCCTAGGATTCCTTTTCTAGTCGCATTCCAGATACTAGTTTCAGTTCAGAATATCACCATACATTGGTGCATTATGGATAAAGGAGCATCCACGTGCATCATGTCCAAAATAGATTGGAAAAAGTTAGGATCACCCGAATTGAAACCATCGAACATCATGCTTAGAGCATATGACAGGCACCCATCAACCCCTGTAGGTCTTTATAAAAATGTACCAGTGAACTTGGCCAACAAAACATTCCTCATAGACATTGAGGTCTTAGATGCGCAATTAGACTACAATATCCTCCTCGGGCAGAGTTACATGTACGTTATGACCACGATCACATCCTCTATTTTTAGGGTGATGATGTTCCCTCATGACGATAGGATCATCACCATTGACCATCTCACATACTATGAAAATAAACCCATGACCTCTCTATATGTTATACTACCATACGTAGATACGACCATGGAACCATTCACACAGTATACAATTTTTTTCCTAGGACAATTCAAACCATTTTCTATCCTAGGATCATACCCAGGAGATCCCCCTATCATACTAGGGGAAACCACGAAAATTACGGAGGCAGCGGTGTGCATGATGACCTCATCAAACACCAAAATAAACCTAGAACCAGAAACCAGTAGCACGGATCTCGATGCCATGAGTTCGGAATTCCTACCTTATGCTATCTCCTGAAACCCATTTGTGTACCCCCCACCTGGTTTTGTTTCAAAACAAGTCATGGAAACTCTTACATTTCCAAACATGGCTTTCACAATACCAGTCTGTTATTTGGGTTCCTTGTTCATGTTAGGAAGCCCAGGTATTACCTCTACAAGCATAACTCCTATTCCACCCCAAGAGGCCATAATAGAAAAAGAGGCCCCTGTAGCAACACCGAATGATACTACCACAAGGGATAACAAGAAAGGGAAAAAATTCAAAACCCTTAAGATTGATAGGGCATTACAACCTTGTGCAATGTGCAATATCATAGGCCATCCTATTAACATTTTCCTAGAATTAGATGAGTTAAATCCTCTTCTACATACCAAAATAAATGTCACGACCAGAGGCACCCGTAAAAAGGAAAAGGTCACGAATACTCAAGGGGAGGCATTACGCACCAACCATGCATATGCCATATGTGGCGAATTTGGGAATTACACCCATCATTTCCCAGAGATGCCTCGATATAGGGATGCATTACAAGCCCTAGAAAAATCCAATCAAGGGGCCCCTCTATAGATTCCACACAAATGGAGGAAGATGGGTCTAAAACCATATTATACGTATGAGAAGAGCCTGCATCATGCTCATACTCATCCAAACCAATGACTCAAAGATGTAAAATAGAGGCCACATCAAATGTCCCAGTTTTTGCATTGTGCAATGAACCCAATCACTTCAACATACAGTGCCCTGAATTAAGGGCTTTCAACTGTTGGTACCCAATACCACACGTTGCCCAAATCAACCTATCTCGACACAAAAGACACACATGTCACATCTGCCAGAGAAACCATCACACGTGTCCTTGTCCCAACCTCCATCACCTCCGATCAATGTTCAATTTCATATGATGTTTCATCGCTAAATTCTCGATTTAGCAAAATTAGACAAAAATCCACGAACAACTCTACAACTCAAAGGACTAAAGCAATGAGGACCATGCTATATATATTGGAAGGGATACAATCACTAGAACAACCACCTATCCCCCATATCCATCCTCAGCCTAGATTCCAGCTTTATGCATTATGACATGAACATGATCACTTAATCGTGCAATGTGTAGCTCTACATTTGTTTCAAAGATGGTACCCAGTGAATCCGGTGTACTTCATAGGGTTATGACCTGATCAATATTCTGTTCATATATGTCAGGACAATCACCATCTACGCCATTGTCCCTATGTTCCTCGATTTTTTTAGTGTTAGATTCGCTACGCTTGGTCATAACCAATCTCGCCGACTTGGACAGATCGAATTCAGAGTGGGTAGAAAGTTCCACAATCCAGGAGAATGAAGTGAGTAGGTCCATCCTCTACATGTCTGAATAAATGCATCCACCAAAAGGAAAGCTTCCCACCCCCAACACCCCTCCACGCATAGTCCCATCCTAGATATTGTGTGATGAACGCGACCATTTAATCATTAAGTGCCCAGATTTAGTATCATTCCAAAAATGGTACCCAATCACGTCGATGGTCCAAAGGGATTGGAAAAAAAGAGAGCATAAGTCTTGCCTATTTTTCCAAGATAACCACCATGCTTAGCATTTCTCCTATGTCCCACGATTTCGACTAATGCTAGACATCAGGCGCTCATTCGTCACCAATAATCCAGACGTATTCGGTTTCGAGTTACCACAACATAGGCAGCTAGTAACAATGAGGCATACACCCTATTGTCACCAGAAACCTAAGAAAACGAAGGAAAAACCTCATCCCAACAAGGTAAGAATCCAATTGAACATCCCATGTGTCCTATGTGATAAAAATTACCACATGGTTAATCAATGTCGGGAGCTTAATAAGTTCACTGATAGCCTTCGCATGGTCACCCCCATACCTTACATACATTTCTCTAATCAAGAGAAGATCATGTACTGATATTTTTGGATTTGCTCAAAATTTCACCACACAATCAATTGTCAATACCTATCAAGGTTAAGAGCAGCTAGAGTAGCGTTAGACCAAAAACTCCCAAGAGAGCCAAATCGCACAATGTGTAAAACCAGGAGATGTCAGGAATGCATACTATTGCAACCATACCCCATGGTCATCATCTAACATGATGAGTAGTACTGGATCTCATACCATATACTCGATGAGTACTTGTACTCCATGCAACATTTGCACGAGGCATGACCATGATACAAAATAATTCCATATGTTACGAACATTTCAGCACCTCTACCTCTAAAAAAATATTAAAATAAATAAAGATACACATACCCCTCACACGCGGCCAAGAGAGCATGAATCGCCTTCGGCTAAAAACAAAACAAACATCGCAAATATTCTTCCGCCATTTAATTCTGTTGACACACAATACCATATATGATTCATCTCATCATGCATGGGAACCATGACTTGTGATGTCTGCTCATCATTCCTTGGTGTTAAGACCGCTGCAACTACAACAACGGTAGTAGTACCTTTGATGGTGCACACCCACCTTGTCTGCACCCTATCAACCTCAGATGGTTCTATGACATCAACCACAGGATCATATTCATGTCTGTCAACCAGCATTGTTAGGCCCAAACCAATTCCTCACAGCCTCGCAAAAAATAATCCCCCTTAGACATCTTGTTTCACTCTGATGAGGATATATTAGAGGCCATGATGAAACCAGTTTGTCTGTGGGACACAATGCATCACCGCTCATTTTTTTCTTCCATTAAAAGCATTCATGCCTAGAATCATAAAACCCAAGATATTTACGTCATTGAATCAAAATAATTCCTTCCATAAAAGAAGGTAGATTGGTTCAAGAACCCTACCCCAGTGCCTGATGCATTTGAGGAAGGAAATATGTTGAATATTTCACTGACCATCAAGGTGAATATCTCAAAAAAACCAGGCAAAACCGAAGATATCTCGCTGGGGGTTGTATTCTCCCCAAAAGAAGTAACTGGGTACACAAACCTATTACAAGAGTATAAGGATATCTTCACTTGGGATTATTCAGAAATGCCAGGGTTAATCCCCACTATCGTGAAGCATCACATTGACAAATGGCCTAACGTATCACCCGTCCGCCAAAAACAACATCAGTTATACCCATCTAAAGCAGAAGCAATCCAAAAAGAGATAGAAAAACTTCATAAAGTTGAATTCATCTACCCATTCACTTACACAGCTTGGGTTTATAACCCTGTAACCATCATGAATAAATAGGGCACAATTCGTGTCTATACCGATCTTCTAGACCTAAGAAAATATTTTCCCAAAGATAACTACCCCACTCCCTTCATCGACCAAGTCATTGATGCTTGCGCTGGTCATGAGGCCTTCTCCTTCATGGATGGATTCTCGCGATACAACAAAATTCAGATCCGACATATGGATCAGTATAAGACTGCATCGACTACCCCTTGGGGCACATTTGCATACCAGGTTATGCCATTTGGTCTTAAAAATGATGGGGCCACCTTTCAGCGGGCCATGAACTACATCTTCCATGACCTAGCTCATCTCTTCCTAGCCTACTTGGACGACCTCACAATATGATCCAAGAAATGAGCCGACCATTTGGAAAATTTGTGTTTGGTATTTCAATGATGTCGACAATACAACCTATGCTTGAAACCTCTCAAGTGTGTCTTTCGCATAAATGCAGGTAGACAATTAGGATTCATAATATCCCAACAAGGAATCAGATTCAACCCCTCAAGGTCCAAGCAATCAAAGAGGTACCACCACCAAAAACACTAAATCAAATTCAAACTCTGCAGGGAAAAGCTAACTTCTTATGACACTTTGTCCCCGACTATGCCACTTGTGCACAAGGCTTCATGAATCTTCTTTGTCAAGACATTCCATTCAAATGGGATGATCAGGCTCAAAATTCATTTAAGGCATTGAAGGACACCTTGTCTTCAACCCCCTTGATCATCCCACCCAATTATGACAAAGACTATAACTTATACCTATCCACATCGGATACAACCATAGCTGGGGTGTTAGTCCAGAACGAACTCAACAACAATTTACTACATCAACAAGAATCTAGTTGGGCCTACCTTGAGGTATGAGCCAGAAGAAAAAATAGCCCTAGCCCTAGTACACACCGTACAAAATCTTCGACCTTACATCATCCTAAGTACGACAATAGTCATTGACACTATCAACCTCGTGCGATATTTGCTAACCCACTATTTGATGAACCATAAGTATGCTCGATGGATAGTTATAATGTAGGAATTTGACCTACATTTCAGCTCCCCCAAGAGCAAGAAAGCTCTCATCCTAGCCGAGTTCATCATTGATCTCCCAAATGAGACCCAAGGATCTCATGTCAATGACTCACTACCTGATGAGAATTTTTTCCTAGTGACGAGAGAGGACCCTTGGTACGAAGACATTAATATGTTTTTGTGAACCCAAAAATTCAAACCCCATCTCACCCATGATGAATGAAGGAACATACGACATCAACCCCCCAATACCTTTTAATGGGGGACATTCTTTATCGAAGAGGTGTTAACAATGTTTTACGTCGATGCCTCACTCATGACCAAGTTGAACATTCCCTAAATGACTGTCATAGTGGGGCTTGCAGCGACCATCTCTCTAGGATGGCCACCGCCCAAAAAGTCTTCATGTCGGTTATTTCTAGCCCACCCTATTCCACGATTGCATACAAGCAAGTCAAGAAAGATGAACGATGCCAACGCTATGATCACATGGCAAGAGCCCCTCCAACTCCCCTACACCCAGTCATTGTAGCAGGCCCCTTTTTCAAATGGGGCAGCAACTTCATGACTTGCAATCCCACATTGTCTGGCAACCACAAATACATCATAGTAGTCGTCGACTATTTCACCAAATTGGCAGAAGCCATGCTTACATATGATAACACTGTAGAAATCGCAACACGGTTTCTCTTCAACTTTGGTGCACCTAAGGAGTTCGTCTCCAAACATGGAAAGCATTTCGAGAAATATTCTAGGATCTATCCGATCACCTTGGGTTCATGCACGAGTTTGCGTCACCATACTACCCCCAGTCCAAAGGCTAGGTAGAAGCTGTTAACAAAGTACTCAAAACATTGTAACAACGTACGGTAGACAACCATAAAACCAATTGGCACGATATGGTGTTTTCGTCCTTATGGGAATACTACACAACGGTTAAGTCATCAACAGGTTTTACACCTTTCAAGTTGGTATACGGAGTGAAGGGTGTACTTCCCATTGAGCATGAAATCCCCAAATTACATGTAACCATCAAAATTCTCACTGATACCCAACCTCTAGAGCAATGGTTGGTACAATTAGAGCTCGTCGATGAAATTTGAAGAGATTATCTCCAAGACAATGAGGCTCATAAGAAGAAAGTAAAAACATCATTCGACCACAACATCATTCGTCACTCATTTTCTGAGGGGGAGCTAGTCCTTCGCTATGATGTTGCAAAAGAAGCCTTAGGACCGAGGAATTCAACATTATGGAAGGTTCCTTACACCATAAAACACTGTCTCCTCAAAGGAGCATAGATTTTTTCATAGCTCAACAATACATGCCTAACCAATCTCGTCAATGGGCTCTACCTCAAGAAATTTCACCCATAAGGCAGAAAGCCTCAATACCCTAGAGTTAAAATAAATGTAACATAAATTTTTATGATGATCACAATCATCATGGACTTGTTCTAAAAACAACACTCTTGTGTCATAGATGGATCGTTCGCCCATATACTATTTTGGGTTTGCTGATGGAGCCTCTCAATGGTTAAAAAATTTAGCAGCTGCCTGGGTCATATACTCTCCTGACCAGTCACCATTCCTCGCCAACGGAGTATGTATTGGGTCAACCACAAATAATCAAGTAGAATATGATGCAGTATTCACAGTTAATGGTATCAAAATTAAACTAAGCCTTTCAAGTATGGTATTCTCACCTATTTAGAAAGTACCTGCATGCATGAAAGTTGGTCTGCCACTTTGATCACATTACATTTACACATATACCAAGAGATCAAAATTAGGTAGCCGATTGCATAGCTAATCATATCCTAGTATGGAATTCATCTCGTATAAACCATAAACCATAAAACAAAATCTCGTCACAAGTATAACATCTATCATAAGTACATAACATCCATCATAAACATATAAAAACATATAAAAATAACCATAGACATATCATAAGTGCCGCCAGAATACATGTCACATATATACATAAAAAAATATGTGTCCCAGTATACAAAAACAAGTCACTGACTATAACGTCAGTAAAAACATATACATATCACCAACACAGGGAAGCATCCTCATGGTGGGTGCTTTCCTTGATCATACAATATCTCTGGGGATGAGCCCCGCATGGTGGGTCATCCAGACCTGCATGAGCACCCGACGCTAATATAGGAGAAGAAGCTTCGACAACAATTTCTGCTTGACGTAAAGTTGGTCGATGCGCCCTCTCCCGGGCCATCACCATCTCCAACCATATATAGGATAGGTCATCAAAACCCTTGGTTGGTAAACCCCGAGTCAACCTATCTAGACGACTCCATGAATCTACCAAATCCAAAGCATGAGGATATGCTACCTTAGCTCAGGCATCACCAGCCAGTTGACCCTCGGCATCTACCACTTGGGCCGTTGCCACTAATACTCGAATATCAGTAGCCACCAACAACTCCTCAACCACGACTAGCTGCACCTCTGGCACCTCTACATGCGTTAAGATGGAAGCATCCCCACCAACAGATGCAACATTGCTACCCTCCCCTAAGGGGCCTCCAACACCAACCTGACCCCCAAATTAGGCCTGACCCGCCCCAAGTGGATCCCTCCTCCTAGGCTGATGGCATACCAAGCGAGTAGTGGGACACCCTATCAACCCCACATATGCAAAGGAAACCAAAAAACAATGTCAGTGTCACCATCAAATATGGATATATATATATATATATATATATATATATACAAAAATAGAACTCTCAAATTCAGTAAACATAAAAGGTCATACCTGCTAGTCCCCATACATATTTAGGAGGGAGACCCATGTCTGTATCCCCCCAGAAGTCCATACCCGCATATGGAAACTCGAGGAATAATTGTGGGTTCAAATCAAACCATGCCTTGACCATCGCATCCCAATACTGACTTGCCTCTCCCCCACCACCGCGGGGCATCACAAGTGCCCATCGGCACATCCAAGGATCCCTTGAAGGGCCTAAAGGAAACACCAAAAAGGGTTGTAACATCACAACCTACTCATACATGATGTTTCAAATACTTCTCACATATGCAAAAGTCTTCACATAACCCCTCTGTGCTTTGGCCAACTGAGTGACCATACCCTGAAAACATAACAGGCCCAATCAAAGAAATGACCAACCTGTAATTGACGCAACACCGCAATATGAAGAACTAATACTTGGTGGGTCGATGTCAACCTAGATAGGTGAACTATCATAGCTAAAGCAACTTACTCAGCCAAATCAGTGATAGAGCTCATTTAGATGCAACCTCGTGTAATGGGGTTAGCACATTTGTGCCTTGCCTCCTCAACCCAATAATCAATGTTCAATCCCTCGGGAGGGATTGGATATGGGATTGCCTCCCCCTGAGGTAAGAGACCCATCACAAAGTAGATATTGGTCTTAAGCTGGATCACCACATCTCTCCGACGCAAGACCATAACACACCGCCGCCTGTTCTAACATCGGACCAGGTAGCATAAAAATGCATCCTAAGATCTCAATATTTTTCTCTTTAAGAACTTGAGAAATCCATATCGAGCCAGTGTCTCTCAAGCACATGGGTTTTGGGCCACCGCCTTATGCAGATCAGGCCAGTCCTTCTCTCTCCACAACATCCTGCCATCGAGGAAAAAACCAAAAAATGTCATTTTTACACAAAAACTATCAAATTCATTAAAAAATGACATCCCAGTGCCTTACGAACCTCTCCGCACATTGACAACACACATGTACCAAACATATGCGCGTGACACAGAGCCATAAAAAATTTCTACCCGTGGGGTCTATTATCACTCTCCCAAACTTCCTAGGCTGAAATTATGAGTGAAGAAAGGTAACCACAAACCAAAGTTTAGCTAGGCAGCTATCCCTACCTAACCAAAGAGGGCTCTCTCTATCTTAGTTTTTAAATATTCAATTTTAGGCTAAGTACCAGATTTTAGGCTAGATATGAATCAATTTGTCTTATAATTTGTTTAATATTTTGTTTTCTAGATAAAAATTATAATTAGTGAAACTAAAACTAAAGTCAAAGAAAAAATTGCAGAAAACAGTGTAAGGCAAGATAGACAAACTATTTGAGCACAATTAATTTGTCATTTGTGTATAGTGGTAGAAAATAAAGGGGTCTGAATGAGCATTTTACTGAATTCATTCATTAGAAGAAAAGACATATTGTAGAAGTGTTAATAAAAATAACATATGATTGATTTATGCTTATAAACTGATAATATTTTTACACAGAAAGTGAAACGGAAGTGAAATAACAGAGAGAAAGTACAGTGCTCAAAAGAAATACCACATGAATCTCACAAAATTTGCTGCAACTCCTTTGATTTCATTAATATTAGTTCCACAGTAATACACAGGGTCTCAAAAAATCGATTATCCAACCTATCCTTCCTTTATAATATGTCTATTTATCTTTTTTACAATGGGTCTGCCAGCAAGGTTAAACCTTCAAATATCTCCAAAGATAGGGATATTATTACATTGAGAGGAAATAGGAGAAATATATTTATATTTATTAAATTAACAAGAAATCTTAAAAGAGCACTCAACTGATGCTTATCGAACCCAACATCAATGTTTGATGTGGAAATTTTTATCTTGAACTATAGGTCATGATGTACAGGGTTTGCTGAAAAAAAATCAATCTGTTTGAGCAACTGTTGCCAGAATTTATGTAAATCTTATGACTGGTCCTTAAATCTTGCCTATCCTTTTGGAAGCATGCTGGTGCTGAGGAGTAATGGTGGTGCGGGTCTGTGGAAGTATGTTCTGGAGAAAACTCTGCCATTGTTCCATTATTTGGCTTCTTCTTTGACTTAGTAGGGTTTCTTTTCATTTTATGCGTGGATTTTAAGTGACCACAGAAAGAGAATTAGAGTAAATGAAACCCATATAGATAGGTTTAGATGAATAACTAGGCATGTGAATGGAAATAGAGAAAATCATGTGAAGATAAATGAGAAGGATACACATTTGACGTGGGCCAGTGGAAGGAATTATTAAATAAAAAATGAGCGGGAGGGAGAAACCTTTATATATCACAATTGCAGATAAGGGATTAGAGCATTTAAACATAAGACACAGGATGGAGGAATTGGTGAATTGTGAATTGAGATGGGGTGAGATGATGTGGCAGTAAGCAAGTCCCATTTTAATATCGCATATCTCAAATCGGGATTTTGGGGCTTCATCACAAATCGAGGACGGGAGACTTTATCACAAATCGGTAAGTCAGACTTATCATAATCGGGAGTCAAAAGGTTATTGCATTCAGAGCATATAAATTTTCGCATATCAGGGATCAAGGAAATGAGGCAGGTAACATGAATGGAGGGCCATAAGGTTTGTGATATTTGATAGCGATGCTGACGTAGCAGGGCATGGCTCCTACCAATATCACATCAGGAACTTTATGAAGCGGAAAGTGAATATGGCAAGGTTTTTTGCGATATGCGGATTGCGAAAAGGTAAGGGGTCAAAAATATAGTTAAGTGTGGTAAGTAATATCATATTAAATATATGATATATAAAAAGGTTTGTTGTGGAGAGGGTGAAGCTACTTTTTAACAATAAAAAATTAATTTGAATGGTTAAAAAGGGTTTTGAAAAGGAAATGAGCGATGGACTTTGGATTTTGGAAAAAGTGAAGGGTATGAAGGTGTTGTGCTATACAAAAACCTCCATTTATTAAAATAAATGGGGACCCTTTAGAAATAATTAAGAAATTCATTTTCATTTATTTTTAGCCTCAAGTCAAAAAAAATTAGGAAATAAAGTTTCTTTTCACTTATTCGCTTTTATTCCTTAGTGTGCATCGCAATTCGCATAGCTTACAAACTTAAAATGACTTAAAATCCATTAAGTCATGTGGGCTATGATATGCGTGAAGCTCTTTCTAAAGCCATATCGAAATCTTATTGCAAACACCCTAATCACTGTTATAAATCAAAATCGCATCACGACTCATTTAAACAATCATCTTATATGCAATTCGGTAAAAGGTGCAATTACGCGGACCCGACGAGCCAATAAAGTAATGAACACAATCCTCCAAAGTTCGATAGAGTGCAACGACATGATTTATTGAAAGCGCAATTCGCATTTAACAAGATATAACTAAAAGAAAATTCATTTATGGCATAAAAGTCGTGATGTGCGATTTGTGAAGATCACATTTTGCAAAATTTATGGGTAACATCATAAATGGAAATAGTTATAAGTTGCGATATGCGAAGCAAAATTACTCATGTCAAATCAAACCTAAATACGAGATCCAACCCTTTAAGATGATCGATAGACATTTCGCGTGAAGGTGTAAGAGATTTGATTTAAAAATATTATTGGTGATTAATAACGTTTAATAGAAGTAAGGTTTTGATAGATTCATATCTACTTCGAGCATGCATTGAAGTGATTGGATGCCAAATTTGTTTCAATTCTAGTTTGCTCCCTGTTCTATATACTTTTAATGTTTTCTCTGTTCACTTGAAATCAGGAGACCACTTAACGGAGTGAGGAAAATTGAAATGAACAAGAAAGGCAAAGAAATTGTCAAAGCATCATCTACCGAAGACTTAGATATGTCTCCCCTATTCTTAGACACTACTTGCAATAAGGATTGCGGCATTTCATCATGGGAAAAAATGTATCAGTTATTTGAAGACGAAAATCTAAGGGTAATAACCAAAACTAATACAACAGGCACGTCAATTACTTCTGACATGAATTATTTCAACGTTGCATGTTCATTCATCCATAAGGTAGCAGCAAGGCCAAAGATTCTTCCCTATATAGACATGGTTAAGTGGGTAATCAACCACTTAAGCATAGAAGACGGAACATTCAAATATTCAAAAGGCGAGAATATTGGGTCATTCAGGGCAGAATATTTATAGGAAATGTACCATCTACCCTCCCTGCAACATAATTATGACAAAGCTTTTGTCCAAGGCTTTAGAACAAAAAATCCAGATCTAATTAAAGTCATAAAGGAATGGAAATAATACCAAGGAAAACTTAAGCGAGATAAACTTGGTATGTACCCAATTGCCCAAATTACTTCCCCTTACTGTTATGTTGTCGATATGTTGTCCAGATTATATGTAAAACCTAATACCACTAGGTTTTCTATATATTGGGTCCCATTAATTGATGCAATCGTCAATTCTTTAATTCTGAATTGGGCAAATATCCTATCTGATAATTTAGCTAAACACATCATGAAGTATAGGAGTAAAAGAATTGTTTCATCTAGAGAAATACCTCCCTTTTACATGAGTGCCTATGTCATGGACACAATTTTCTTTTCTTCTAGTTTTCCTACCATGGGATGGAAATGGAAAACCCAAGACCCTAACCTAATCCACATTTGCGACAAAGTCCTTTGGGATTCAGACTTCCATTTTCATTTTTACAAAAATTTCCATAGAGTCATGTTACCTATGCACTTGATGATATTCAATGAGAAAGCCCCTGGGGTTTCCAAAGAGGCTAGTACAGATATTTTTTCTGTTGATAGATGGTTTGCAAAGGAAAGTTTCACATATATCAGAGTATTTGGGAGTTATGATTCTCCTCATGTCCTACCATATTATGTCCTCGATAAGTTACTTGCAAGAGAGATAGCCTACCAGCTTCTTGTAAATGGTATTTCTAAACAAATTAAAGATGCTAAGAAGGACATTTGGCCTAATTTACCTTTATAGTGTGGTACTTTTGGACTTCTTGATATTCGTCATGCCTACAAGGAAGTTTCAAAGGTTAATCTGTTGAATTTGGAAATAATGCCAAAGCGACCATATGATCTGAATGATGCAATTAAAAGCTACATCACAGAACTCAAAATGAAACCTTTTGTGAAAGAAATAGATAGATTTGATGATTTCTTTCAAGGCATTGAAAATTTTTCATATACTCAAGTTTGCATCCAATCAACTCAATCAAGATGACTTGGAAGCTATAATATTCCAAAATAGAAATAGCAGCAATACAAGACATAATAATGTAAAACACAGCAATTATGAACATGACATAAGGGGGATCAATATGTAGCCATCATTTTATTCATATGTCGGCAACATTATACAAAAATATCTTGAGGGTCAAGCCACTCAAGCAATAAGAACAAGCCTCCAATGATCAGAAAAATCAGCACATGAGTTGCTGCAACTATATAGAATGCCGAAGAGCAGTGTCAACACTGTCTATATCAGTGTAGCTGCTGCTATAAACATACATAAATGAAATATGGCTGATAGAAACAAAAAAAATTCCCAGAAAAGAAGATGTGGGCTCTAGTACACGATTTCTAGCCAACCGAGAAAAGATTGCTAGAAATACCAATAAATATACAATGTGACAAACAACCCTAGGGTTGATATGTCACTGCAAACTAGATCTGAATACAATGAGGCTATTTTTTGAATACCTAGAAATAGACCCTCCTGATGAGCTCAATGAACCCTCCCAACAACTGCCTCTAAAAATAACACAGATCTGGATTGAAACTGTGCTGTGAGGGATAGTAGATGGTTGGACTGATGCCAAAGATGTAGAAATATGCCCAGGAGCCCTCCTTGCTGATCCTCCAATAGATAGGCTACCTCTCCAATGAAAAACAAGCCCATAAATGGCTCTATGTGATCCTAATTTGCTACACCCTGCAACACAACCCAGCTTTAAACAGAAACTACGTTGTAGCTGAAGGAGGTAGCTTGGCCAGAATGCTGGAATGAGGAAATCCAGCCCAAAGCACCTCTCCTTCCCTGAGGATGAGGTAGGGATTCCTAATCAGGAACACCCTTGTGCTAAACAACGCAACAACCCTGCTAAACATCAAAGGAATGCAAAGTCTAAATAGACCAATATCAAATGATAATCTGAAAACATGAATCACAATGGCTGCCATCCCCTCCATATATAGTGTGTGAGCCTTCTCACATTGGGCCCCATCCATAAGTGCCACTAAGCTCATGCAAGTTGGCCTCCACTAAACCTACGCTGTCTCATCATGAATGCCACTCCTCTATGACAACATTGTTGATTTGGTCAATGTTGACCTAGTCAACATGAATCCCCTCCAATTCACACCCAAATGTGCTTTATCCAACTGCTTATTCTTCCTCCTTTCACATTGGGAGTGTTATCATTCCTTCTAAAGGGTTTTATGGGCCTCCCTACCCACTTATTCACCTACCTAGAGATAAAACAAACTATAATATTCCATTTAGATGAAGACTAAATTTTTGGAATATTATAGTCCTGCCCTCCAAAATGTTGCTTGTCCTCAAGCAATTGTAAAGGTATAGCAAAATTCCTCCCTTCCTCTTCTTGTGGCCTTCTCATAAATGGTCCCCACCATTTCTCAACATAATCTGCAATAAATATTCCCTCCAATGGTTCCTCCCAAGCATGAAAACCCAAATGGCTCACATCATGAAAAAGTGGAAGGTGTAAGTGGAAACCTTCTTGCTGTCCAATGGCCTTCTCAAGGTAGGAGTGATGACTAGCATAGGGGATCTCAATGAGAGACTCACATACCGATGCTATCATCCAAATGAAATGAGCCATTTTAGGTAGCTCATCAAACAAATCCTCATCCCCCAGTTTATGTAATGTACTGGGGCTGCATGGAGAGATTAAATTTTTCCACCCAAGTTGTTTCTCTCTCCATTTATGGTATGTATGGGGCTACTGCTGATCTTTGGCTGAAATAATATAGCCTCCAAGAATGACCCAAGTCACCCCACCAAACAAAACATCCATGAAGTGCCTCTCCCAAGATCTCAAGTTCTCCAAATGACTCCTCCCACATGAAGAAAAGAGATGTAGTGTGGCAATCATGGTTTTCCCATTGTTTCTCCTGAAAAATGCAACATATGAAGCAGAGAGAATCATTCTCCCAATGGGCACCTCCAACTCTTGTGCCACCCTCCCAACAAAGCTTCCCATAAACATAAGAACATCATCAATATATGGGAGAAAAAACAAATGGAAACAAGTTTCCATATGACAACCGGGAGGTGGATCATAGTTCCACATATGGAACCAGTGCAGTGCATCCCCTGCCTGTCTAAAAAAAAATAATAACAATTTTATTTTCATCCACTTGTTTGCTTTCACAATCATCCTACAAGATAGGATCATAAAAGTAAAATGTTGTGCCAATGTTGCACACCAAGAATCATGTGGCCTCTCCCACAAACCACCGATAGAATGGCTAACATCAATGCTGAAAATGGCCTCAAGTACATCACAATGCAATATACAAGAAGGAAATATCCTCCTTGGTACAATAAGCTGCTCACAAAAAGTAAAGAAATACAAATCATACTGCATAAGTGTACATCCTCTACTATGTACCTTGGTCATTGAGCTGAAATGGCTCAAGTAAAATTTCTCCCTCACTCTCAATGAGTACGGAAGTTGTTGTGACAACCTCTCCATCACCATCTAGGCTATGCATCTCTCCATATGCTGATATATATCTCACTGGATGCCCTCCCAAGTTAACTCCATCAAAGAATGAAATGCATCAAAGTGAATGGAAAGAAAGTCCACATGTGCTGCATGTAACAAATTATCCTTGAGCTCAGAAGCTCTAGTCAAGAAGACTCTACCATAAACATAGATGACCTCATCATCCACCATGTATCTGTCATCTCCCTCCGGGTCATCAAGAATCATGTAAGCACCAAGATCCTTGAAGTACTCTACCAAAAGTTGAGACCTCCAATATGGATCAACCCTCCTAAGAGACAATGCTAAACATCTGAAATGTGAAGCTCCCCACATGATGATGTATTCTCCTTTGACATCCCTCATGCCAAATTCATCCTCCAAAGTGTTTCCATGCCCATCATGCAGCTGCTCATGCTCAAATAGAAGTGGTGGCCTTTGGAAGTTGGCCTCCCATGAAAAGTTACCATCCAAAAAGAACCTCCTAATCTTGGCCAATGTAAACATGAGTGGCCTCCATCTACTCTAATATATGGAGGATTCCTTCCTCAAGGGAAATACCCTCTGTTTCTCCAAACCGATGGAGCAGCTCCCTTGCACCATGGTGGTGCCATCCTCCATCACTATAGCAACTTCTGTCAGCGCAGAATATGTATTGAGAGTGGATAATGCTGCATTAGGGGAATTTTGAGTTCTAAAATGGGCCTCCTAAGAAAATGTACAACATAAATAAAATTTATAATAAACAATAGGATTCAAAATGATGATGTCAACCATGGGGGATAATTCACTATTTTTAGAGTAAAAATTAAAAATATTAAAAAATAATTAAAAAATAAAACTACTTTTTCAACTTGTATTTTCAACTTATCTCTCTAATTTTTTACTCAAATTTTGAGCGGGAGTGCTCGTTGGATGAAAAATTTGATTCCTCATCCAACGAGTACCCATGTTGCATACTTTTGATGCACCCTACTACACGAAAAATGAGAAATACATGAAAAAACATGTTTACAATCACATTTGTCCTGTATTTCTCAATTTTCATATCGTAGTGTCCATCGAAAGTATGAAACATGGGTACTCCTTGGATGGGAAATCAAATTTTGCATCCAACGAGTGCTTCCGATCGAAATTTGAGTAAACCCATAGGGTGATAAGTTGAAAATCTGAGTTGAAAAAATAGTTTTTCCTTTTTTACCTCTAAAATTTGATGATGTAATCAAATCTTATTGTATTATTTCCACTGTTATTTTATAATTTCCTTAGGAGGCCCATTTTAGACCTGAAAATTCCCCTAATGAAAATGGGAGAATGTTCCCCTCCTCCTTGAGTCTATCCCAGACTCTATGCACTATACTAGACCCCTCCAAAGTATCCACCCCTCCGGGATCTAAGAGTGGTGAGCTAAATGGTAAGATGTCTCTCACCAATTCTAGATCTGGTGGCCTCCTAGGTGGAATGCCCCCATGTAGTGAGACATCGAAATCTAAAGCAGACTGTACATATGAGTGGACTAATTTGTCCCTCTCTTCACTGCGCAATATAGTCTCCTTCTTCTGTGCAGTAACCTCCTAAAATAGATAAGGGAGAATGCTCATCATCCCTTGACGTTGATCCTTCTTTTCTTCTCCTTCCATCTGCCAAGATTCAAAATCCACAATAACTGATACATGCTGCTCCGGAATTGTGCTTTGGTTCCCACATGTTAGATCATTTGGAACTCCTTGGAAAGACACAAGGGCTCCTCTAATGGAAGTAATGGCTCCCTTCCCATCTCCATGTGGTGATGGATATCCTCTTGATTGTAGAGCACTGTTAGCTCTTCTTTGCTCATCTCCTTCATCAATATTTGAAAATGCCTCATCATCAATGAGAGACCCTAGATCTTGGTCTTCTCTTGAAGGAGGAATCTCAATGTCTTCATCTATAGAAGAGTGCTCTTCAAGAAGTGGGGATATTTCCCTTGGTAAGGTGTTATGCATTTTTTTACCCTCTTCAACATAAATATGGAGTGGAGTTGGTAAAATAGATCTCTCCAACTCATGCAAAGTTTTTGAGTTTTTGGGTTCAATAAAAGATGTTTCACAATGTTTAATAGAAAATATTTTCACTAATTTCTTAGTGAACCCTGCATAAGTATTTACATTTGCATGATGAAAAGAAGCAGAACTATAAAACCAAAAATCATGGGCCATACCTTTAAGGTGCAGCGCTACTACTCTAATGGCCTCATTTTCTGAAACTTGGTGTAGCTGAAAATAGGAATCTAGCTCCTTCACCCAAGCCTTGGCTGTGCACTTTGTTGATCCATCAAAGTTAGATAGAAAGATTCTACCTTTCCTACTTCTATTATGGTTTTTGGATCTTCTATCTTCCTTGAGTTGGAAAAACCCTTGGATGTCCAAGTGCTCTTTGAATCTCCAAGATTGAGACTCATACTCCTGAAGATAGTCACTCAAGTTCTCCTCCCTTGGTGCATCTTATCCCTCCATTCTTTTTGCAGTGAATGTGGGAAATAAACTACGTTGTGGATCTGCATGTGTGGTTGAATGCTTACACCCATCATGTGAATACCTAGGGCTTGCTTCACCTTCAAACCCTCTTGGAAATTCTCTACACCTCTCCCCTTTCATCTCCTTGAGATCTCCCTTAATATTTTTCACAGTTTGGAAAAGAAGCTGGGAGATCCTCTCTTCCTTCATTTCTCCAAATAATGGAGTCATGCCTTTGTTTCTTCTGTATAACTTCTACTTTCTATTAGAAGCTTCTCCTTCTAATGGCATAATTTCTTGAATGCATAGGCTGATCCAAGATTATTCTTTGATACCACTGTAATATTCCAAAATGGAAATAACAGTAATACAAGACATAATAATGTAAAACACACCAATTCTAAACATGACATAAGCAGGATCAATATGCAGCCATCATTTTATTCATATGTCAGCAACATTATACAAAATGATCTTGAGGGTAAAGCCACAGAAGCAATAAGAACAAGCCTTCAATGATCAGAACAATCAACACATGAGTTGTTGCAGCTGTACATAATGCTGAAGAGCAGTGTCAACATTGTCTATATTAGTGTAGCTACTATTGTAAACATACATAAATGAAATATGGATGATAGAAACAAAACAAATTCAGAAAAGAAGATGTGGGCTCTAATACATGATTTCTAGCCAACCGGGAAAAGATTGCTAGAAATACCAAGAAATATACAATGTGAAAAATAACCCTAGCGTTGATATTCACTGAAAACTAGATTTGAATACAATGAGGCTATTTTTTGAATACTCAAAAATAGACCCTCCCGATGAGCTCAATAAAACCTCCCAGCAACTGCCTCTGAAAATAACGCAGATCTGGATTGAAACTACGTTGTGAGAGATAGTAGATGGTTGGCCTTATGCCAAATATGTAGAAATATGCCTAGGAGCCCTCCTTGTTGATCCTCCAATGGATAGGCTACCTCTCCATTGAAAAAAAAGCCCAGAAATGGCTCTATGTGATGCTCCTTTCTTGCACCCTGCAATCCAACCCAAATCTAAATAGAAACTACACTGTAGCTTAAGGAGGTAGCTTGGCCAGAATGAAAAAATGAGGAAATGCATCCCAAATAACCTCTCCTTCCCTGAGGATGAGGTAGGGATTCTCGATCAGGAACACCCTTGTGATAAATATCACAGCAACCCTACTAAACAACAAAGAAATGCAAAGTCTAAACAGACCAATATCAAATGATAATCTAAAAACATGAATCACAATGCCTGCCATCCCCTCCAAATATAGTGTGTGAGCCTTCTCACATTGGGCCCCATCCATAAGTGCCACTAAGCTCATGCAATTTTTCCACAAAAACTGCGCTGTCTCATCATGATTGCCACTCCTCCATGAAAACACTGTTGATTTGGTCAAAGTTGGCCTAGTCAACATGTATCCCCTCCAATTCACACCCAAAGGTGCTTTATCCAACTGCTTATTCTTCCTCCTTTCACATTAGGAGTGTTATTATTCCTTCTAAATGGGTTTATGGGCCTCCCTACCCACTTATTCACCTACCTAGAGATAAAACAAACTATAATATTCCATTTAGATGAAGACTAAATTTTTGGAATATTACAGAAGCCTTCCAAGCATATAGAAGTAAGAGATTGGAAAATATTCCTCTAGATTTTTTAACTATTTAAGATGTCAACATACCTACTCCAAGTATTAGCTTGGATAATGAAGTGAAAGACATGTCTGAAGATGAGTCAGCACAATCAGAGCATCAATCTCATAATTCGGATCATTCTGAAAATGAATCCAAGAATAGAAACAAAAATCCAGAAAATATAATCGATCAAGTAATCCAATAGATTGAGATGAAAGAAAAAAAATGAAGCAATGGAACAGAGTCAAATTCTCAAGAAGTTCAACACAGTCAAGATAGACTTGATCAGTCAGGAAAGTCCCAACCAAATAATTTGAATAGTGAATGGGATGAGTTTTCTAAAGCAATAAAAAATCCTAAAACAAATCCCAATACCAATCAAGCTACTAGTTCTCAGACACCTGAACATTCCCAAAATTTAGTGGAAACTTTTAGACCACTACAAAAAGTTCCAGAAACTCATGATCAAGAGATAATTCTAGTTTATCCTAAAGAAAAGATAGTGTTACAAGTTGAGGAAATCCCTTCCTTGGATATCTTCTACAGTCCTAGTCATAAGGTTGTAGTCAAGAGAAGAAAAAGGATAAGAATTGATGAGATAGTCTCAGATCTTACAAATGAATCAATAGACGTTTTATGGAAGGAACCTCTAGCTGATCCCATTGAAAATTTAACCAAACTATCACAGTTTGCAGGGGCATAGTGGCTACTGCCACTTTTGATAAGGCCATTGAGGTTAAAATTTTACTAAAGAAGAAAGAAGGTAGAATAAAATAATTAGAGAGGATGTTACACCAATAAAAGTCTAACTCCATTGAGAAAATGAAATTGAAGATGTCCCAATTTCAAAAAGATTTTGAGAGTCTTAATTTGCAGCATCAAGCAGAAATAACTGAGAAGAAAACACAATTGGAAGAAACAATGACGAGATTACAAAGCCAACCATAGCTAGAGAAATTGATAAAAGAAGCACTGGATGTAAATGCTAAGTTAAATAAACAACAAGAAGTATTTTGTCAACAAGCTTCTATTACTGACTCTTATTGTGACTCAAGTAAAATATTGATCTAGCAAGTAGCTATCCAGAAAATTGAATGTGAGAAGATCGAGAAGAAAATCAGTGAACACATTCAATGGCAAGCATCAGAATCAGGCAAGGAAGCTGATCTACCCTAGGTAGATAAGTCCCATAAGGAAATATTATTCAAATATTTGGAAGCATAGATAACACAGGCAAAGAAAGCAGCAACGAAAGCATTCAAGTTGGCAAAGGAAATTACTGAATCTGTATGTGAACAACTTGTGAAAGCAGAACTTATCAAAAAGTGCATGTCTAAAGTGCCCTCAGAAGTCAAACAACTGGAAACACAATGGAAACGAAAGGGAAAAATGCAGGATGAAAAAATTAAAAAAGTAAATAAGTGTGATCAAGAAAATTATTGGAATTTTCTGATCAAACATTATCATCAATACCAGACCCTGTAGTCCTTAACAAATTTGACAAAAAGATTGTAGCCAGCACTCTCAAATGCGATATTCAAAGGACAGCTCAAATTACAGATTTTACAGCCAGCTCAGCTCAAGTCCATGCTAGATATTTGTCAACTTCGAAGGGAAATCCAAAAGAAATATCAGAGCTCATAAGTCATATTGTTACTTTATTTTCCTAGATTGTAGTTAAAGTTAGTCTAACGAGGATGGTTGTTTGAAGCCTCCTCTATTTTTTTTAATAATATATTTTAGAACATAGTTATTTTAGTATTTAAACCCCTCTCATGAATTTAGAGAAGGGTCCAAAAATTTGTCAAAAACATTTGCAAAGAATGCACTATTGTAAGTTTGTGAATGCTTTGATGAATTAATGGAACACAGTCTCTTATCTTTTGACAATTAAAGTTGTTTAACTAATGTTGCACTACTTTACTCTTTAAATTGCTTGAAAGTGAAGAGGAGAAGATCAATTGTTGTCAGTTTACATGAGTAGAACTTTGTACATATGGTACTTCTATTCACTTGTATTAAGTCTTGCTTTCTAGATTGATAGTCATATTTTTATTGTATTATATAATTGAAACGTTATTATAGTTGAATGTTACATGCACTTCTGTTCTAATATTTGTCTGTGATTTCTTATTAAATATATAATTACACATATGAATGCGATATATTTTTCATAATTATTCTAATCAAACTATTTTGTTAGAAGAATCGTCTTACATAATTTGCATCTTTTTCAACTGCTAAATAATCTACATTACTAATAGTTGAAGGATATCTCTTTAGATCACATAAATGAAGAAACACCCTAGCCATATAGTATAATAAATAGTTTAAATAGATGCATATGATAGATTATAATCTTTTTCCATTGCATATTGTATAATAAAAAAACCCCCCAAAATCATCCTTATTGGGAAACTGGTCCCATTATCCCCAGTCGGAGCCACTACACCAAACGAAAAAGGAGCTTCTTTAAGGACTAGACTGGGTTGTTTTCCCCCATGTTTTAGCAGTGGAATTCCGAGGCGTCAACATTTTGGCGCTAGAAGGAGGGCCTTGTGAATGGAAAAAAGATATGATAAATCTAAAGGTTAATATAAGAGTCTTTCTCCCTCTAAATTCCCATCAACTTCTAGAAAGTTATCTAGATCCTTATCTTTAAAATCTGAAGTTGATCATCCTTCTCCCAAGTCTCCTAGTGATACTCAACCCATAGTATCTCCTGATTCCCATAAAAATTCCCCAGAAGTTCATTCTTTGATAGAAAATTTAGAGAGAGTATCCATTTCTGCTGAAAAGCCTGAATCTTCTCAAAAATTGGATATCAGTAATTTGTATTCTTTACAACCTCGAAGAATATTAACTTGTCAGAAAGTCAAAAGACATGAATTCTTCCTTTTGAATTTCCCATTGATAGTACTCAAAAGAGAATAAAGAGGACTCAATTTGAGTCAATCACTAATGAGATCTTATCCCATTCATCATCATTACCTCCGCTCACTTCCACAACTTCCATTCCAACAATCAATGTTACTTTAACTAGTTCCATTACTCAAACTACCATCTCTTCAACTAGTCCTAACACTCAGCTTGCCTTTTCTTCAAATCAAACTCAATCCATCACATCCACCGAAGATCCAATGGCAGGCCAAGTACCTCCACCAAATGTACATCCATGGAACAATCCAGGGGCTGTAAATATGCCTTATCCTCTTCATGCTCTTCCAAAATATCCTGAAAGGTGGTTACATAAATTTAATCCTGATGATGGTCTTCCAGCAGAAGAACAAATTCATAATTTTATGTTAGCCATCAATCTAAAAGAAGTAGTTGAAGAGGGTTGTGTTGTAATATTATTTCCGTATACTCTAATAGGATTTGCAGGATCCTGGTATTTTTAACTGCCTGCCTACTCTATAACTAGCTAGAATATGTTCGAAGAACACTTTCTAGCTAAGTTTGGGGATGACAGGACCACTGCTATTCTCATTAATGATTTATCAAATCTAAAAGCTAAAACAGGTGAGAAGATAAAATATTTTAATTCAAGACTTAATAAATTACTCAATAAAATTCCTGCTAAATCAGTTCCTGGTGTAGAAGTTTAAATTGAGTGGTATATTTCGTCTCTTCCATCCAATATAGATATTTTTGTTGATAGAGAAAAACTACCGATAGTTGCATAAAACATGAAAGAATCTCTATCTGAAGAGAAACACATAACCGCTCTTGAGAAGAAGAATTCTCAAGAATATCGATAATAAAAAAAAGGTATCTTTCAAAGATGATTCTAAAAAGAAGCTGCAAAAAGACCCTTTTGATGTAGAAGGTCTTCAAATTTTTTTGAAGACTGTGACAAACGAGATGGAAGATATCAAGAAACAAGTCGTTGAAAATTCTAGCTCAAAAAAGACTTTCGGAAACTTCAAGAAAGGCCAATCCTCTAATACTCAACCTCCAAATATCATATCTAATGCTGAATCTAATCAAGATATAGAGGAAGAGCAAACATAGGAAGAATATGATGAAGAAGAAGAAGTTGAACTAAATGGAATGTGGGATTTCATCCTACGAAATGAAGAACAACATGAAGCTTTACCTGTGAGTACAAGAAGCAAAAAGACTACTAAAGCAACACAGCCAAATCAACAACAAAAGATTTCAACTCCTGCTAAGGATAAATCAGTAAGAAAATTTTTTACTTCAAAGGCTACACAAACAAGTCCCGTTACTTCAGATACTCCTCCTACATCAAAGACAATGGTAGTCTCAGACACTATTGAGTATAATGTAGTTGAAGATATGAGGAAAACCAAGGCCAACATTTCAATTCACGAGCTTACTAAATTAAAGTAGCAACATGAAATCTTACTTAGAGACTTAAATGTGATTCCTACTTCAACTTCACCTGCTCTAGTAATAGTACAAGTTGCTAATGAAATGGGTAAGCCACCTTCTCCTTCAACTAAAATAGATGCTACAGATTTGATTATGATGGTGATCGATCCATCTCTCATACTCCTCCATTTCCCTTAACCTATGAAATCTATAATAAAAACGTTTATAATTGTTTAATAAACTCAGGGGATTCCTCTAATATAACTCAAAAATCAGTCCGTGCTAAGTTGAATATAACTCCTTAGAGTCCCCCTATTCATATAGTACAACTTGATAGAACTAAAGTAGAGGTGGTAGGAGAAATAAATTATATTTCCATTAGATTTTCATCAAATCCCATGGTTACTCAAATAATTGATATACTGGTGGTTGATATTCCGAACTTTTACAGCTTAGTTTTAAGCCGAGACTGTTCTGAAAAACTTCATGGATATTTTGCAATAGACTGGTTGCATATGTGGCTACCATATAATGGAAAGCCTAATCAAATTTGGGTAGACCATGAAAAAATCATGAAACATACATTCACCGATCTTGAAGGAGTAAATGAGCCAGTAGCATTCAATAAAAATTATCGGAAACTACTCAATAGAGTTATTTTTGGGAAATTTCAATGCTCAACCATCACCTTTCTTTGATAATGCAGTTGTTTCTTAGATCGAGAATTTTTCCCAGAAAAATAGTTCCAAGTGTATAAATTTTGTAGATAAAGCAGTATTTAATTATTTATTTTGGTCTATTTATTTTGACGGTTCTAAATCTGAATATGGTGCAGGTGCTGGCTGTATTTTAATAAGCCCAAAAGGAGGAAAAACCATGTTAGCCTGTAGACTAGAATTCAATTGTACAAACAATATAGATGAATACGAAGCATTAATTCAAGGTCTGTACCAAGCCATTGATCTTAATATCAAATATCTGAAATTCCTAGGAGATTCATAAATCATTGTTAGAAAGTTAAGAAATACCATTCATTGTAATTCCATTTAAAGCATTACCAATCATTAGTCCAAGAATTAACCATTCATTTCTTAGCCTTTAATATTTCTTCTATCTCTAGAATGCAGAATGCTAGTGAAGATCTACTGGCTAATGTAGCATCAAAGTTAATTCCATCTCAAGAGTTTAGTCTCGATAGATTTTCCATTGAATTAATTTTTAGACCGTCTGTTCCTGATAATATTACCAATTGGAGAGTATTCAATGATGATTCAGATATCATAGATTTCTTAACATCTGAAGGATCTTATGATAGTCAAATTTTGGATGAAAATGAACATGACATTTAGATTAAGGAAGAACAAGACGAAAAATCCTATCCCTAAGTCTGTTGTCAAGTTAGAAGACCTATATGATCTGAAAGATAGGTTTAAAAGAGTTACTAACTCAAAAACTCAAAGATCTACCTTAATATTTGAGTTAGTAAATCTAGGAACTTATGAAAAACCTCAAAATGTCAATCTAGGTCTTGGTCTATCTTCCGAAGAAATATTATCATTTATCAGGTTATTTAGAATGTACAAAAGTGTTTTTTATTGGGATTATACTGATCTTAAAACATATGATACTTATGTGGTTCAACAGATAATTCCTATGATTTCAGATGAGAAACTTGTACAAAAAAAATTGAGGAAGATTCATCCAAATCTTGAAATCAAATCAAAACTGAACTGAACAAACTCCTCAAGGAAAAAATCATATTTCCAGTCAGGCATTCTAAATGGGTATCAAATTTGGTACCTGTCAGGAAGAAAAATGGTGATATTAGAATTTGTATTGATTTTAGGAATTTAAAAAAAGCATGTCAAAAGGACAACTTTCCATTACCAACCATGGAACAAGTACTGCAGACAGTAGTTGGTTCTTAACTTATGTCCTTTCTAGATGGATTCTCAGGATATAACCAAATTCTCGTACATCTAGATGATAGATTAAAGACTACATTCAGGACTATGTGGGGAACTTACACCTATCAAAAAATGGCAATTGGATTAATTAATGTAGGTGCCACTTTTCAGAGAGCTATGGACACAACTTTTAGGGGGCTCATAAATAAATCAGTGGTTATTTATTTAGATGACATTACAACATTTTCTAAACAAGTAACCAATCCTGTGAATGACCTAATGCAAGTCTTCGAGCAATGTAAAAGGTATGGCATCTCTTTAAACCCAAAGAAATAATTTTTTGAATTAGATTAAGGAAAATTTTTAGGATTCATTGTGTCAAAAAGAGGTATTTATATTGATCCTGAAAGAATTGAAGAGATTAAAAGAATTCCTTTCCCTCATAACAAGAAAGCTATGTAGTCGTTTCTTGGGAAAATTAATTTTGTTAAAAGGTTTGTCCCTGAATTTTCACAAATAGTTTTACCATTACAAAACATGATTAAGAAAAATTTAGTCTTTAAATGGGGACATAATGAAAGAGAAGTATTTGATTTGATTAAACAATCCATTGCCAATGCTCCATTCCTGACTACCCCCAATTTTCTTAATCCTTTTACTTTATATACTTTTTCATCAGATACATCATATGCTGCTTTTTAACACAACTTAATGACCAACAAATTGAAGCACCAATATCATTTTTCAGTTCCAATTTTCAAGGTGTAGAACTAAATTATCCATCTGTAGAAAAGCAAGCATTTGCTGTCTTTAAGGCTATATAGCGTTTTAGGCCATTTCTCCTGAAAACTCATACCAAAATCATAGTTCCATTCTCTGTAGTGAGACAACTATTAATGCAAAGAGAATTTTAAAAGGGCCAACTGGGTTACCGCCTTACAAGAATATGATGTAGAAATTAGACCCTCTAAAATTGTAAGAGGTCAAGGTTTTTGTAGAATGCTTACAGGAGCATCCCATCTATCATCATAAGAAGATTCAGGTAACAATGTGAAAATATCAGAGGTAAGCCTCAATGATTCACAATCTCAATACATTGATCTCATATTCTATTTGAAGAATGGATATGCTCTGACCAAACTTAGTTACAAAATGAAACAAGATTTGTTATTAAAGGCCAAGCAATATGAATTAATCAATGATGTATTGTTTAGGAGAAATTTTGATTTTGTACTACCAAGATGCTTAGAAAAATCTGAAGCAAAGAAAGTCTTGCAGGAACTCCATGATGGACCAGCTGGAGGACATTTTGGAGGAAATATGACAACACACAAAATCCTGCATACAGGTTACTACTGGGCTACACTTTTCAAATATTCTCATGAATATGCAAGAAAATGCAAAGTGTGTCAAAGCATCTGGAAGACAAAGGAAGCCAGCCTTCGCATTACAGCCAGTTAATATCGAACAACCATTTGAACCATGTGGATTAGATATAATCGGTGAGATTGTTCCTAACTCTTCCAAACAACATAGATATATTCTCATAGCTATAGATTACTTTACTAAATGGGTGGAATAAATTCCATTAAAGGTATCCAACTCTGAGAATATCATTGATTTCATCGACCAATATATCAAAACTAGGTTTGGTTTACCTACTGCTTTAATGTTTGATAACACATCTTACTTCATAGGAACTGCTATGATGGAATTTGCAATCAAAAGAGGTTTTAAACTTAAGTATTCTGCAAATTATTACCCATAATGAAATTGTTTAGCAAAGTCCACAAACAAAAACTTGATTATAATAATCAAAAGAACTGTTGATCAAAACCAATGAAATTGGCATAAAACATTAATCTTTGCTCGTTGGACAGACCAAATAACTCAGAAAGATTCTATTGGCACTTCTCCATTCAATATTGTTTATGGAAAAGAAGCTGTACTTCCTACCAATGTAGTTATTCCCTCTCTTTCCTTAGTACAATTTATTGATGAATCTCCTTCTACTTCTTTACAACTTAGACAATGTCAAATTCTTAAGTTAGAAGAAGAAAGAGAAAAATCTAAGCATACTCATGCACATCATCAATAGGTAGTAAAAGCCTCATTTGATTCAACTTCTACTACTCCAATTTGTTTTCAAATTGGTGATCTGGTATTGAAATGGGACAAAGCGCATGAGGAAAAATCTAAACACACAAAGTTTCAAAAACTCTATCTAGGTCCATTTCAAATAATTGAAGAAATACGCCCATCAACATTCTTATTGCAATATCTATCAAGCAAAAGAGATTCTTTTCTTGTAAATGGGAATATTTTGAAAAAATACTTTTCATAGGAGGTAACCCCTTCTATTCCTTGTATACTAGTGTTTTTTATTTCCCTTAGGAAAATAAAAGTTGCTTAGTATAAATTTTTGGCTTTTCAAAATAAAATCTCAGATGATCCTTTTTGATTTATTGCTTATAGAAATAAGAAGTGTTAAGGAAAGAATCAAAATATTTGAAAGACAAAAATATTTTATTTTTCATTGAAAGATACAATTTCACTGAAGTTATTTATTCTATGATGAACTCTCATCCTTATATATCATGAGTATTCTGTCATCAATCAAGAAAATAATCCTTAACACAGTAAAGACTCTTTTACAGAAAAGCAATCTAAAACTCAACATTATCATCCAGAATCCTCAAAAGGACCAATGATTCACCCCATCCTGGAAAAATTACTAATTTTTGAAAGAAATTCAAAAATATTATACTAGAAAAAGCTTAAAATATAATAAGTCTCATCACGAGCTTGTTTACCATGTTCATAGGAAAAAATTTGAGCTGACATTACCAATACTGCCTACCAAAACAGGGTAATGACTTGAGATTATATCAAGAGGACAAGGGGTCTCATCAAGAGCCAACGTGATTAGTTTAATTACAACTAGAGAATGGCATTGTCATCATTTGGTTACCAAGCCAAGACAATGGCTTTTAAGTAAATAAAAATATGATACAAAAAAAAAAAAGTTTCAAAAAATATCAATTGTATAAAGTTATAATTTATTTTTGGAAATTAAAAGAAACACTGGATGGGACAATGAATCATTGTTGAATAAAAGGTAACCCTGCCAAGAGGTTAAATTGCTTATTGGATCAGAGGCTCTACCTGTGATAAAAGAGTAAATATTTATAAAGATGATCTGTAAGAGCCACCTACTTTATCATTTTTAACTGAGTAAAGACTGATATAGGTTCTCATACTTTAGCTTTAAAAGAGGGATTCTTATGAATTGTAATTAAGAGAAATTTCATTTCCTAGTAAAATATTATTTGCTTGAAATTCATTCCTGCAACTATTTTTATTTCAAAAAAGTTTTAGAAATTTCAAAAAATTAGTCAGAGATAGCTGGTTCTCCCAAGTGAATCGCCAATTGTTGTGCTATACAAAAACCCCCATTTATTAAAATAAATGGGGACCCTTTAGAAATAATTAAGAAATTCATTTTCATTTATTTTTAGCCTTAAGTAAAATTTTTTTAGGAAATAAAGTTTCTTTTTGCTTATTTGCTTTTATTCCTTAGTGCACATTGCAATTCACATAGCTTACAGACTTAAAATGACTTAAAATCCATTAATTCATGTGGGTTGTGATATGCGCTAAGCTCTTTCCAAAGCCATATTGAAATCTTGTTGGAAACACCCTAATCACCATTATAAATCAAAATCGCATCGCGACTTATTTAAATGATCATCTTATATGCAATTTGGTGAAATTTGCGATTACGTGGACCCGACGATCCAATAAAGTAATGAACACAATCCTCCAAAGTCCGATAGAGTGCAGCAACATGATTTCTTGAAAGCACACTTCACATTTCGCAGGATATAACTAAAGGCAAATTCATTTACAACATAAAATTTGCGATGTGCAATTTGCACAGACACATTTCAAAAAATTTATGGATAACATCATAAATGGAAATAGTTATAAGTTTTGATATACGATGTGAAATGACTCATGTCAAATCAAATCAAAATACGAGATACAACACTTTAAGTTGATTGATAGACATTTCACGTTAAGGTGTAAGAGGTTTGATTTAAAAATATTATTGGTGATTAATAACATTTAATAGAAGTAAGGTTTTGATAGATTCATATCTACTTCGAGCATGTGTTAAAGTGATTGAATGCTGCATTTGTTTCAATTCTATTTTCCTCCCTCTTCTGTATAATTTTAATGTTTGATCTGTTCACTTGAAATCAGGAGACCACTTAACGGAGTGAGGAAAATTGAAATGAACAAGAAAGGCAAAGAAATTGACAAAGCATCATCTAATGAAGACTTAGATATGTCTCCCCTATTCTCAGACACTATCTACAACAAGGATTGTGGAATTTCATCATGGGAAGCAATGTATCAGTTATTTGAAGATGAAAATCTAAGGGTAATAACCAAAATTTCTACAACAGGCATGCCAGTTACTTCAGACGCGACTTATTTCGACGTTGCATGTTCATTCATCCATAACGTAGCAGCAACACCAAATATTCTTCCCTATATAGACATGGTTAAGTGGGTAATCGAACAATTAAGCATAGAAGGCAGAACATTCAAAGATTCAAAAGGTGAGAATATTGGGTCATCTAGGGCAGAATATTTACAGGCAATGTATCATCTACCCTCGTCGCAGCAGAAATATGACAAAGCTTTTGTCCAAGGCTTTAGAACAAAGAAGTCAAGATCTGATGAAAGTCATAAAGGAATGGAAAGAAGACCAAGGAAAACTTAAGTGAGATAAACTCGGTACGTACCCAATTGCCCAAATTCCTTCCCCTTATTGTTATGCTGCTGGTATGTTGTCCAGATTATATGCAAAACCTGATACCACTAGGTTTTCTGTAGATTGGGTCCCATTAATTGATGTAATAGTCAATTCTTTAATTCTGAATTGGGAAAATATCCTATATGATAATTTATCTAAACACACCATGGAGTATAGGAGTAAAATAAGTGTTTCATCTAGAGAAATACCTCCCTTTTACATGAGTGCCTATGTCATGGACGCAATTTGATTTTCTTCTAGTTTTCCTACCTTGGGAAGGAAATGGACAACCCAATACCCTACCCCAATCCAAATTTACCACAGAGTCCTTTGGGATTCAGACTTCCATTTGCATTTTTACAAAATTTTCCATAAAGTCATGTTACCTATGCACCAAATGATATTCAATGAGAAAGCCCCTAGGGTTTCCAAAGAGGCTAGTACATATATTATTTCTGTTGCTAGATGGTTTGTATAAGAAATTTTCACATATATCAGAGTATTTGGGAGCTATGCTTCTCCTCATGTCCTATCGTATTATGTCCCTGATAAGTTACTTGCAAGAGAGATAGCCTACCAACTTCTTGTAAATGGTATTTCTAAACAACTTAAATATGCTAAGAAGGTCGTTTGGACTAATTTCCCTTTATAGTGCGATAATTTTTCACTTTTTGATATTGGTCATGCCTAAAAGGAAGTTTCAAAGGTTAATTTGTTGAATTTTTCAATAATGACAAAGTGGCCTGATGATCTAAATGATGTAATTAAAAACTACATCACAGAACTCAAAATTAAACCTTTTGTGAAATAAATAGATAGATTTGATGATTTCTTCCAAGGCATTGAAAAGTTTTCAGATATACTCAAATTTGCATCCAATCAACTCAATCAAGATGACTTGGAAGCCTTCCAAGCATATAGAAGTAAGAGATTGGAAAATATTCCTCTAGATTTGTTAACTATTGAAGATGTCAACAGACCTACTCCAAGTATTAGCTTGGATAATGAAGTGAAAGACATGTTTGAAGATGAGTCAAAATAATCAGAGCATCAATATCACAATTTGGATCATTCTAAAAATGAATCTGAGAACATAAAGGAAAATACATAAAAGATAATCGATCAAGTAATCCAAGAGACTGAGATGAAAGAGAAAAAAGGAAGCAATGGGATAGAGTTAACTTCTCAAGAAGTTCAGCAAAATCAAGATAGTCTTGATCAGTCAGGAAAGTCCCAACCAAATAATTTGAATAGTGAATGGGATGAGTTTTCTAAAGCAATAAAAACTCCTAAAACAAATCCCAATACTGATCAAGCTACTAGTTCTCAGAACTTGAACATTCCCAAAAGTTAGTGGAATACTTTTAGACCACTACAAAAAGTTCCAGAAAGTCATGATCGAGAGATCATTCTGGCTTATCCTACATAACAGATAGTGTTACAAGTTGAGGAAATCCCTTTGTTGGATATATTCTACAGTCCTAGTCATAAGGTTGTAGTCAAGAGAATCAAAAGGAGAAGAATTGATGAGACAGTCTCATATCTTAAAAATGAATCAGTAGACGTTTTATGGAAGGATCCTCTTATTGATCCTATTGAACATTTAACCAAACTATCACAATTTGTAGGGGAATATGCTACTGCCACTGTTGATAAGGCCACTGAGGTTGATATGTTACTAAAGCATAAATAAGATAGAATACAAGAATTGAAAAGGCCGTTACACCAAGAAAAGTCTAACTCCAGCAAGAAATTGAAATTGAAGATGTCCTAATTTCAAAAAGATTTCGAAAGTCTTAATTTGCAGCATCAAGTAGAAATCACTGAGAAATAAACACAACTGGAAGCAGCAATGACTAGATTACAAAGCCATCCATAGTTAGAGCAATTCATAAAGGAAGAATTGGATGTAAATGCTAAGTTAAAACAACAACAAGAAGTATTTTTCCAGCAAGCTTCTATTACTAACTCTTATTGTGACTCAAGTAAAATATTGATCCATCAAGTAGCTATCTAGAAAATTGAATGTGAGAAGATCGAGAATAAAATCAATGAAAACATTCAATGGCAAGCATCATACTCTAGAAAGGAAGTTGATCTACCCTAGGTAGATAAGTCCCACAATGAAATCCTATTCAAAGAGTGGGAAGCACAGATAACATAGGCAGAGAAAGAAGCAACGAAAGCATTCAAGTTGGCAAAGGAAATTACTGAATCTGTATGTGAAAAAATTCTAAAAGAAGAGCTTATCAAAGAGTGCACGTCTAAAGTTCTCTCAGAAGTCAAACAACTGGAAACATAATGGAAACAAAAGGCAGAAACATAGGATGAAACAATTAAAAAAGTAAATAAGTGTGGTCAAGAAAATTATTGGAATTTTCTGATCAAACCTTATCATCAATACAAGACCCTACAGTATTTAACAGATTCGACAAGAAGATTGCAACCAACACTCTCAAATGCGATATTCAAAGGACAAGTCAGATCACAGATTTTGCAGCCATCTCAGCTCAAACCCATGCTAGATATTTGTCAACTTCGGGGGGAAATCCAAAAGAAATATCAGAGCTCATAAGTCATATTGTTACTTTAATTTCCTAGATTGTAGTTACAGTTAGTATTACGAGGATGGTTGTTTGAAACCTCCTCTATTTTTTTGTAATAATCTATTTTAGAACATAGTTAATTTAGTATTTAAACCCCTCTCATGCATTAAGAGAAGGTTCCAGAAATTTCTCAAAAACATTTGCAAAGAATGCACTATTGTAAGTTTGTGAATGCTTTGGTGAATTAATGGAACATAGTCTATTATATTTTGACAATTAATGCTGTTTAACTGATGTTGCACTACTATACTCTTTAAATTGCTTGAAAGTGAAGAGGAGAAGATCAATTACTGTCAGTTTACATGAGTAGAAATTCGTACATATGGTACTTCTATTCACTTGTATTAAGTCTTGATTTCTAGATTGACAGTCATATTTTTATTGTATTATATATTTGAAACGTTATTATAGATGAATTTTACATGCACTTCTGTTATAATATTTGTCTCTGATTTCTTATTAAATATATAATCACACATATGAATGCGATATACTTTTCATAATTCTTCTAATCAGAATATTTTGTTAGAACAATCATCTTACATAATTTTCATCTCTTTCAACTGTTAAATAATCTACATTACTAATAGTTGAAGGATATCTCTTTAGATTGCATAAAGGAAGAAACACCCTAGGTATATAGTAGAATAGATAGTTTAGATAGATTCATGTGATAGATTAGAATCCTTTTCCATTGCATGTTGTATAAACAAAAAATCCCCCAAAATCATCCTTATTGGGAAACTGGTCCCATTAACCCCAGTCGGAGCCACTACACCAAATGGAAAAGGAGTTTCTTTAAGGTTCGAACCAGGTGGATTTCCCCCATGTTTTGGTGGCATAATTCCAAGGCCTCAAAAAAAGGGTGAATGAAATGAATGAAGACTTTTCATATGCATGAAAAGGTTAAATGTGGAAATGAAATTTACTCACCTCCCTTTTTTACACTTTGAAACTAATACGTTCCTCTTTCAAATGAGATGAGAAGGTAGAATGATTTCCTTTGAAGCTCTGGCAGTCAATATGAATATTTTTACTGTAAATAAAACATCGAGACAGAGATGATATTTTTGAGACTTGAGCTATATGAAACAACAAATATGGTTTTTATTTGGACTACATAAACTTGCTTTCTCCTTCATCAGATTTTTATGAATGAAATGGAGGATTCACTGCCTTATTGTTATTGAAAATCTGAAAATTTTTCCATGGGCAGTTTTGATCCTAGATTTGACCTATATGAGATGGAGTGACCTGAATCTAGACCTCTTAGTGATGATGGTGGAAATGGTGACCTTGAGACTGGTGATGATAAATGAAATGAAAGAGAAAAAACATGGTTTAACCTTCTTTAGTGACCAAAATTATTGTTGAGAACAAACCAAAAAATCAAAAAATTTTGACTAATGACTTGATGAAAAAATTTCAAAAGAGCTATTTTTTATCACTAATAAACTGACTCTAACATGGTCTCCACCCAAAGAGAAAAATTTGCATGGGGACTGTGCGCACCATCTTAGATCACCCGCGTGGTCCTGCCCAAAAATAGACATAAAATGCATACAATATCACACTTGTATGGACCACCTAGACATACAAATGAAAAAAGTGAGTAGCACGACATTTTAGCTCCTACCTAACACTGACCACGCAAATCTCGGGTGCTATGGCTGACCCAATGGCAAGAAAAGCTCTGGAAGATAGCTATGCTCTGATCTCAAACACTCAGAAAGAAAAAAATGACTTGAAAATGGGCCATATTGGCTTATATATTGCCCTTTTTATCATTTTCAATAGCCCATAACTGGAGCTCAGAGTACCCAATCATAAAACTGTGAGAAACACAATGATAACACTTCATCATGTTCAATCTGGACCCCAAAAATCGAGGTTTTAGATAAAGTCATTTTCGGGCCCAACACCCACCCCCTCCATACTACAGTTCAGGTACACCCTCTCTTATCACTTTAAATTTAAGTTATTTCAAAATAATTATATGAAAAAGATACTTTCACTTGGGATATTGGCTGCAGATGTTGCAGGCATGCCAAATCACTATATTTCCCAGAAAAAAAAAGTACAAGAGCAGGTATCATTCTATCCTCAGCATGATAGGCTTCGAAAAAAGCTTCGCATATCATGACACCATTTCCTCAGAAGAATAAAACCATAGGTTTCATTCATCTGACCATGTTTATCATAACCCCAACTTGCACATTATAAACACCCTTTCTGGTCAGTAGATCCACACCTTTCATGGCATCCATCACTCATATAGACCATACATAAATATCTAGAGCCATGACCACAAACTCTGGCCCAAGAACCATTTCATGTTCATACATCCATGATCAAACATCAGTTAGTTTTACCCATCACATGTCAAAACCCTATTCCTGAGCCACCATTCTCTACAATCAGATCACCCAAAATGCATCACTGTGTTTCAAATTTGGCCTATCACACCCTCCATTGGGACCAACCAATGGCCCCCCCAAACCTCAACAACATACCCTCCTCACATCACTGTGCATGATCACTCATGTTAATGGGGCACCTATATCCGTGCTTGTACATCCAAACCACTTTCATATTCTTTTTGCAATTGTACAAAGATTATTTTAGGATAAAACTCCCACCCGACCATTTTCATTTCTTACGTGGTAGTAGTCCCTAATCAACCTTGGTCGAAGATTCACCTTCCTTGATCTGAAAATGGATTGGATAACTTGTTATGCTTTTCAATAACCTCCCACTCAGTTAAAAAAATAAAAGATCTAGCTTGTACTTGACTTTTGCGGAATTTTATACTTGAAAGAGGTGTATGATTTTTAACTGTTTAAGTGTCTTAAGTCCATTTTTTCTTACTGAAATTAAACATGTGTAACAGCAATTAAATGTAGCAATAAAAAATCCACACATAATAGCAAAATTAATCTAGGAGTTCACCTGAATATCGTGGGCTACGTCTCCTTGAGCTTTTGTCATCTTGACTTGGTTCTTTGGGATTATGGTAAAGTTTCTCTTACAAGTTCCAAAATTAACTCCAATGGTTACTAAACTAAAACAAAGGGCTTAGAATAACATCTATATCCTTGTCATGGCTGTCATTACTGTGTAAACAAATATAGGATCCCTTGGACTTGATTCCTTCTGTCGATGCTTTGAGCTACACTGAGCTTCTATGTGGCACTAAATCCTTCAAAATTATTTTTCTGTCCTTGAAACCTCACCTACTTTCTTCAGCACACATCAAACACCAAAAATGGACTGATCATTTTCTCAAAACGAGCACTGCATCCCTAAACAAGGCCTTCCTCCACGGTTTACCATGGGCTGCCCAAAACTTCCCTGAAGGTTCTCTACCTTCAAAAGTCTTAAAATGGCTCTAAAAATCCCTTCATTAGATTATGAATGAAAAAAATAGTCATAATTGACTATTGGTTCACTAAAATTGGCCTTCGGTTGCTCCGGTTTCGCCTCCAACACCTATCGGCACCCCCTGGCACTAGGGTCACTGAAAAATTCACTGAGGGGTTCTTGAACTATAGAAGTTCTCAACAGATCCTAAAACCTCCATCAATGGATTTAGAATTATTATTACAGTCAGAAATGACTATTGGTTCGCTGCATAAAGTCTCTAGCTGCCCTGGCTAGGCCCCAAACTATTGCTAGCAAAAGCTGGCACTAGCGGCCCCTGGGACTTCACTAAATTATCTCGGCCTTCAAAATTCCTATAAAAGCTCTTAAAACCACAACATTAGTTCAATAACATATTAAACATCCAAAATTGACTATTGGATTTCTAAATAAGGCTTCTAACTGCACTAGCTAGGCCTCAAACTATTGCTGCCCTCTGGTGGTCCTCGTATCCCCTTCAACTTGAATGAAGAAAAAACCTACTCAAAAGTCCTCTGATGGCTCTGTAACCAACTGCATTGAGTCTATAATTTTGGAGATAGTTGAAATTGACTATTGGCACCCCAAAATTGGGCGAATCTAGGTCAAGATAGAGCCAAAACAAGATTTGTCAAGTGACACCCAAAAAAGCTCCACTAATTGTGGATAAATGGACTTAAATCCAGTTAAAATAGTAACCGCCCCTAAATTTGGGTGCGCTCCAAAAGCTCTGCCACATCAAACTGGAGCTTAACTTATCATAATCCACAATTAGGGGTTGGATAAGCACTTTTAAAATTGGATAAGTGCAAATTAGTGTTAACCACCAATTTTCGTGGGTTAAACACGTTTAACACTAATTAAACCATGTTTTAATCCTCCACAAGTTTTGGTCTAGCATATGGTTTTGGGCACTTGGGTGCATGGGGGAAGGGCTAGCCCTCAGATTTGGCCCTTCCAGCCCCCCCCATACGTGCTCCTCAACCAAAATACTAAATGGCGCGAGTTACATGTTAAGAAACGTTCGTATGGTGGGTTGGTAAGGCTCGGTGTTGCGGGTAGAGAGGTCCCGTGTTCGACACCGATGGAGTCCAAAACCAATTTTACACCATCCTCCCGAGGACATGTGGCAGCCTCAGGGCTGGTCACGTGTCACCCATTCATTGGCCAATCTTCAAACAAAGTCAACCCATTGTCGAATGAGAATGTGCAACATGTCAAATGCCAATTGGTCCTTACAAAATATTCTAGGGAATATTCCTCGAAATATTCCAAGAATATTCCTTGGAGTATTCTCTTTTTAATTTTTCCCAAATCCAAGTCAAACTTGGTCAAAGTCCAAATTTTGTAGTTTACTAGACTTTTCAAACTGCGATAACTTATTCATACGGTGTCATTTTTTTGAACTGTTTAGGGCGTCGGAATCAGGAAGATGAGATCTATCTGGTCGCTTAGGTTTGGCACAATTCTGAACACTTTTAATTTTTAGCTATCACTTAGGTCCATGATCTAGTTCTGATCACACCTCCCCATTAGGAATATTTTGGACCCCAAAAGACTGATATATTGATCTGTACAGTAGATGAGATTACATCAACCTCTTCTCTTCAGCCTCCATACACTTGCCTTGCATGGCTAGTGCTTTGAACCACAACTCACAGGTAGTCGACACTTCCCTTCCTGGATGGGCTTGTCCTCCTATTAAGAACTGTCTTCCTTGTACTCGCTCAGAAATTTCTGGCGAGAAATTTACAGAAGGTAGCTTAACATCGTTGTCTTGATCATTGATCCAAGGTGGCTCAAACAAATGTGAGATTACAACATAAAACATGCATACTTAACCGAAATTTTCATATGTACAAATGAAAGTATGTTTTATTGTGTCAAGAAGTCAAAGTGACTTCTTACCAAGCCAGTTCCACGGTGACTTTTGCTGCTGCAAATCTTCTTCATGTGAAACATACGTTATCACATCAATTATGGAATCCTTGGTTCCACTTTCGCCAATCTTTCTGTCCTCTTGCTACATATGCTTGGGACGATTAGTTGGATGCAATGTCCAACATTGGGAAACAACATGTCCCCTCTTCTGGAAATATGTGCAAGTCTTATGTACCTTCTTTGAAAGTTTCCTTTATTTCAATTGCTTCATGTATGGCTTCATCCTCTTCTAGCATCTCAAAACATCATGGTTAAACATACCACAACATGCAAAAAAACTCTTTCTTCTATTTAAGCATGAAAAATTTCCATGCCTTGCAGAAACATAATCAACTTGACTATGGGAAGAATTATACCTCATATGCTGCTTTTCATGTCCATCCTTTTTCCTTCTTGAAGAGATGAAATAGTAGAGGTTCCAGCTTTATTTTATAGACTAACATCAATGTTCATGTCTTGAAAACTATCCGAACATGCATGCTCGCCATAAGATGCATGTATACAATCTTCTTGCTGCAACATAGGATTTAAACAATGGCAATAAACTTGAAAACAAATTTGACATGTTTGTGATTTAGAACTTGAAAAAAAATTTCTCTTTGAAGTTGCCTCACATGCCTTCATGGCTTTGGAGTCTTCACCATTAGATTGCGCATAACCAAGACCAAAATTCTTAGGTCGTTCCTCAACCAAAATAGGATCAATCATGCCTTGTGCATGATTTCCCAAACCCCTGCCTTCATAGCCCATTTTAAATAGTAACTTGGACCCTATACCTTTAGTGTGCTTTTCAAATGAACCAATACATATTTCTAAAGAGGAAACTGAAGACAAATTAGAGTGAATTACCTCTGCTTCACACATGTTCTTGATCAAAGCTTCTTGGGCTTGATGGAGCTGCATATCCATATCATGCAATATTTGAAGAATTTATTCCTTCTCTTGCTTCATTGCAAACAATTTCTCATGAAGTTCAATGCTTTCTCTTCTATCTTCAAACAAAACCTGCACCATATCCTTCAAGATGTAGAAGTCACGCTTCATGTCTTCATCGAAGAATATTGTGAAGGAGGAGGATTTGGAAAACTCACTTGAAGAATTTTTCATCATGAAAATTAACTAAATAACTTCAAAAAATATTCACAAAGATTTCAAAACAAATGACAAAGATTTTGAACAAAATGGTTGTAGAGACAAGCTCTTATTCAAGCAGCCTTTTTGCAAACAAACCATTTTATGCTTCAAGGGTTTCTTTGAGGTCCTTTGGGTAAGGAAGGTGCCTTTAGCCCTTCTTCCTTATTTTCCTCTTCTAGGATTATCTATCAGTAGCTCTCCCTTCACCTCTAGCAAACTCAAGAAACAGTCAGTTTGAAAGCATTCAAACAATCAAATTCTTTGCATTGTTTTAACACCTTTCAAGTCAAACAAGAAAGTTATTGCTCTGTCAATAAAGCAACCAAGTGCTCTGATACCAACCTGATCTGAAAATGGTTTGGATAACTTGTTATTCTTTTCAAGAACCTCCCACTCAGTTAAACAAATAAAAGATCTATCTTGTACCTGACTTTTGCAGAATTTTATACTTGAAAGAGGTGTATGATTTTTAACTGTTTAAATGTCTTAAGTCCATTTGTTCTTGCTTAAATTAAACATGTGTAACAACAATATAATGCAGAAATAAAAAATCCACAAATAACAACAAAATTAATATAGGATTTCACCCGAATATCGTGGGCTATGTCTCCCTAAGATTTTGTCATCTTGACTTGGCTCTTTGGGATTATGGTAAAATTTATTTTGCAAGTTCCACACTTAACTCCAATGGTTACTGAACTGAACCAAAGGGCTTATAATACCATCTATATCCCTTTCATGTCTGTCATCACTCTGCAAACATATCTAAGCTCCCTTAGACTTGATTCCTTCTATCGGTGCTCTGAGCTACACTGAGCTTATCTGTGGCACTAACTCCTTTAGAATTATTTTTCTATCCCTAAAAACTCACCTAATATCTTCATCACACATCAGACACCAAAAATGGACTGATCATTTGCTCAAAACGAGCATTGCATCCCAAAACTAGGCCTTCCTCCACAGTTTGCCCTAGGCTGCCCAAAACTTCCTTGAAGGTTCTCAACCTTCAGAATTCTTAAAATTGCTATGAAAATCCATTAATTGGATTCAAAATGCCAAAAATAATTAGAATATACTATTGGTTTACTGAAATTGGCCTCCAGCTGCACCAGTTTCGCCTCCAAGACCTGTCGGTACCCCATGGCACTAGGGTCACTAGAAACTTCTCTGATGGGTTCCCGACCTCTAGAAGTTCTCAAAATCTTCTGAAACCTCTATCAGTGGATTCATAATGCTTATTACAGTCATAAATGACTATTGGTTCGCTACATAAGGTCTCTAGCTACCCTGGCTAGGCCCCGAACTGCTGCTAGAAAAAGCTGGCACTAGTGGCGCTTGGAAATTCACTGAAGCATCTAGGCCTTAAAAATTCCTCTACAGGCTCTGAAAACCACACCATTAGTTCCAAAACATCTGAAACATCCAAAATTGACTATTTTATTTATGAATAAGACCTCTAGCTACACTGGCTAGGCCTCAAACTGTTGCTTCCCCCTGGTGTCCCTCATGGTCCCTTCAACTTGACTGAAGAAAAAACCTGCTCAAAATTCCTCTGATGGCTCTAAAAACCACTCCATTGAGTGTGGAATGTTAGAGATAGTCGAAATTGACTATTGGCACTCCAAAATTGGGTGAATCTAGCTCAAGATAGAGCCAAAACAAGATTTGTCCAATGACACCCAAAAAAGCTCCACTAATTGTGGAGAACTGGACTTAACTACTGTTAAAATAGGAACCACCTCTAAATTTATGCATGCTCCAAAAGCTCTGCCAGATTAAACTGGAGCTTAACTTATCAAAATCCACAATTAGGGGTTGGATAAGTGCTTTTAAATTTGGATAACCGCAAATTAGTGTTAACCACCAGTTTTCGTGGGTTAACCACGTTTAACACTAATGAAACCATGTTTTAATCCTCGACCATTTCTGGTATAGCCTATGGATTTGGGTGCTTGGGCGCATGGGGAAAGGGCTGGCCCTTTTGAGCCCCCCCCATACGTGCTCCTCAACCATAATATTAAACGACGCCAGTTACATGTTAAGAAATGTTGGTATGGTGGGTTGGTAAAGCTCGATGCTATGGGTGGAGAGATCCCATGTTCGACTCTGATGGAGTCCAAAACCAAGTTTACACCACCATCTAGGGGACACGTGGCAACCTCAAGATTGGCCACGTTTCATCCATTCCTTGGCCAATCTTCAAACAAAGTCAACCCATTGTCGAATGAGAATGTGCCACATGTCAAATGCCGATTGGTCCTTATGGAATATTTTGGAGAATATTCCCTAGAATATTCTCTTTTTAATTTTTCCCAAATCCAAGTCAAACTTGGTCAAGTCCAAATTTTGCAGTTTATTAGACTTTTCAAACTGCGATAACTTCTTCATACGGTGTTGGTTTTTCGAATTGTTCGCGGTGCTAGAATCCGTAAGACGATATCAATCCAATCGCTCAAGTTCGACACACTTATAAACACTTTGAATTTTGGGCTATCACTTAGGTCCATGTTCCAGTTCTTATCATTCCTTACCATGCCCAACCATTTCAATCATAGCAAACATACACCTACCCTGGATTTCCTACCGACCCCAGGAACTTCCCCATCAAAAGTTGTTATGACTGTCGTCGCTTGCATTTACAGCTCCGACCTCGGGCTAGTTAACGATCATCACAAATGTCAACCATCTCTCACCATCATGTCTTGTTAAACATTCACATCAAGTCCCCATTTAATTAGAAAAATTGGTCCCTTGTACTCGTACTTATTTATCAGTCAATGATTCCTTCCCATCAACTCCGAGAACCATTATCCAAGAAGGAGGTAGTACCTTGGATGAGCCCCCACCATCAAGAGGGGCATCCTCGGGTGACACAATAGGAATTAACATCACCAACTGATGTTATCGATCCTCTTGAAATTATACATCAACAAATTATTCATGTCAAGATGATATCATACTTAACAACCATCGCACTCTGTTAGAATTAGTCGAAGACCCATAATCAGTGAGCATCTCTTTCAACAATGCTTACATGGGAAGGTCCCTAATAATCAAAGACCGATGCTATTACTAAGCATTTCCTACATAAATTCCTTACCTAAAAAATGTATGGTGGTTCCACATTCAACTTTTCTATGCACAAAAAATGCCCTGGAGGGAATCAACAATCATTGTCATCAACTAGTAGTAGCTTACCTACCACAATGTGACTTAATAGAACCAATATCTATCAGATTTTGTTAACAAGTCATTATCATGAGCATGGGACATGCTCGCCTCATAGAAATATTCATAATTTTATCTCTTGCAGGTTTCCCATAGAGCATGGTGTCTTTTTTACTTCATACAAGGGGTCTCCCTACTTTGTTCCACAACAAGTTACTCTCTCTCTCTCAAAAGGATCACACAGAAAATAAAACATAATTTATTTCAACTATATAGTTCTTCCTAGACCTCATACATTAGGGGGCAACTATTAACACCAGAAAGTAATACATGCAAAAAACATTAGAAAAATTTCAAATAGAAGGTACAATTAAATATTTTCAGAGAAGAAATAAATTAGGAAAGGAAAAATTAAAAAATTCCTAAGGTCCAATTAGAAAATTTCCGAACAACGCACCAACAACAAAGGGTTTTTGCGCAAAGTGTGCCTATCCCTTCGATAGCCGCGGGGTCCTAAAGATGATGAAAAGTCCCCATCCAGGATGATTTGACACACTTGACAAAGATGATTCTCCATCTAGTACACTCAAGGACAACCGAAATCAAGCCACCTTGCGGAGGTATGCAGTCCACAAAGGAATCTCCTCCCCACTCTTGGGTCACTATCAATCTTGGGCCAAGAGAAGGAATAGAAGTTCAAAAAATTATAGATAAAATGGCCATGGGAAGAACAAAATGAGACATGTTGTTATGATGGACAAATTGCTCCATAGAAGACAAGCTTGCAAGTGTAGCAACAGAAGGATTGGAATGACTCACATGTTGGTTATCCAACATCAATGTATAAGAGAGAGCTTCGCCATATGGTAGCGATCGACATCCTTTTAAGAGAGGGAGGAGATACTTGTAGGGAAATTGAGAAAATGAGCCCCCTTTGTTCTGATTATTTAAGCCCCATAGCTCAAAGGACTCACTTCAAGAGAGTTTAGCATTGTATTTTTCATACCTCCAACACCTAATAACGAGAGATTTATCCATTTGTATTATTGGGTTGTTGCTCCATTTGAGCATTTGTGTCTTATGTATTTTCTATTTTAGTTCATAGTGTTGTATGCCTAACTTACCCTTTGAGTTTTGTTTACATTGTTTATGTTTTTCACTAATAGTAACATCATTCTTCTCTGTGTTCTTTTGCAGATAACAACCAACTTCTAAAGAGGTGCATTTTGGTACATCCGTGTAGAAAAAACACCACCATAGTAGAGATCTAAATTTCAATGAAGAGAAGGCCATGATATGTTCCCTTGAGAGGGATCTTCAGCTGCATGCATATGATGATATTTTAGCTCCAAAGTAAGAACCTTAGGATGTTGTGGAGCAACCAAAAGTAGAGGAGCACAAAGTGGAAGCACCCACTCATCTAGACATTCATAGATGGAAGGAAGCACACCAGAGAAACTGACAGATTGATGCATGATGCTAGAGAGAATGTGGGAGCACCCACATCACAACACAAGCATAGGAGGTCACCAGATCGGTACAATGTCTACATGGCTCTAATGAGAGAGAGTGTAGATATTGGGCCATCCACATTCAAGAAAGAAGTGCAACATCCAGTATGGGTTGATGTCGTGGTAGAGGAATATGATTCCATTATCATGAACAGTTCTTTGGAAGTTTCCCCAAGGCCAGAGGATAAGTTAGTGGTAGGTTCTAGGTGGATCTACAAGATGAAGAAATCACCAATTGGGAGTATCGAGAAACATAAGACAAAATTTTTGGAAAAGGGGTTCTCGCAGGTGGAGGGAATTGATTATGAGAATAAATTATCTCGAGTAGCAAGGTACTCTTCAATCAGATCTATTATAGCACTTTCAACGCAAATGGGATGGAAGATACATTAGATGGATGTGAATACAACCTTTCTCAACTGAGTCATTGAGGAAGAGGTGTACATAGAGCAGCTGGAAGGATTTGATACCTTCAACAGAGAGTCACATGTGTGCAGAATCAAGAAAAGTGTTGTGTGGATTGAAACAAGCACCTCATGCTTGGTACACCAGGATCGACAACTATTTCACCAGGTTGGGATTCACCAAAATTGAAGCATATGCAAACCTTTACCATATTGTGGTTGAAGGTAAATTATTGATTATAATATTATATGTTGATGATTTATTTATAATAGGTGATGAGAAGATGATAAAATATTGCAAAGAGGATTTGGAAAGAGAATTTGAAATGAAATACATGGGGATCATGCATTATTTCCTTGGTTTGGAAATTTGGCAAGGAGATGGGGAGCTGTTTGTTTATCAAGGGAAGTATTCCAATGAGATACCAAAGAAGTTTCACATGGAGAGTGACAAACCAATGGAGACTCCTCTAGCAAGGAATTGAAGGAATGAACATGCTACTTCAGGCGAAGTGGTAGAGACTATCATCTATAGGAAACTTGTGGGTTCACTAATGTACTAGGTGAAGACATGAATGGGCATGTTTTTTGTAGTTAACCAACTTAGTCAAGCAATGGTTAATCTAACCAAAATCTATTGGAATGAAGTTAAACACGTGTTGAAATACCTCAGAGGCACCACTTAGTTTGGTCTTTGGTACAAATGGATAGAGGGAGTGAATATTCAAGGATTCATTGTTGGGCGTGACCCAAATTGGTCCAATTTTTGTCAAAGACTCTGCATTTTGGGGAGAAGAGTGCACAATACAACAAAATTATATTTTCTTCATGGTGTTCTAGGGGCTTCAGGGTGGGTCGAAGCTCCTCATTTTGTAGCATATATTTGGGTTTTATTTGCTAGTTTTGTCGATCCCATGGTAGGTGGACCATGGTTTTGTGTTTATGTAATTTATATAAAGAAATATAATTCTTTGTCGAAAATAGAGGAGGATAGATATTGAGGAGCACAAGTCATTGAATCTATTGTTCTGTGTTTTGGGCCTTAAGGAAAGGCTCCGAAGGTAAGTGTGTGAATACCTTGGAAGATTCTACAACTTAGTGCGTATACCACCTGTAGCTGTATGCATAGGTAGAGAAGCTGAATGTACTAAAAATATTCATATTAATAAAGAAGAAGAAGTTTTGGGCAATATTCAATATTTATGTGTATTTTTATGTTTTATTTTTATCTTTGGATGTAAAGTACCGATTGCTAGTAAATTTTATGATAGTGCAGTTTATATTGTTCTGTGATATGCTTATGTTAAACTGAATGTGAAAAAGTAAGTATTTAAGTAATACATTGCAATAGTGATATGTATGCCAAAAGGCTAAGTAAAACATAGAAAATTGAAGTAAAATCCACCTCGCGTAGTCCCTCAAGGCTGCAAAATCCTAGTTCTGCAACCGCCCATAGCCACCTTGGGTGAGATTGCGATATGCTTACAGGTCATCCAATGTCTGAGTGTTTTGTTGGTGAAAATTACAATATGAACCCGGGTCAAGCCAAAAGAACTAACAAATGGTTATGTTTTTAGGACTGGGATGTGTTTGAGGGACATGCGGATGTGGCATCCATCAAAGAAAGAAATATAAGATTGGGTAAATAAGAAAGAAAAATAATTCACAGCTCAGGAAAACATAAATCCACAGTTTACGACTGAAGCCTGGTTGCAGAGGTATCTTTCACAGAACAACACGAGATTTTCTTCACAATGTTTGCTGATGAACTATATGAATGGATATCAAGGTTGACCAAGAAAAATACTTGTTTTAAAAATGACGAGCCTACCGTGTGGAGCCCTGAATCGATACATTGACTCAAGGATACCAAAAACAACATCTCAAGGGTTTTTGATTTTTGGATTGACAGTATCTTGGGAGGATTTATCACTGAATTCACCATAGACACAACTGTATCTTACAACAAAGCTAAGCGAATATTATTCAAGGGATCGTGAGGTAAGTATCTAAATTATTTGAAGCTATGGATTAGAATTATTTTGTGTGAAAAGGGCATGCTACAAACACAATCATATTAATGTTTGGATGAAGATGGAAAAAGCTGAACCAGGAACTAGGTCTACGTGAAGTGGAAATCAATACAAAATAGATTGTGAAATGAATAAAGTTATTGAGATTGATTATAGTCCCTTATTAGGAGAATCTGAGAGTGAAGAAGAAGGAAGTAACCCCACAACCCCAAGATACTCCCCCCCAACTTGAAGGTGAGTCAAAGTTATAAGTTGAGAATAGTGAGGGCATATTTGGGTTTCCCCATCCCTCTACTCCCCTTAGCCCCCATCCTTCTACTCCTAATTACCCTACACCCCCTCCCCCTCCCCCTAACCCCCCAAGAAGAAACATAGTCGATGACATTAAGCTACCTATTTTTAGAGGAATCAGATCAGAGGATCCTGAGAAATTTTGGTTTGTAGCTAATGAAGTATAGAAAGCAAGACATATTACTGAAAAATATGTAAATAAGGCCCAACTCATCAAGAAACTGCGAGAAAGAGCGCTGACATGGTACATGAATTATTCGTCAATTAATCAGGTTGCTTCATTGGATGATATTAAGAAAGAACTGGTATCAGAATTCAAGAAGTCGAAGTCTGAATCACTGTGCATTACTGAGCTGAAGGAAATCAAACAGATGACTAATGAATCTATTTGGGAGTTGGATCAAAGATTCAAGGTGTTAATGGGACAAGTAATCTTTAACATACCCCTAAATCACTATAAAGAATGGTTTATAGCTGTGCTGCTGCCACATATCATGTTACCCTTGAAACACCAGAAAATAGCAAGTCAATATGAAGCTCTGGAAATTGCAATGAAGTTGGAAGCTTCACCGATAGGATATAATCATGTTGGAGCACAATAAATTTAGAGTCAGCTAGAAAATTTGACATTGTAATTTCTAGATCTCAAGAAAGGAAAAGAAGTTAGATAGGAAGTGTGATGTATAAAGTGAAAAGCAGAAGGCCATTCTAAGGAGCAAGGCCTTGTGTTTAGAGATTACTTGGCTAGTGAAGCACCTAATCCATTAAACCCATGATCAAGCCTTTGGTGTGAGATATGTATAACTAGAGGAAAATATTGCTTTGAAGATTGTTTTTTATTAAAGAAATACGTGCAAACCATGGAAAATTTTAGGGGCTAATATTCGCAAGTGGGCTAATTTTCCATGGTTTTTCCAAAAAAAAGATTCACCAATTTCCATTTTTTTATAAAAGTGATTCGCCCAAATTTTACAATATAAAATTATTTTACCTTAAAAATCGCCAACATTATATATAAAATATATATAAATCATTATAAATTTGAATAATTTTATAAATACATCAATAAAATTTTTATATTTTTCATATTAGGGACTAGTGAGATTCGCCAATTTTTTAAACTTCAAAATAATTTTTCATCCTTAAAATTTTCCCTGGTGCAAACCCTTAAAGAAATACGCGCAAACCCCAAGGAAACTGTTTTGAAATTTTTGTAAATTAGTAGGACATGATGAGAAAAACTGTCGAAGTTATTACTTGATGATGGAATTCAATGCTGAGGCTTATAGAATGTAAGTTGAAGGATATGCACAAGAGGATCAAGGACAACATGTTGGTCAAGGAGGCTTCCAAGGATGAGGACGAGAATCTGGTCGAGCATATATCCATATTATCTATTACAACTACGGACAAACATGACACTTCGCAGGAGATTTTTAGAATCATACTAAAACCTATAAATACTGCAAATATTTTGATCATGTGATAGAAGAATGTCCATTCCTTATGAATAAGATGCAGGAGAAAAGGAAAAAGCAGCTCGCAAAAAATCTGTAAATGATGCCTGCTGAGTTGAGGGAGGATGAACCGCCCATCAACATTGTAACAAGGAGCCTGAGTTGTGAGGGTGATGATAAAGCAAAAGGTAAGAATGAAATGGAAGATAAATGGGTAAGAAAGACCACAGAAAAATTCCCCGGGTTTAGTATTAAAAAGGAAAAAGAAACGTTCATGGAGGCGAAGAGAAGCTTCATGGATGTTATAGCTTCCACGTATAGTGTGCAACTGAAGTTAATGCCAAAGAAGGATTGGGACAAATTATCTACTCCAACGTAAGAATTGAATCTGAGTATTTTTAAGGCCGTTCTTATAGACTTGTATGAATTTTTTGAGGAATCATAGGGTTGTCAAAGGAATCCAGGAGTTCTTATAAACTCTTGCACTGATAAATAAGTGCCACGAAGTGATATATACACAGTAAACAATTTACATCAATATAAGAAGAGAACAAGGAAGGAAATGTGACTAACTGCAGATCGAGGAATATGATGTGGATCAGGTAATCCTAGACTTAGGATCCAATGCCTACGTGTTACCTAAGAAAACTTGGGGGTTAATGGAAAGACCAAAGTTGCAATGGTCACTCATCTAGCTGAGGATGGCCAACCAACAAAAGATCCTCCTTATGGGAAGGTTACCTGGAATTGTAGTAGATATTGAAGGAGTGTGCATTATTGTAGACTTAGATGTGATTGAAAGTGTAAATTATAGCAACCCCTATTCAACGCTTCTTGGATTGGATTGGCATTTCAATAATTTGACATAATAAATTTGAAGAAGAGACAAATGTTGTTTGAAAAATACAATATGAGGGTCATTGTTCCTTTAGATCAATCATAAGGAGTGCACTATACAGAGCCTATCTGGGATGAGTATTGTGACACAAATACCAACAAAATTTATCAGATAATAGCTAAGGAGGGAGATTGGATTAATCACACTGTGGAAGGTAAAATAATCTGGGAATAGAACAGTTCATGTACTTCATATTCCCAAGAAGAATTATAAAATTGGCAGAACATGTTACATGAAGTATCTACAAGACGATTTGCGAGAATCACAAAATCATTTTACTGCATAGCTTTGGAGGTATGTAGTCTACCTTATTTTGATGGGATAGGAGATGTAATTCATTTTCTTGATGAATATGAAAGATAAATAACAAAAGAAGAGAGGTTGCAATATTTGGATGTAGACTTTACACCTGCTAGATGGTGGGGTACTCCTAAAAGGAATATAGGAAGTTGGGAGGAGTATCGAAGGCTTATGTGGGTCATATTTGGGCCAGTATATACATGATTCAAAGTAAAGTATGATGTTAACATCAACCGCCAAGATCATATTCATCTCTACACTTCAGTTTGGAAAGAAGTTCCAAAACAAGAGTGGGTACATGGGTTTATCCACACACTAGTAACAATTCCTATGAATTGGTGTTTTGAGACAGAATTGTGACATGGAACTGTGAACTGGACAGATTTGGTTTGAATGGTTCATAATAACATTTATTTTTGAAGATGACTAACCATGCATAGATTCAACCCTTTAGAAAGTCAGAGAAAAGGTTTTTGAGAACACAACTTCGCTAACATGGAAGAAGCCAGATTGGATTGTGTAGTTGGAGCAAGCATTGGAATTATATAATGTGATTATAGAAGAAGATGATGAGGATCCATGTAGTATTGATATCGTAGAATCAGAAGGACATCACGAAATTTTTGGAATAGACCCTGAAATAATAAATATAGTGAAGCCTGTAAAAACAAAGAAGGTGAATATCGAATCAGAAGAATAACCAAAATTTGCAATGATTGGATATTATTGGGATGAAGGTACAATTAGAAAAATTATAGAGCTGTTGCACGAGTATCAAGGGATCTTCCCCACGAAATTTTCTAAATTTAAGGGCATATTAGGCGACCTAGGAGTTATGAGGATTCCCATGAAACCTAAAGCAAAGCCAGTAAAGAAAAGACCCTATAGGCTGAATTCGAAATAAAAGGAAAAAGTGAAGGAGGAGTTACATAAAATTATCAAAGTTGTGATCTTCGAACTTCTCGAAGAATTTGAGTGGGTAAGTCCCATGGTAGTTCAGGAAAAGAAGAAAAAAGGAGAGATCTGAATTTGTGTTGACATGAGAAAACTAAATTATGCATGTTTGCATGACCCCTTCCCCACACCATTTATAGATGAAGTATTAGAAAATGTAGGAGGATAGGAGGACTATTCTTTCACAGATGGATTTTTGGGTTACCATTAGATCAGAATTGTGTTAGACTATAGACATAAGACAAATTTTTCTATAGAGTGGGGATCTTACCAATACATGGTGATGTGTTTTGGCTTGAAGAATGCTCCTGCCATATTTTCTAGAGTTGTAGTTTCAGCTTTCAAAGAATATATACAAATTTTTTTGGAAGTTTACTTTGATGACTGGACAATCTTTGGGCTGTTGAAAAATCATGTTGCGAGCATGAGGTTGATGCTAGATACATGTAGGCAATACAAAATATCATTAAATTTGAAGAAGTGCATCTTTTGTGTACCATTTGGCATACTGTTGGGACATGTCGTTTGTAAGCAAGGATTAATGGTGGATCCCGCGAAGATAGTAGTTATTGTGAACTTTCCAGCACCAAAAACAGTGAGAGAACTGTGCACAGCACTTGGAGACACTTGCTATTACAGAAATTTTATAAAGGGGTATGCACAGATAACTGTGGAAATGGAGAATTTATTGAAGAAAGATGTCACTTTTCAATGGGATGAAGAATGCTAGAAGAGATTCAAAATACTAAAAGAGAAAATGGTGACTGCACCTATTTGGTTTTCCCAAACTGGAATAAGGAATTTCATGTACATGTCGATGCATATTGCATAGCATTGGGTATCGTACTGGCACAACCATGAGCAGGAGAAATTGATCAACCCATAGCTTTTGCAAGCAGGAAAATTTCCAAGGTAGAAAACAACTATACTATGAGAGAAAGAGAAAGGTTAGCTATAGTCTATGCATTACATAAGTTCAGGAACTACTTATTCGAAGCACATTTCAAGAGGTTCATTGATCACTCCGCAATGAAATATTTGGTGAATACGCATGTTTTAGGAGGAAAAATATGTCAATGGTTTTTTTTGTTCTAGGAGTGTGACTTCGAGGTTGTAGTTAAACCAGGAAGATTGAATGTTGGACCTGATCATCTGTCAAGGTTGGAGATAGGAGAAGAACCCACAAATATCAAGGATAACCTGCCGGACATGCATTTATTTGCAATCATAGTCCCAGATGATCACTTCGTGAATATTAATCAGTTTTTTGCCACAGGAATGGCACATGCAGAGTACATTACGCAGAAAAAGAAGGATTTGGTAGTCAACACATTTGATTTCTCATTTATTGCAGGACACTTGTACAACATGGGACCAGATGAAATACTACACAGATACATGTCTGAATGTGAAAGGCATATTATTCTAGAAGAATCCCATGGAGAAGTCGCAGGTGGAAATTATGCAGGAAAGGCTACTATGCAAAAAATATTGAGATCTGGGTTATGGTGGCCCACAATACATAAGGATGCAAAAGATTTATGTTGAGCATGTGATGTATGCCAAAGAATAGGAGAGCCAACCAAAAGAGACAAAATTCCAGTAAGTAGATAGGTGATGTTGCGAACATTTGAAAAATGGGATATTGAATTTTTTGGACCTATTAACCCACCAGGGAAGAATACTGGAACAAAATAGATAATCACTGCAACTAGTTATTTTACGAGGTGGAATGAGGCACAACTAGTGAAGGATTGCAATAGACACCATCATGAAGTTCATATTTGAAAACATTTTGTCTATATTTGGGTGTCCAAAGATATTAATGAGTGACCAGGGTTCACATTTCTTGCATAAGACTATTGAGGTGTTGACTAAAGAGTTCCAAGTATACCATCAGAAAGGTACCCCATATCATCCTCAATCGAATGGGATATTCGAAGCCTTCAATACGATTCTAGATAATGCACTCACAAAAGTGTGCAATGTGAACATAAATGACTGGGATCTAAGGATTCTAGTGGTGTTGTGGGCATATAGCACAACATGCAAGAAACCGACAACCCAAACACCTTTTAGGTTGGTATATGGAAAAGAAGAAATCATGCCTATGGAGTAAATTGTGTCAAGTTTGAGAATTGAAGCCTTCACAGATATGGCAGAATCTTATATAATGGAGGAAAGGATGCAAAAATTTCTTGCTCTGGAAAAAGATATGTTTATATAAGGTTTTCATCAACAAGTGAAAAAAGCAAGGGAGAAATCCTAGCATGACAGGCACATCAAGCAAAAGACATTTCAAGAAGGAGATATTGTACTTTATATAATAGAAAATTTGTGAAGTTCCTAGGAAAATTTAGAACATATTGGTTAGGACTGTATATTATCAAGCACATCTGTAATGGTTGTAGTTCAACTCACGAAGTTAAATGGCCAAGTTATTCCAATATGAGTGAATGGTAGTAGATTGAAGGTATATAGGGATGAATTTGTCCCTAGAGCTTCATACTGAAAGATGAAAGGAGAAAAGTCTTATTTCCACCTATAGTTGAAAGTGGTCACTGGACTACAAAATACTCTATAGAAGGGAACTTTTCCAAAGGAATATTACTACGTGAAATTCAGGAGTGTGTCAAAGTACAAAAGAACTGTGACGAAGGTGACAAATTCCTATGGCTAGGGAAGAGGATCCTGATTGATGAAATGTTGATAAGGAGGATAACTAGGCCACCCTACCAAGGAAAATACCCTGCCGAAGAGTTCATCTAAAAAAACGAAGACAAGGTAGTAGCAAAAAATATGAAGAAAAATTTCAGGATAATCAAGAAGTCGAGAGGTTATGGTATTAATTCCATTAGCAACCAAGGGGTGTGCTTCACCACACACATATTATCTAGAAATATAATGAGAAAGTGTAGAGAAAATGGATTCCCCATGGTCATTGTTTCCTTAATTGCACAAAACAACATCAAGGTTCAGTTCAACTGGGTCAGATATTTATGAATGGATTTTTTGGAGGACTATCGCAAGGCACAATAATATGATAAGAAATTTCATTACGTGTGGTTGATCTTGATCATCATGTTTTTATCATGGAAGGAGTTAGATGAATCACAGTTTCCCATGTCAAAGCAGATTCATGCGAAGCCGAGATGTATGCCTCACTCTAGCATACCAAGAAGTCGTTGCGCACATAAGAGAACAAGATTTTCTTTGTACTATTGAAAATAGACTTGCACATGGTGGTGAACCAAGATCCCAGGATGTCAGCAAGTTTGTTCAACCAATATCGCAATGTAGCATAGTTTAAGGCAAACTTTCACAAGATACATATGAAGGCTCAGAAGAATCCAATGGAGACATGGCATCCTCTGCCATATTTGGTCACCAAAGATGACCTTCTTAGGATAGTATAACATTGGTTAGGAGATTGGATTACTCCAACCACAAAATATAGTGAAGCAAATGATGACACCTCACAACAGGTGGGTACAAGTGGAAAGGACAAAGGAAAAGACGCAAAAGAGATAGAACCAGAGCAGGAACATGGTACCATGGACCTTCTCAGTGACATAAATCCTACATAGGAATCATCGTTTATCATAAGAAGGAGGATGCCTACAATGACTATGACAAGATCTATCGTAGA